>CM035421.1:112795410-112837910 GCA_020310875.1 Ceratopteris richardii
GCTTTTCTTGGAGAATCTCTTTTGTGCATTGCACCTCATTTCTCGAGAGTGGGTGGAGAATATGAGCAACTGCATTGATTGGTTTATGAAACCAATCCATCGAGTTTGGAAAGCTTCACATAAACCCTTCTTTCTATTAAAAGAAAAAAAACAAAAACATATGTAAGCAAGTATCAATAATCATACATCATATATGTAACATAAAAAATTAGACAAGTAGCAAATTGCAATAAACTTACTCCGTCCCTGAAAGTCCATCGACTCGCTGGATGCAATCTTATATAGGGTTGATATACTCGTATACAAGGCCAAGAGTGCTACCCTCCATTTTTGTAACGTAGAGCAGTGTATACAGGCTGGATAGGAGCTACTAATATCTTTCCCTTCAGTCAAAGATCATCCTCTCCCATGCGGAGTGATGAAAACTTTGTGAAGAGAGAACTTTATGCTCTAACTTCTGATAATTGATACCATTCTTTTGAAACACATGTGCATCGAAGACCGTTCCTCACGATCAAGACTCCATCAATGACTATAACAAAATTCACTATGAATTTGGCTTTATTTAGGATGGTTTTTACCCATGGAATTCCCCTTATGTCTTCCATGAGTAAATCTAAGCCATGTGATGCAGGTGTTCATTTGATTTTGGGATACATATCCATTTGATTTTGGGGTATCCATACGTCCCAAAAATAGCTCTAAGATCTAAAATGTATCAAGTGAATATTTAGATTAAAAAATTGTATCTTTTTCCATGGTCCAAGTACTTCCTTTGATTAAGTTTGACCTTTGTTTTGTAGGTTTGACTATGTTGCATAGAGTTTACCAAGGTTGACCAAAACCAAAATTTGACCAAGGTTGATGTCAGATCCTCCAAGATCCTCCCCATTGGACAAGTCAAGCCAAGCTTTATTCACAAACAATAGAAAAGTGGACATGAGACTCACCTCCTAGTTGTAGAGCCAAACGAGCTTACCCTTGAGTGTAGGAGCCTGCAACCAAGTGGAAAGCCATCTCCAAGGGATTGGTGTCTCATATCACACGTCCCCCACCATGTTAGAAAGTAGGAAAAACCTTCCACTAGGGATCTGAACTTGGAGGTCAAAGTTTGGTCAACCAAGTCAAAGATGATCAAATTTTGGCTAAAACTTTTATTACATATTCTTGTAGAGCTCATTGAGAGCTATCCAACCATACATAAGACTTGAGTAATTGGCAATATATGGGCCAAGAGTTGAAGTGCCTCATGCAATGAATGTCTCACAAATGAACGTCCTATTTATAGTCTCAAATGAGGAGGTGGCCCAATTCATACTCGACGATCGGTTAACACTTGGCCGACCACTTAACTACATGCACCCATCTAGATGTCCTTTTGTTTTGGGGGCATAACACTTCCTGCCTTATTTCTATGGCTATCCTCAACAATTTCCTTGGCTTAAAAAGCCAAGAATCCAATCCTTCAATGATCTGACAAACTCCCTCCCAAACTGAATCGACCTCTAGTGGAACACATTAGGTAATGTCTGCCAAGCTCGGATCTCCCAAACTTCAGTATTTGGGCCACTGATGCCCAACTTCAGTACTTGGGTCAATGATGCCCAACTTTAGTGCTTGTTTTCTTGGTGCCATCCTTGACTCTGTCCTTCAAAAATTTATTCTACAGGTTGCCCGCCATTAGTGTCTCTCCGTCTCGGAGAGATAAGGGAGAGTAGGGAAAAATACATAAATGAGGTTTGGAAAAATTACATCAGATAATTGCAGATAGAAAATTCAGAAATACATCATGAGCTGCAAAAAAGAACTATGAGCTCTGCTGGTACCAAATAATGTTCCAAAAGTTATACAACTGTAGCAAAATCCAACTATGACACTGTGCAAAAATAAAATACTAGAAAACTATGAGACTAGTCACATGCAGGCTCCTTCCCAGGCCTATGATGTTGAGCTGAACTGTTCTGCTTGTCTTCAGTACCTTCCTGATTGGTTTCTCCTTGTGTTGGAGTGAGATCTTCAGTGTCAGATGATGTGAGCAGAGCCTTTAATGCACTAAATTTGGATTTTAGTGCATCTTTTTGTTTCTTTAGAGTTGCATTTTCAGCCAAGAGGTTCCTGTTTGCTGATTTTAATTCTTTGTTTTCAGCCTTCAATCTTTTGGTCCTTTTTTCTTCATCCTGCAAAAATGCTTCCAAGTTTTTTACCTTGTCTTCAAGTATTCGTGTCGTCTTGCAGTGAGTAGAAATTTCTGCTATCTGCATGTACAGTTCTTTGTTGACGAGACTTACACGCAGAAATTCTTCACCCAACATGTGAGTATAATGGCTCAACCGATTCTCTAAATTGATACACATCTGCCTATCTTCCATCAATTTGTTAGAAATCTCAGCAAATCTGTTTTTTGCTACATCCATTTGGCACATATCTTGTAAGTGATTAGGAACTAGTGGCCACATATGTTTCTTGTATTTCTCATTTATGGATAGCTGCTCCACACTAGATGCGTCAAGAAGGGGTTGCGGAGGTAAATCTGTCGGAGGGTTGTGGCGAGAAGGAGAGAATCGAAATGTGATGGAGAGTGTTAATCTCCAAAAGAACAACTTACTCTTGTGATTAGAGCACCTCTATACCAAGAGTAAGTCAAACACTCCACTAATTTAGAGGATCAATTGCTAACTATCAAAAGATTAACAAATCTGTGAAGAAGATGAAACACAGAAAGTCTGCTGCACTATTTCTCCACATTGACCTATCAAACATGTAAAGTTTTTGATGAAACTTTGTACGAATCATCTCCTAGAGATTGCGCATCTCCTCCAAGTTGAATTACTTCAAAAGATTAAGTATAACTTGAGAAATCAACTTCTCAAGTTACCTATGTCAGAAACTGTCATCCAAAACAGTCGACTTTACACCTGTAACTTTTAAGACTTGGTTCTCCTTGAATAGAACCCGTTTTACAAAATGCTTCTAGACATGAGTAGCTTATCTTCCAACTTAAAGATTAAGCCCTCACTCATGCAAAACTTTAAACTGTGCTAGGAGAAATGATCAAAACATTAACTTCGAAATCTGCGCCTGTTTTAGGAACCAGTGAACATACTTTACATATGAATGTTCCTACACTTAATTCACTCAGCCTGATTACAATTGGAAGCTAAAATTTTGCACAGAGGTCAAGTAACTCTCAACTTAGACTTGTACAAAAACATTTCACAAATGATCTACTGTAGAAGGAGAACACGCAGAAACATCGGGCGCAAAAATTTTCATTTACTCAGAAGAAATACAGTTGAGTGATGAGAGCTAACTCAACTAACTTTTCCTCTATCTCATGACTTCTAACTTCCTCAATCTTGACCTCTAACTATTGTCACATATGCTCTCATACTTGCCCCGACTTTTCTCAAAGTATTTATAGATAAATTTGTACATGATTCTTACTAAACAAAAGATCTAAGTCAGCTATGACTATACTAATGTACATATGTGTACACTTCTCTTGTCCTCTGAATGTAATCTTCTTCCACACTTTAGGAATTGATTCTTCCTTCATCATTTAATCTTCCAAGCCTTCAATTGGTGATTGGTATGCACCAACAAAAATGGTGGGGGGAAAGGTAGTATATCGAATGGGGGTGGGCGAATGGAGGTGTGAGGTAGCGTAGGAGGGGGTGGTGTGTGAGTCGGGGGAATAGGTATTGATGCTGGTGGTGGGGGCGAAGGTGGATGAGATGGTGGCTGGGGAGATGGGGAGTGGGGTGGTGCGGGTTGTGGAGGGGAAGGCGGTGGGGTGGGACATGGTGGGAATTGGAGATGAATCGGATCTCTGGGGGGATCAATGGTAATGGGAGTGGTCATGGAGGAAGCGGGCGGTGGAGTTGGGTTGGAATGAGGTGGGGCAATGGGTGTAGTAGGTACGGGTGAAGTGTGGGTGGTTTGTGAAGATGGAGGGGATTGAACGGAAGAAGAAGGTTTTTTGGATGAAGTGGGTACTAACTTGATTGGTGGAAAGGGAGTGTTGGCTGATGTGCGTACCTTCTTGGATGTTCTAGCATAACCTTGTTGGTCGATTGGAAGGGTGTCAAGGAGCTCACGGGAATCCTTTTGAATCTTTGCTCTTCTCTTTTTGCGAGGGTGCGCCATCTTCGGATCTTTCGATGAGGGTGGGCGTGATACGTCTTTTGAATGGAGGGCGGCAAAATACCTGTAGATGTACAACATGATATGGCCACCTACCACTTTGAATGTGAGAGCCTTTTTGCCTACTTGCTGCCCATACTTCTTCTTTCGTTATGCCAGTGACTGAAGTAGAATTTTATGATACGGGTAGGGCTTTGCTTGGGCAAAGCAAAGAAGAGGTTCACATATTTTCACGTCCGTGAAATGCAAATTGTTCTTCAAGAGAAAAAATGCTTTGAACCATGGGAGGGGTGTCGCCCTAGGCCAATATGTGGGAGGTGGTTTGGAGGAGGTTGCCCTTAGGGGTGTGGGAGGGGTGTCGCCCTATGTGGTACTTAGTCGATTGTAGAGAATGATTAATAGAGAGGAGTAGAGGAGGGTTGTTCCAGGTATGAAAAGATGATGGTTTAGGTATGAAGGCGGTAGGAGGTCCATCCAAGCTCTTTGTCATCATATCTGCCACTTGTTCTTTTGTTGGAGTATACATCACTTCAATCTCTTTATCTAGTACCTTTTCCCTCAAGAAATGATACTGAATCTCTATATGCTTAGTCCTGGCATGAAAAACAGGGTTAGCTGCCAAATACAAAGAACTCATATTGTCTCCAAAAATTATTGGAGTACTATGATCAATCTCAAAACTTTTCATCAAGGTCTTCAACCATATCACTTCCTTTGCAGCTTCTACCATTCCCTTATACTCAGCTTCTGTGGATGATGATAAAGCAACTGTATGTTGCTTCTTTGAACACCAAGAAACTAACTTATCTCCAACATAACATAGATATCCATGAGTAGACCTTCTATCATCTGAGTCACCTGCCCAATCTGCATCACTAAACACTTTGATTCTTGTGTCAGAAGTGAAACCATAATACAAACCTTCACTTAGGGTTCCTTTAATATATCTGAGTACCCTTTGGGCTGCAATCCAATGAGTCTTCTTTGGACAATGCATGAATTGTGACAACACACCTACTGCATATGATAGATCTGGCCTTGTCAAAGTAGCATAGATTAAACTACCTACCAAACTCTGATATTTCTTCATGTCATTGAACTCTTCACCTCCATACCTGCTTAATTTATGATTTACCTCCAATGGTGTAGTTGAGGTCTTGCAATCTTCCATGTTAAACTTGACTAGGAGATTCTTCAAATATCTCTCTTGTGAAACATATACTCCATGTTGAGTATACACAATCTGCATTCCTAGAAAATAAGATAAGTTTCCCAAGTCACTTATCTTAAACTCCTTCTCTATCTGCTTCTTGAGTTCATTGATTCCTTGAGCATCTGTTCCTGTAACAACAATATCATCAACATAAATGCACATGTAAATGTATCCATTTTCACTTGCCTTCACTAGCAAGCTACTATCTGCCTTTGATGCTTGAAATCCACATTCATTCAAGAACTTGACCAATCTGTAATTCCAAGCTCTTGGGGCTTGCTTCAACCCATATAAAGCTCTCTTGAGCTTACACACATAATCTGATCCAATTGATTCCATGAAGCCTTCTGGTTGCTCCATATATACTTCATCTGCAATGTATCCATTTAGAAATGCATTTTTCACATCCAATTGTGATAATTTCCATCCCTTGCAAGCAGCAATAGCAATCAATGTCCTAATTGTAGACATCTTAGCAACAGGACTAAAAGTTTCATCATAATCTACCCCATAAGTTTGGGCATAACCTTTGACCACAAGTCTAGCCTTATATCTAGACACTTTACCATCTGCAAACCTCTTTGTTTTATATACCCACTTACATCCAATGACCTTCTGATTCTTTGGTCTTGGTGCTAGTTCCCAAGTTTCATTTTCAAGTAGAGCATCATACTCTTCCTGCATTGCCTTCTCCCAATTCTGTTTACCTTTGGCTTCTTCATAAGTGGTTGGATCTTCTTCTGTTTTCACAATGTAAGCATAATCTTTTGTTGTTAGGAAAGATGTATCATAACTATACCTTATAGGTTCTTTCCTTTCCCTTGTAGATCTTCTGATTTCTGCACTTCTTGAAGTTTCAGCCTCATTTGATTCTGGATCAAAACTTGGCCCTTCTTCTACATGATCCTGCACTCTACTTCTAGAGTCAACTTCATCAACAATTTCTTCACATACTTTTACCTTTGCCTTTCCTTTTCTTTGTATCTCTTCAACACCTGCAAACTCATTTGGTGATCCTGTATACCACATGTTTTGCTCATCAAATGTCACATCTTTAGTAACAAGAAATTGCTTTGTGGATGGACTCCACAACCTGTAACCCATCTGTCTATCATCATATCCAATAAACACATACTTCTCTGCTTTTGGTTCTAGCTTATGTCTTAATTGTGAAGGAACATAAGCATATGCAATACATCCAAATACTTTACAATGATCAAGACTAGGCTTCTTACCCCACCATGCTTCATAAGGGGTTCCTCCATCCAAAGCTTTGCAAGGCAACCTATTCACAAGATATGTTGCAGTGTTAATGGCTTCTGCCCATAAGTAATTTGGACAATTCTTTTCCTTCATCATGGCTCTTGCAAACTCTACAAGAGTCCTATTCCTCCTTTCTGCTACTCCATTCTGTTGAGGGGAGTATCTGCAAGTTATTTCTCTTTTGATACCTGCATTCCACAAATAATCATCAAACTCTTTAGAGAAATACTCTCCCCCTCCATCTGATCTTAACCTCTTGAGTTTTTGCCCTGTGATCCTTTCTGCATAAGCATGAAAGTGTTTGAATGTCTTGAAGACTTCTGATTTGTCCTTGATTACATACAAAGTAATCCACCTAGTTGCATCATCAACAAACAATACATAATATCTGGATCCATTTATGCTATAGTCCCTTGAGGGACCCCATACATCTGTATGAACCAATTCAAGCTTATTTGAATACTTGTACCCTGATTTGTTGTAAGAACTCTTATGTGCTTTACCTAATTGACAAGCTTCACACTTGTACACCATATGTTGCCCTTCAATGTTTGGCAATCCAAGCACTATCTGATTCTTTGACATCTCCTTTATAGCTCTCTCATTGAAATGACCTAGCCTTTTATGCCATAGGTCTAATTCAGACACCTTTTGCCCTCCATAGGTAAATAATGCATGTCCCACATTACCTTGGACTTTGAGAGTGAACAATCTTCCTTCCTTTTTACCTGCAATTATGTTTCTATATCCCTGATTTGGATCTTGTACATAAACACCATCATTTGTGAATCTTACCTCATATCCTTTCTCCACAATTTGCCCTACACTTATCAGATTTTTAGGAATAGTAGGAACATAAAGTACCTTGCTCAGAAGTGTACTTCCACTCTTTGTCTTCACTGATCCAATGCTCTCCACTTTATGTTTGGTATTGTCACCTGTCTGAACTGTATGTCCATTCACCCTTGCTTCCATATCAGTCATCAAGGATAGATTCCCACTCAGATGGTTGCTGCACCCTGAGTCAATATAAAACACTCTTTGATCTTCTCCCATTGATTCATGAGTTGCATTCAAGATAAGAGTCATGTCATCCTTCTGATCTGATGCATAATTGTAATAATTATTGTTGTAGGACTGAGATTGGAAGTTTCTTCCACCTCCTCTACCATATGATGTCCTACCTCCTCTTCCTCTGAAATTGCCTCTTTGGTTTCTGCCTCCTCTACCTCTTTGACTATAATTCTGATTATTGTTTCCACCATTTTGATTGTTATACCAACAATCATTTGCCAAATGATTTGTTCTGCCACAAATCCAACAAGCTTTAGCATTATCTTTATTCTTACCTCCTCTTCCTTTACCTCTGAAATTCATCTTCCCTTTTGTGAAGTTAGCTTGATTTGAATTCCCTTCATCATCATTTAATTGCTTTCCCTTGCCATTCTTTTTCTTGTCCTTAGAGTACATAGCTTGACTTGTACTTCTATCATTGTCTCCTTTAAGATCCTGCTCAAAGGTTAGCATGTGTCCTAGCAATTGATTAAGATCAGGAGTAAAGTGATCAAGTGACAATTCTATGGACAATATAAAAGGCTTCCACTTCTCATCTCCTCTCAAACCTGTAAGTATTTGTCTTACCAACTTTTCCTCTTCAATGTCTTCATCCACTGCTCCCAAGCTATCTACAATATCTTTCATCCTTGCCACATAATCTGAAATTGATTGGGAGCTCTTCTTCTTGAAGGTTGTGAACTCAGCCCATAGTGAGGACTTCCTTGACTTAGTAGTATTTTGGAAATGCTCTTCCAAGGCATTCCAAACATCTGTAGCACTTTCCAAACCTCTGATGTGAGGTAAAAGGTAATCATTTACAGCCATGTAGATGATGCTCCTTGCTTGAGCATCTTTTCTCATCCAAGTCTTCAACATTGCAAGCTCTTCCCTAGTAGGAATACTAGGATCTGCAAACTCTGGTTTTTCTTCATCTCCTGTAATAAATGATATAAGATCTTTGCTCATGAGGTGTGCTTCCATCCTCATGGACCATGCTGGATAGTTCTCCCTATCTAGCTTATCAATCTGCAAGCTTTCTCCCATCTTGTGTCCACCTGTGTATTGAAATCTTCAAGCTTTACAAACAATGTATGTACCTTTACTTCGAAGTAGACTCCTTTTGCCTTTCTTGATGTCAAATAGTCTTCTCCTCAAGCTTTGACTCCAAACTTTCACTTCTTAGTCCTTCAAGTGTTGAATTTCTTGAATCTGCAGCAGTCGGGATCCTTCTTTCCTCAATTTGATGTCTCCTGCTCTTATACCACTGAAGGAGAATGTTAATCTCCAAAAGAACAACTTACTCTTGTGATTAGAGCACCTCTATACCAAGAGTAAGTCAAACACTCCACTAATTTAGAGGATCAATTGCTAACTATCAAAAGATTAACAAATCTGTGAAGAAGATGAAACACAGAAAGTCTGCTGCACTATTTCTCCACATTGACCTATCAAACATGTAAAGTTTTTGATGAAACTTTGTACGAATCATCTCCTAGAGATTGCGCATCTCCTCCAAGTTGAATTACTTCAAAAGATTAAGTATAACTTGAGAAATCAACTTCTCAAGTTACCTATGTCAGAAACTGTCATCCAAAACAGTCGACTTTACACCTGTAACTTTTAAGACTTGGTTCTCCTTGAATAGAACCCGTTTTACAAAATGCTTCTAGACATGAGTAGCTTATCTTCCAACTTAAAGATTAAGCCCTCACTCATGCAAAACTTTAAACTGTGCTAGGAGAAATGATCAAAACATTAACTTCGAAATCTGCGCCTGTTTTAGGAACCAGTGAACATACTTTACATATGAATGTTCCTACACTTAATTCACTCAGCCTGATTACAATTGGAAGCTAAAATTTTGCACAGAGGTCAAGTAACTCTCAACTTAGACTTGTACAAAAACATTTCACAAATGATCTACTGTAGAAGGAGAACACGCAGAAACATCGGGCGCAAAAATTTTCATTTACTCAGAAGAAATACAGTTGAGTGATGAGAGCTAACTCAACTAACTTTTCCTCTATCTCATGACTTCTAACTTCCTCAATCTTGACCTCTAACTATTGTCACATATGCTCTCATACTTGCCCCGACTTTTCTCAAAGTATTTATAGATAAATTTGTACATGATTCTTACTAAACAAAAGATCTAAGTCAGCTATGACTATACTAATGTACATATGTGTACACTTCTCTTGTCCTCTGAATGTAATCTTCTTCCACACTTTAGGAATTGATTCTTCCTTCATCATTTAATCTTCCAAGCCTTCAATTGGTGATTGGTATGCACCAACAAAAATGGTGGGGGGAAAGGTAGTATATCGAATGGGGGTGGGCGAATGGAGGTGTGAGGTAGCGTAGGAGGGGGTGGTGTGTGAGTCGGGGGAATAGGTATTGATGCTGGTGGTGGGGGCGAAGGTGGATGAGATGGTGGCTGGGGAGATGGGGAGTGGGGTGGTGCGGGTTGTGGAGGGGAAGGCGGTGGGGTGGGACATGGTGGGAATTGGAGATGAATCGGATCTCTGGGGGGATCAATGGTAATGGGAGTGGTCATGGAGGAAGCGGGCGGTGGAGTTGGGTTGGAATGAGGTGGGGCAATGGGTGTAGTAGGTACGGGTGAAGTGTGGGTGGTTTGTGAAGATGGAGGGGATTGAACGGAAGAAGAAGGTTTTTTGGATGAAGTGGGTACTAACTTGATTGGTGGAAAGGGAGTGTTGGCTGATGTGCGTACCTTCTTGGATGTTCTAGCATAACCTTGTTGGTCGATTGGAAGGGTGTCAAGGAGCTCACGGGAATCCTTTTGAATCTTTGCTCTTCTCTTTTTGCGAGGGTGCGCCATCTTCGGATCTTTCGATGAGGGTGGGCGTGATACGTCTTTTGAATGGAGGGCGGCAAAATACCTGTAGATGTACAACATGATATGGCCACCTACCACTTTGAATGTGAGAGCCTTTTTGCCTACTTGCTGCCCATACTTCTTCTTTCGTTATGCCAGTGACTGAAGTAGAATTTTATGATACGGGTAGGGCTTTGCTTGGGCAAAGCAAAGAAGAGGTTCACATATTTTCACGTCCGTGAAATGCAAATTGTTCTTCAAGAGAAAAAATGCTTTGAACCATGGGAGGGGTGTCGCCCTAGGCCAATATGTGGGAGGTGGTTTGGAGGAGGTTGCCCTTAGGGGTGTGGGAGGGGTGTCGCCCTATGTGGTACTTAGTCGATTGTAGAGAATGATTAATAGAGAGGAGTAGAGGAGGGTTGTTCCAGGTATGAAAAGATGATGGTTTAGGTATGAAGGCGGTAGGAGGGTAAGAGGAAAAGGTTTATTGGTGGATGAGTATAGTTGTAGATTGGGGGTAGTACCATGGATAAGCGATGTCAATTTGAAGATTTGATGGATTGGGATATGGAGAAGTAATCCAGATGAAGGGTGAAAGGGTGAAATATTGAAGGCAAGGAAAGGAATTGATGCAGTAGGAGAGTTGGGGTAAATGAGAGGAGGAGTCGCCTAGCTCTGGTGGGAGGAAGGTTGCCTAGCTTAGGCCACTAGGAGGAGTGTCGCCTTGGGTGGGGGTCGCCCAATTGTTTGAAAGGGAGGGGGTCGCCAACTTTGAGAAGAGGTGGAAAGGAGGAGGGTTGCCCAAATGCATTATAGTTGGTTAGGAGGAAGCTCGCCCAATTAGGATGTAGGAAGTTGGGTGGAAGGGTCTTCCAATTTAGGGTGTTGCCTAAGATGAAGAAGTTGTTGGCAGAATGAGAAGGATATTAGGTGTATCAATTAAAAGCTAAGGAGGAGAGGGAGGGTGGTCGGCTTACTTAAGCCGATTGGAGGGGGTTGCCTATCTTAGCATAGGGCTTGAGGGTTGCCCAAGTGGGCACACTGAGGTTGTCAAGATGGAAGGACATGGAAGGACTAGGAGTCGCCAGACTCTTGCTTGAGATGGAGGAAATATTCAATAGAAAAGAAGAGGTTGAGTGGAAGAGGTCGCTCCGGTTGGCACATTGAGTTGGGGCGAGTTGCCCCAGTGGCCATGGAAATGAGTGAGAGGAGGCTCGCCCATGTAGGTCATAGAGAAGTACGAGAGGATGTTCGCCTAAGTGGAAATTGAGGTTGAAAAAGGATGTTGAAAAGGGAAGGGTCGCCCCTAGAGGTCCTAGAGGTGTTGGGTAGGTTGAGGGTCGCCCAAGGATGCATCTTGGAAGAGGGTCGCCTAATGTAGATTTGGAGGAGGATCGCCCAAGGGTGGATTTGGAGGATGGTCGCCCAAAGTGGGCTTTGGAGGAGGGTCGCCATGTAGAATAATGGAGGAGTGTCGCCTTGGGTGAGGGTCGCCCACATGGTTGAAAGGGAGGGGGTCGCCCACTTTGGGAAGATGTGGCCACTAGGAGGGTGTCGCCTTGGGCAAGCCACTTTGGAGGAGGGTCGCCCAATTGGCTACTAGGACCATTCCAAGGCACCTTGGAGGAGGGTCGCCTATGTGGGATTCGGGAGGATGGTCGCCCAAGTGGCCTTGGAGGAGGGTCGCCCAAGTGGCCTTGGAGGAGGGTCGCCCAAGTGGCCTTGGAGGAGGGTCGCCCAAGGTGGGCTTAGAGAAGGGTCACCCAAGGTGGGCTTTGGATGAGGGTCGCCCCAGGGTGGACCTTGGAGGAGGGTCGCCCCAGGGTGGGCCTTGGAGATGTATCGCCCAAGGTGGACTTGTTGAGGGTCGCCCAAGGTGGGCCTTGGAGTAGGGTCGCCCCAGAGTCGGTATTGGTGGAGGGTCGCCCAAGGTGGGCCTTGGAGGAGGGTCGCCCCAGGGTGGGTCTTGGAGGTGGGTCGCCAAAGTGGACTTGGAGAAGGGTCGCCCAAGGTGGGCCTTGGAGATGTGTTGCCCAAGGTGGACTTGTTGAGGGTCGCCCAAGGTGGGCCTTGGAGGAGGGTCGCCCCAGGGTGGGTATTGGAGGAGTGTCGCCCATGTGATCACTAGGAGTGGTCCGAGATGATCCATCTCATTGTTGGCCTAGAGATTCGTGGCCTAGAGAGGTGGCCTCAGAAGGAAAAGGGAATAGAACCCTCGTGATAAGAGATAGAAGAAGATTAAATATTGAAGCCTAAGCCTATGAGAGAGGAAAGTGGGAGTAGATAAATGAGTTATGTGAAGAAGACAGATGAGAAAAGCCCAATATCTAAATTCGGAAATGACAAAAGCTAACAGGGAACAACATACAGGTATGTACATTATATACAAGGGCAAATACTCTCTTCTCTATTTTTCCACATAGAGTTTTAGCTTAGATTCATTGACTAAGGGAAGGATTGTGCCTCTCAATGTGGAGATTTGTACTGCTCCTTTTGGAAGTGTGCGTATGACCCTAAAAGGTCCGTTCCATCTTGGCATCAGCTTCTTCTTAGCCTTCTTCTCAAATAGTCGCGGATGGTACATCAAAACTAAGCTCCCTTCCTTAATTTTTGATTCCCAGAGGTGTGCATCATGATCCTGTTTTCTTTTTTCTTGTACTGTCACTAGAGTATCATTGCCTATCCTTCTCTTTTCTTCAAGAATTTGTAGCCTTACCATGTTTGCTGAGAGAGTGCTAGTAATTCCAGGAATTTGATTGGTTCCCACGCGGTTGGAGCCATGCAAGAACTCAAAAGGAGCAATTGCTTGTATTCCATACAATAGTTCAAATGGAGTATGACCTGTTGTGGCTTTGAAAGAGGTTCTGTATGCCCACAAGGTTCCGAGATATGCTTGGCCCCATGTATTAGGAAACTGTAAGCATGTTTTTCTTAGTAAGAGCATGAGGACCTTATTTGTGCTCTCTGCCTGCCCATTTGCCCTTGGGTAGTAGGCACAAGATTTCTTATGGAATATTTGATACTTTTCAAAAATCAAGGTCAGCACCTTGTTGACGAAATGGGATCCTTGATCTGTTGTGACCTCTATTGGGCATCCATATCTGCAAAAGATGTAATTATACAAGAAGTTGGCTACCGTTTCAGCAGTACACTCCTTACTCGCTATAACTTCAGCCCACTTAGTAGCATAATCGGTTGCTACTAAAAGATACTTTGCACCTGAACCTTGTGCTACTGGGAAAATAGGGCCAACAAAGTCTAGTCCCCAATGCTCAAATGGTTGCCAAGCTATAGAGATATTAAGAGGTTGATTCCTTTTTCGTGTTGGTTTGGGCGCACATCGTTGACAAACATCACATGCCTTGGCAAACTTAGTGGCATCTCTGAAGAGATATGGCCACCATAGGCCACTTTGGAGTATCTTGAGTGCAGTGATATGCCCAGGAAAATGACCACTAGACTTTCCTTCATGTGCCAACTGAAGAACACTTTCTGTTTCATGTGGTTGAAGACACCTTCTGTACATCCCATCAGGGCCAACCTTATAGAGGGTATCTTTTGCCATCATGAAACCCTTACTTTTTAGGAGGAGTCTACGCTTTTCCAATGGAGTAGACCTAGTATGAAATTGGCCTTTCCCTAGAAGGAGAATTAAAATCATCATATCATGTAGGTGCTATATTTACCTTGTAGATTTGGCTCTGGGAAATCATCTTCTACTCCCTTTGTTGCTTGTCTTGGATGCCTGATGCGAGAGAGATGGTCTGCAATGACATGCTGCCTACCGCTTCTCTGTACAATTTCAAAGTCAAATTCTTGGAAGAGGAGCAACCATCTCCATACTCTTTCTGCAACTTGTGGCTTATTCAACAAATATTTTAAAGCTTGATGGTCCGTAATTACTGTGAATGTAGTGCCTAATAAATAGTGCCTGAATTTCTTGAGGGCAAATACAATAGCCAATGCTTCTCTTTCTGTGGTGCTATAGTTCTTTTTTGCTTTTGAGAGGAGTCTACTCGTGTAATTAATGGGTTGATCTAATTTGTGTACCTCGCTTGGTTGAGTCAGTATAGCTCCTACTGCATACAAACTTGCATCTACATGCACGTGGAATGTCTTGGACCAATTTGGTGAGATGAGTATGGATGCAGATGCCAACCTTTGTTTTAGATAAGTAAATGCTGACTCCTCTTTCTCAAACCATTGAAAAGGAAAACTTTTGCTTGTAAGTCGTGAAAGTGGTCGTGCTGCCTCGGCATACATGCGTATAAACTTGCGGTGATATCCTGTGTGCCCGAGAAAGCTTTGGACCTCTTTAGCATTTATAGGTCTTGGAAGCTTGAGAATTGACATTACCTTATCTGGATCTGGAGTCATCCCTTTTGAAGAGACCACATGCCCTAACAAGGTACCTTGGGTTACCAAAAAATGACATTTGTTAGGGTTAAGTTTCAAACCTGTTTCTCTGCAACGCTGGAACACTTGTGCTAATTGCTTCAAATGTTCTGGCACATTCTCTACTGCAGTGGTGCAGGCTGCTCTAGAGAAGGCTGAAAAGTCATCCATAAAAATTCTTAAAAATTTTAGGAGCAACTTGTTGAAGATTAGATACACTGTTCTATTAAAAGTGGCTGGTGCATTTCTAAGGCCGAAAGCCATTTTGGTGTAGATATAGGTTCCCCAAGGAGTTACAAAGGCTGTTTTTGGTTGATCTTCAAGATGGATTTCCAGTTGATTGTATCCACTGAAACCATCCATGAAACTGTATAGCATATGCCCTGCCACATCTTTAATCACTTGTTCAGAAAAAGGGGTGGGAAACCCGTCAGGGATGGTTACCTTATTTAATGCTCGGAAATCCACACAAACCCTGATTTTATTAGGTTGCTTCTTAGGTGCTATAACCATAGAGGACAACCATTCTGAATGCTCCACTGGGACTATGATACCTGCTTCCTCCATTTTCTGGATTTCCTTTTTGACTGCTTCTGCATATTTCGGATTTTACCTATAGATCTTCCCTCTAATTGGCCGAGCTTCTGCCACTAGAGGAATAGTGTGTATTCCCAGTTCTTTTGGTATCCCTGTCAAATCCTTGTAACTCCATGCGAATATATCTTTAAAATTTTTCATGAATGTTATTACCTCTGAGCAGAAGAGGGTGGTCCCACAACCAACTTGCCAGTAGAAGATTTTGTGGATTTTCTTCTTCCCCTAAGTTGACTTCTTTAACAGGCTCCAAAATTGCCTCTTCCTTGTCGTTGAACAACATCTGCTTGGTGAATGTTGGACTATCATTGATAGTGATTTCCTGGGTCTTTTCCTGTGTCCATCCTATTGGAACTTCCGCCAATGGAAAAATGCTTTCCACTAGTTCTTCTTCTGTTTGGCTTGATTCAATCCTTTCTTTTCCTTCAACTCCCTTCAGAATTTTACCTCTTCGAAAATCTTTGGCTGGCTCTCCCAATACCACAGACTCCACGACAGTAGATTCCTCTTCTTCTCTTTCCATGATTGCTACTGTGAAGCATGAAACATTGTTGGTCTCCTCAATCCAATCCATGATGTCGCCTAGATCTTCATTGGATATTTCTTCTCCTACATCAGCTTCTTCCTTGATGTCATGTGATGTTGTCTTATATGGCTCTATGTGAGGCTTTCCAGATGCCCATTGGGCCGCCCAGCCAATTGTAGGGGTAGCCCAAGGTGGAGGATAAGCTGCCCATTGAGGTGCCCAATGTGGGGGTCTTTGAGCAGAGAATGGAGCCCAAGGAGCCCAAGCCTCTGGAGTGACCCAGCTGCTTGGAGGCGGAGGCGCCCAGCTTGGACTAGGAGGTGGAGTCGCCCAACTGGTGGGAGGTGGAGGAGGCGCCCAAATGGGAGGTGGAGTCGCCCAATTATTTGGAGGTGGAGGTGGAGTCGCCCAATTTTGATTAGGAGGTGGAGATGCCCAGGGAGGAGAAGAAGCTGATACTTCTTGATTTTCCAGAACCCATGGTGGAGGAGGTGTGGCCCAAATGGTTGCTCCTTCTGGTATAGTTTGTTGTTCCTTTTCTTCATTGTTATTTTCTTTATCTTCCTCTGCACTCTGCTCTGGATGTAGAACAACTTGAGAAGTACCTAGGGCTTCATCTGTTCCTCCTTCCATCTAAAGTTGTCTCATCACCTTGTCTGGTCCGGGCACCCATAAGGTGTCACTACCCCAGTCATGTACAACTTTACTGTGGCGTAGCCATGGCCTTCCTATCAAAAGAGGAAATCCTCCCTTCACCTTTGGAAGTGTTATTACCACAAAATCCAACACAAATTTCAGCTTATGGATGATGACTTCAACCTTTTCCACTATGCCTAGTGGGCTTACCTTACTTTGGTCTGCCAATGATACTGTAAAATGAGCATCTTTAGTTGGTTTCAGATTTAGCAATGTCATTGTGTACTCAGGCATCAGATTAATACCGGATCCCCATCAACTATCACTCCTACCAAAGGAGTTCCCTTGATACTTACAGTTAGTCTAGGACTCTTGTAATCAGTGAGAGGTGCCATCCTAGATGGTTCTGAGCTATAAGTTGAGGGTACAGGTATTTGTTGGGAAATTAGAGAAGTGAAACCTTGCCCGCCACTTAATATGGTGCCAGGGTCTAACCCATTTATGGCAGCCATTACCTCTCCTCTGAATCCAGGACTCATGGCTAACAAGTTATATAGAGATACCTGTTGGTAAGTGCTCTGCAAGACTTGAACTGCAGTGAGAAAGCCTTCTTGGTTGTTCCTTGAAGTAGGCCCATTCTGGAAGTGCCTTAGGTCCTCCTTAGATACTGCATAAGCTTTGTCAATAACTTGCTCATTACTATCTTAATGTCTTCCTACTCTTCCCAGTGAGATTTTCTCCTTGTTTTGGTGGTGGTTGGTTCCCTGAGAAGGTTCATGCTCCATGGTCCTTTTTCCCTTGTCCTTTGATGAATCTGTTGCTTCTTTTGCAGCATCTTTCAAAGCTGCCTTCTGTTTTTGTGCCCTAGTTATTACTCGGGGAAGTTCCTCAAGTTGGACTACTCGGGCGCTTGGGGAGCCTATATTGCCCTTATCATTAGATATTGTGATCATATGTAGGGGGCAAGAGTTACTTGGTGTGCTTGTAGACGGCATTGACTTTGGGCAGTCCTTCGTGTAATGATCCCTTGTTTCAGGACAATTTTTGCATGGTGGGGCATCCTCAGGAAGTGAACACTCACTTTGGAAGTGTCCATACTCCCCACATCTGTAACACATTATAGGCCTAGGTGGTCGATTCTGACGAGGCCTACCTTCTTGCCGTTGAGGTCCTTGATTGGTGTAAAAAGTTGTTACAGGAGGTGTTGTAGTGGATGGTAAGGGTGGCTGTCCCAACAAGGAGGACTGAGCCACTCCTACCCATTGAGCTACTGGAGGTTGTCCTGGCATCATAGTTTGATTTCCAAGACTCTTTAGAAAATAACAATCCTTGGCCTCATGGCCACCCACAAAACTGGCATGTTACCCTCCTTGGACATTCCTGTGATGTGTGTCCTTGAGTACTACAGAGAGAACACCATAGTCCAGTTCTTACCTCCCTTAATGTTTTGAGTTCTTCAAGCTCTTGTCGTATTTGAGCGAGACCTTCCGAAGTACCCTTGTCCTCTTCTCGATTTCTTTGAAGCTTTAAGGTCTCTAGTTCCTTCCTCAAGGCTGTCACCATGTCTTCATCTTGGGGGAAAGTCTTTCCCGGATGTGCTCCGAAATGAACCCGTGCAGCCTCAATCCTTGTGGCAGCTGCTTCAAATTCTCTCAAAGTGGCATCTGGTCTCAACAGCTCTCTTAGCTTCTGCTGTGTGGATTTCGGCAAGGCCTTCTCCACCCACTTCTTGACAAGGAAATCTCCTGGTGGTTCTGGCAATCTTGCCACGAGTGACCTTGCCCGCGTCATAAGTTCTGAAAATGATTCTCCCATATGCAAGATTAGATTCTCAAGTTCATCTAACGTTCTTTCTGTAGAGTTACCTGGCCGAAATGCGTCTATGAATTCGGTCCTCAATGCTTCCCATGTTTGGAAATGGTTCTCCGCGTACTGACTGAACCATTTGTCCGCAAGTCCTTCAAGAGTTGATGGAAAGAGAGCAAGGAATGCGTCCTGTCGTTGCTGTAAGCCCCTACTCTTACAAATTGAAAGAAATCTTCGTACATGATCTTCAGGATCTTCATTAGCACCGCCATGAAATGAAGAAAATCTAATATTTATTCTTGACAAAAGAGTGGAAAGTTCCTCTGCCATAGCCTTATTAAGAAGAGTGTCTTGAGGTAAAGTCTTTTGAGTTTTAGCCTTGTCGTCTACCCCTTCTATTCTAGAGACTAGGCTTGAGGCAGATAGACTTCTTATGGGTGTAAGGTAAGGATCTGGCCTTCTTCTGTGGTAACTCTTGATTGGTGTCTTCTTAGGGCTTAGCTGCTTCTCCTTGCTAGCTCTGGTGTGGGTCATGGACCATCTTTGGGATTTAAAGGAGGAAATTGCCCCAATGAAGAGGTCTCCCCGGAGGATTCTTCGCCCAAGAAGAGGTTACTCCAGTGGGGAAGGAGGAGTAGACGCCTAAGGAGCCAAGAAGGAGGATAAGGAGTAGTCGCCCAAAAATTAGAAAGGGGAGGAGGAGGAGTCGCCCGAGCCAAGAGCCAAGAGAGGATGAGGAGGAGTAGGTGCCCCAGAAGCCAAGGAGGAGGAGGAGGAGGAGGAAGGTCGCCTAGGAAGGAGGAGGAGGAGGAGGAAGGTCGCCTAGGAAGAAGGAGGAAGAGTCGCCCAGACTCCAAAAGAGGAGGAGGAGTCGCCCAAGAAATTAAGGAGGATGAGGAGGAGCAGTCGCCCAAGAAGGTAGAGAGAGGGAGTAGAAGGAGAGGTGGCCCTGGGCACTCAATCCTAAATGCTTTCTTAAAGGAAAGGGTACTCAATTCTAAGTGATTTCTCAAGTAACCAGAAATCTCCAGAAGCCCTGTCCCACCGGGCGTGCCAAATTTTCACCTGTAGTGGTGAAATGAAGTGTGTGGGTCGAGGGAATGCAAAATGCACTACTCCTGGAGAATATGTAAGCATATGAGCACATTAAATCACAGTACAGTACCATAATAGACACTTATCACGAAGCCTTCACATCATCACTAGAAACTACACTTAGAAGTAAGAATCAAAGCAACAGCAAGCATGGAGCATAATAGAGCACAAGAGCATACTAACTAGAAAACCAAATGTAGCACAATCAGAAGACAAGTGATTATCTCATACCACATCTAATCATACCACTAATCATACCACAGCTGATAATACCAAACCAAGCAAAAGAACAACAGAATGCAAACTCCGAGTATTCTCACATAAGTGGCACCAACAAATAACATAAGAAGCAGAAGTAACTAACATGAACATGACTCAACCATCTAGGAATTCTAAGCCCACGCTCACTCTCACTCTCTGTGTCTCATCTATCATCTCATGTATCCTCCCCGTTTCTCTCTTGAGGTTTCCTTTTTTATAGGAGAGAGGTGAGGAACCGGTTACAATAGGAGAGTCTGTTACATGGGAGTAGTGGGGAGTTAATGCACTAGGCGGTTTCATTTGTCAGCCCGGCCGCCTCCAGTACCAGACTTTGTCGTGTAATGATGAGTGGCTGGGTCCCACTTGGCCGCCCTATCAGGTCTGTTTGTCTGGGCATGCAGTCGCCCAACTCTACCATTTGGGCTTCTGGTGCCCAACTCCCAACTCCATAATTTGGACGACTGCCCAACTCTACCATTTGGGCTTCTTGTGCCCAACTCCATAATTTGGACGACTGACGCCAACTCCAGTACTTGGACCACTGTCGCCCAACTCCAGTACTTGGACCACTGTCGCCCAACTCCAGTGCTTGGGCCACTTGGGCCAGTGATGCCCAACTTTAGTATTTGGGCCAGTGATGCCCAACTTCAGTATTTGGGCCACTGATGCCCAACTTCAGTACTTGGGCCACTGATGCCCAACTTTAGTGCTTGTTTTCTTGGTGCCATCCTTGACTCTGTCCTTCAAAAATTTATTCTACATCTACATAGCTATCTTTGATGGCTAACCATCTATGATGAATCGGCATCATAAGATGCATGATCATCACATCACTAACACATTCTCCACGATGTAGGTGTGCATACAATTGATCCTTTGATCTATAAATGATCTCTGGATAAGTGTGAATGGTGCTCTCAAAAAAATTGAATGCCAGGAGTCGTCGGAACCCTAAAAACTCTCTTTTGGGCATGATTGACGGGGAATGGGATTTGAGTGCGAGGAATTGTCATATCACTACCAACTCCCTTTCTAACATAAAATGCAATGCATATAGTCTTTCCACAAAGCCCATGGCTTCTACCTATGGAACTAATGACTAAGACCCTCTCCGTATTTGAACTCGTTTAATGACGACCGCAAAGGTATCATGACCCCTATAGGGTCAAAGAACTATCCCATGATGGAGTCCATAGTGGTGCTCGCTCTCCACTATCGGGACCCTGGACAAGAGACTGTGTTATCTGGATCTTGTGTCATTCTTGTATTGAAAATAGAAAAGAAGAGAAAAGGGAAAAAAAGAGAAGAAGAAAAGGAAGAAAAAGAAAAAGGGAAAAAAAAGAAAAAGGGAAAAAAAGAAACGTAAAAGAGCAAAGAAGCTTGTTTCTTTGGGATGGAGAGGACATTGATGGGGTACATACTACACTATAGAATGTAAAATTTTTCTCTTTACTACTAAGTGGTCTATTTTGACTCTCTACTTTTCTCTAATATACTTTGCACTTTGTAAAGTAAGGAAACATGGGCCACCTTTGGACTTCATCCCATTTGTCCACTTTTGGCTTGGACTAGTGAATCATTTTTAGTAGACCACGGACTAGATTGAACTGAACCAACTAGGTTAGAGCAGCTAGACTGGATTGGAGGAGACTAGACCAGAAGATTGTGGCGAAATTAACTTGACAGTATCTAGGTGATGGAAAGTCTAGATCCCTGAACTAGATGTTTCCCTTTCCCAAGAATGGCAACCATATTTCATTATCGCTTTGGACCAACTGTTTGCCAAATATCCAGGGTCTCGTTTGTCTATAAAAAGGGTCTAGCATTCATAAATACATATGCAGTAGATGTAATATAGAGGCAAGGAGATAGCAAGAGAGCCCAAGTACGTGTCTTAAGGCAAAGACATTGATGCTACCAATTTTTGTACACTGATAATCCACTCGAGAGCCCTATTCTAGAAGAGAGAAGAGGTGCTTCGGGCTGGTTCTTGTGAGGAGTCTTCTCTCACTTGGTGTTGGGGGTGTCTAGACTCTAGGACCGCTGTGAGTGGGTTCTTATTGCACACTGAGATTGTTATTTTTGAACTGAGCAGAAGGCCTGCAAGGTTACGTCATGACCTTAGTCATTGTATAAACTCAGGGAAAGACTGTTGGAATATGTTTTTGGTGTATTTTGTGCTCCTCTAAGTGTTATGTTCTTCTTTGAGATACTGCTTTCTTCTTGACTCTCTGCCCTTGTTGCATAGTGTTCAGAAGCAAGGCTTAGACTATCAAAGCAAGTGCATACTACACTTAGCAACATTTGGTTCATTGTATTACCACTTTGCCTATCTATGCTAGCTTCGTAGGCTTTTGCTCTCCAAAAGTTTGCTTTCTGTTTCCTCCCTGGGGAAGGATTTAAAGTTTACCTTAATAATGATATATTTAGCTACTCTAATTTGTCTTTTGCCCCTTCAAACATTGGTCGAAGAAAAAAGGCTTTCTGCATTGTTGATTAATGGTTATTCACAGGATGCGTCAAATGCTCTCCCGTCTTGGCCCCTGTTCTGTCTCAGTTAGGGATTCTGACCATGGAGGCCATCGAGCAGATTCGACGTTGACAGATGCTCGTTCTCCTCTTGTATCATTGTATCATCATAATGACTAGTCTCTCTGGTTCATCCACCTTCCTACCCCACATCCACTACACTGCCCCTTTTTTTCCTTTGTTTTCCATTGTCCTAATCTTCTTGAGTGATTTTCACTGCAGAGACATTGTGTCAGATCCACTGGTTTGTAACTCATGGTCTCATGGGTTCATTTGGCATTTCGCAGATGCTAATATATCGTTTCATTTCATCCTACAAAAGAAAGAACCCAAACGCCCCCTAACACCCCCCCCCCCCCCCCCCCCCCCCCCCCCCCCCCCCCCCCCTTTTCCTTTTTCCAAAACAAAAGAAAAGAAAGAAAAAGAAAGAGAAAGAAAGCCAAAAAGAAGAAGTATGTTTGTAATTTTAAAAGTTTTCAACATATGATACTTTTCATTGAGTGGAGAACTTTGTATTCTAGAAGGCCAGCCGCCTTCATCAGATACTTATAATGTATGAAGTGTGTATCCTGTTTCACCCTTTTTAGGCGGAGATCTTTGAGCATGTGCATGGTAACATATATCTAAACTTTTATTTGTCAGTCTTCATTTTCATTCGCAGGCTTGTTGCTTGTCACCAAAAGCAGAAAACACATTTACAGTTATTGCTGGTGATGGAAATGGTACTGATGCTGTGATTGATTTCAATTAGTCCTCCTTGATGTTGAAGTAATGGGCAATCCTTTGTGTTTGTTTAGCCCTGATAACTGAGATGCTGGCTGATAAGAGCCTTTGCAAGGATAAGATGGCCCCACCAGCAAAAGCATTGCATTTACGTCCTCTCCCAAGGAATAGTCAACCTCTGGATATTATGAAGGAGCTTCTACAGGTCTATTTGACTCCCAGTTAGCATAAAAACTAAATATGAATATTTCTTTTTTTTTCTTCTTTCACCTATCTCTTTTTTGTGGACTGGGGCTTGTTGTTGCATGGCTTTAAATGATACTCTTTCAAATCTTAATTCTATCCACCATATAAATCATTCTTCCTGTAAAGTGACCATTGGGTTGGTGAATTGGTGACCTTGATTTTAATCTGACCTTCTTTTTGATCGAAATGCAGTTCACTTCAGTTGCGACATACTCAGATGCCTAAGATTGGCCAGGAAAGAATGACTAAAAGAAGAGAAAAGATTCTTATTAACATAAACCAAATTAACATCTTTTGCAGCAATCATCTGTGCAATAAATGAATGCATCTCAAGATGCAGTTATTTGTGCATGAAAACCTAAGTAGATGGACCTTTGAGGGTTGTGTATACTTCCATATTATATGACTAATCACCAATGCTTACAAACAAGTCCTTGAGTAGTTTGAAATAAACTACCCCACATGTTTTCATTTCAACTATGCTTTTACCTCCTCCATTTCACAACATCGAAAACAAGAGAACACATGAACCCAATCTTTGAGCATCAACCTTATAAACAACACGGCCGATCTATAGCTGTGTAACCATGTAGCAGCCCCATAAAACAATACACAGTCTACAGTGATTCTTGAATGGACGTGTATATTCACAACTTATTCCAAGTATGGTTGTAGCCCACTGTTCTAACTTAATTCTATGCTACTAATGATCACAATAATGTATGCACAAACCTCCTCCTTGTACATGTTATAATCTTCCAATGAAATTCTTACATCAAGGACAATCTTGCAATTACATATTAGAATGACAGAGAATTCTGCACATGCTGCTTTTGTAGCCATATCTAGTGAGGGATGGATGTAAAATTAGTGCCCAGTAAGTATTGTAGCTCCCCAAGATCCGTCATGTTGAAATTTGCAGAAATAGCTTCTTTACAAGCATTTATTTTGAAAGACTTGCTTTCAATATTCAAAATACTAACATAATTGATAATGGATGTAAAAACTTATAGATGAAGTTTTCGTGCTTTAGTGTGAAGGTTTTCACGAATCACGATAGTATATGCACTTGAAACTCTCAACGAAGAAACTTAAAATAAATACCAGAGACATGGAAAAGAGTGTGAGACAAATTCAGCATATGGACTACTCTTTGTTAATGTTCATTGATAAGTACATGAATTGGAGACAATAACATCCATAGAAGAGACAAATATTATTTCCTCATGCTTAAGAAAGTACATTGAAGGGATAAAAATTGGCATACATGCTTAGAAAAGTAATTCCAGGGATAGAGGAGGAAGAAGTACAAGAGAGAGGGACTTCCCCTTACAAGTTCCAAGATGCATGAGGAAAACCTTAAGCCAAGGCACCCTTTAGTGCTTGCCCATTGCTCTATGTCCTTCAAAGGGAGAACCGACAAGAGTTGTTTGCGTCAAGGCAACCTTCTCCATGGTGCGAAGATGAGTTGATGAGCGAGTTAGCCTATAGGTCTTGGAAAGACCAAAGTTTACTCGTTTTCCTTCTCTTTTTTCATTACTCATGCTCATTATTCCTTGGTTTAAAGGCTTTTGCAGATATCTTTAAGGCCGTAACTCCAAAATGATCTCTCCTCTAGATAGAGTTCTTGAGATCATGTATCGATTTGATCATTTTCTTGTAGTGCTAGTGGTATGAAGGCTTCATTGCCTAGGCCCATTAAAGTTGTCCAAGCATACCATAACGATCTTGGTCTACCAATCGTCTAGGTCCATCACTTGTTGATCCACCAATTGTCTGGGTCCATCGCATGTATTTGCCCGCCCATCAATTGTCCATGTTCACAAATAACGGTCACTCATCAAGTGGAGTGTCACCCAAGTGTGAACAAGGCCGCCTCCTTAAGAGAGTCTATAAATAGGACCCATGGCTCATTTGTTATTCATTCCTCTTATAAGGCTCTTAGACTCTTGGCCCATTGTGGAGTCCTCCACACACCTGAATGGTGTGGGTACAATGGTATACAAAGCTAAGCCCTTGTGAGGGATGCCACCTAGTTGCTTGTAGGCTCCTAGGCTCGTTGGTGGGTCGCTATGGACTCTAAAGTTGGGAGGTGAGCTTGATGTCCTGCTTTTTATGTTTGCAAATATGGCTTGTGTCGTGTCTTTTGTTGTTGGGCTGATCTTTGGAGGGCTAAGGGATCTAACACTTTGTGTTGCAAGGCTCATTGTTAGATCCTCCAAGATCCCTCCCTGTTGGACAAGTCAAGACACAAGTCATATTCACAAACAATAGAATGGAGGACTTTAGACTCACCTTCGAGTCATAGAGTTAATACGGATTCTAGTACGGGTTCATCCTTGAGCCTTAAGCCTACAACCAAGCAGGAAGCCACCTCCAAAGGACTGGTGTCCCATAGCACCAGCCTCCCACTAATGCGAGTGATGAGGCTTTGCCAAAGGGCCGAGGGTCCAAGTGCCTCATGCAAAGAATATAAGTCATGGAGTAAGATTTCCCCCTTTGTTTTTCTGGAGGGGGGCCCTTTGGACGCCCCTCCTCCCGACACCATAAATCGAAAAAAAAATGAGAGGAAAGTCTCACAAATGAGCCCAACTCGTGGTTGCCCATTCAGATGTCCTTTAGTTTTGGGGGCATTACACTTCCCCGCTTATTTCTAATGGTGTCCTCATCAATTCTCAGCAATTTCCTTGAGTCAAAACCAAGATCCAATCCCTCGACAATCTAACACACTCCCAAGTCAAAACGGGATTAGGAAGGTGCTTGCACTGATTAGATACTCAAGATAAGGAGTCCCTTGGGACTTCCTCTCTCTCTCTCTCTCTCTCTGTGTGTGGTGGTGAAGCAAATCGGGTTCTAGTGGGACATGCTGGATAATGCCTTCCAAGCTGAGATCTTCTTTGGAGGTTAAGGCAATTGTCTTGAATACCATATGTGATCAGTCCACATCATTAGACACGTGATTGTCATACCACCAACATATTCTCCATGGTCTAGGCTCTGCATACAATGGATCCTTGCTTCTATAAATGATCTTGGGATAAGTACAAGCGATACTTCCAAAGGAAACGTAATGTTAGAAGTTGTTGGAATACTAAAAATTGCCTTTTGGGAAGATAAAAAAACTCCCTTTCGGGCAAACAACACAACCTCCTTTCGGACATTACCGATGATCTCCCAATGGGAATTGAGTGCCGGGAGTTGTCAGATAACCAACAACACCCTTTCAGGCACATCATGCAATGAACATAGTAGTCCCACAAGAACGAGAGCAAAACCCAGTGCTTCTGACGATGGTAATGATGAGTAGGACCCTCACCATAATAGGGATCGTGTCTCATGATAGAGTCCATTGTGGTGCTAGCTCTCAATTGTCGAGACTCTGAACAAGAGAATGTAAATGCTCTACTTGTGTGCTCTGAACAAAAGACTCTGCTTGTGTGCTCAATCCTCACAAGGATAGTACGAGTGCATCCCGATGGATACCTCAAGACAAACGTCTCCATCCTATGCATGTATCTAGTGGTCACACTATACTTGCATGGCTTTATTTTTATGGAAATACATACATCTCTATGGATACCACATATGGGGTATATTGAATATACACACGTACCTT
Source organism: Ceratopteris richardii (assembly GCA_020310875.1). Lineage (NCBI taxonomy): Eukaryota > Viridiplantae > Streptophyta > Polypodiopsida > Polypodiales > Pteridaceae > Ceratopteris > Ceratopteris richardii. The sequence goes on from CM035421.1 coordinate 112,822,352, forward strand.
GTGCCTAGCCTCCATTAGCTTGGTACCACGTGCATATCAATGGACACTTTAGACAGAAGGTCCTCCATCCGATACTGATGTACAAAAACCAGCCTAGGTTCAAGGTGCACCAGGTAATGATGGGGCATAACTGCCAACATATTCCCATCCTACTTGTAGAAGAGAGACTAGAGACCTTTTCTTAGGAAGAAGAGTAGATACATCTCTTAGGAAACCTTCTATTCAGGGGGGTTCTTCTTAGGAAAGTATGCCTTATAACATGCCTGTGTAGAGAGACACTTCACAAATGCCCAACTCCTCAAGACGGTTAGGCAGAACAAAGATTCACAAGAATAACCAAACTCAAAATTGCCTCGATTATTTCACACAAAGTAGAAAGTATACTTCATTGGGCGACAAGACATGCAACCCGAATAGCCACAGACAAGTTCACGTGCTGCCACTTGCCCACCCTTGATGTTACCTGTAGAGACACTCTTACTAGTAGGGCTCCCTTTCCACCAACAATACAAGTAGTTGGCAACTAGTGAGTTAGTCTTCAAGGGTTGAATGACTTCCAGCACATTCACAGACCCGCTTAACTTTAGATAACACAATACACAAAGAAGAGACGATAAAACATTCAGGGACCCATCCAACACAAAGTGCAAAATTAATCCAATAGACTATGGGGAACAACACAAGACATCACCAAACACCATCTTAAACCTCACAAAAGACTCCATGATATACAACAAATACACAAAAAATACTCCCCAAAGTCTGCTCAAGACTCTAGTTTACATAGAAGGGCTAGCCTTAGCTACTTGAATGAGTAGTCCAAACAGAGAGATACAACAGAGGTCGATAGAGCATAAGTACCCCTAACACATATAAACAAGACGCTACTCTCAACAGTAGAGTATGCTTAATAGAATACACATAGGGATGTCGCAAAAGTAGTCTCAAATGAGAGTAGTAATCCCCCAAGTGAGTGCTCAGTAGCCACTTATATAGAGCATAAGTGAGAGTAGTAGTCTCAACAAAGAGGTCGATCCCTAACACATATAAACACAGTAGAGTATGCTTAATAGAATACACATAGGGATGTCGCAAAAGTAGTCTCAAATGAGAGTAGTAATCCCCCAAGTGAGTGCTTAGCAGCCACTTATATAGATACCAGAAGGCCATATGAATGGCTGTGCACGATCCCAAATGATGCCTGTAGGAGGGCTAAAATGGCCCCTGACATGGACTGAACGCCATGGAACGGCTTGGCATGAATCGACTACATGTAGAGGGAAATTACTCAGGTGTGTGACCACCCTTGGTAGAGTAACCACTTTTGGAGGCGAGCGCCTAAGTGACCTTTGACATTTGCAAGAATTTGAGGTGACTAGGTATACTAAAATGCTTCTTGTTAGGTCTTGGTGGTCGCCCAACCAAATAGGGAGTTTTGTAAAGAGGGTAGCCAAAAGTTATGCTTCGCTGAAAATCAAGGGTCACCGAAGTTGTTGGGTGGAGTCTTTGGGGGTTGCCCAGTTTGCGAAGGCGAGGAGCCGACATATTTTAGTTGTCCAATTTTTAAGGGCTAGTGGTGGAAAGGAGGTGCTTAGCAAAAATGGGCGAGAGGCAAGTGGGGAGAAGAAAAGTGGGCGAGTGGTGGGGGAAGAAAAGTATCAGACATTGGTCTACAGAGACCATTCCATGTCTGTGTGGGACGAGGGCTAGTTAGCCAAGGTCCTAAGCTCGGGGGTATATCCTAAGGTATTTGATGGTTAGTGGGGATGAGTGTTGCATGCTGGCCACATGGCGACACTAGATCATTCCAGATCACTGCTATTTTAGATACAAGAGGATATAAATGGTTGGGAGGAGAGTGGCACACACATCATTCGCATGTCTTCTTTGAGGAAAGCCTCACACTTGGTATCAGAGCTTGGTCTGGTTGAGCTAATTTTAGAAAAATCTTGCGTCGCTGAGAAATTCGGGTATGCTTTTCGTCATCGATCGTCTGTGGCGGCTGTTTTTTTTGGGAGGAGAGCAGAGAAAAAGATTGGGAAGAGCCCGTGTGACCCTCGGTTTTGGCATCCAACTCAGAGATGCTTGTCTGCGCACCCATCATGCGTCCCTGTTGGTAGAAAGTCATGCATCGCGCGCATGAATAGGATATAGTTTCGAGGAGAATTGAAGAGACTAGTTGAAGCCACCCTATGGTCGCTCACTTCCATAGATGCCTGTCACATAGACAGACGGCCTCCAAAAGTTCTGCCCGAAGTTTTATGTGCGTGCGACCTGTCCTTTTGGGTTTCAGTGTACAGGAGATAAACATATTATATTTATCTAGAGACTCGGCCGTTTCTGATTACAGCCGAGCGTTCTGCGCACACTTTGTTTTCTTCAGAAGTGGACAGCGCCTGAATATATACGTTTCTTGGACTCATCAATGCATGTGGGATAAAGCTTCTCCTTGGCGCGCCCTTGTGGCTGGGAAAACGAGTACACAGAGGTGATTAAAGATCACTTCGAAGTTTTATGTTGTGCTTCAAGCTTAGCTAGGCCACCTCTCTTCATCAAATTGGCCATATCTTGGTCAAATTTTATCCAAATTTGGAGTTCTTGGGCTTGTTAGAAAGCTCTCTCAGAGATCTTTCCAGGGAGTGGCTACAAGCCATACTTTGGGTCCAGATATTGCCTGCAACAGAGGTTGGAAGTGGACTGTTCTTCATCAAGCACCTTCAACAAAGCACTTCTTGAAGACTTGTGCGATCCACAAACCAAAGGGAGTGAATAGTCTACCCGTAACTCTTCAATTGGATGCTTCAAGAATATCAAAAGAATCTGAGATAAGTATTTAGTCAATATTTGGTTGATTATTTTGTTAATTGGGCATGTTAGAAATATTCTTGCATACGTGTAGAATGACGTAAGTAGAGATGTATGTTCGGTGCTTGAGCTTTTCTTACAGGTGGTAAGGATCGGCAGAGTATCGACAAAAGAAATATTTTGATCGAGGGTCTGTAGAGCCCAACAACGTATTTGGAAAAGTTTTCAATTGCAGGTGATCGTTGAGAAGATAAAAATAGATCGTGCCTGCCGGCACTGATGATTTGATTTTGTTGAATGGTTGAAGTTTTTTTTTTTTCGAAATTATTTCGGATTTCAAAGTGACGTCGTTAGGTTGTCGAAATTTCAAAAAAATTAGCATGCATGTGCATTGAAGCTTAAGAAATATATTAAAGTTTCTTTCTATTGTCTTTTCCTATTTAGCAAAGGCTTTGATTGGTTCTTTTTCCGCTTGCCACTAGTATTTACGTTTGTTTAGTTTATTAAAAAAAAAAAGGAAAAAAAAAAACCAAAAGAAAAGTTTCTTGCCTTTAGTCCTAGTATGGAACGTGAACCATCATCACCTGTTAGGACAGAAACCATTATGCCTGAACCTCCAGTTGATCCAATTCAAGCTATGAACAATAGAATTTCATCCTTAGAAAGTTCTCTTCATGATATCTTGGAACACGTGCGCGGTTCTAAGAAAGAAGAAGAGTCTCTTGATTCTGATTTTCCAGAGATGGAGGTAGATGCTCCAGATGAGCATCAAACTTCAAAAGTCCTTAAAGATAACGTCTTAGTTAGAGAAGCCAGATGGAAGCTTAAGGATCTTAAGCCGCCAAGATATCATGGCTCAACTAGAGCTAGGACTGCTGACGCGGTTGAGCAGTAGCTCAACAAGTGGGAACAGTGTTTCCGCTTGTGTCATATCACTGATGATAGGCAGAAGATTCAGCGGGCCACTTATAATCTTATGGATGTCGCACATAGGTGGTGGCGTAAGATAGAGCAGGATAAGAAGGAGCCCACGACATGAGATCAATTCAAAATCCTATTTTATAATAATTTTGTACCACCTGATGAGAGGTCTAGAGCACTAGACACCTGGTTCTTCATCAGTGAGAAGAATCAGTCAGTTCAGGAATACGCAGATAGGTATAGAGAGGTACTTCTTAAAGTACGTGATACCATTCCAGAGTTTCTTCAAGTCTATAAGTTTGTCTTGGGACTCAGAGAAACTATTCGACCTTTAGTGAGAAAGGAGCGGTGTCAGTCTTTGGCACAGGCCACAGAGATGGCCTTGGCTTATGAGGACGACCACAGGAGCACAGCTTCCCAGGGCCAGAGATCCCCATGGACTAGGGTTAGCCGACCTTTCCATACTTCGACTCCTGGATCGGTCAGTGCACAGACTTCTAGGGAGGCTAAGCAGGTGCACATGATCCAGACAGTCTCAGGAGGGAAGAGAAAAGTGTCTGCGCTGGCTGAGAGGGCATATAACCGATCTATTCTTACCCCTCAGTAGAAAGAGAAGGCAATGAAAGAGGGTTTGTGCTATGGTTGCTTAGGAAAGCACTTGTATAAGGATTGTCCTAAAAAGAAAAAAATAGCAGCCACCATAGTCATAAATCCGACTCAGGAAGAGGGTGGGAGTGAGGATGAGTTTGGGGATTCCCCATCTCCATTATCATCTCCCACAGTGGCCATGACGGTCACTAAAAAGATTCCGACTGTGCCAGATGCTGTGCTTTCGCCAACGGTTCCCAGATATTGAGCTTATTGTTATGAGAGGAGTCGTGGCAGGACAGCCTGTCAAGGTACTCTTTGACACAGGTTCGACTCATAATGTTATTAGTTCCGGATTAGACAAGAGATTATGCTTAGATACGGTACAGTCAGATTATACTTATACCGTAGAGTTAGCCAACGGAAAGGGAACTCAAACTTGGGATAGACGAGTAGTTGATCTTCCTATTCAAATCCAGTCCTATGAGGATAGATTGGATTTTGAGATAGCAAGATTAGCTCGATTCGACATAGTTCTTAGTAAGAAGTGGCATGTGAGGAAGAAACCAGTCATTGATTTTGCTTTGCATGTGTATCAGTTTAAGCATGAGGGAAGGAGATTACTGATCCGTGGAGAACCAGATCTCCAAGAGACGCGATTGGTGACTGCTACCAAGTTGCTCAAAATTGATTGTAAGTATATCTATTTTCTTTATTTCATGTATTTGTCGTATGTTGAGATGGATTCATGCAGTCATGGAGACTCAAGTTGGAATGCTCCAGCACTTTCAGCTAAAGTGAGAGCAGAATTCCAAGAGTTGTTTTTAAAAGAATTACCATCAGGTTTGCCTCCTTGCAGGAATATAGAGCATAGAATCGAATTGGTACCAGGAGCGAGTCCGACTGCTCGGCCACCATTTCGAATGAGTTTGCAGGAGGAAAATGAAGTCCGCAAGGTCGTGGACGAGTATCTTCAAAAAAGGGCTGATTAGACCCAGCTATTCACCCTTTGCCGCACCAGTTCTTCTTGTGAAGAAGGATGGATCTTATAGGATGTGTGTCGATTATCGAGCACTCAATAAGATCACTATTAGACACAGATATCCTATGCCCCAGATTGATGATCTTTTAGATGCTCTAGGTGGAGCCATTGTATTTAGTAAGATAGATTTAAAGAGTGGCTATCATCAGATTAGAGTAAAAGATCATGATGTACATAAGACAGCTTTCAGGATCCGTTTTGGTCATTATGAGTATTTGGTCATGCCCTTTGGTTTGACAAATGCTCCAGCTACATTTATGATGTTAATGAATGATATCTTAAGACCTTTTATAGGAAAGTGTGTTGTTGATTTTGTGGATGATTTGTTAGTGTATAGTAGAACTGTGCATGAGCATGAAAATCATTTAAGGTTTGTGTTGAATATTTTAAAAGAAAATCAGCTGTATGTAAATCCTGTGAAGACACAGTTGTTTCTTCCAAGGATAGAGTATCTAGGGCATGTGATTTCAGCCGATGGGGTTCAGATGGATCCCAAGAAGGTATCAGTTATTTCAGCATGGCCTACTCCTCAGGATGAAGGGCAGTTACGGTCATTCTTAGGATTTTCCAGTTTCTATCGGAAATTCATCTCTTCATATTCGTCGATAGCAGCACCTATGACGAACTTGCTTCAAGGCAAAATTCCATTTGCATGGAAGCAAGAGAAGCAAGAGAGTTTTGATACTCTGAAACAAGTTGTTTCAGAGGCTCCTATACTCAAAGTGGTGGATCCTCAGAAACCATTTGAGTTAGAGATAGATGCCAGCAGCATAGCCATAGGTGCAGTCTTGAGTCAAGATGGCAGGCCGATAGCTTTTGAAAGTAAGAAGTTAAGTAGTGCACAATGCAATTGGCCGGTGCATGAACAAGAGTTGTATGCGGTGGTGCATGCACTTAAAGTTTGGAGACACTATCTTTATGGTGCAGACTTTAAGGTATTCACAGATCATCATACACTCGAAGTATTTTTGTAGTCAGCCAGATCTTCGAGGCCGACAGGCTCGTTGGGCTGAGCTCATGCAGGAATTTCACATGGAAATCTTGTATAGAAGAGGCAAAGAAAATATAGTAGCTGATGCATTATCTCGTATAATGTATCAAATAAGCTTTACAGTTTTAGAAAGCTCATTGCTTCAAGAAATTAAGGAAGCACAGGTGGAAGACCCACATTTGTTACAGATAGTTAGAGCCATTAGTGATGACTCTATTTTAGGAGACGGGACAATTCCAACTGTTTCTTCTTCTACTAAAACAAACAAGTCCATTCCGTATTCTAATTTCTCACAGGAGAATGGAATAGTGAAGCGGAAAGGAAAGGTTTGTGTGCCAGATTCCCGGGATTTGAGAAAGAAAGTCATGCATGATAACCATGATGTTCCCTGCGCAGGACATCCTGGTGTTGATAAGACAATACAGCTTGTTAGAAGAACATTTTGGTGGCCTGGATTAGCTAGAGATATCCATACTTATGTTCAACAATGCTCTATGTGTCAAGTCAACAAAGCAGAAAGGGTAAAGACACCAGGTCTTTTACATCCTTTACAAGTTCCAGATCATAATTGGGATAGTATATCCATGGACTTCATAGTGGGTTACCGCGGACCCAAAGGAAGCGGGATACAATCCTAGTTGTGGTAGATAGACTGAGCAAGATGGCTCATTTCATACCCACGCAGGAGACGATAGAAGCTCCACAGGTAGCAGAGTTGTTTATCTAGAATATCTTCAGATTGCATGGGTTACCTACATCCATAGTCTGAGATAGGGATGTCAGATTTACAGGACACTTCTGGAAGTTTGTATTTGACAAACTGAAAGTGTCACTAAAAATGAGTAGTGGTGATCATCCACATACAGATGGTCAGACCGAGAGGGGTCAACCAAATTCTAGAGGATATGTTACGGGCGTATGTTTCTAAGAGACGGACAGATTGGGATAGTTATTTGCCATTAGTAGAGTTTGCTTATAACAATAGACCTCACAAGGTGACTGGGATGTCTCCTTTCGAGATGAACTATGGCATGAATCCCATTGCTTCGAGTACCATAGGAATGCCTAAGAAATGTCCTAGTGCTTCCGAGTTCTTAGCGAATCTCCAAGCAAACCTTGAAATAGCTAAAGCCAAGATGCAGCAAGCAGCTGATAGAGCCAAAGAGTATGCTGATAGGAAAAGATCTCCTAGATCCTTTGAGGAACAAGACCGACTCTTCCTTCAGGTACCGGCTAGATCTACTTCATTGTCCACAGGGAAGTGTAGTAAACTATCACCAAGGTATTGTGGACCTTGGAAGATAGTAAAAAAGTTGAGTGATGTTGCATACGGATTAGAGCTTCCTCCACATTGCAGAGTCCATCCAGTGTTTCATGTCAGTAAACTAAGAAAGTATATATCTAGGGAGGATAATCTAATTGAGGGTATTGTTTCTTTGCAGGAAACTGATAGAGAAGATCATTCTCCATACAGAATACTAGATAGGAGACAGAAACGGTTAAGGAATCGTGTCATCCAAGAGTATCTGGTAGCTTGGAGAGGATTACCACTTACTGGCTCTACTTGGGAATCAACAGCTCTGGTTCGCAAGTACTTTCCCTCATTGATCATTGAGGACAATGATCTTTAGAAGGGGGAGAGAGTGTCAAACATTGGTCTACAGAGACCATTCCATGTGTGTGTGGGACGAGGGCTAGTTAGCCAAGGTCCTAAGCTCGGGGGTATATCCTAAGGTATTTGATGGTTAGTGGGGATGAGTGTTGCATGCTGGCCACATGGAGACATTAGATCATTCCAGATCACTGCTATTTTAGATACAAGAGGATATAAATGGTTGGGAGGAGAGTGGCACACACATCATTCGCATGTCTTCTTTGAGGAAAGCCTCACAAAAAGTGGGCAGGTGGAGAAAGTGGGCGAGCGGGAGTAAGAAAAGTGGGCGAGTGGTGGGAAGAGAAAAGTGGGTGAGTGGGGGAGGTGGAGAGTGAACATACATTGTGTTGCAAGGCATCAAAAGGTGGACAAGAGTGAACATACATTGTGTTGCAAGGCATCAAAAGGTGGACATATGTTCCAAGCACATCCACAATGCTAGAGATCCCTGCATCAAGTCGTTGCACCATTCCGGTGCAAGCTTTCCTTTTATTTGCTTCAAAGAAAGGATTCATTATTTCGACAGAAATGAAGTCCTAGTATAGACAGTGGAAGGATTATTCATGTCACTTGCTTCAATTGAAGAAGATCTTCTTTTTGGAAATGTTAGCCAGGGGCAACTTTTCTTCCACCAAGTCTTCCAATTGTTGCATGGCACCTTGAGGCATCATTTGCTTGATTTTCAGGTGTTTGGCATAGGCTCTTTCCTTTTGTTCTTGCTGATGCAATAATCTTTCCATGGCATCCTTCTTGCATTCCTACATAGCTATAGTACCCTTCTTTTTGGCTCGGTATGATGAGATAGCTCTAAGCATAGTCCCTCCTACCTTCGACTTTGGCTTCCTCCCAACTTGAGTCGGATATCATGCATATGAGGCTTTGTACCAATGGCATTCTGTGAAGTCCAAATTTTTCTTGGATTTCTTCCATGTTCTAGCTTTCATATAGGCCATAATTGACGTTACTCGTGGAGTAGATCGGTGTAATTTTCAAAGTCATTTTGTTTAGTGGATTGATTATTTGAAGGTTTTTATCACCTTCAAGGTTCATGTCATGCATGAATGCCTCTTCTTTCTGTAGACAATTCTTGAATAGTAAGAGTGATGGCAATACTTATCTTGTGCTCCATAATTGGCTTCTTGGTCCAAGGGGATGGAATTTTCGGAAATAGGGCGTCTTTTGGTGCTATTGAGTCGAAAGTTGTGTCCGCAAGTGCCTCCATAAAGCTGCCCAATTTGACCACTTTGAGAAAGTTGCCTGATTGTACAATGTAGGCAATGTGCTCGCTTGCAGAAAAGTTACTTGCCTACTTGCCTCACAGAAGGAGTTAATACCAATGGAAAAGTTGGCCAAACTTTAGCAATTGGGAGTGTGTGCACATAAAGATATGTATGGCCTACTTGCCAAGCATGAGGTTGGTCCATCCCAATACAAGCACCCAATGTGTCCAATTCGGCTACTTGGGAGAGCTTGTGGGTGGGCTTAGATTAGCCTCCAACCCACAAGTATGCACACACACAACACTTCTTCTCTTTATATGTTTGATAGTACAAAAGTGGGCACTTAGTGCCAAAGTGGTGGTCATGAGGAATGAGGATTGAAGTCCTTGAGAAATACAGAGTGGCTCTTTTAAAGTTTTATGGTGTCAAAAAGGAAACCATATTAAAGGTAAAATGGCCTTAAGTGTTACACCGATTGATGATGCGAAATTGGATGGGAAGTATCCTTAGGTACAAATAAATGATCCCCTTGTGTAGAGAGCCAAAAATAATGATTCCTTCAATAGGTGTGGACTTCAAAAGAGTTACACTCGTACAAGAGATAAGCCCAAATTCAATTTAAATTGGATATGCTCTAGAAAGAAAAATATTCACATTACATATATTAAGTATCAATGACAGTTTCAGAAAACTCCCATTATAATTCCAGACGGCCCCACTATGACTATATCGTTGGCAAGTTGGGTGGCTAGATTTAACTAAGATGTTCTGTTCAATGAACCCATGAAGATCAATAAAAGCAAGTGAGAATGAATGTTTGTGGGCATGGAGCCACACCCCCATGCTGATGATTTGTAACTCACACAATCAATTGGTTGTGCATAGATATGTCATTATTGATGTCAATGCGAGAATAGTGCGCCAATATCCGCGTGGTGTGAGACCCTGACACGTAAACTCTTGCATACCTGGAAGCCATATCTTCATATGGCACGCACTCGTTTCTGTGTCTCTCTCTCTCTCTTGCTCTGGCAACTGGCGTGCACATACACAGAGTCTGCAACAGAGTGAGAGTGTGCTCTCTCACTAACTTTCTATCTTAGTTGCTGTGTGCCTTTATGTCATTCCCTCTCTCTGCATCAGATAGCGACTCGAAGGTGATGGCATAGCGCAACTCTGCTATTCATGCATGTTGACTATACCGCTTGTCCCCAAGTCCCCTCAAGGGTGGATGGAAACATTGTAAGCATGGCATCCTCTCGATTTTGCAATTGTCATCCTCGACATAAGGAAATAAATCCCCTTACATGGTCGTCGGTGTCCTCCTACACTAGGCCCATGAAAGTAGGAAATTGAATGTTTTTTGACAACAAAGTTGCAAGGACTTCCATTGGTAATTGGTTATTCTCAGAGGTGTTGGAGGTGGACTTGGGTGTGTTGGAACATCAAGCTTACATTATGCTTAAGGAGGATTTGATCTGCATAAAAAAGCTATCATTTGGACTATGTCAAAAATATCCATTGAAGAGTTTCTTTTATTTATGCTCATTTATTGTATTTTTTCATAAGGATTTTTTATGGATCATTTACCAATGTAAAAGCTTAGAGCTTTACACTTGTAAAAGGAGAAAAGGAGAGCTCAAATTCCATGAATTGGAAGTGCTTGAGTTTGATAATCAATAAATCAATCACCAAAAAGTAGATTAGATTAGATTTTCACTTTTCCTAGAATGTAGAAAAGTGAATTGATTCTCTTCAACAACCTATCCCGCCTTGATTCGAATTCAAAATCCACTTGTAAAAGTCGTGGAACACTTCAAGAGTCTATATAAAGACTTTAAATCACTTCTACATTACATTGAAGCAATATACATACACTTTGGGTCATCATTGTGTTGCTCCGTTATTTCTTTGCACTATCTTTTTCAACAATAGTGAACTTGCAGAGGCTGCTCCTCTCTCTATAAAGCTCCAAATTGGATGATTCAACATTCATTGGAAAGATATTAGTGTCTAGTTTTTTGTGTACAAATTTTCAAAACATTTGGTTTTAGTAGATTTTGAGAGATCTTACTTTTACTCTCTTGAGGTCTATCTCGATTCTCCACGCGGCCCTGAAAAATCGGGGGTACCCACAGTGCTCTCAGATGATGGAGGCAAAGGCAAATTACCCACCCCTCGGCTCAATTGAAGTTGAGGAGTCAACTCCTCTATGGCTTTTTGAGGTATGGAAGTGCATTTTCCAATGCCTCTTCCTCTCAACCCAAGGAGATTGATTACTTTTCATGCGGGAGGCAGAGCCACCATGCAATAATTGCATTCCCAAGAGGTGGGGCTATGAATTTTCACATGGTTACGGATGACATCGGGGGCTCTACCCATGGTGAAACTTGTAAAATGATGAAGGGCTGAAACTCTCTCTCTATGTGTCCCAAAGAGAAAGAAATCAAAGAGCTTAGAGGGTTGAAAGTTGAAACTATGTGCAAAGAAGGGAAGAGAGTTAGAGGGCAAGAGTATGTGCAAAAAAAGAGAAGGCAAGAGAGGGAAAAGACTTTGAAAGTGTGCAACTCAAACTATGCATAACTCATGAGGGCTTCTCCACTCACTTCTCTCCTCAGCCAAAGCTCAAAAGAATGCGCAGCTCGCGGGTGTAATAGACTTGAAAAGTGATAGAAGTTTTTTTTATCCAAAAAAAAGTTCGAAAAAACGTATTAGGACGTCCGGAACTTCCGGACGTCTTAAACGTTTTTATATTGAGAAAAAAACGTGTTTTTTAAAGTATGCATAAAAACCAAAGTCCTCCCACCACGGAGAAGCACCAACACGTAATCTATCCTCCTGAGCATCTTCATATGCATATAAAGCATCTTTTCGGGTCTTGTATTTGGACAACCGATCTCTAATAGGTCTTCTAGTTGCACTACCTAGGATAAGCCTCTCCAACATGATCCTCCATCCATCAGCAACCTCTGGATGTGCATATTGCTTTTTATCTTGGAATTCTAGATCTAACATGTACGTTGCTGCATGAAGTGGGGAGTAGTATGCATTCCACCTGCAAACACAAATAGCTGCAATTTCTTCATACTCGTCATTATCCTTCACGAATGTTTTTGGTGACTGAATTGTCCGATCCATAGCTTCATACACTTTACCTATGCATGGCTCCATGGAATCCACAACTTTCAGTAAGTGCACAAATGGATGAACAATATCCACAATGTGAGAAATGTTGCATCATCTGCCAATCTTTTAAAGTGATTTCCTATTGAAGCAGAAGCCTCTCGCATCGTCGCGAATTCATTGCTCAATAAGAGCTTTCGCAAGATTTCACTACATTTCACTACTCTGTGTAACATAGTGAAATCATATGCAAATCTTGTGTCTGAATACTTGAGCAAAGCAAGAGTAGACCTCTTGCTAAACTCATTCTTTAAAGTGTGTGGTTGATGAAAGTAACCAATGAATTTGCCTCATTAATTGGAGGCAAATTCCAATCCAAATTCCCAATATCTTTGAGAATATTATTTAAACAATGGGCCATGCAGAAGCAAACAATGATGTGAGGGTATATATTTTCAATAATTGCACCTTCACCTGCAACTCTTTTTGCCTGCTCTCCATCTGCAACAATGCAAACAACATTTGATGGCCGCACAATCTCTATGGCACTTTGCCCACTCTGCCGAAGTACATTTGTTGACTTTGTTGTCTCAAATGCACTGTTTGATGAGATAAAGTACATCTCCCCACGAGAATAAGCCACGACTCTATGAATAGAGCATCGTTGAAGATCACATCATCCATCTACAAGTAATGAAACTCCATTTCTTTCCCATGATTTTTTTATGCTCTTGCATGCGGCTTCAACAAGCTTCTTCTCTTTCACTAATAAAGTGGTGCGCAAGTTCTCGGAAGATAGAGTCACATAGTGTGCTCCATATTATCTATATTCTTGACCATGTTTTTGAAATATGGTGATCTGTGGAAGAAGGATAAATCATAAGACAAATAACATTCATAAGTAATGGTCCATGCCAAACAAATAAAAAATAAAGATTGAAACAAAATAATAGAACCAAGATTCAATATTTACTGAGTTGCATTGAAAGCTATGTGGTCATGGTAAAAAAAACGTGCCACTGCCGTGTCCACCTCCTCTTTCAATATGGAGTTCCAATTTTCATGGAGTGTTTGTTGACGTGATTAACGTACAGAAGGCCTTCCCGATGGTATGGAAGAGGGAGTAGGAGTAGGAGTGTGAGTAGGAGTAGGAGCATGAACCAGAGTCGATGAAGATGATGTTCTTTAAGTCGATGGCATAAAAGACTTCACAAATGATGTCAGGTCAATGGGAGCTTGTGAAGCACGGCGAGCATGAACTTGGGCTTCACTAATAGCAAGTTTATTGAGCAATTTTTACTTCTTCTCCAAAGTGATTGCGGAACAAAATCTTACTTCATGTCCATGTTCATGAAGTAAGTTTGCATGCACCTTGTTTGCTCCACCCGTTCTTCTGTAGCCGCATAGCTTGCAATTCCATGGCCTTGCACCACCTCCTTTTTCCGCAGATACAGGAGAGTCCACCTCTTCCCACCATATCCGTTTGCTTGTAGGATGTCTCCTCTTGTTGTTCTATGCACTTATTTGCGATGAAGAAGCTATAGGGGAAGAGAATACTATGAGGAGTCTATGAGGAGATGAGAAAAGAGGAGAATGGCAAAGAGAGGGCTGAGAGGATGAAGAGAAGTCCTTGAATATGCAAGGGTGAAGATAGCTCAAGCTTTCACACACAAGGGATACTTGCAATGAAAGCTCTACATGAACTTGTGGCTGGATGAACTGAAATGATGGCTTTTTATGCTTGTATGGGGGCTTAAGAAAGTTCTAGAAACCTTTCAAATTGGGCGCCAAATTCTCCCTAAAAAAATCAGAATTCAAACGGAAAATTGTGTCTCTAGAAACAATACAACTTATACGAAAAGAATGGACATCTCTAATGGCTGTGCCAATTTTTTTTTCTAAATGCAATCTAATTATCTTTACCGCAAAATGGAAACAAATGTGTCATGAGCATAGTATGAAAAATCGTCAATTTTAATTTTAAAAATTGCAAAACATTGTTCCAACGTTTTAAACGATTTTATGCAATTTTTTAAAATGTTTTTTCGATTTTTTATTTTTATTTATTTATTTAGTATTTATTATTATTATTATTATTTTCCAGGCATGGTTAATGATACAATGCATATACATTTTGATGGCACACTTCTTTTTGGCTCATTTTTGAGTGCTTTCGAGTGTCCTTTTGGTTCCTTGCCTTTGAGACCTTGCATGCTTGCCTTTGGGGCTTTAAGTGAATGTTCTCTTACCTTTCTATGCTTGCAATAGAGCTCTAAGGGCAGCCCCTTATCTCACTATTTGCCCCTTGCTTTAAAATTGACTATTGCCCCTTGCAAGTTGCCTTCACTATTTTCCCCTTGCCACTTGCCTTATAGAATCTAGAGTTTAGACTATAGTTTATCAATGATCATTAATGTTGAAAGTTGAAACTTGAAAGTAGTGTGGTTTTAATTTAAGTTTCAAGTTTCAACTTTTAGAATCTTTCATTGATGTTAGAAACTTAGAAATTAAAATGTATGTGTATTATACATTCTGAACATGATTAATCGGGAGACAAAATGACTAGCGAGGGATAGTTTTCATAGTACACAATACTAAATATAAGTGTTTTTATATCTTATTTGAGTGAGATAGATAAAGGGGTGCTAAATATGCATTGGTACATAGTGTATGTTTGCAAAAATAAAAATCCCTCAGAGTGAATGAAAACACCGATTTGTATATATATATGTATGTATGTGTGTGTGTGTGTGCATATGTATATATATATATATATGTATGTATGTATGTATGTATGTATGTATGTATGTATGTATGTATGTATGTATGTATGTATGTATGTATGTATGTATGTATGTATGTATGTCTTAATGTATATATGTGTGTGTATATATATATATATATATATATATATATATATATATATATATATATATATATATATATATATATATATATATATATATATATATATATACACACACACACACACATAGTACAAAGTAGAGATTTAAATCGGGATTTAAATCGTTTAAAACGTAGAGGTTTCTAAAAATAAAAATAAAAATCGAGGTTCTTATTCATCGAGAGATTTTTATTTTTTCTTGTATCTAAAGTATGCACAATACCTATTCAACTCATATATACTCCAATATTGGACAGTAGTGAAAGTAGTGAAAATTTTATATGACCTCGATGCTTGTTAGTTGTTGTAC
>CM035421.1:112850410-112887910 GCA_020310875.1 Ceratopteris richardii
CGCAACGTGACGAGGAAGATACTTCCGTTCCTCCCTTTTCACAAAGAGCAAGGCAACCCACCATGAGCTCTTCCTTCATGTCGTTGGCATTGCAGAAGCAACGTATGAAAGTGGCTGAGATTGAAATAGAACGTTGCATTCTTCAATGCAACCTGTCATTTAATATAGTGAGGACCGAAGCTTGGAGGAGAATGGTTAGAGCAATTGCTCAAGTTGGCCCATGTGATGATTGGCATGGAGTGGAGTATAATAGACTCCGTGGACCTATGTTAGATGAAGAAAAAGAGCGCATAGAG
The DNA here is from genome assembly GCA_020310875.1 of Ceratopteris richardii. Lineage (NCBI taxonomy): Eukaryota > Viridiplantae > Streptophyta > Polypodiopsida > Polypodiales > Pteridaceae > Ceratopteris > Ceratopteris richardii. Next base: position 112,850,707 of record CM035421.1, read on the forward strand.
TTGCAACTAGAGCCCATTAGAGTGGGATGGAAGACCTATGGTTGCTCCATCATCTCATATGGATGGAGTGATAATAGAAGACTCCATATCATTAGCATTTTAGTCTCTAGTTGTTTGGGAACTTATTTCTTACGAGCTATTGATGCGAGTCATGCGGGGGTGCGCATCACTGTGGAGTTTATCTTTCAACATATAAAAACCGCTATTCTTGAGATTGGTGCAAAGAACGTCGTACAAGTTATAACGGACAATGCGTCCATTTGCAAGAGAATGGGGGAATTAGTTGAGAGAGAATTCCCTAGTATTGTGTGGACCCCATGTGCCGCACATTGCATAGATCTTCTCTTTGAAGATCTTGCAAAATTGCCATGGCTTGCATCTTTAGTAGCAGATGCAAAACGTATCATCACATTCACTAGGAAGAACCATCAAGCCCTAGCTATTTTTCGATCGTATAGTGCACATGACATGATTCGCCCGACGGACACACGCTTTGCATATATCTACTTAGTGTTCCACAGACTCCACATGGTTATGGTCTGTTTGCGTATGACAGTTATTGATCGTCGTTGGTTGACCATGTCCACGGCGAACACCGATATTGCACGATATGTGCAACACAAAGTTCTAGATGAGGACTTTTGGACCGAGATCGAGACTATTATTGCCTATTTTGAAATACATTTATATAGTCTTACGTATACTAGACCAAGAGGGCTCCACACTTGGTCTAGTGTATCATATGTATACACGTATGCGTCAGGCGATTTCTACATCCACGGCTTTGATTCCTTCGAGGTATGCTCAATGTTTTTTATTTTGTAATATGTATAATGGTCATTGATCAATAATGAATTGTTTAATGTATAATTTGTTTTACATTTTTTTCTAGGAGGGAGGATGTACTTCGGTTGATTGATTCACGATGGGTCCACTTATCTAGACCCATTTATGGATTATCAGCCTTACTATATCCTTTCTTCAAAGGACCCTCATTATGGTCAAAGGGTTCCCTTCGGCTTATGAAGGATCAGTATATGGCACATATTTTCACGGAGGAGGAGCAGATAGCATTTGACAGCGAGTTCACGGGGTACATGAGCAATGTTGGGATTGCTTATGGCCATAGTACCTCGCTTTGTGCAGACGTGACCATGCGACCCTTACAGTGGTGGTAGCATTATGGGTATGGTCACCCAACTATTGCACCGGTTGCCCTTCGAGTCCTTTCACAGGTATAGTGGTTTATTTAATATTCAATGAATTATGAAATTATCTATTTCATATTGGAATGTAGCAAAATTTTGATTTGGTTTTTTCTAATCCATTTGGTTTAGGATGCTTCTGCTTCTGCTTGTGAGCGGAATTGGAGTTCGTTCTCACTTGTGCACACAAAGTTGAGAAATCGATGGAGTGTGTCACAATTGGAACGTGTGGTCTTTTGCAAGGCCAACTTACGCCTTGTACAATATCTAAAGAAGTTGGAAGGTCCCAAACAGGTATGAACATTGAACATTCAAGTTTCAATAAATGTTTTTTTAATGGTCATTGCCAATTGGTGTAATGCTATAATATGTTTCCATTATAGGTTTCCCCTACATTATTTGATGACATAGTAGAGGCAGACATGGATGTCGCAGCTCGCAACCATTATGAGCAGGAGGAAATCTACCGCATGTTACATGATGAGCTTGAGAGCGTGGATAGGAGAGTGACATGAGCTCGTTCACGTGCCATGGTGCAGCTCGTTCCATCTACTAGTTAAGCAGTAGCACGAAGGCGTAAGCTACCTACACGACGCATAGCTGGAGTGATCGACGACGATGATATTGGAGAGTCAGAGACTCACACACTTCTGACAGAGAGCCAGAGTTTGACGATGAAGGAAATGTTATTTCTTTTGGAGACATTCCTTCATCATCTTCATCATCAGAGGGCTTAGACGATTAGATTTATCATTATTTTCATCATTGTATCTTCTTGTCATAGTCCACTTGATATTATATTTTGTAGTCAGGACATGGATGATGTAGTCCACTTGATGTATTATGGTTAGTGGGTCACACATGGATTATGATTTGAGATTCATGACTTCTTTTTTGGTAATGGATTATGGAAGTGTTGACTCTCCAAATGGAAGATGGCATATGCTACTTAGTACTTTCTACTTTAAGTCTGAGTACTTTTCATTTTCAAGTTCATTGTGTATGTTTCATTCAAGAATCAATTCATAATTTCAATGTTCATTGACAAATTTCATTGTAGTCTGGACTCTCTACAGTGTAGACATACTTATGTGATATGAATTAATAAGTTAGATGTAGACATAGTTATTAGTATGTAATATGCATATGTATATATATATATATATATATATATATATATATATATATATATATATATATATATATATATATATATATATATATATATATATATATATATATTTACATGTATAAAAAAACCCTAACGTACCTTACGAACCTTACCTCGGGGGTAAGATTCGGTTCACGTACCTTACCCGTACCGAACCTTACGAACCTAACCACCTTGCATGCCTCCTAGATTTTCAAAATTCTAGCTCTTTAAAGCTGATTTTGAGTTTCTGGATCGATTCAAAAGGCTTGAATATGGTTAATTCTATTATTGAGTATAAAAAATGCCTCTTCACTTCAAGGTACATTTTAGAAGGCTTCAAAGTATTGATGGGATTTCGATTTACACTTGGAAGCATAAATGATTTTATCGAGTTTTAAGAATTCCCTTTTTTTTCTAGGTACTAAATATTGAAGGACTGAAAGCTTTGATGGGATTTCGATTTACAGTTGGGAGCATTCAGGATGCGTTACCTCCATCAAGATCTTTGTTATTATCATCTTTTTTGAAAGTTCATTGTGTTGATGTGAGCATCTTGTGAATTAAATATTTTGTGCCCTTCACCAGTGCTAAACAGTTTTGTTGACCATTGAAGCTTTTTGAAAAGGTTGTAGGTACAACATTAACAGTAGGTGGACGAGCATTGACCAAGCATGTTCATCGTAGCAGTTCTGGGTGGTGGGGAGACATTTCTGGAAATGGTATTATATGCATATCTTTTTTACTTTCAATTAGGTAGTGTATGCTTGTTTGATGCATTTTTTTCCTCTTAGAGGCAATATGAAGATAAGTTATGAGAAATTATTTGATTTTAGAACTTTCAACATGCACAGTAATGTATTACATAGTGGAGTAGTTATCTTTGGAATTGATGGCACACGAATAAGTGACATATCAATGATTTCTTCATTAGGGAAGATTTCAGCTCAAGAAATGTTTCTCAATAATAATAAACTGCAGGATCCGTTGTCTTTGGCCAGTAAATGGTTTGAGTTTCTCATTTACGTAATCGGATCTGCATTTGAAATCTTTATTACCTTCTCTAATCTAATCTAGGGGATTGCAGCTCTCAAGGTTCAATTCATTAGTGAGTTCTGTGCTAAATTAAACCAGGGATCACAAGGATGGGAACCTACGATTTCAGCCCATGGATCTTGTCGATCTCAGCAGTGTGCAAGATTTTGTAAGAAATTATGGCAGTAGATAATGAAAATATGTGCCCAATATCTTGACCATTAGATCTTTTTGATAGAAGAATGGATCTAGCTTGTCTTGTTGATCCTTTAGCCTTAGACATAAGAAAATAGGAGACTTTCACGTTAATGACAAATGCTCTCCATAAAATCTATAGTCATAGGGGTAGTGAAGAGAAAATCCTTGAACTTAATAACTAAGCCTATTAATTTATTGTTATCTTTTGCACCATTCCATCTTTCGATTGTCTCTCACACACACACACACACACACACACACACACACACACACACACACACACACACACACACACACACACACACACATAGAGGGGGAGGGGACAGAGGGAGGGAGGGGGGAGAGAGGGGGGGGGAGGGAGAGAGAGGGGGGGGAGGGAGAGAGAGGGGGTGGGAGAGGGGGAGAGAGAGAGGGGAGAGAGAGAGAAAGAAAGAAAGAAAGTCATATTAACGTCTACCAAAAGGCCAAATTTGGCCTATGAGGCAAAACCATGTACCACTGTGGTCATCTCTGTGTGGCAATGAAAAGAATAATACTCACTACAAAAAAATGAACTATGTAGGCTGAAAACAACAAGATGATGGTGTACCTAGCAATGGTGGAGTAGTGAAGATGAACTAGTGGTGCAAGGGGGGAGCTTGGCTCTGACGACTCAGATAATGGCCACCTAATACATGGGGATCTATGTGGGGGGTGAATGTGCATACCCTAACTGGTACAAATGTGTATACCCTAACTGGTACAAACGGGCTGCCTGAGACATGGAGAGAACCCCCGAGGCTGCTGTGAATGTCACTCCCAAGTAGACACTCGATGGGTCCATCTGCTGCTGTGAAAGAACTGTGTCTCCTCACCTGTGCTGATTTATGGAAGATCAAAACCTTGGTTTTACCAAGGTTTACTGATAACCCTCTATGTGTACAGAAATCACCTAGGCCATATAGGTGTCGCTGTAGACCCTCTGCAGACTCTGAAACAACCACTATATCATCAGCATATAAAAGGATGTGTATAGTGGTCCCTTGTACCTCAATGCCCTCCCCTCCTTGCTGTCATATGAAGTCCACTATCTCGTCAATGTATAAACCAAAGAGGGTGGGTGAGAGGGGGCACCCTTGCTTCACCCCGATGCTGCTAGCGAGTGAATCGGATAGACCTCCCGGGCATCCTACTCTACCTAATACTCTCTCATATAAGGTGTAGATCCCCCATATCAACTCCTCTGGGCCCCCAATGTCTTGTAGATGTGTGAAGAGCCGCTCCTTGGGAACTCTGTCGAAGGCTTTGTGGAAGTCCACAAAGCAATAGTATAATCTCCTCTTCCTCATTCGCGCCTGGTCGATCAAGCATCTCATAGTGAATTAGTGGTCAATGGTAGAGTAATTTCTTCTAAAACTTGCTTGTCTTGGGGCCTTGATACTCTTCCTCTCGGCGAGAGTGCTCAACTCTGTCTCTAATACTCCCCATATATTTTGGCCACTATTGGACCAATCATGATCGTATGGTATGTGGCTGGATCCATAACATTGCCTGACTTATGAATGGGCACAATGGTGTGCTCAGTCCATGAGTCATGAAACCCTTCAACCATTGCTCGGTTGAAGAGGTGGGCAATGACCAGTGCTAGAGTTGTGCATCTATAGATGAGATGCTCTACTTGTAAACCGAACTGGTCATGAGCCCTTCCATGCTGTAGATGGGCAATGGCTCGGCTCATCATAGTCGATGTGAAGAAGTCAGAGGTAGTGGGGAGTGAGCTATGTGGCCTTAGGATGGGGGGCTGGTTCGGGATCTCGTATAGGCTGTGGGCATAGCTATGCCAAGTGATCGGGGGGGGAGGGGAGGGACTCGGGAGGGAGGGAGGGGGGGGGGGAGAGAGAGAGAGAGAGAGAGAGAGAGAGAGAGAGAGAGAGAGAGAGAGAGAGAGAGAGAGAGAGAGAGAGAGAGAGAGAGAGAGAGAGAGAGAGAGAGAGAGAGAGAGAGAGAGAGAGAGAGAGAGAGAGAGAGAGAGAGAGAGAGAGAGAGAGAGAGAGAGAGAGAGAGAGAGAGAGAGAGAGAGAGAGAGAGAGAGAGAGAGAGAGAGAGAGAGAGAGAGAGAGAGAGAGAGAGAGAGAGAGAGAGAGAGAGAGAGAGAGAGAGAGAGAGAGAGAGAGAGAGAGAGAGAGAGAGGAGAGAGAGAGAGAGAGGGGGGAGAGAGAGAGAGAGGGGGGAGAGAGAGAGAGAGGGGGAGAGAGAGAGAGAGAGAGAGAGAGAGAGAGAGAGAGAGAGAGAGAGAGAGAGAGAGAGAGAGAGAGAAAGAAAGAAAGAAAGAAAGTGTTTTTACGTCTATTAGGAGGCCGAACTCGGCCTATGAGACAAATCGATGTACATGGGTGTATCTTCTGTCAATCAGAAAAGATAAAAGTGCTGAAAAGAAACTGGTTAAGCTGATATAGATCTCCGTAGTGTGCATGTGGGGATACCCATGAAAGTGGTGGGGGGTGTATGGAGTGTTATATCTATGATAGTCTATATGCAAAAGGGTAGTACAACAACCATGAGAATGCATCTAAAACGACTAACTAGCTCCATCCTGTGCTAGTGGGTGGGATGTAATATGTGATACATAGGTGGAGGTGGAGTCAGGGCCACCCTGATGGCTGCAACGGGATCGGCCATCATCTGGGATCGTCTCTCCTCCATGGCGCGATGGTCACAAGCGTGGATCTCCGCAATCTGGTGTCGGTGAAGTCTCGGGGCCCGATATCCTATATCACGGGGTCGTCTCCTAGCTCGAGATATCTGAGCCTGCTGAAGAGTCACCCCGCTCGGTATGTGGGCTGAGGGGGGGAGGGCTGCAGCACGTCGTGGAATAAAGAAGTCAGTGAGCTGACTCTGTCTCCCTCCTGTATGGAGTGCTACAGTAGGCTGGAGTAGGGAATCTCTGTGACTCTGTATCTCTAGTAAGAATCGCCCGAGCTGTCGCTGGTCTCTAGAGTCCATGATCTCTCGGAGGGTGGGCTGCCCTGCAAACAGAGTCTCGTATCTGCCTCTGATGCCATCATATGCGCTACATCTGCATACAAAGTGCTCCTCATCCTCCATCTCTACTCTGCATACTCTGCATATCCGCTCCTCTCTGGGAATGTCTGCGGCTCTGCCCGTCTCAATCTCGAGTCGGTGTGATGAGACTCTAAGCTGGCCAATCGCTACCCTCAAGCTATGAGGCATGTGAGTATCCATGTAGCGTGGTCGCTGGATGAAACCGTCAGCTAGTATGTCTATGAACTGGTCTCGATAGTGCGATAGTCTCGATCCCATGTGTGGTGTGTGCCATGTCTGACTAATGTAGAGCTGCCAGAGATCCTGTCTGAGCACAATATTCCTCTCACGACGAGAGAGGTGGATGTGAGGTGAGTCTGGGTCATACTGAAAAGGCGGCAATCTGTCCATATCAAGTCCATGACTATCAAACCAGACTCTAACCTGAGTGTACCAAGCTCTCTCATATCCTAACTCTGATATCTGTATAGATGCCTCAAGAGCTCTGTGTGTGAGTCTATCTGTAGGGAGGTCCCTAATCCTCTGAATAAAGCAGATAGTCTGGAATAGTGCCTCTACTGCCATGGGTGGTGCAGCTAGCTCTGCCCTGATGATGTCATGTGGCACCGACTGTTTCCCACGAAATAATCGCGAGATCATACGTACCTGTGGCCTCTCGATCGCACTCCACTGGGTGACTGTGAGACCTGGGGCCCAAATCGTCGCAGCATACATCATAGCTGGTCTGACCAGTGTGTCAAATAGCCAGCCCTTCGTGCGGGGCTCCTGGAAGTGTGCTTGGTGACATCTCCGCTCTAACATGGCTAAAGCTGCATATCCGCGTGTGAGTCTATCGGTGGCTGCCTGTCTCATGCTGAAGGGGCCAGACAAGCTCGTGAATGTGACTCCGAGATAGACATAAGAAGTGACCACCTCAATCTGTCCACCACCAGCTCTGAATCCTGCTCCATTCCTCACCATGGGGGAGGTGTGGAAGATCATGACCTTGGTCTTGCCAAGGTTTACTGTCAAGCCCCTCTGTGTACAAAACTCATCCAGGGCCTCAAGGTGGCGCTGTAATCCCTTGGGTGACTCTGAAATCAAGACAATGTCATCGGCATATAATAAAATGTGGACATGTGTACCTGTGAGGTCTGCACCCTCTCCTCCAGCTCGGAGAATGTAGTCCTCAATCGCGTCAATGTAGAGACCAAATAGAGTGGGAGAGAGTGGGCAGCCTTGCTTAACACCGATGGTGCTAGCAATGGCCTCGGACATACCTCCTGGACACCGTACCCTCCCAGTCACCTGCTCATAGAGTGCATAGATGGCCCAAATCATCCCTGATGGTACTCCCAAGCTCTGGAGGCGTTGGAAGAGCCTCTCTCGCGGCACTGTATCAAAAGCTTTGCGGAAGTCCACAAAGCAGCAATATAGCCTCTTCTTCCGCACCCTTGCCCCATCAATGAGGCAGCGCAGAATGAAGATGTGATCAATAGTAGAGAAAGCTCGTCGAAAACCTGCTTGGCCTCGTGCTCGTAGCCCCTCAGTCTCTGCATATGAACTCAGCTCTGTCTCAAGTATGGCACCGTATAGTTTGGCCATGGTGTGGCCAATCATGATGGTCCTGTAGTTCCCTGGATCCAGGGTGTCGCCAGATTTGTGGATAGGCACAATGGTGTGCCTAGTCCACTCCTCTGGGAAGCCCTCTCCTATAGCCCGGTTGAAGACATGTGCAATCAACGGGGCTATAGTGGAGGCTGCATATATGAGATGCTCGCTTTGCAATCCTGCGTGGTCTGTCGAACGTCCATGTCGAAGTCGTCGTATGGCCCTCTCAACCATCTTTGCTGTGAAGAGAGAAGAACTAGTAGGGCGAGGCTCAAGTGGCTGGGGAATGGGAGGCTGCCTAGGTACCTCATATAACCTCTGAGCATAATCATGCCATGTGTGTGGGTCTCCAATAGGTGTGGTCGGGCGTGGCTCTCGTAGGCTGCGCCATGCTGCAGCACTGTCCATACTCATAAAGAGATGGTATAGCTCAAGCTCCTGTGCCTCCTCAAAGGCTCGCCTCTTTCGACGTGTGAGAGTCTTCATCTGTCCCTTGGCCTCTCTCTCTGTGATCTCTCCCAATGCTCGCTGAGCTCGTAGTCGGCGGTAAAGATCTCTGCAATCCTCATCATACCAACGATGTTGTGGCATAGTCCCGGGAGGAGGTGTGTGACGAGAATGGATGGTGTGTGGGAAGGAGCTGATGGCTGATGTCTGAAGAACTGATGCTATCTGAGAGGTGAGTAGGGATAGTGGAGTGTCAGGATGAAGTAAGAGAAGACCCTGCTCGACTCGAGCCGCATATATGTGAGCTAGCTCGTGTGTGAAGTGGATGGTGGTGTGTGGGATGCGTGCTGCGGGTATGCGTGTAGGGGTGTCTCCCTTCAGGGAGAGTGCGAGGTATGTGTGATCGGCCCCAATGGGTATGGGTGGGATGGTGAATGAGGTAAGTAGGTGGATGGCCTCTCTGGACCCCATGACGTAATCTACTGTACTTCCCCCGCCATCTGTGACTGAGTGTGGTATGCATGTCAATCCTCCTGAGGTAGGCCACTGAGTCATCCCGTTATAGATAACGAGATTATGTCGAGAGCCTAGTCTGAGTAGGTGAGTGCCATAGTGAGTGTGTGTAGCGTCAGCTGAAGCTCGAGCTGTAGACTCATCCTCTATGGTATGTAGTATCTCCGGGTCTTGTGGGTCAAATATCTCACACTGATCATTGCCTGTCCTGGCATTGAAGTCTCCCATAAGGAAGACTTCCCCTAATGCAGAGTACTCTGTAATCTCTTCTGACAAGCAAGTGTATGGTGAGTCCTCCTCTCGATCTATGATAGCGAAACGCGAGCTAGAAGGAGCAAAGTAGCATAATGCTATGAAGATGATCCTCTCCTGCGAGAGCTGGAGTCGAATCCAAAGATATCTGGCCTGTGAATCACGTGCGACTATCTGTATCCTGCTCTGAAGTCCATCTCTAAAGAGTATGGCTACTCCTCCTGATCCTCGGGTGGTGTGCTGACGTGTACACTCTCTGTATGTGGACTCCCACTGAAAACCGTGGACACGAGGTAGGCCCCGGTCCGGGCTCTCATGTGTCTCTGTGAGCATAATGATGTCTTTGCCTTTGCGCACCTCTTCCAATCTCTCTGGGTGTGTCCATAGATCTCCATTGCAGTTCCAAACTGCAAGGTGTATCTCCTCGAGTGTCTCACAGGCCGCGAATCCCTATGGGATGGCCTTGCCATCAATGATGACACGACCATCTCTGTATGAAGCCTTCTTTCCTTCTTTGCGAGCTTGATGTACTCTCGGCATGCATGCACGACGGTGTGCTACCTGCATGGGTGTGAGAGAGAGAGAGAGAGAGAGAGAGAGAGAGAGAGAGAGAGAGAGAGAGAGAGAGAGAGAGAGAGAGAGAGAGAGAGAGAGAGAGAGAGAGAGAGAGAGAGAGAGAGAGAGAGAGAGAGAGAGAGAGAGAGAGAAAGAAAGAAAGAAAGAAAGACTTTTTAACGTCTATTAGAGGCCAAAATCGGCCTATGAGACAAAACATATACATCAGTATGATCCAATCCACTGTGATCCAAAACGAAAATAAAGTGTGAGTACTGCAAACGGGTATAAAAGGAGGGATAGTAGCTAGCATCAAGGGTGTGGGGTGCTATGGGTATGCACTCTATATGCTCCATGGGTGAGATACAAATATGATATGCGTAGGGAGGGGAGGGGAGGCTCGATGGTATCACAACCCCCTAAATGCCTGGAGTGGGTGTAGGATATAATGCATCGGTGGGTAAGGCATCATGGCGATCCTCAAAATGCTCTGGGCGTCCAAATCGATAGGGGTGCGCTGCTGACGTCTCTGTATCTCCATGTCATGGCGTGCGTGAATCGCCTGAATCTCTCTCTGATGTGGACGAGCTCTCCGGACAAGGGGTCTCGGTCGTCGACGCTGTCGTCTAAGCTCCTCTGCTCTGTGTAATGTGACACCCCGCATCGAGCTGGGCCCCCGAGTGTATGTGGGTCTGAAAAAATCTGTAATATAAGTCTGAGGGGGGGCGGTCAGGTGTATCTCCATCTGCTGCTGGAGGAGTGATGCGCGACGGTGCTGGAGCTCTACTAGGAAATGACCTAGAGGGCGCTGGTCCTCTGTCCCCAATAAAGCCCTGATCTCTCTAGGCCCCCTGAAGAGCTGTGGGTAGCGGTCTCTGATGTCCTCATATGCCTGGCATCTACATGTGTAGTGCTCCTCGTCCTCCACCTCCTCTCTACATATCCTGCATAATCGCTCATCCCTGGGGGTATGTGTGGCTCGCCCAATCTCAATCTCGAGTTGGTGTGATGATACTCTGAGCTGCCCAATGGCCACTCTCTCAGCTGGTGCCATATATGTATCCATGTATCGTGGTCTCTGAATGAAACCATCCGCTGTCACAGTCAAGAAGTGCTCTCTGTAGTGTTGCCTCTTTGTGGGAAGAGGCTCCCGTGGTGCTATCCATGTCTCCCTGACGTGTATCTGTAGTAGGTCCTGACGGATGATCCTATTCCTCTCCGAACGAGAGAGGGTAATGTGGGGGGAAGAGAGGTCATACTGAAAAGGGGGGAGATCCGTAATGCTCATGCCATGGTCTGCTAACCATCGGTAAGTCTGTGCATACCATACTCTCTCATGCCCTGTCTCTGCCAAATGTCTAGAGCTCTCAAATGCAAGCCTGGTGAGTCGGCTAGTGGGGAGCTCTCTGACTCTCAGAATAAAGGTCACCAACTGGAAGAGGGCCTCCACTAGCATCGGTGGTGTGCCAAGCTCAGCTCGTATAATGTCATGTGGAACGGAGGGCTTGCTGCGCAGCAAGCGTGATATCATGGTGATCTGGGGCCTCTCAATCTGCGTCCACATCGCCTCTGTGATCCCTGGTGCCCATACTGCTGCTGCGTACATCAATGCGGGTGTCACTAGAGTGTCAAAGAGCCACGCCTTAGTCCGGGGCTCCTGAAAATGTGTCTGAAAGCAGCGTCTCTCCAATCCTGCAAGTGCCGCATAACCTCGCGTCAATCTATCTCTCGCAGCCTGTGCCATGGAGAATACCCCTGTGCTGCCCGAGAAGGTGATACCTAGGTAGACGTAGGAGTCCACTACCTCTATCTGTCCTCCAGCTGCCGTGAAAGAGGCGCGATGCCGTGAGAGAGAGAGGGGGGGGAGGGGAGGGGGGAGGGGAAGGGGGGTGAGGGGAGGGAGGGAGGGGGGGGGGGGGAAGGGGGGGGGGGGAGCGGAAGGGGGGTGAGGGGAGGGAGGGAGGGAGGGGGGGGGGGAGAGAGAAAAGAAGAAAGAAAGAAAGTCATATTAACGTCTTCTAGAGGCCAAACTTGGCCTATGAGACAAAAACCATGTACAAGTGTAGTAACCCTGTGTGGAGGATGAAATGAAATAAAAAGTATATCGCGACACAAAGATATATAAGGCTGGAAAAGGCTGGGGAGACGTGGCTCTGACTCTGCAGATAGTGGCCACCTAATACATGGGGGACATGTGAGTAAAAGTGTGAGTAAAGCACCCTAGCTACTGGTGAATGGGTGGAGGTGGGTGTAGTATGTGGTACATCAGGGGTGGTCTGAGTGCCTCCTGAAGGAAGACAGCCCATGGGGTGGTGGTGCACCGATGCTCCATCATGTGGTCGTAGGCTGTCCTGATGCGTGAGATATCCTCCTGATATAGTCGTGGTCGATGATATCCGCCCATGCGTGGTCGGCGCCGTGCTCTCTGTGCTGCTGCCTGGTAGAGTGTGAGCCCTATAGATGGACCTCTCTGATGTGGCTCAGCTCGCTGAAAAAACTGGGTAATGGTCTGCTGCGTACTCACCCGTGGCTGATGTGTGGGCTGGAGTGACCGATCTCGCCTCTCGTATGGTGCTGCGAGGAAGCGTCCCAAGAGTCGCTGATCTCTCATAGTCATGCATAACGGGAGTGACTCCTCTATCTGGAACTGTGCTCACAGGTCTAAGTATGCCGGGCATCTCATAACAAAATGCTCCTCACTCTCTATCTCTGTCTCGCATATTGGGCACCACCTCTCCTCACGGGGGACTCCCCTGGACTGACCCCTCTCAATCTCCAGCTGATGTGATGAAACCCGGAGCTGCCCGATGACTACTCGAAGGTGGTGGGGTAGATATGTATGCATGTATCTCGGAATCTCGATGAAGCCCTCATCTGATATATGTAGAAAATGCTCACGGTAATAGAGCATTTTCGGTGGCAATGTATCCCTAGGGCTCACCCATGTCCTCTGTATGTATGTATGCCATATCTCCTCACGAATGACCCTATTCCTCTCCTGATGAGAGAGCGAGTAGGTGGGTGCATGTGAGTCGTACTGTAGTGGTGGTAGCCTGCCTATGTCAAAGCCATGGTGGGCCAACCAATCTCGTGTCTGTGCATACCATGAGGAGGTGTCGCCCGCTAATGCTTTGTCCCGTGATGCCTGGAAAGCCCGATAAGCAATGCTCTCTGTATCCATGCTCCGGAGTCTGTGTAATAAGCATACTGTCTGGAATAGTGCCTCAACTAGCATCGGTGGTGCAGCGAGCTATGCTCTAATGATATCATGTGGTATGAAGGCTTGCTGCGGATAAGTCTGGAAATCATGAGGATCTGTGGCCTCTCTAATGCTGTCCATACTGATGTGGCTAATCCTGGTCCCCATATGGCTGCCCCGTACATGAGCATTGGTGTAACCAAAGTGTCGAAGAGCCACCCCTTTGTGCGGCGCTCCTGAAAATATGCCTGGGGGCACTGTCTCTCCATCAAGGCAAGTGCTGCATACCCACGTGTGATGCGGTCACGTGCTGCCTGAGACATAGAGAAGACCCCTGATGCTGCTGTAAATGTCACTCCCAAGTAAACATATGATCCGACCACCTGAATCGGTCCACCTGCTGCTGTGAACAAACTATGTCTGCGTACCTGTGCTGATGTATGAAAGATCATGACCTTGGTTTTACCAAGGTTCACAGATAACCCTCTATGTGTGCAAAAGTCATCTACGCCATGTAGATGATGCTGTAGATCTTCTGCAGACTCTGAAACTAGTACAATGTCATCAGCGTATAGAAGAATATGGACAGTGGACCCGCGTACCTCAATGCCATCACCCCCCTGCTGCTGTATGTAGTCCACTATCTCATCAATGTAGAGACCAAAGAGGGTGGGTGAAAGAGGGCATCCTTGCTTCACCCCGATAGTGCTAGCAAGTGGATGAGATAAGCCCCCCGGACATCTGACTCTGCCAGATATTCTCTCGTATAAGGCGTAGATCCCCCATATCATCTCCTTCGGAGCTCCGATATCAAGTAGTCGTCTGAAGAGTTGTCCCCTCGGAACGGTGTCAAATGCTTTGTGGAAGTCCACAAAGCAGCAATATAATCTCTTCTTCCTCACCCTTGCCTGGTCGATCAGGCATCTCAGAGTGAAGATGTGGTCAATGGTAGAGTAATCTCGTCTGAAGCCTGCCTGTCCCAGAGCTCTGATACCCTTCCTCTCAGCGAGAGTACTCAACTCTGTCTCTAGTACTGCCCCATATAACTTGGCCAATATAGGGCCAATCATGATCGTCCGGTATGTAGCTGGATCCATAGTATCTCCTGACTTATGAATGGGCACTATGGTGTGCTCAGTCCATGAGTCAGGGAACCCTTCAACCAGTGCACGGTTGAAGAGGTGGGCAATGAGCGGTGCAAGGGTCGTGCCTCCGTAGATGAGGTGCTCAGCCTGTAAACCGAAAAGGTCATGGGCCCTGCCATGCTGTAGACGGGCAATAGCGCGTCCCACCATAGTGGGTGTGGAGAAGTCAGAGGTAGTGGGACGTGAGCTCTGTGGTGTGGGAATGGGGGGCTGGTCTGGGATCTCGTATAGGCTCTGTGCATAGCTATGCCAAGTGCTCGGGTCTCGGATGGGTGTCTGTTGTCTCCTCTCTCTCAAATGTCGCCATGCCACTGCACTGTCTCGACTCATGAGTAAATGATAAATATCCGAGTAGTGTCTCTCCTCCCAATCTCGCCGTTTGCGGTGAGTAAGGCTCTGCATGTGACGTGCCCGTGTGTGTGTAATATCCCCTCTATGCTCTAAAATGCGTAGGTGCTTCCGTAGCTCGTGTCAATCTGCATCATACTAGCGGTTTTGAAGCATGGAACCTGTGCGTGGAGGGTGTATATATGTGCGGTGTGGGAAACTGCGGAGACCTGAGTCGTGTAGGATGGTGGTGAACTGTGATGTAAGTATGTCCAAGGGTGAGAGTGGATCGAGGGAGAGTAGGCGGGTGTGTAAATGGTCTGCATAAACGTGTGAGAGCTCGTGTGTGAAGTGTTATCGTGATGTGTGTCTCAGTGGGTGAGGGAGGGTCTAATGGAATAGGAGATGAGAGTGTGAATGTGATAAATGTATGGTCAGCACCAAGTGGGCGTCGTCCAATAGTAAGTGAGGTGATGAGTGAAGCTCCAAAGGTGGTACCCAAAATGTAGTCCACTGTGCTCTTGCCTCCCCCGTGAGGGAAGCAAGTAAGTCTGCCCGAATCTGGCCAACGATGCATCCCGTTATATATAACGAGCTGATGTCGGCTGCCTAGGTCAAGCAGATGTCTGCCATACCCTGTGGTGTCCTGACCCATATCTGCCAATACTCTACTGGTGCTCATCTCCTGTGGGTCTCTAGCTCTCATGAGATGTGGGTGATCCATGTCATATGCATCGCATTGATGATTGAAGTCCCCCATAAGGAAGACTTCACCCAGTGTGCTGAAATGTAGTATCTCATCAGAAAGTGCTGTGTATGGTGAATCTCTGTCTCGGATCGGTCCCCGAAGATCCTGTCCTACGTATCGAGATCCGCCTGGAGGGAAGTAGCATATAGCAATGTAAATCGAGCTCCCCTGTGCTATCTCCATGCGAACCCACATATCTCGTGCCTCCTCATCTCTTCCTATAATATGGATCCGGCTCTGTATCTCTTGTCTAAATACGATGGCCACCCCTCCCGACCCTCGCGCTGTACTCTGTCTCGTCGTGGTCCGGAATGCAGATTCCCAATGAAAACCTGCAATGCGAGGTAGGCCTCTCTCAGTGATGAAAGCAAAGTCATGTGACTCCAAGATCTCCTCGAGTCTGTCTGGCCGCGTCCAGAGCGCCCCGTTGCAATTCCACATTGCTCCTCTGAGTGGTGCCTCCTGGTGTAGTGATATCTCATAGGCCGTGTGGCCCTATTTGATAGGGAGTCCGTCTATGAAGACCTTACCATCACGGTAAAAGGCCTTCCTTCCCTCTCGACGTGCTTGGAGTATCTGTGGCATGCAAGCATGTCGGTGTGCTACCTGCATCCTCGTGAGGTCCTCATCCATGTAAAAGGTGCCGCCGGGTAGTCCACGTAGTACTGATCGACGTCTAAAAAATGCGGTCCGTGTCTCCTCGGAGCATGAGTGCTCGCGATCGGGATGTATCCCTCCCAACACGCCATGCACCTGTGAAGGGCATGCTCTCGTATCCAAGTCGATGGCAAATGTCGGTGGCGTCCGCCTCCGGTGATGCTCCCTCGGGTAGGCCCGTAATCCGAATGTGGAGTCTTCGAATGTGTCGAAGTCTCTCCTCCTCGAGTGTATCCTGAACCCGTGTCAGCTCTTCTTTCTTCACGTCTTCCTTGACTTCCTTCCTCACTTCCTCCTTGACCTCCTTTTTAATATGTTTACTTACTACTTCCACCCAACTATTTTGTGTCGCTTCCATCTCTGATTTGATGTGTTCTTGCATATCCATTTTCCAATCATTCTTGATTTCCTCTTTTAAGTCATATAGCTTTGTGATCTCTCCTCCTTCTTGGGAAACCTTGAGCTGAATGATTTCTTCTCGAAGCTTATGTGTCTCAGCTTTCCATTCATCTCGGTCTTCTTCAAGAATTTTGACATGCTCTTCTAGGGTTCTGATCCTGTCTATGGCCTTCCTCATTTCTTGATTGAGTACTCTGTCTGCCTCCTTCTTTGCCTCTCTAATTGCTTTAGCTATCATGTCCTCCGCTTTTTGTTTTTCCAATCGTTTCTTGTTTTTCCAATCGTTCCATGTCGTTGTCTGCTTATATATTTAACATATGAAAGTGGTGTCCACTGTAGGCAAAACCCTAACACCTCGAAGTCATGTTTCACGAGCAGAACAGAATTTTCAAACAACTCCCGGGTGCGAACTTCTTGGGCAGTTATTCAGATCTGCTGTACTGAGCTGAGCTTCAGATCTGCTGTATCGACTGTACTGCTGCTTCAGATCTACTGTACTGCTGCTTCAGATCCTACTGTACTGCTGTTCGCGTCAGAGCCAGAGCTGTTGTACATCAGAGATGCCAGGTCGTGTCAGAGAAGGTAGATCGCGTCAGATCTGCATGCCAGAGGTGTCAGATGCACACGACAGAGGCGTCAGATGCAGGTGTCAGAGCTGTCAGATGCATGCGTCAGACGCGCCAGATGCTCGCGTCAGAGGTGTCAGACACGTCAGATCTGCATGCCAGAGGTGTCAGATGCACGCAACAGAGGCGTCAGATGCAGGTGTCAGAGCTGTCAGATGCATGCGCCAGGCGCGTCAGATACTCGCGTCAGATGCTTGCGTCAGAGGTGTCAGACACGTCAGATGCATGCGTCAGACACGTCAGATGCACGCGAGAGAGAGAGAGAGAGAGAGAGAGAGAGAGAGAGAGAGAGAGAGAGAGAGAGAGAGAGAGAGAGAGAGAGAGAGAGAGAGAGAGAGAGAGAGAGAGAGAGAGAGAGAGAGAGAGAGAGAGAGAGAGAGAGAGAGAGAGAGAGAGAGAGAGAGAGAGAGAGAGAGAGAGAAAGTCATATTAACGTCTTCTGGAGGCCAAACTTGGCCTATGAGACAAAAACCATGTACAAGTGTAGTAACCCTGTGTAGAAGATAAAATGAAATAAAAAGTATATCGCTACACAAAGCTATATAGGGCTGGAAAAGGCTGGGAGACGTGGCTCTGACTCTGCAGATAGTGGCCACCAGTGTTGCATCGCAACGCGTTGCGATGCGTTCGCAACGTTCGCAACGCAACGTCGCAACGTTCGCAACGCAACGTCGCAACGTTGCGACGTTCGCAACGCGTTGCGATCAAAAACAAAAAAATTTGCCTCAAATGAGGCCGTTTCGCCGAAACGGCCTCATTGAGGCATTTTCGACAGGCGACCCGAGAGCTTAGATTTGGACTGTGGAAGAGCAAAACGCAAGCTTCAAGAAGGTGAAGGTACTTTATTACACACACACCCTCACACACGTGACCCCCCTAAGCTTGCTTCCTATCTTGAGTCCTCTCCAAGCTTCTAACCTCTTCCATCAACATGCCTAAAGCAAAACAAGCATGTTGGGAATATGTGACAAGCCAAGGAAAGATGGGCTCCGGGGGTAGTGAGAGATGGACTTGCAAGCTTTGTGGCTGTAGTGGAGCCGGTGGAGCCGATAGGATCAAGGCGCATCTTGGAAAATTAAGTGGCATAGGAGTTGCACCTTGCAAAGAGCCAATGCCCGAAGCTATAAAAGGAGAGCTAATGGCATGGGTAGCTCAAAAAGCCCAAGGTAGAAGGAATAGTGGAGCCCAATCCCAAGCTAGATCGCAAGCAAGCGGTTCACATGGTTCTTGTGATCCCCAAACTCAAGCATCTCAAGCTTCCATAGACATTGACATAGAGCATGAGCCACCAAGAAAGAGTACAAGAGTAGAGCATGATCCACAAGAGCACCCACTTGGCTCTCTTGGAGGAGCATCTATACGTGCTAGCTTGCAACAACAACGTAAACAAGAAGCCACACAAGCCATCATGAAAGCTTTTATACAATGTGGTTTGTCTTTTAATGTTGCACGGACATCGGCATGGAGAAATGCCATTGAGAAGGTTTCACTATTAGGGTTTCGTTGGCAAGGGCCTACCTATGAAGACTTGAGGACAACGGAGCTGAAAAAAACAAAGGAAACATTAGAGAGAGAGCTTGAGCCTATGAAAGAGACATGGGCAAAGTATGGATGCACAATCATGTGTGACGGATGGACGGACATACGAAAGAGAAATGTGTACAACATTTTGGTGCATTGTTGCAAAGGGACCATGTTCCTTCGAGCCATAGATGCATCAGCTGCTGGTACTACAATCACAGGCGAGTGAAACTGATTTTTGAATTTTCAATTTATATTTGATTGTGCAATGATCAATCATGCTGCATGCATGTGGCATCTCACATGTGCATTTGCCTTGTGCATGTGCATGTGCATTGTGCATGTGCATTGTGCATTGTGCATTGTGCATGTTGCCATGTGCATGTGCATGTGCATTGTGCATGTGCATGTGCATGTGCATGTGCATTGTGCATGTGCATGTGCATGTGCATGTGCATTGTGCATGTGCATGTGCATGTGCATTGTGCATTGTGCATGTGCATGTGCATGTGCATGTGCATGTGCATGTGCATGTGCATGACACATGTGCATGTGCATGTGCATGTGCATGTGCATGTGGCATGTGCATGTGGCATGTGCATGTGGCATGTGCATGTGGCATGTGCATGTGCATGTGGTATGTGCATGTGCATGTGCATGTGCATGTGGCATGTGCATGTGGCATGTGCATGTGCATGTGCATGTGCATGTGGCATGTGCATGTGCATGTGGCATGTGCATGTGCATGTGGCATGTCACATGTGCATGTGCATGTGGCATGTGCATGTGCATGTGGCATGTGCATGTGCATTGTGCATTGGCATGTAATATGTATGTATGTACTATGTATGTACATGGCACATGCACAATGCACATGCACATGCACATGCACAATGCACATTGCACAAGCATTGTGCATGTGCATGTGCATTGTGCAGTGTGCATGACACATGTGCATTGTGCATGTGCCATGTGCATTGTGCATTGTGCATGTGCCATGTGCATGACACATGTCAAGATAAATTATAATTTATCAATTGATTAATGATTCATTGTGTTATATGTAAACAGGTGGATTCATTTATGATCATATCCGTCAAGCTATCATGGACATTGGTGTAGAAAAGGTAGTCCAAGTGGTTACAGATAATGGAAGCAATTGTGTGGCTATGGGCAAGCTTCTAGAAGAAGAATTCCCTTCTATTGTGTGGACACCGTGTGCTGCCCATTCCATTGATTTGCTGATAGAGGATGTGGGGAAGATACCATGGATTTACACCATTTTTACCACTTGCATAAAAGTGGTCTCTTTGTTCACAAAGAGACCAAAATTGCTTGCTATATTTCGGTCTTACAGTGATATTGATTTGGTGAAGCCCGCGAAGACCAGATTTGCATACATGTGCATAGTCATGGAAAGATTATTAAGAGTGAGGCAAGCACTGATGCAGACAGTTGTATCACCTGATTGGTTAGCTTGGGATGGACATACTAGTCCAAAGGTAGAGCTTGTACGACGCACATGTTTGGATGACAGCTTTTGGAGGGATGTGGAGGGATTAGTGCGGGCCTTACAGCCCTTATATTCACTCATACGCATAGCAGATAGAGAGGGCTGCACACTTGGACTTGTTTATGAGTTCATGGATCGTGTCGGAGAGTCTATACAGAGATGTCCTTATTTGACATTGGAGAGGTAAGTTGAAACTTCGGTAACCATATTTTATTTTTTGTATGAGCATTCATGTTTAACTTTCAAGTCTTGACTCTTCAACATTCTTAAATCTTATTGTTTTCTAACTTGATTTGTTTTTTATCCATAGGATAGAGGAAATAAAAGGAATATGGAGGAAGAGGTGGGATTGGTTCCATCGCCCTATACATGGGATGGCCAATCTACTACATCCTTTATGGAGATCTGCATCACAGTCATTGGATATGGAGCTTGTGACTGCTTGGAATGACTATGTAGATCGTTTGTATGGATCTTCTGATGTGGAGCTACGTGGGAAGTTGGAGCTTCAGCTCACCCAGTTTCAGAATAATGAAGGACTTTTTGGTAGAGACACGGCATGCTTGAGAAGCATGCAGTTGATGCCTGTGACATGGTGGGAGAGATACGGTGTTGGTACACCTGAGCTAGTAAGTGACAAGTCATTCTAATTTCCTTTTGAGTATTTAACTAATAAGTTATAACTTTGAAGTTTGTCTCATGAGTCATTCCTCTTCTTAATGAACTCTTCCTTTTTTATCTTGCAGAGAAAGTTAGCCATCCGCATACTTTCACAAGACTGTAGTGCCAGTCCATGTGAAAGGAATTGGAGTACATGGGCCCTCTTCCATACAAAGAAGAGGAATAGACTATCTACATTGCAGTTGGAGCGGCTTGTCTATTGCCACTGCAACTTGCGTTTATTGGAGCGTGGTGGCCACTCAGTAGAGGTGCGGCAGGTGAACGTCGATGAGCTTGATATAGAGAGGGTCCATGATATACCTAGCATTCCGGCAGAGGACCTTGATCTATATGACATGCTCTATCAGGAGTTGACAGTGCCACAGCATGATACGAGGGCATCTCGGACTCGTTCTAGTCATAGAGCACACAGTGTACCAGGTCCATCTACTAGTAGGATGGAGGCATCTATTAGTCGAGCACCACATGATGATGATGATGATGATGATGATGATAGTGATGATGATGAATAGTGATGATGATGCTGATGGTGATAGTTATTAGTGACTCAGAGGATTTTGAGGATTGATGACTGCTCATGTGACATGTCATATGTATTATGATATTATGACTTATGATTTACTTGATATTGATTGATCATTGTATTATTGACATTGCAGTTTATTGTTTGACTACTTAGTGGTATCATGTGACATGGATGATGGTTACTGGAGTTTGGTATGATCATTGATGTATATGTATTATGGACATTGGATTCTGATATCACATATGAGTTATGAGTCATGATAGTCACCAGTGTCATAATTTTGAGATGAGGTTGACTTTTTCACATGTTTTTGTCATAAATTATAATTCTTTGAAGTTTGTTTTAAATTTCAATGTTACTTGTAAGTTGTATATAATAGTATTTGTCTGGACTCTCATCATTTATGTCCATTGTCATATGAGTTGCTTGAATGTGCATTGTGAATTTGAATTTTAGAATGAGTCATTGAGTCATGATAATGATTAGTTGTAAATTCTGACATCATACATGTGCAATGTGCATTGTGCATCTTCCATCACTTCATTGAACAGGGATTCGAGAATTTGGAATGAATCATAAATATTAAATATTCAATACATATTACATAAATTAACATAATACATACTATATAATACATATTATATATGTATATACTATAATATACATCTATGTTACTATATTTGCAAAAAATTTTGAAAAAAAAAAAAGAAATGGTTCGCAACGTCCAGGTCCAAACGTTGCGATGTTGCTAACGCGTTACCAACACGTTGCCTTGGACGTTGCGAAAACGTTGCTAACAACCTTGGTGGCCACCTAATACATGGGGGGATCCAAAATGTGAGTAAAACGCCCTAGCTACTGGTGATGGGTGGAGGTGGAGAGAGAGAGAGAGAGAGAGAGAGAGAGAGAGAGAGAGAGAGAGAGAGAGAGAGAGAGAGAGAGAGAGAGAGAGAGAGAGAGAGAGAGAGAGAGAGAGAGAGAGAGAGAGAGAGAGAGAGAGTCTGAAACGACTAACTAGCTCCATCGTGTGCTAGTGGGCGGGTGTACGATGTGATACATAGGTGGTGGTGGAGTCAGGGCCACCCTGATGGCTGTAGTGGGATCAGCCATCATCTGGGATCGTCTCTCCTCCATGGCGTGATGGTCACGAGCCTTGATCTCCGCAATCTGGTGTCGGTGAAGTCTCAGGGCTCGATATCCTGTAGCACGGGGTCGTCTCCTAGCTCTAGAGGTCTGAGCCTACCGAAGAGTCACACCTCTCGGTGTGTGAGATGGGGGGAGGGCTTCTGCACGTCACGGAATAAAGAAGCCAGTGAGCTGACTCTGTCTCCCTCTTGTATGGGCTGCTACAGTAGGCTGGAGTAGGGAATCTCTGTGACTTTGTATCTCTAGTATGAATCGCCCAAGCTGTCGCTGGTCTCTAGAGTCCATGCTCTCTCGGAGGGTGGGCTGCCTTGTAAATTGATTCTCGTATCTGCCTTTGGTGTCATCATATGCGCTACATCTGCATACAAAGTGCTCCTCATCCTCCATCTCTACTCTGCATACCCTGCATATCCGCTGCTCTTAGGGAATGTCTGCGGCTGTGCCCGTCTCAATCTCTAGTCCGTGTGATGAGACTCTCAAGTGGCCAATCGCTACCCTCAAGCTATGAGGCATGTAAGTATCCATGTAGCGTTCTGAGGAAAACATTCCTCTCATGACGGGAGAGGTGGATGTGAGGTGAGTCTGGGTCATACTGAAAAGGCAGCAATCTGTCTGTATCAAGTCCATGATTATCAAACTAGACTCTAACTTGAGTGTACCAAGCTCTCTCATATCTTGACTCTGATATCTGTATAGATACCTCAAAAGCTCTGTGTGTGAGTCTATCTGTAGGGAGCTCCCTCATCCTCTGAATAAAGCAGATAGTCTGGGATAGTGCATCTTCTACCATGGGTGGTGCAGCTAGCTCTGCCCTGATGACGTCATGTGGCACTGACTGTTTCCCACGAAATAGTCGCGAGATCATACGTACCTGTGGCCTCTCGATCGCACCCTACTGGGTGACTGCGAGGCCCAAACTGTCGCAGCATACATCATAGCTTCTGACTAGTGTGTCAAATAGCCACCCTTTCGTGCAGGGCTCCTTGGAAGTGTGCCTTGTGACATCTCCGCTCTAACATGGTTAAAGCTGTATATCCTCGTGTGAGTCTATCGATGGCTGCCTGTCTCATGCGGAAGGGGCCGGGTAACCTCGTGAACATGACTCCGAGGTAGACATAGGAAGTGACCAGCTTAATCTCTCCACCGCTAGCTCTGAATCCTTCTCCATTCCTCACCATGGGGGAGGTGTGGAAGATCATGACCTTGGTCTTGCCAAGGTTTACTGTCAAGCCCCTCTGTGTACAAAACTCATCGAGGGCATCCAGGTGGCACTGTAGTCCCTCGGGTGACTCTGAAATCAATACAATGTCATCGGCATATAATAAAATGTGGACATGTGTACCTACGAGGTCTGCACCTTCCCCTCAAGCTCGGAGAATGTAGTCCTCAATCTCGTCGATGTAGAGACCAAATAGAGTGGGGGAGAGTGGACAGCCTTGCTAAACACCGATGGTGCTAGCAATGGCCTCAGACATACATCCTCGACACTGTACCCTCCCAGTCACATGCTCTTAGAGTGCATAGATGGCTTAAATCATCCCTGATGGTACTCCCAAGCTCTGGAGGCATCAGAAGAGCCTTTCTCCTTGCACTGTATCAAAACCTTTGCGGAAGTCCACGAAGCAAGCAATATAATCTCTTCTTCCGCACCCTTGCCCCATCAATGAGGCAACGCAAAATGAAGTTGTGATCAATAGTAGAGAAAACTCGTCGAAAGCCTGCCTGGCCTCGTGCTCGTAGCCCCTCGGTCTCTGCATATGAGCTGAGCTCCGCCTCAAGTATGGCACCGTTTAGTTTGGCCATGGTGTGGCCAATCATGATGGTCCTGTAGTTCCTTGGGTCCAAGGTGTGGCTAGATTTGTGGATAGGCACAATGGTGTGCCTAGTCCACTCCTCTCGGAAGGCCTCCCCTATATAAAGAGAGAGAGAGAGAGAGAGAGAGAGAGAGAGAGAGAGAGAGAGAGAGAGAGAGAGAGAGAGAGAGAGAGAGAGAGAGAGAGAGAGAGAGAGAGAGAGAGAGAGAGAGAGAGAGAGAGAGAGAGAGAGAGAGAGAGAGAGAGAGAGAGAGAGAGAGAGAGAGAGAGAGAGAGAGAGAGAGAGAAAGTGTTTTTACGTCTATTAGGAGGCCAAACTCGGCCTATGAGACAAATCGATGTACAAGGGTGTATCTTCTGTCTATAAGAGAAGATAAAAGTGCTGAAAAAGAAACTGGTAAAGCTGAAACATATCTCCGTGGTATGCATGTGGAGATACCCATGAAAGTGGGGTGGGGGGGTGTATGGAGTGCGATATCTATGATAGTCTATATGCAAAAGGGTAGTACAACAAGCATGAGGATGCATCTGAAACGACTAACTAGCTCCATCCTGTGCTAGTGGGCGGGTGTAAGATGTGATGCATAGGTGGAGGTGGAGTCATAGGTGGAGGTGGAGTCAGGGCCATCTTGATGGCTGCAGTGGGATGAGCCATCATCTGGAATCGTCTCTCCTCCATGGCGCGATGGTGACGAGCCTGGATCTTCGCAATCTGATGTCGGTGAAGTCTCGGGGCCCGATATCCTTTAGCACGGGGTCGTCTCCTAGCTCGAGAAGTCTGAGCCTGTTGAAGAGTCACCCCTCTTGGTGTAGGGGATGAGGGGGGAAGGGCTGCAACACGTCGTGGAATAAAGAACTCAGTGAGCTGACTCTGTGTCCCTCCTGTATGGGCTGCTACAGTAGGCCGGAGTAGGGAATCTCTATGGCTCTGTATCTCTAGTAGGAATCACCCGAGCTGTCGCTAGTCTCTAGAGTCCATGATCTCTCGAAGGGTGGGCTGTCCTGTAAATAGAGTCTCGCATCTGCCTCTGATGCCATCATATGCGTTACATCTGCATACAAAGTGCTCCTCATCCTCCATCTCTACTCTGCAAACCCTGCATATCCGCTCCTCTCTGGGAATGTCTGCGGCTTTGCCCGTCTCAATCTCTAGTCTATGTGATGAGACTCTCAACTGGCCAATCGCTACCCTTGAGCTATGAGGCATGTAAGTATCCATGTAACATGGCCGCTTGATGAAACCGTCCGCTAGTATGTCTAAGAACTGGTCTCGATAGTGCGATAGTCTCGATCCCATGTGTGGTGTGTGCCATGTCTGACTAATGTAGAGCTGCCAAAGATCCTGTCTGAGCACAACATTCCTCTCAGGACGAGAGAGGTGGATGTGAGGTGAGTTTGGGTCATACTGAAAAGGTGGCAATCTGTCCATATCAAGCCCATGACTATCAAACCAGACTCTAACCTGAGTGTACCAAGCTCTCTCATATCCTGACTCTGATATCTGTATAGAGGCCTCAAAAGCTCTGCGTGTGAGTCTGTCTGTAGGGAGCTCCCTGATCCTCTAAATAAAGGAGATAGTCTGGAATAGTGCATCTACTACCATGGGTGGTGCAACTAGCTCTGCCCTGATGATGTCATGTGGTATCGATTGTTTCCCGCGAAATAGTCGCGAGATCATACGTACCTGGGGCCTCTCGATCGCACTCCACTGGTCAGATTTGTGGATAGGCACAATGGTGTGCCTAGTCCACTCCTTTGGGAAGCCCTCCCCTATAGACCGGTTGAAGAAATGTGCAATCAACGGGGCTATAGTGGAGGCTTCATATATGAGGTGCTCGCTCTGCAATTCCGTATGGTCTGTCGAATGTCCATGTCGCAGTCGTCCTATGGCCCGCTCAACCATCTTTGCTCTGAAGAGAGAAGAACTAGTAGGGCGAGGCTCAAGTGGTTGGGGAATGGGAGGCTCCCCATGCACCTCATATAATCTCTCAGCATAATCATGCCATGTGTGTAGGTCCCCAATAGGTATGGTCGGGCGTGGCTCTCGTAGGGTACGCCATGCTGCAGCACTGTCCATACTCATAAAGAGATGGTATAGCTCAAGCACCTGTGCCTCCTCAAAGGCTAGCCTCTTCCGAGGTGTGAGAGTCTTCATTCGTCCCTTGGCCTGTCTCTCTGTGATCTCTCCCAATGCTCTCTGAGCTCGTAGTCGGCGATAAATATCTCTACATTCCTCATCATACCAACGATGTTGTGGCATAGTCCCTGGAGGAGGTGTGTAACCAGAATGGATGGTGTGTGGGAAGGAGCTGATGGCTGATGTCTGAAGAACTGATGCTATCTGTGAGGTGAGTAGGGATAGTGGAGTGTCAGGGTGAAGCAAGAGAAGACCCTTCTCGACTTGTGCTGCATATATGTGAGCTAGCTCATGTGTGAAGTGGATGGTGGTGTGTGGGATGCGTGTTGCGGGTGTGCGTGTAGGGGTGTCTCCCTTGAGGGAGAGCGCGAGGTATGTGTGATCGGCCCCAATGGGTATGGGTGGGATGGTGAATGAGGTAAGCAGGTGAATGGCCGCTCTAGATCCCATGACGTAATCTACTGAACTTCCCCTGCCATCTGTGACTGAGTGTGGTATGCATGTCAATCCTCCTGAGGTAGGCCACTGAGCCATCCCGTTATAGATAACGAGATTATGTCGAGAGCCTAGTCTCAGTAAGTGAGTGCCATAATGAGTTTGTGTACAGTCAGCTCAAGCTCGAGCTGTAGAGTTATCCTCTATGGTACGTAGTATCTGTGGGTCTTCTGGGTCAAATATCTTACACTGATCATTGCCTGGCATTGAAGTCTCCCATAAGGAAGACTTCCCCTAATGCAGAGTACTCTGTAATCTCTTCTGACAAGCAAGTGTATGGTGAGTCCTCCTCTCGATCATTGATAGCGAATCGAGAGCGAGAAAGAGCAAAGTAGCATAATGCTATAAAGATGATCCGCTCTTGTGAGAGCTGGAGTTGAATCCAAAGATATCTGGCCTGTGAATCAAGTGCGACTATCTGTATCCTCCTTTGAAGTCCATCTCTGAAGAGTATGGCTACTCCTCCCGACCCTCTGGTTGTGTGCTGACGTGTACACTCTCTGTATGTGGACTCCCACCGGAAACCGTGGACTCGAGGTAGGCCCCGGTCCGGGCTCTCATGTGTCTCTGTGAGCATAATGATGTCTTTGCCTTTGCGCACCTCTTCCAACCTCTCTGGGTGTGTCCATAGATCTCCATTGCAGATCCAAACTGCAAAGGTGTATCTCCTCGAGTGTCTCACAGGCCGCGAATCTTTATGGGATGGCCTTGCCATCAATGATGAAACGACCATCTCTGTATGAAGCCTTCTTTCCTTCTTTGTGAGCTTGGTGTACTCTCGGCATGCATGCACGGCGGTGTGGTACTTGCATGGGTGTGAGATCATCATCAAGGTAGATGAGGGGGCCATCAAGTGCTCTCAAAATCACCCTCTTGCGTAGAAAAGTAGATCTTACATCTTTTGAAGGGAAGTGTAGAATGAGAGCTCTCTTTTTCGTGGGGTCTCGTCCCGTTCTCCAAGACTTGATAAATGGGGGGGAGTCCTCTTTGTAGCCGAGCATCCTGCATAGTGTTTTCCCGTCGGACTCGGGTGTAGAGCCTTCTTTTTCGATAATGCCCATGATGCGTACATTGAGACGACGGGCATGTCTCATCTTTTCTTCCTCAATGGTGGTGTGCACGATGAGTGCTTCTTCCTTTTGTGCTTCCTCTTTGGCTTCTTTTTTGATGTTCTTTTTCACTATGTCGATCCATCCTTCTTTGGTAGCTTTTAACTTGTTCTCCATGCTCGCGGTCAAAGCTTTGGTGAGTTCCTCTTTTAGAGCTTCTGTCTTGTTCATATTAATCTCTCCCTCTTCGGGTGTGAGAGAGACCATTGAAGCTTTGAGGAGTTCCAATTCCTCTTTCATGCTTGCCTTTTTTTTAGCCCATTCTTCTTTTTCTTTCTTTCTCTCCCTCTCACACTCTTCTCTCTCTTTCTGCCATGTTTCCCTCTCCTTATGATATGTTTCTACTTCTTTCTCGAGCTTTGAGAGGCGGTTGATGATGGCCGTAATAGTGGAGTCCACCATCTTCTTGTTTTCTTTGATAGCTATGGTCAGTTTGTTCTCCATTTTCGTCAAATCGTCCTTCTTAGCCGTAGCGGTCATTGCATTCGAAGATGGAAAAATGCTCTGTGTGCTTAGCCCAAAGACTTGCGATGAAGACGGGAGCGCGCTCGATGCGCGATGGAGCAAGGGTGGGAGTGGCTAATAACTATAGGCAACAGTTATTAGTCCGGGGTAGGGCCGCAAGGTACTCATGAACAGTGACGAATGGGTACTATGGTGTGCTTCGTCCATGAGTCAGGGAACCCTTCAACGAGTGCACGGGGTAGGGCCGCAAGGTACTTATGAATGGGTACTATGGTGTGCTTCGTCCATGAGTCAGGGAACCCTTCAACTAGTGCACGGTTGAAAAGGTGGGCAATGAGTGGTGCGAGAGTCGTACATCCATAGATGAGGTGCTCTGCCTGTAAATTGAACTGGTTGAAGAGGTGGGCAATGAGTGGTGCGAGAGTCGTACATCCATAGATGAGGTGCTCTGCCTGTAAATTGAACTGGTCATGGGCTCTTCCATGCTCCAAATGGGAAATAACGCGGCTCACCATAGTGGGTGTGAAGAAGTAAGAGGTAATGGGGTGTGAGCTCTCTGGCCTGGGAATGGGGGGCTCCTCTTGAATCTGGTATAGGCTCTGTGCATAGCTATGTCGAATGCTCGGGTCTCGAATGGGTGTCTGTTGCCACACCACTGCACTATCCTGGCTCATGAGAAAATGGTAGATATCCCAGTACTGTCTCTCCTCCCATTCCCGCCGCTTGCGAAGAGTAAGGCTCTGCATGCAACGCTGTCCCTCTCTATGTGTAATATCCCCTCTAAGCTCTAAAATCCGTTGATGCTTCCTTAATTCGCGACAGTATGCATCATACCAACGGTTTTGGGGCATGGATCCTATGCGTGGAGGATGTGTATGTGTGCGATGTGGAAAGCTATGGATAGCCGAGTCATGAAGGATGGTGGTGGTCTTTGATGTAAGTGTATTCGAAGGTGAGAATGGATCGAGGGAGAGTAGCCTGGTGTGTAAGTGCTGTGCATAAACGCGTGAGAGCTTGTGTGTGAAGTGTATCATGGTGTGTGGCTCAATGAATGAAGAAGGTTCTAGTGGGATAGGAGATGAAAGTGTGAATGTGATAAATGTTTCGTGAGCACCAAGTGGGCGTCGTCCAATACTAAGTGAGGGGATAAGTGAAGCTCCAAAGATGGTACCCAGAATGTAGCCGACCGTGCACTCAACCCCTCCGTGATTTTGGGGGGGGGGGGGGGGAAGAAAGAAAGAAAGAAAGCCATATTAACGTCTACCAAAGGCCAAATTTGGCCTATGAGACAAAACCATGTACAAGTGTGGTCATCTCAGTGTATTGATGAAAAGAAAAGTACTCACTACAAAAAAAGAACTATGTAGGCTTATAACAGCAAGATGATGGTGTACCTAGCAATGATGGAGTAGTGGAGATAAGAGAGTGGTGTATGGGGGAGCGTGGCTTTAACTCCGCAGATAATGGCCACCTACCATATGGGGATATATGTGGGAGTGAATATGTATACCCTAACTGGTATAGATGGGTGGAGGAGGGTGGAGTATGTGGTACATCGGCGGTGAACTCAACACCTCCTGCAAGAGGGCGACCCAAGTGGTGGTGGTGCGCTGATGCTCCATCATGTGATCGTGTGCTATCATGATCCGAGAGATGTCCTCATGATGAAGTAGTGGTCGTCCGTACCCCCTGGTGCCCATAGTCCTGCTGCGTACATCAATGCGGGTGTCACTAGAGTGTCAAAGAGCCACCCCTTAGTCCGGGGCTCCTGAAAATGTGTCTGAAAGAAGCGTCTCTCCAATCCTGCAAGTGCCGCATAGCCTCACGTCAATCTATCTCTCGCGGCGTGTGCCATGGAGAATACCCATGTGCTACCCGAGAAGGTGACACCTAGGTAGATGTAGGAGTCCACTACCTCTATCTGTTCTCCAGCTGCCGTGAAAGAGGCACGATGGCGTACTGTCCTGGAGGTATGGAAGATCATGACCTTGGTCTTGCCAAGGTTCACTGTGAGTCCTCTCTCCATGCAAAAGGTATCGAGCGCTTGTAAATGTGACTGCAACCCCTCCTGTGACTCTGAAAGTAGGACAATGTCATCAGCATATAATAGGATGTGTACTGGCGTACCTCCAAGGTCTCCTCCTCGCCCTCCTGCTCGCTGTATATACTCCGTGATCTCGTCGATATAGAGACCGAAGAGAGTGGGTGAGAGAGGGCAACCTTGTTTCACACCAATGGTGCTAACAAGGCTGTCTGATAGACCGCCGGGGCAGCATACCCTGCTTGTGACTCGTGCATACAAAGCGTGGATGGCCCATAGCATGTGTGATGGTAGTTGTAACTCCTGGAGCCTCCGTAGTAGTCTCTCTGGAGGGACCATGTCGAAGGCTTTGCGGAAATCCACAAAGCAACAGTATAGTCTCTGCTTCCTTGCCTTCGCGCTCTCAATCAAGCAACGAAGCACGAAGATGTGGCCGATGGTGGAGAAAGTGCGGCGGAAGCCTGCCTGGCCGGGTGCTCTGATCCCAGCTGCCTCAGCATGTGTACTGAGCTCTCCCTCTAGTACTGCCCCATAGATCTTGGCCAGGATATGGCCTAGCATAATAGTCTTGTAGTTCCCTAGGTCCATCATATCGCCGGACTTATGGATAGGCGTAATGGTATGCATAGTCCATGAGTCGGGTAACCCCTCAACCAAAGCACGGTTGAAGAGATGGGCGATCAAGTGGGAAACTACATCTGTTGCATATATAAAGTGCTCTCCCTGTAGCCCCGTGTGGTCTGCTGAGCGGCCATGCTGTAGCCTATGGATGGCCTGTCGTACCATGCCTGCCGTGAAGAGGGTGGATATCACAGGACCCGGTGTGGAAGGAATCGGCAATGGTGGCTGTCCTGGGACGTCATATAACGTTTGGGCGTAGGTGTGCCAAGTCGTAGGATCTGCTATGGGTGTAGGTGGGCGTGGCTCACGTAGTGCCCTCCACGCAGTGGCACAATCCCTACTCATGAGAAGGTCGATCAACTCTGCCTCCTGTCTCTCCTCGAAAGCTCGGTGCTTCCGGCGTGTGAGGGCTCGCATCTGTCGTCGTGCCTCCCTCTCTGTGATGGATCCCAAGATACTGTGTGCTCTGAGATGTCGGTATAGTCTCCTACACTCCTCATCGTACCATCTATTCTTGGGTGTATGCCCCAGCCGTGTCGAATGTGCAGTGCTGTGGGTGGTGTATGGGAAGCTGAGAGTAGCACATGTATGGAGGATTGAGGAGAAGTGGGCGGTGAGGGTGTCCAAGGAGGCAGAGGGATCAAGGGAGTAGATGCGCTCTCGAACATGGGAGCTATAGATATGTGCTAGCTCATGTCTAAAGTGAGTGGTGGTATGGGTTCATGGCTGTATGGTGGTGGGGTGGGATATGCATGGTGAGCCGCGAATGGATAGGGCAAGATATGCGTGATCAGCTCCAATCGGTAAGGGTGGGATAGTGAATGAGGTGATGAGATGTGTCGCCTCTGGGGGTCCGATAACATACTCTACCACACTGCCCCCCTTTCGTGTCGTGGGTGGAATGCAGGTGAGACCGCTCGAGGTGGGCCAGGTCCCCATCCCATTATATATAACGAGACGGTGTGCTGCTCCCATCTGGGGTAATTGTCGGCCGTATGAGGTGGGTGTGGCAGTGTCAGCTGAGGCTCTGAGTGTAGGCATGTCCTCTATGGTACGAAGCATCTCAGGGTCGTCAAAGTCGTAGATATCACACTGGTGGCTCTGAGTGCGGGCATTGAAGTCTCCTACAAGGAAGACTTCACCCATCCCGGTATACTCCATAATCGTGTCACTGCGGCAGTCATGTGGTGATGTGGTGTCTGGTCCCTCCTCCCCTGATAGCTGCTCGGGGGAATGTGTGAAGCGCGAACCAATGGGTGCAATATAGCATACGACAAAGTACGCTGCTCTCTCCTCTGATAGCTGGAGGCGTATCCACATGAAACGTGCCTCTTGGTCTCTGGCTACCACCTGTACCCTGAGAGAGAGAGAGAGAGAGAGAGAGAGAGAGAGAGAGAGAGAGAGAGAGAGAGAGAGAGAGAGAGAGAGAGAGAGAGAGAGAGAGAGAGAGAGAGAGAGAGAGAGAGAGAGAGAGAGAGAGAGAGAGAGAGAGAGAGAGAGAGAGAGAGAGAGAGAGAGAGAGAGAGAGAGAGAGAGAGAGAGAGAGAGAGAGAGAGAGAGAGAGAGAGAGAGAGAGAGAGAGAGAGAGAGAGAGAGAGAGAGAGAGAGAATTTTTACGTCTATTAGGAGGCCGAACTCGGCCTATGAGATAAATCATTGTACATGGGTGCATCTTCTGTCGATCAGAAAAGATAAAAGTGCTGAAAAAACTGGTCAAGCTGATATGGATCTGTGTAGTATGCATGTAGAGATAACCATGAAAGTGGGGAGGGGTTTATGGAGTGCTATATCTATAATCTATATGCAAAAGGATAGTACAAGCATGGGAATGCATCTGAACGACTAACTAGTGCCATCCTGTACTAGTGGACGGGTGTAAGATGTGGTACATGGGTGGGGGTGGAGTCATGGCAGTCCTGATGGCTGCAGCGGGATCAACCATCATCTGGGATCATCTCTCCTCCATGGCGCGAAGGTCATGAGCCTGGATCTCTGCAATCTGGTGTTGGCGAAGTTTTGGGGCTTGATCTCCTATAGCACGGGGTCGTCTCCTAGCTCGAGGTCTGAGCTTGCTGAAGAGTCACCCCTCTCGGTGTGTGAGCTGAGGGTGGGTGGGCTGCTGCAGGTCGTGGAACGAAGAAGTCAGTGAGCTGGCTCTGTCTCCCTCCTGTCTGGGCTACTCGAGTAGGCTGGAGTAGGGATTCTCTGTGCCTTTGTATCTCTAGTAAGAATCGCCCGAGCTTTCGCTGATCTCTAGAGTCCATGATCTCTCGTAGGGTGAGCTGCCTTGTAAACAGAGTCTCGCATCTGTCTCTCATATCATCATATGGGCTACATCTGCATACAAAATGCTCCTCATCCTCAATCTCTACTCTGCATATCTTGCATATCTGCTCCTCTCTGGGGATGTGTGCAACTCTGCCAATCTCAATCTCTAGTCGTTGTGATGAGACCCTCAAGTGGCCAATCGCTAACCCCGAGCTATGAGGCATGTAAGTATCCATGTAGCGTGGTTGCTAGATGAGACGGTCCGCTAGTATGTCTAAGAACTGGTCTTGATAGTGCGATAGTCTCGATCCCATGTGTGATGTGTGCCATGTCTGACTAATGTAGAGCTGCCAGAGATCCTGTTTGAGGACAGCATTCCTCTTGCGATGGGAGAGGTGGATTTGAGGTGAGTTTGGGTCATACTGAAAAGGCGGCAATGTGTCCATATCAAGTCCATGCCTATCAAACCAAGCTCTAACCTGAGTGTACCAAGCTCTCTCATATCCTGACTCTGATATTTGTATAGATGCCTCAAAAGCTCTATGTGTGAGTCTTTTTGTAGGGAGCTCCCTCACCCCCCGAATAAAGCAGATAGTTTGGAATAATGCATCTACTACCATGGGTGGTGCTGCTAGCTTTGCCCTGATGATGTCATGTGGCACTGATTGTCTCCCACGAAATAGTCGCGAGATCATACGTACTTGTGGCCTCTCGATCGCACTCCATTGGGTGACTGTGAGGCGAGGGGCCCAAACTATCGCAGCATACATCATAGTTGGTGTGACTAATGTGTCAAATAGCTACCACTTCATGCGAGGCTCTTGAAAGTGTGCCTGGTGACATCTCCGCTCTAACATGGATAAGGCTAAATATCCTCGTGTGAGCCTATCGGTGGCTGCCTGTCTGATGCTAAAGGGGCAGGCAAGCTCGTGAATGTGACTCCGAGGTAGACATAGGAAGTGACCACCTCAATCTGTCTGCCGCCAGCTCTGAATCTTGCTCCATTCCTCACCATGGGGGAGGTGTGGAAGATCATGACCTTGGTCTTGCCAAGGTTTAATGTCAAGCCCCTCTGTGTACAAAACTCATCGAGAGCATCCAGGTGGTGCTGTAATCCCTCGGGTGACTCTGAAATCAATACAATATGATCGGCATATAATAAAATGTGGACATGTGTACCTGCTAGATGTGCGCCCTCTCCTCCGGCTCGAAGAATGTAGTCCTCAATCTCGTCGATGTAGAGCCCGAATAGAGTGGGAGAGAGTGGGCAGCCTTGCTTAACACCCACTGTGCTAGCAATGGCCTCTGAAAGCTCCCCCAGGCATCGAACCCTCCCAATCACCCGCTCATAGTGTGTAGATGGCCCAAATCATCTCTGATGGTATCCCCAAGCTCTCGAGTCGTCGAAAAAGCTTCTCACGTGGCACAGTATCAAAGGCTTTGCGGAAATCCACAAAGCACCAATATAATTTCTTCTTCGGCACTTTTGCCCCATCAATGAGGCAACGTAGAATGAAGATGTGATCAAGAGTGGAGAAAGCCCGTCGGAAACCTGCTTGACCACGTGCTTGTAGCCCCTCGATCTCTGCATATGTACAGAGCTCTATCTTGAGAACCGTCCCATGAAGCTTGGCCATGGTGTGACCAATCATGATAGTCCTGTAGTTCCGTGGATCCAAGATAGCCCGAGATTTGTGGATGGGTACAATGGTGTTCCTCGTCCACTCCTCTGGGAAGCCCTCCCCTATAGCCCGATTGAAGACGTGTGCAATCAATGGAGCTATAATGGAGGCACTATATATGAGGTGCTCACTCTGCAGTCCCGTGTGGTCAATCGAATGCCCATGCTGTAGCCGCTCAATGGCCCTTCGGATCATCTTTGCTATGAAGAAAGAGGAACGAGTAGGACGTAGTCCAGGTGGCTAGGGAATGGGAGGCTGTTTAGGAATCTCATATAGTCTCTCAGCATACTCGTGCCAAATCTGTGGATCTCTAATAGGTGTGGTCGATCGTGGCTCTCGTAGAGTGCACCATGTAGCAACGCAATCCTTGCTCATAAGTAAATGGTATAGCTCAAGCTCCTGTGCCTCCTCGAAGCCCCGTCTCTTTGGGCGTGTGAGGGTCTTTATCTCTCTTCTAGCCTCCATCTCTGTGATCTCTCCCAATGCTTTCTGAGCGCATAGTCGACGATAGACGCTCCTGCACTCATCATCATACCAGGGATTCTACGGCATGGTCCCAGGGGGAGGTGTGTGACCAGAATGGGTGGTGTATGAGAATGAACCGATGGCATATGTTTGAAAGATGGATGTTATATGTGAGGTAAGTATAGGTAGTGGAGTGTCAGGATGAAGCGAAAGAAGACTTTTCTCAACTCGGGCTGAGTATATGTGAGCAAGCTCGTGTGTGAAGTGGATGGTAGTGTGTGGGGGATGTGTCACAGGTGTGTGTGTGTGGATGTCCTTCTTGAGGGAGAGTGCAAAATATGCGTGATTTGCTCCAATGGGTATAGGTGGGATGGTGAAGGAACTTAGTATGTGGGTGGCCTCCCTGGGTCCCAACTCCCATGATATAATCTACGGGTGTGAGATTGTCATCTAGGTAAATAGGGGGACCTTGAAGACACCTCAAAACCACTCTCTTGCGAATG
Organism: Ceratopteris richardii; assembly: GCA_020310875.1. NCBI lineage: Eukaryota > Viridiplantae > Streptophyta > Polypodiopsida > Polypodiales > Pteridaceae > Ceratopteris > Ceratopteris richardii. The sequence goes on from CM035421.1 coordinate 112,886,782, forward strand.
AAGGTTGATCTTATTGCTTGAGAGGGGAACAACAAAATGAGAGCTCTTTTCTTTGAAAGATCTTTTCCTGCTCTCCAACATTTGATGAATGGGAGGCCTCCTCTTCTGTGTACCCAAGCTTCTTACATAGTGTCTTCCCATCTATCTCGAGGGTGGAGCCTTCTTTTTCTAATATACCCGTGACCCGCACATTAAGGCGTCGAGCTCGTCGGATCCTCTCCTCCTCAATAGTGGTGTGTACAACAAGAGCTGCTTCTTTTTGTGTTTCTTCTTTTGCCTCTTTTTTGATGTTTTTCTTCACTACTTCAACCCATCCTTCTTTGGTTGCTTCGAGCTTGGTGTCAATGCTTGTGGTTAAGGCTTTGGTGAGCTCCATTTTAAGCGATTCCCATGTATCTGCTCTAAGTTCACCTTCTTCCGGGCTAAGGGAGGCTATTGATGCCTCTAGGGCCTCGATTTGTTCTTGCATGATCTTTTTATCCTCTATCCAATCTTGTTACGAGGGGGGGAGAGGGGAGGAGTTGGGGGGGGGAAGGGGGGGGGGAGAGAGAGAGAGAGAGAGAGAGAGAGAGAGAGAGAGAGAGAGAGAGAGAGAGAGAGAGAGAGAGAGAGAGAGAGAGAGAGAGAGAGAGAGAGAGAGAGAGAGAGAGAGAGAGAGAGAGAGAGAGAGAGAGAGAGAGAGAGAGAGAGAGAGAGAGAGAGATTTTTTAACGTCTATTAGAGACCAAAATCGGCCTATGAGACAAAACATATACATCAGTATGATCCAATCCACTGTGATCCCAAAAGGAAACTAAAATGTGGGTACAAAACAGAATATAAAAGGAGTGGATAATAGCTGGCATCAAGGGTATGGGGTGCTATGGGTATGCACTCTATATGCTCAATAGGTGATGTACAAATATGATATGCATAGGGAGGGGAGGCTCGGTGGTGTCATAACGCTCTAAGTGCCTGGAGTGGGTGTAGGATATAGTGCATCGGTGGGTAAGGCATCGTGGAGATCCTCAAAATGCCCTGCACATCGAGATCGACAGGAGTGTGCTGCTGACGTCTCCGTATCTCCATGTCATGGCATGCGTGAATCGCTTGAATCTCTCTCTAGTGGGGACGGGCTCTCCGGAGTGGG
>CM035421.1:112892910-112960410 GCA_020310875.1 Ceratopteris richardii
GAACTTGAGGATGGTTGGGGGTGCTGCTAGGGAGGCGGGCAACCTATTAGCATTCGTGGGAGATTGTTTGAGAGGTGGTAGGGGGCAGCAGAGATGGTGGCTGCAGGGGGCAGAAATGGTGGGGGAGGGGGTGTGCAAAGGTGGCGAGAGCAAGGAGCCGACGAGTAGAGTAGAGCGCAAAGAGAGAGAGAAATAAAGAAAGAAGAAAGAAAGTCATATTCACGTCTTCTGCAGGCCGAACTTGGCTTATGAGACAAAAACCATGTATAAGTGTAGTAACCTTGTAGAAAATGAAATGAAATAAAAAAGTATATCATTACACAAAGCTATATAGGGCTGGTAAAAAGGGTGGGGAGACGTGGCTCTAACTCTGCAGACGAGTAAGGTTCTCCTTTCAATCTCACCATTTGCGACGAGTAAGGCTCTGTATGCGATGCTCTGCCTGTGTGTATGTAATATCCCCCTCTATGCTCTAAAATCCATAGGTGCTTCCGTAGCTCATGACAATCTGCATCATACGAATGGTTCTGGGGCATGGATCCTGTGCGTGGAGGGTGCATATGTGTGCGGTGTGGGAAGCTGCGGAGAGCTGAGTCTTGTAGGATGGTGGTGATATGTGATGTAAGTGTGTCCAAAGGTGAGAGTGGATCGAGGGAGAGTAGGCGGGTGTGTAAATGGTGTGCATAAACATGTGAGAGCTCGTGTGTGAAGTGTATCGTGGTGTGTGTCTTAGTGGGTGAAGGAGGGTCTAATGGGATCGGAGATGAGAGTGTGAATGTGATAAATGTATGGTTAGCACCAAGTGGACGTCATCCAATACTAAGTGAGGGGATGAGTGAAGCTCCATAGGTGGTACCCAAAATGTAGTCGACGGTGCTCTCACCTCCCTCGTGAGGGAAGCAAGTAAATCGGCCCGAACCTGACCAATGATTCATCCTGTTGTATATAATGAGATGATGTCGGCTGCCTAGCTCGAGTAGATGTCTGCCATAGTCGGTGGTGTCTTGACCCATATCTGCCAATACTCTGCTGGTGCTCATCTCATCTAGGTCTCTGGCCCTCATGAGATGTGGGTGATCCATGCCGTATGCCTCTCACTGATGTGATTGAGTGCTGCCATTGAAGTCCCCCATAAGGAAGAATTCACCTAGTGTGCTGTAATGTAGTATCTCATCTGAAAGTGCTGAGTATGGTGAGTCTCTGTCTCGGATTGGTCCTCCCAGATCCTGTCCTGCATATCGAGAGCCGCCGGGTGGGAAGTAGCATATAGTAATGTAAATCCAGCCCCTCTATGCTATCTCCATGTGAACCCACAGGTATCGTGCCTCCTCATCTCTACCTATAATATGGATCCGGCTTTGTATCTCCTGTCGAAATACGATGGCCACACCTCTCGACCCTCGCGTTGTACTCTGTCTCGTCATGGTCCTGAATGCAGATTCCTAATGAAAACCTGCAATGCATGGTAGACCTCTCTCTGGGCTCTCGTGTGTCTCTGTGATGCACACAAAGTCATGTGATGCCAGGATCTTCTCGAGTCTGTCTGGTCACGTCCAAAGTGCCCTGTTGCAGTTCCACACTGCCCCTCTAAGTGGTGTCTCTTGGTGTAGTGATGTCTCATAGGCCGCGTGGCCCTATTTGATAGGGCGCCCATCTATAAAGACCTTACCATCATGGTAAAAGGCCTTTCTCCCCTCTCGACCTGCGTGGAGTATCTGTGGCATGAAAGCGCACTGGTGTGCCTTCATCCTCGTGAGGTCCTCGTCCATGTAGAGGGCGCCGTCGGGTAGTCCACGTAGTACTGATCGCTGTCTAAAGAAGGCGGTCCGTGCCTCCTCGGAGCTCATCTTAAGGATGAGTGCTTGCAAACGCGATTTATCCCTCCCAACTCGCCACGCACCTGTGAAGGGCATGCTCTCGTATCCAAGTCGACGACAACTGTCAATGGCGTCTGCCTCTGGTGATGCTCCCTCAGGTAGGCCTGTAATCTAAATGTGAAGTCTTCGAGTGTGTCGAAGCCTCTCCTCCTCAAGTGTATCCTGGACTCGTGTGAGCTCTTCTTTTTGCACGTTTTCCCTAACTTCCTTCTTAACCCTTTTGTGTACTACTTCCACCCACGACTCTCGAGTGGATTCTACCTCCGTTTTAATTTCCTTCTTTATTTCTTCTTTGAGTGTCTCCACGTTGGAGATCTCTCCCTCTTCTTTCGAGTGCTGATAGGCTGTCCTCCAATTGTCTCGTTCTTCTGTGAGAGTCTTTACTTGCTCTTCGAGTCCTTTGACTTTATCCATTACTTGATCTTGGAGTCCTTTGAACTTTTCCATCATTTTTTGTATCTCCATATTGAGGTTGTGGTCTGTTTCCTTTTTGGCCTCTTTGAGAGCTTTAACGATAAGCTCGTCCACTTCCCTACGGTCCATGGGAGCCATTTTAGAGACACCTTGAAACCCTAAGAAATAGGAATTAGAAAAGATGGAATTCGATTAGTGTGCACTTTGCTTCCATGGGAAAGTGATAACCCTAAGAAATTGGAATTCGATTAATGTGTTATGTGAAACCCTAAATCTTCTTTAGGGTTTCGAGAGGGGCAGGTAGGGTCATTGATAGGACACCAAGGGTCCTATTAGGGTTTCGAGAGGGGCAGGTAGGGTCATTGCTAGGACAACGGGCGGTCGGGCAACGGTTGCAGAGGATGGGGCAGAGATGTGCGAGTAGGGAATCGGTAGACCAAGGCGTGGCGCGAGGCAGCAGAGGTGCAAGCGCAATAGCAGGTGATGGGGTTGCAACAACAGACGACGCTGCCACAGCTAGGGTTTCGGGACTGCAGTAGGTAGCGGACAGGGCAGGTGGCGGGGGGCAGCAAACAAGGCGCGAGAGAAGGTAGGGCAGATGGCAAGGGGCAGCGAACAGGGTAGGGCGGGAGGAGGCAGGGCAGGTGGCAGGGGGCAGGGAATAGGGCAGGGTCGGAGGAGGTGGCAGGGGGGGGGGAGAGAGAGAGAGAGAGAGAGAGAGAGAGAGAGAGAGAGAGAGAGAGAGAGAGAGAGAGAGAGAGAGAGAGAGAGAGAGAGAGAGAGAGAGAGAGAGAGAGAGAGAGAGAGAGAGAGAGAGAGAGAGAGAGAGAGAGAGAGAGAGAGAGAGAGAGAGAGAGAGAGAGAGAGAGAGAGAGAGAGGGAGGGAGGGAGGGAGGGAGGGAGGGAGGGAGGGAGGGAGGGAGGGAGGGAGGGGGGGGGAGGGGGGGGGAGAGGGGGGGGGGGGAGAGAGAGAGAGAGAGAGAGAGAGAGAGAGAGAGAGAGAGAGAGAGAGAGAGAGAGAGAGAGAGAGAGAGAGAGAGAGAGAGAGAGAGAGAGAGAGAGAGAGAGAGAGAGAGAGAGAGAGAGAGAGAGAGAGAGAGAGAGAGAGAGAGAGAGAGAGAGAGAGAGAGAGAGAGAGAGAGAGGAGAGAGAGAGAGAGAGAGAGAGAGAGAGAGAGAGAGAGAGAGAGAGAGAGAGAGAGAGAGAGAGAGAGAGAGAGAGAGAGAGAGAGAGAGAGAGAGAAGAGAGTGTTTTTACGTCTATTAGGAGGCCGAACTCGGCCTATGAGACAAATCGATGTACATGGGTGTATCTTCTGTCAATCAGAAAAGATGAAAGTGCTGAAAAGAAACTGGTAAAGCTGGTATAGATCTCCGTAGTATGCATGTGGAGATACCCATGAAAATGGGGGGGGGTGTATGGAGTGCGATATCTATGATAGTCTATATGCAAAAGGGTAGTACAACAAGCATGAGAATGCATCTGAAACGACTAACTAGCTCCATCCTGTGCTAGTGGGCGGGTGTAAGATGTGATACATAGGTGGAGGTGGAGTCAGGGCCACCCTGATGGTTGCAGTGGGATCGGCCATCATCTGGAATCGTCTCTCCTCCGTGGCGCGATGGTCACGAGCCTAGATCTCCGCAATCTGGTGTCGGTGAAGTCTGGGGGCCCGATATCCTATAGCACGAGGTCGTCTCCTAGCTCGAGAAGTCTGGCCTGCTGAAGAGTCACCCCTCTTGGTGTGTGGGCTGAGGGGGGGAGGGTTGCATCACGTCGTGGAATAAAGAAGTCAGTGAGCTGACTCTGTTTCCCTCCTGTATGGAGTGCTACAGTAGGCTGGAGTAGGGAATCTCTGTGACTCTGTATCTCTAGTAAGAATCGCCGGAGCCCATGATCTCTCGGAGGGTGGGCTGTCCTGCAAACAGAGTCTCGTATCTGCCTTTGATGCCATTATATGCGTTACATCTGCATACAAAGTGCTCCTCATCCTCCATCTCTACTCTGCATACCCTGCATATCCGCTCCTCTCTGGGAATGTCTGCGGCACTGCCCGTCTCAATCTCTAGTCGGTGTGATGAGACTCTCAACTGGCCAATCGCCACCCTCGAGCTATGAGGCATGTAAGTATCCATGTAGCGTGGTCGTTGGATGAAACCGTATGCTAGTATGTCTAAGAACTGGTCTCGGTAGTGCGATAGTCTCGATCCCATGTGTGGTGTGTGCCATGTCTGACTAATGTAGAGCTGCCAGAGATCCTGTCTAAGCACAACATTCCTCTCACGACGAGAGAGGTGGATGTGAGGTGAGTCTGGGTCATACTGAAAAGGCGGCAATCTGTCCATATCAAGTCTATGACTATCAAACCAGACTCTAACCTGAGTGTACCAGGCTCTCTCATGTCCTGACTCTGATATCTGTATAGATGCCTCAAAAGCTCTGTGTGTGAGTCCATCTGTAGGGAGCTCCCTCATCCTCTGAATAAAGCAGATAGTCTGGAATAGTGCATCTACTACCATGGGTGGTGCAGCTAGCTCTGCCCTGATGATGTCATGTGGTACCCACTGTTTCCCCCGAAATAATCGCGAGATCATACGTACATGTGGCCTCTCGATCGCACTCCACTGGCTGACTGTGAGGCCTGAAGCCCAAACCGTCGTAGCATACATCATAGCTGGTCTGACTAGTGTGTCAAATAGCCACCCCTTCCTGCGGGGCTCCTGGAAGTGTGCCTGGTGACATCTCCGCTCTAACATGGCTAAAGCTGCATATCCTCGTGTGAGTCTATCGGTGGCTGCCTGTCTCATGCTGAAGGGGCCAGGCAAGCTCTTGAAGGTGACTCCGAGGTAGACATAGGAAGTGACCACCTCAATCTGTCCACCGCCAGCTCTGAATCCTGCTCCATTCCTCACCATGGGGGAGGTGTGGAAGATCATGACCTTGGTCTTGCCAAGGTTTACTGTCAAGCCCCTCTGTGTACAAAACTCATCCAGGGCCTCCAGGTGGCGCTGTAATCCCTCGGGTGACTCTGAAATCAAGACAATGTCATCGGGTGTACCTGCGAGGTCTGCACCCTCCCCTCCAGCTCGGAGAATGTAGTCCTCAATCTCGTCGATGTAGAGACCAAATAGAGTGGGAGAGAGTGGGCAGCCTTGCTTAACACCGATGGTGCTAGCAATGGTCTCAGACATACCTCATGGACACTGTACCCTCCCAGTCACCTGCTCATAGAGTGCATAGATGGCCCAAATCATCCCTGATGGTACTCCCAAGCTCTGGAGGCATTGGAAGAGCCTCTCTCGTGGCGCTGTATCAAAAGCTTTGCGGAAGTCCACAAAGCAGCAATATAGTCTCTTCTTCCGCACCCTTGCCCCATCGATGAGGCAACGCAAAATGAAGATGTGATCAATAGTAGAGAAAGCTCGTCGAAAACCTGCCTGGCCTCGTGCTCGTAGCCCCTTGGTCTCTGCGTATGAGCTGAGCTCTGCCTCAAGTATGGCACCGTATAGTTTATATATATATATATATATATATATATATATAGAGAGAGAGAGAGAGAGAGAGAGAGAGAGATATATATATATATATATATATATAGAGAGAGAGAGAGAGAGAGAGAGAGAGAGAGAGAGAGAGAGAGAGAGAGAGAGAGAGAGAGAGAGAGAGAGAGAGAGAGAGAGAGAGAGAGAGAGAGAGAGAGAGAGAGAGAGAGGAGGGAGGGAGGGAGGGAGGGAGGGAGGGAGGGAGGGAGGGAGGGAGGGAGAGAGAGAGAAAGAAAGAAAGAAAGACTTTTTAACGTCTATTAGAGGCCAAAATCGGCCTATGAGACAAAACATATACATCAGTATGATCCAATCCACTGTGATCCAAAACGAAAATAAAGTGAGTACTACAAACGGGTATAAAAGGAGGGATAGTAGCTGGCATCAAGGGTGTGGGGTGCTATGGGTATGCACTCTATATGCTCAATGGGTGAGATACAAACATGATATGCATAGGGAGGGGAGGCTTGATGGTGTCACAACCCCCTAAATGCCTGGAGTGGGTGTAGGATATAATGCATCGGTGGGTAAGGCATCATGGCGATCCTCAAAATGCTCTGGGCGTCCAAATCGATAGGGGTGCGCTGCTGACGTCTCTGTATCTCCATGTCATGGCGTGCGTGAATCGCCTGAATCTCTCTCTGATGTGGACGAGCTCTCCGGACAAGGGGTCTCGGTCGTCGACGCTGTCGTCTAAGCTCCTCTGCTCTGTGTAATGTGACACCCTGCATCGAGCTGGGCCCTCGAGTGTATGTGGGTCTGAAAAAATCTGTAATATGAGTCTGAGGGGGGGGGCGAGGTGTATCTCCATCTGCTGCTGGAGGAGTGATGCGCGGTGGTGCTGGAGCTCTACTAGGAAACGACCTAGAGGGCGCTGGTCCTCTGTCCCCAATAAAGCCCTGATCTCTCTAGGCCCCCTGAAGAGCTGTGGGTAGCGGTCTCTGATGTCCTCATATGCCTGGCATCTACATGTGTAGTGCTCCTCGTCCTCCACCTCCTCTCTACATATCCTGCATAATCGCTCATCCCTGGGGGTATGTGTGGCTCGCCCAATCTCAATCTCGAGCTGGTGTGATGATACTCTGAGCTGCCCAATGGCCACTCTCTCAGCTGGTGCCATATATGTATCCATGTATCGTGGTCTCTGAATGAAACCATCCGCTGTCACAGTTAGGAAGTGCTCTCTGTAGTGTTGCCTCTTTGTGGGAAGAGGCTCCCGTGGTGCTATCCATGTCTCCCTGACGTGTATCTGTAGTAGGTCCTGACGGATGATCCTATTCCTCTCCGAACGAGAGAGGGTAATGTGGGGGGAAGAGAGGTCATACTGAAAAGGGGGGAGATCCGTAATGCTCATGCCATGGTGTGCTAACCATCGGTAAGTCTGTGCATACCATACTCTCTCATGCCCTGTCTCTGCCAAATGTCTAGAGCTCTCAAATGCAAGCCTGGTGAGTCGGCTAGTGGGGAGCTCTCTGACTCTCAGAATAAAGGTCACCAACTGGAAGAGGGCCTCCACTAGCATCGGTGGTGTGCCAAGCTCAGCTCGTATAATGTCATGTGGAACGGAGGGCTTGCTGCGCAGCAAGCGTGATATCATGGTGATCTGGGGCCTCTCAATCTGCGTCCACATCGTCTCTGTGATCCCTGGTGCCCATAATGCTGCTGCGTACATCAATGCGGGTGTCACTAGAGTGTCAAAGAGCCACCCCTTAGTCCGGGGCTCCTGAAAATGTGTCTGTAAGCAGCGTCTCTCCAATCCTGCAAGTGCCGCATAACCTCGCGTCAATCTATCTCTCGCAGCCTGTGCCATGGAGAATACCCCTGTGCTGCCCGAGAAGGTGATACCTAGGTAGACGTAGGAGTCCACTACCTCTATCTGTCCTCCAGCTGCTGTGAAAGAGGCGCTATGGCGTACTGTCCTGGAGGTATGGAAGATCATGACCTTGGTCTTGCCAAGGTTCACTGTGAGTCCTCTCTCCATGCAAAAAAGAGAGAGAAAGAGAAAGAAAGAAAGAAAGAAAGTCATATTAACCTCTTCTGGAGGTCAAACTTGGCCTATGAGACAAAAACCATGTACAAGTGTAGTAACCCAGTGTAGAGAATGAAATGAAATAAATGGTATATCGCGACACAAAGATATATATAAAGGTGGAAAAGGACGGGGAGATGTGGCTCTGACTCCGCAGATAATGGCCACCAAATACATGGGGGACATGTGAGTAAAAGTGAGTAAAACACCCTAGCTACCGGTGAATGGGTGGAGGTGGGTGTAGTATGTGGTACATCGGGGGTGGTCTGAGTGCCTCATGAAGGAAGACAACCCATGGAGTGGTGGTGCGCCTATGCTCCATCATATGGTCGTAGGCTGTCCTCATGCGTGAGATATCCTCCTGATATAGTCGTGGTCGATGATATCTGCCCATGCGTGGTCGGCGCCGTGCTCTCTGTGCTGCTGCCTGGTAGAGCGTGAGCCCTATGGATGGACCTCTCTGCTGTAGCTCAGTTTGCTGAAAAAAGTGGGTAATGGTTTGCTGTGTACTCACCCGTGGCTGGTGTGGGCTGGAGTGACCGATCTCGCCTCTCGTATGCTGCTGCGAGGAAGCGTCCCAAACGTCGCTGGTCTCCTATAGTCATGCATAACTGGAGTGACTCCTCTATCTGGAACTGTGCTCGTAGGTCTACATATGCTAGGCATCTGATAACAAAATGCTCCTCACTCTCTACCTCTGTCTCGCATACTGGGCACCACCTCTCCTCACAGGGGACTCCCTTGGATCGACCCCTCTCAATCTCGAGCTGATGTGATGAAACCGGGAGGTGCCCAATGACGACTCGAAGGTGGTGGGGTAGATATGTCTGCATGTATCTTGGAATCTCGATGAAGCCCTCGTTCGATATATGTAGAAAATGCTCACGGTAATAGAGCATTTTCGGTGGCAATGTACCCCTAGGGCTCACCCATGTCCTTTGTATGTATGTATGCCGTATCTCCTAACGAATGATCCTATTCCTCTCCTGATGAGAGTGAGTAGGTGGGTGCATGTGAGTCGTACTGTAGTGGTGGTAACCTGTCTATGTCAAAGCCGTGGTGGGCCAACCAGTCTCGTGTCTATGCATACCATGAGGAGGTGTCGCCTGCTAATGCCATGTCCTGTGATGCCTGGAAAGCCCGATAAGCAATGCGCTCTGTATCCATGCTGCGGAGTCTGTGTAATAGGCATACTGTCTGGAATAGTGCCTCAACTAGCATCAGTGGTGCAGCGAGCGCTGCTCTAATGATATCATGTGGTAGTGAAGGCTTGCTCCGGATAAGTCTGCAAATCATGAGTATCTGTGGCCTCTCTAATGCTGTCCATACTGATGTGGCTAATCCTGGTCCCCATATGGCTGCCCCATACATGAGCATTGGTGTAACCAAAGTGTCGAAGAGCCACCCTTTTGTGCGGGGCTCCTGAAAATATGTGTGGTGGCACTGTCTCTCCATCAAGGCAAGTGCTGCATACCCACGTGTGATGCGGTCACGTGCTGCCTGAGACATAGAGAAGACCCCTGATGCTGCTGTAAATGTCACTCCCAAGTAAATATATGATCCGACCACCTCAATCGGTCCACCCGCTTCCGTGAACAAGCTATGTCTGCGTACCTGTGCTGATGTATGAAAGATCATGACCTTGGTTTTACCAAGGTTCACAGATAACCCTCTCTGTGTGCAAAAGTCATCTAGGCCATGTAGATGATGCTGTAGACCTTCTGGAGACTCTGAAACCAGTACAATATCATCAGCATATAAAAGAATATGGACAGTGGACCCGCGTACCTCAATGCCATCACCCCCCCCTGCTGCTGTATGTAGTCTACTATCTCATCAATGTAGAGACCAAAGAGGGTGGGTGAAAGAGGGCATCCTTGCTTCACCCCGATAGTGCTAGCAAGTGGATGAGATAAGCCCCCCGGACATCTGACTCTGCCAGATACTCTCTCGTATAAGGCATAGATCCCCCATATCATCTCCTCTGGGGCTCCGATATCAAGTAGTCGTCTGAAGAGTCGTCCCCTAGGAACGGTGTCAAATGCTTTGCGGAAGTCCACAAAGCAGCAATATAATCTCCTCTTCCTCACCCTTGCCTGGTCGATCAGGCATCTCAGAGTGAAGATGTGGTCAATGGTAGAGTTATCTCGTCTGAAGCCTGCCTGTCCTGGAGCCCTGATACCCTTCCTCTTAGCGAGAGTACTCAACTCTGTCTCCAGTACTGCCCCATATAACTTGGCCAATATAGGGCCAATCATGATCGTCCGGTATGTAGCTGGATCCATAGTATCTCCTGACTTATGAATGGGCACTATGGTGTGCTCAGTCCATGAGTCAGGGAACCCTTCAACCATTGCACGGTTGAAGAGGTGGGCAATGGGCGGTGCAAGGGTCGTGCTCTGTAGATGAGGTGCTCAGCCTGTAAACCGAAAAGGTCATGGGCCCTGCCATACTATAGACGGGCAATAGCGCGTCCCACCATAGTGGGTGTGAAGAAGTCAGATGTAGTAGGACGTGAGCTCTGTGGTCTAGGAATGGGGGGCTGGTCTGGGATCTCGCATAGGCTCTATGCATAGCTATGCCAAGTGCTCGGGTCTCGGATGGGTGTCTGCTGTCTCCTCTCTCTTAAATGTCGCCATGCCACTGCACTGTCTCGACTCATGAGTAAATGATAAATATTCCAGTACTGTCTCTCTTCCCAGTCACGCCGTTTGCGGCGAGTAAGGCTCTGCATGCGGCGCTGTGCGTGTGTGTGTGTAATATCCCCTCTATGCTCTAAAATGCGTAGGTGCTTCTGTAGCTCGCGGCAATCTGCATCATACTAGCGGTTTTGATGCATGGAACCTCTGTGTGGAGGGTGTATATGTGTGCGGTGTGGGAAACTGCAGAGCTGAGTCGTGTAGGATGGTGGTGAACTGTGATGTAAGTGTGTCCAAGGGTAAGAGTGGATCGAGGGAGAGTAGGCGGGTGTGTAAATGGTGTGCATAAACGTGTGAGAGCTCGTGTGTGAAGTGTATCGTGATGTGTGTCTCAGTGGGTGAGGGAGGGTCTAATGGAATAGGAGATGAGAGTGTGAATGTGATAAATGTATGGTCAGCACCAAGTGGGCGTCGTCCAATAGTAAGTGAGGTGATGAGTGAAGCTCCAGAGGTGGTACCCAAAATGTAGTCGACTATGCTCTCACCTTCCCCATGAGGGAAGCAAGTAAGTCCGCCCGAACCTGGCGAGAGAGAGAGAGAGAGAGAGAGAGAGAGAGAGAGAGAGAGAGAGAGAGAGAGAGAGAGAGAGAGAGAGAGAGAGAGAGAGAGAGAGAGAGAGAGAGAGAGAGAGAGAGAGAGAGAGAGAGAGAGAGAGAGAGAGAGAGAGAGAGAGAGAGAGAGAGAGAGAGAGAGAGAGAGAAAGAAAGAAAGAAAGACTTTTTAACGTCTATTAGAGGCCAAAATCGGCCTATGAGACAAAACATATACATCAGTATGATCCAATCCACTGTGATCCAAAACGAAAATAAAGTGTGAGTACTACAAACGGGTATAAAAGGAGGGATAGTAGCTGGCATCAAGGGTGTGGGGTGCTATGGGTATGCACTCTATATGCTCAATGGGTGAGATACAAACATGATATGCATAGGGAGGGGAGGCTCGATGGTGTCACAACCCCCTAAATGCCTGGAGTGGGTGTAGGATATAATGCATCGGTGGGTAAGGCATCATGGCGATCCTCAAAATGCTCTGGGCGTCCAAATCGATAGGGGTGCGCTGCTGACGTCTCTGTATCTCCATGTCATGGCGTGCGTGAATCGCCTGAATCTCTCTCTGATGTGGACTAGCTCTCCGGACAGGGGGTCTCGGTCGTCGACGCTGTCGTCTAAGCTCCTCTGCTCTGTGTAATGTGACACCCCGCATCGAGCTGGGCCCTCGAGTGTATGTGGGTCTGAAAAAATCTGTAATATGAGTGAGGGGGGGGGCGAGGTGTATCTCCATCTGCTGCTGGAGGAGTGATGCGCGGTGGCGCTGGAGCTCTACTAGGAAACGACCTAGAGGGCGTTGGTCCTCTGTCCCCAATAAAGCCCTGATCTCTCTAGGCCCCCTGAAGAGCTGTGGGTAGCGGTCTCTGATGTCCTCATATGCCTGGCATCTACATGTGTAGTGCTCCTCGTCCTCCACCTCCTCTCTACATATCCTGCATAATCGCTCATCCTTGGGGGTATGTGTGGCTCGCCCAATCTCAATCTCGAGCTGGTGTGATGATACTCTGAGCTGCCCAATGGCCACTCTCTCAAGCTGGTGCCTTATATGTATCCATGTATCGTGGTCTCTGAATGAAACCATCCGCTGTCACAGTCAGGAAGTGCTCTCTGTAGTGTTGCCTCTTTGTGGGAAGAGGCTCTCGTGGTGCTATCCATGTCTCCCTGACGTGTATCTGTAGTAGGTCCTGACGGATGATCCTATTCCTCTCCGAACGAGAGAGGGTAATGTGGGGGGAAGAGAGGTCATACTGAAAAGGGGGGAGATCTGTAATGCTCATGCCATGGTCTGCTAACCATCGGTAAGTCTGTGCATACCATACTCTCTCATGCCCTGTCTCTGCCAAATGTCTAGAGCCCTCAAATGCAAGCCTGGTGAGTCGGCTAGTAGGGAGCTCACTGACTCTCAGAATAAAGGTCACAACTGGAAGAGGGCCTCCACTAGCATCGGTGGTGTGCCAAGCTCAGCTCGTATAATGTCATGTGGAACGGAGGGCTTGCTGCGCAGCAAGCGTGATATCATGGTGATCTGGGGCCTCTCAATCTGTGTCCACATCGCCTCTGTGATCCCTGGTGCCCATACTGCTGCTGCGTACATCAATGCGGGTGTCACTAGAGTGTCAAAGAGCCACCCCTTAGTCCGGGGCTCCTGAAAATGTGTCTGAAAGCAGCGTCTCTCCAATCCTGCAAGTGCTGCATAACCTCGCGTCAATCTATCTCTCGCAGCCTGTGCCATGGAGAATACCCCTGTGCTGCCCGAGAAGGTGATACCTAGGTAGACGTAGGAGTCCACTACCTCTATCTGTCCTCCAGCTGCTGTGAAAGAGGCGCGATGGCGTACTTTCCTGGAGGTATGGAAGATCATGAACTTGGTCTTGGCAAGGTTCACTGTGAGTCCTCTCTCCATGCAAAAGGTATCGAGCGCCTGTAAATGTGACTGCAACCCCTCCTGTGACTCTGAGAGCAGGACAATGTCATCAGCATATAATAGGATATGTACTGGCGTACCTCCGATGTCTCCTCCTCTCCCTCCTGCTCGCTGTATATACTCCGTGATCTCGTCGATGTAGAGACCGAAGAGAGTGGGTGAGAGGGGGCAACCTTGTTTCACACCAATGGTGCTAACAAGGCTGTCTGATAGACCGCCGGGGCAGCGTACCCTGCCTGTGACTCGTGCATACAAAGCGTGGATGGCCCATAGCATGTCTGATGGAAGCTGTAACTCTTGGAGCCTCCGTAGTAGTCTCTCTCGAGGGACCATGTCGAAGGCTTTGCGGAAATCCACAAAGCAACAGTATAGTCTCTGCTTCCTCGCCTTCGCGCTCTCAATCAAGCAACGAAGCACGAAGATGTGGTCGATGGTGGAGAAAGTGCGGCGGAAGCCTGCCTGGCCGGGTGCTCTGATCCCCGCTGCCTCAGCGTGTGTACTGAGCTCAGCCTCTAGTACTGCCCCATAGATCTTGGCCAGGATATGGCCTATCGTAATAGTCCTGTAGTTCCCTGGGTCCATCATATCACCGGACTTATGGATAGGCGTAATGGTATGCATAGTCCATGAGTCGGGTAATCCCTCAACCAAAGCACGGTTGAAGAGATGGGCGATCAAGTGGGAAACTACATCTGCTGCGTATATAAAGTGCTCTCCCTGTAGCCCCGTGTGGTCTGCTGAATGGCCATGCTGTAGCCTATGGATGGCCTGTCGTACCATGCCTGCTGTGAAGAGGGTGGATATCACCGGACGCGGTGTGGAAGGAATCGGTAATGGTGGCTGTCCTGGGACGTCATATAACCTCTGGGCGTAGGTGTGCCAAGTCGAAGGATCGGCTATGGGTGTAGGTGGACGTGGCTCACGTAGTGCCCTCCACGCGGTGGCACAATCCCTACTCATGAGAAGGTCGATCAACTCTGCCTCCTGTCGCTCCTCGAAAGCTCGCCGCTTCCGGCGTGTGAGGGCTCGCATCTGTCGTCGTGCCTCCCTCTCTGTGATGGATCCCAAGATACTCTGTGCTCTGAGATGTCGGTATAGTCGCCTACACTCCTCATCGTACCATCTATTCTGGGGTGTATGCCCCAGCCGTGTCGGATGTGCAGTGCTGTGGGTGGTGTATGGGAAGCTGAGAGTAGCAGATGTATGGAGGATCGAGGAGAAGTGGGCGGTGAGGGTGTCCAAGGAGGCAGAGGGATTAAGGGAGTAGATGCGCTCTCGAACATGGGAGCTATAGATATGTGCTAGCTCATGTCTAAAGTGAATGGTGGCACGGGCTCGTGGTTGTGTGGTGACGGGGTGGGGTATGCATGGTGAGCCGCGAATGGATAGGGCAAGATATGCGTGATCAGCTCCAATCGGTAAGGGTGGGATAGTGAATGAGGTGATCAGATGTGTCGCCTCCGGGGGTCCGATAACATAGTCTACCACACTGCCCCCCTGTGGTGTCGTGGGTGGAATGCAGGTGAGACCGCGCGAGGTGGGCCAGCTCCCCATCCCATTATATATAACGAGACGGTGTGCTGCTCCCATCTGGAGTAAGTGTCGGCCATATAAGGTGGGTGTGGCAGTGTGGGCTTGAGGCTCTGAGTGTAGGCATGTCCTCTATGGTACGAAGCATCTCAGGGTCGTCAAGGTCGTAGATATCACACTGGTGGCTCTGAGTGCGGGCATTGAAGTCTCCTACAAGGAAGACTTCACCCATCCCGGTATACTCCATAATCGTGTCACTGAGGCAGTCATATGGCGATGTGGTGTCTGGTCCCTCCCCTCCTGATGGCTGCTCAGGGGAATGTGTGAAGCGTGAACCAATGGGTGCAATATAGCATACGGCGAAGTACGCTGCTCTCTCCTCTGATAGCTGCAAGCGTATCCACATGAAACGTGCCTCTGGGTCTCTGGCTACCACCTGTACCCTGTGCTGTAACGACTGTCTATAGAGCACGGCTACTCCTCCTGATCCTCGTGTGGTGTGCTGTCTCATCTGACGGCGGTGAGCTGACTCCCACATATAGCCCTCAATCCTCGATAGGCTCCTCCCCGGGCTCTCGTGTGTCTCTGTCAAGAAGATAATGTCTCTGCCCTCCATCACCTCCTCGAGTCTCCCTGGATGTGTCCATAAAGATCCATTGCAGTTCGAGACTGCAATGTGCACCTCCTGCTGTGCTGTCTCATAGGCCGAGAGAGAGAGAGAGAGAGAGAGAGAGAGAGAGAGAGAGAGAGAGAGAGAGAGAGAGAGAGAGAGAGAGAGAGAGAGAGAGAGAGAGAGAGAGAGAGAGAGAGAGAGAGAGAGAGAGAGAGAGAGAGAGAGAGAGAGAGAGAGAGAGACTTTTTAACGTCTATTATAGGCCAAAATCGGCCTATGAGACAAAACATATACATCAGTATGATCCAATCCACTGTGATCCCAAAAGGAAAATAAAGTGTGAGTACCGCAAACGGGTATAAAAGGAGTGGATAGTAACTGCATCAAGGGTGTGGGGTGCTATGGGTATGCACTCTATATGCTCAATGGGTGAGATACAAATATGATATGCATAGGGAGGGGAGGCTCGATGGTATCACAACCCACTAAGTGCCTGGAGTGGGTGTAGGATAAAATGCATCGGTGGTAAGGCATCATGGCGATCCTCAAAATGCTCTGAATGTCCAAATCGATAGGGGTGCGCTGCTGACGTCTCCGTATCTGCATGTCATGTCGTGCATGAATCGCCTGAATCTCTCTCTGATGTGGAAGGGCTCTCCGCACTGGGGGTCTCGGTCGTCGACGCTGTCGTCTAAGCTCCTCTGCTCTGTGTAATGTGACACCCCGCATCGAGCTGGGCCCTCGAGTGGCTGTGGGTCTGAAAAAATCTGTAATATAAGTCTGAGGGGGGGGGGGGGGGCAGGTGTATCTCCATCTGCTGCTGGAGGAGTGATGCACGGCGGTGTTGGAGCTCTACTAGGAAACGACCTAGAGGGCGCTGGTCCTCTATCCCCAATAAAGCCCTGATCTCTCTGGGCCCCCTGAAGAGCTGTGGGTACCGGTCTCTGATGTCCTCATATGCTTGGCATCTACATGTGTAGTGGTCCTCGTCCTCCACCTCCTCTCTACATATCCTACATAATCTCTCATCCCTTGGGGTATGTGTGGCTCGCCCAACCTCAATCTCGAGCTGGTGTGATGACACTCTGAGCTTCCCAATGGCCACTCTCTCAGCAGGTGCCATATATGTATCCATGTATCGTGGTCTCTGAATGAAACCATCCGCTGTCACAGTCAGGAAGTGCTCTCTGTAGTGTTGCCTCTTTGTGGGAAGAGGCTCCCGTGGTGCTATCCATGTCTCCCTGACGTGTATCTGTAGTAGGTCCTGACGGATGATCCTATTCCTCTCCGAGCGAGAGAGGGTAATGTGGGGGGAAGAGAGGTCATACTGAAAAGGGGGAAGATCTATAATGCTCATGCCATGGTCTGCTAACCATCGGTAAGTCTGTGCATACCATACTCTCTCATGCCTTGTCTGTGCCAAATGTCTAGAGCTTTCAAATGCAAGCCAGGTGAGTCGGCTGGTGGGGAGCTCTCTGACTCTCAGAATAAAGGTCACCAACTGGAAGAGCGCCTCCACTAGCATCGGTGGTGTGCCAAG
Organism: Ceratopteris richardii; assembly: GCA_020310875.1. NCBI lineage: Eukaryota > Viridiplantae > Streptophyta > Polypodiopsida > Polypodiales > Pteridaceae > Ceratopteris > Ceratopteris richardii. Next base: position 112,909,627 of record CM035421.1, read on the forward strand.
CTCAGCTCGTATAATGTCATGTGGAACGGAGGGCTTGCTCCGCAGCAAGCGTGAGATCATGGTGACCTGGGGCCTCTCAATCCGCGTCCACATCGCCTCTGTGATCCCTGGTGCCCATACTGCTGCTGCGTACATCAATGCGGGTGTCACTAGAGTGTCAAAGAGCCACCCCTTAGCCCGGGGCTCCTGAAAATGTGTCTGGAAGTAGCGTCTCTCCAATCCTGCAAGTGCCGCATAGCCTCGCGTCAATCTATCTCTCGTGGCTTGTGCCATGGAAAATACCCCTGTGCTGCCCGAGAAGGTGACACCTAGGTAGACGTAGGAGTCCACTACCTCTATCTGTCCTCCAGCTGCTGTGAAAGAGGCACGATGGCGTACTGTCCTGGAGGTATGGAAGATCATGACCTTGGTCTTGGCAAGGTTCACTGTGAGTCCTCTCTCCATGCAAAAGGTATCGAGCGCCTGTAAATGTGACTGCAACCCCTCCTGTGACTCTGAAAGCAGGACAATGTCATCAGCATATAATAGGATGTGTACTGGCGTACCTCCGAGGTCTCCTCCTCGCCCTCCTGCTCGCTGTATATACTCCGTGATCTCGTCGATGTAGAGACCGAAGAGAGTGGGTGAGAGAGGGCAACCTTGTTTAACACCAATGGTGCTAACAAGGCTGTCTGATAGACCGCCGGGACAACGTACCTTGCCTGTGACTCGTGCATACAAAGCGTGGATGGCCCATAGCATGTCTGATGGTAGTTGTAACTCCTGGAGCCTCCGTAGTAGTCTCTCTCGAGGGACCATGTCGAAGGCTTTGCGGAAATCCACAAAGCAACAGTATAGTCTTTGCTTCTTCGCCTTCGCGCTCTCAATCAAGCAATGAAGCACGAAGATGTGGTCGATGGTGGAGAAAGTGCGGCGGAAGCCTGCCTGGCCGAGTGCTCTGATCCCAGCTGCCTCAGCGTGTGTACTGAGCTCAGCCTCTAGTACTGCCCCATAGATCTTGGCCAGGATGTGGCCTATCATAATAGTCCTATAGTTCCCTGGGTCCATCATATCGCCGGACGTATGGATAGGCGTAATGGTATGCATAGTCCATGAGTCAGGTAATCCCTCAACTACAGCACGGTTGAAGAGATGGGCGATCAAGTGGGAAACTACATCTTCTGCGTATATAAAGTGCTCTCCCTGTAGCCCCGTGTGGTCTGCTGAACGGCCATGCTGTAGTCTATGGATGGCCTGTCGTACCATGCCTACCGTGGAGAGGGTGGATATCACAGGACGCGGTGTGGAAGGAATCGGCAATGGTGGCTGTCCTGGGACGTCATATAACCTCTGGGCATAGGTGTGCCAAGTTGGAGGATCTGCTATGGGTGTAGATGGGCGTGGCTCACGTAGTGCCCTCCACGCGGTGGCACAATCCCTACTCATGAGAAGGTCGATCAACTCTGCCTCCTGTCGCTCCTCGAAAGCTCGCCGCTTTCGGCATGTGAGGGCTCGCATCTGTCGTCGTGCCTGCCTCTCTGTGGTGGATCCCAAGATACTCTGTGCTCTGAGATGTCGGTATAGTCGCCTACACTCCTCATCGTACCATCTATTCTGGGGTGTATGCCTAGCCGTGTCGAATGTGCGGTGCTGTGGGTGGTGTATGGGAAGCTGAGAGTAGCAGATGTATGGAGGATCGAGGAGAAGTGGGTGGTGAGGGTGTCCAAGGAGGTCGAGGGATCAAGGGAGTAGATGCGCTCTCGAACATGGGAGCTATAGATATGTGCTAGCTCATGTCTAAAGTGAATGGTGGTATGGGCTCGTGGCTGTATGGTGACGGGATGGGATATGCATGGTGAGCCGCGAATGGATAGGGCAAGATATGCGTGATCAACTCTAATCGGTAAGGGTGGGATAGTGAATGAGGTGATGAGATGTGTCGACTCCGGGGGTCCGATAACATACTCTACCACACTGCCCCCCTGCGGTGTCGTGGGTGGGATGCAGGTGAGACCGCTCGAGGTGGGCCAGGTCCCCATCCCATTATATATAACGAGACGGTGTGCTGCTCCCATCTAGAGTAGGTGTCGGCCGTATGAGGTGGGTGTGGCGGTGTCGGCTGAGGCTCTGAGTGTAGGCATGTCCTCTATGGTATGAAGCATCTCAGGGTTGTCAAAGTCATAGATATCACATTGGTGGCTCTGAGTGCGGGCATTGAAGTCTCCTACAAGGAAGACTTCACCGATCCCGGTATACTCCATAATCGTGTCACTGAGGCAGTCATATGGCGATGTGGTGTCTGGTCCCTCCCCCCCTGATAGCTGCTCAGGGGAATGTGTGAAGCGCGAACCAATGGGTGCAATATAGCATACGGCGAAGTACGCTACTCTCTCCTCTGATAGCTGCAGGCGTATCCACATGAAACGTGCCTCTGGGTCTTTGGCTACCACCTTTACCCTCTGCTGTAGCGACTGTCTGTAGAGCACGGCTACTCCTCCTGATCCTCGTGTGGTGTGCTGTCTCATCTGGCGGCGGTGAGCTGACTCCCACATATAGCCCTAAATCCTCAGTAGGCTCCTCCCCGGACTCTCGTGTCTCTGTCAAGAAGATAATGTCTCTGCCCTCCATCACCTCCTCGAGGCGCCTTGGGTGTGTCCACAAAGATCCATTGCAGTTCCAGATTGCAATGTGCACCTCTTGCTGTGCTGTCTCATAGGCCGCGAATCCCTAGTCAATGGGCCGTCCATCAATGATGACCCGACCGTCTCTGTAGAGGGCACGATGTCCCTCTCGTCTGGCCTGGAGGACACGTGGCATGCATGCCCGCCTGCGAGAGAGAGAGAGAGAGAGAGAGAGAGAGAGAGAGAGAGAGAGAGAGAGAGAGAGAGAGAGAGAGAGAGAGAGAGAGAGAGAGAGAGAGAGAGAGAGAGAGAGAGAGAGAGAGAGAGAGAGAGAGAGAGAGAGAGAGAGAGAGAGAGAGAGAGAGAGAGAGAGAGAGAGAGAGAGAGAGAGAGAGAGAGAGAGAGAGAGAGAGAGAGAGAGAGAGAGAGAGAGAGAGAGAGAGAGAGAGAGAGAGGTTTTGAATTTGTAGTTTCGCGGGTTTCTTGAGCCACAAATGATGGATGGTCATGAAAAAAGATGGAGACATTGAGTTGAACCTAAAAATATTGATCTTTATGTACTAAGGTGTTTTTAATACCTTCATTTGTCAGATCTGAAAAATGTTTGGTTTGCCTTTATACTTATGAGGGCTTAATATGTATTAGAAAGTGTAACCAATAGTATATATGAAAACTTTTCATTATCTATAAATGTTTGTTATTTGTGATAGTGAAGTAAAAAATTTTATTTTGGGACTTTGTTTTACTAGTTTAATACGTGTTTACTTTGGAAATTATGTAAAATGAGGTGAGCTTGTTTGTGATTTGAAGGATGATCTATTGTTGTTTGTAAATCCTTAATTTATGGTTTTTGCTCTTAATAGCATTGGACATAGATAAGAAGTGATTCTCCCTTAGGGAGCATTGAGAAGAGATAATTTGAGAGAGTATGATTCTTATGTGTTATGATTGTTGGGTGTCCTATCCGCCTTTGATGTATGTGTCCCCTAACCAAAGAATACTTTAATTGTTGTTTGGAAAGATGATCTTAGGGTCTTTATAAGTATTGAGGTTATTGTATAGATGTGATCGATTAAATAGGAGTATGCTATATAGAAACTTTTGAATTGATCATTGATTGGTACAATGTAAAGAATAAACTTATATGACTAACAACGTACCTGTGAGGTAATTTACTGGGGTTCCAATATACAAGGGTGAGTTCTACCTATTTAGTGCTAGATGGTATCCTCTGATTCATGTGGAGGCTGATCTCAACAGGTCTCTTTTTTCCTTGGTCAACATGGATGTAGGTGAAGAGACCATTTCTGAGCAAGTCTTCAAGAACCTAGTGTCCATTAGAGCAGATCATAGGAATGATCCTACATATTTTGAGATTTGGGAAGCCATTGAGAAGGAGAAACAAGGCAAACATGTTTCCAATGAGGATGGAGTATCAATGAGTACTCAAGAAGGATTTAAGTGGAAGAATTACAATGTCCATGATAGATATTTGTTCTATGAAGGAAATATGTGTGTCCCTAGAGATTTAGAGATGAAAAGGAAAGTTCTTTATGAGTGTCACCACAATCCTAGTGCAAGATACCCAAGAGTTAATATTGTGATATTGGTAGGAGGCAATTTTACTATGCTAAAGTTTATAGGATGTGGTAGAGTATGTGTTTTAAATTCACAAAATGCCAGATCAATAAATTTGAGAGATTAAGAATAAGAGATCTTCTCCATGCCTTGCATATATTCAAGGGGAAGTGGGAGAGTATGTCCATGGATCTCATTATAGGATTACATAAGACAGAGAGGGGAAAACACTATCTAGATAATTGTCAATAGGTTAACCAAGAAGGATAGGTTATTTTGACATATACCACAGTGAAGACACTAGAGTTGGTTAGTTTGTTTGTAGAACACCTACACTGATCGTATGGTCTTCCTTTACACATTGTTTTTTAATCAAGATAGGATGGTTACTAGCTACTTTTGGATGACAATCTTCAAAAGGTTGGATATTAAACTTAGCATAAGTATGTACGAGCGTCATCATATGGACGTGCAAATGGAATAGTTAACGAAATCCTCGAGGATATGCTACGAGCAGATGTGAATGAACAGGAAAATATTTGGGAAGAGTACTTACCTATAGTAGAGGTTCCATATAATAGTGCTAAGCACTCTCCCAATAGGCATAGTCTATTTAGTTTAATGTACGGGTTTCATCCAAGAGCGCTTTATGTAGTAGGATTGCAATGTTAGAAATTCCAAGGTGCATAGGATTTTTTGTAACTTCTTTTGTTCTATTTTTCTTTGAGAATAATCAATTTATTACATCAAGATACAATCACTTTTTATGGCTAAGAGCAATGATGTATTCTACATGTCAATGTTTACGGATAAGTTTTATGCTTCCAAGTATGCATTGTGGTCATATAGGATGTAGTGGATATTAGTTGGAAAGAGATTGAATAATATTATGTAGGATGCAAAATACATCATGTTGCAATCATAAATACTCAAAAGTTAGTGGAGGTAAGTGACATTGAGGATGTTGTAGGTCCTAGATTCAGCATTGTTCCTATTTGCAATCCTCTTTAACACTTGTTTTGATGAGATACGGTGCATCATCAACACTTCTAGCCACTAGAAAGGATATTTTGTGATAGTGATGCATAGGTGCAATTCTTGATCACTTTTTATATCAATAATATGATTTTATATTACATTTTCTTATGCAAAATAGAAAAGAATGCATGTGATACTCTTTTCACATTGTATCAAGCAAGAAATTAGGCTCATCTTGCGTAACCTCAAAAGTTCTTGGAATCTGTCTCAAATATTTGGTACTTTAAGAGTGATATAACAAAACATATTACTTCTCAACACAATTTCTTAACTTTAAACGAGCCTACCCCTAATGAAAATATTTTCATACACAAGATCGCCTTATTTATGGAGCTCATAAAGGTTATCCTTACTACTAATGGAAATAAAAATTATGCTAGATGCTTTATGTATGCTAAGGATCAAGAATATATATATATATTTAATCAATGACCTAGCATGCATGAAGCAAAAGCCACAAGTGGACATATGAGTTTCATCGCAAACAACCCAATATGAGTTAGAAAAAATCATGTAAATGTGACAATAATGCTCCTTGCTTGGGATAAGAAAATCCCACCGAAGTAGGGAAAGATGCACTTAATTGTTTGCCAATGCTTGACACATGGGCTATGCATGAGGTTGCTCATATGAGAGAGGAAAAACTAAACATGATGTCGAGTTATGCATAAGTAAATCAAGCATCCAACAACCTGTTGATAGAGAACAATGCTAAATGCATCTCTAGCATCATGAAGACTTAATCATAAACCTGTCTCCATGGGAGTGGAAGTAGGCTTGCAATCTTCAAGGCTCAAACATTTTAATATTATGTCAAGGTATTTTTTTGATGCAATGCCATTCCCCCATCATCTTGCATAAATTGAATGCCAAATAATAATGAAGAAGGCGTAAATATGACATCTTTAAAGAGGCATGCAGATCAGCCTTGAATTGAACAACATGCTTCTTGTTAGGACTAATGATCAACATATCATCATGTATAAAAATCATCAAAAGTACATTATTTGCATACTTAACATATAAGGTTCTCTCTGTTGGACTATTCTCAAATCCATGTTCTAGTAAGTAGGCATGTATCTTTTCATGCCAAGCTCATGGCACTTGCATGTCTTTTTAAGGTTGCATATTTTGTTTTCATGCCCTTTTTGCATTAAACCACGAGGAGGAATTATAGACATCTTCATGTAAATTACCATTCAAGCATGTAGCTTTAATATCCAAGTGCTATACATTTAAACCATAATGAGCTGCAATTGCATAGATGCTATGAATAGCTATCATTCGACATGTGGGAGAAAAGCTCTCATTAAAGTCAATGTCCTTCTCTTGAGCATAACCAGTGGCAACAAACCTAGCCTAGTACCTTTCAATTATTCCATCAGGATTATGTTTTAACTTGTTTACCCACGTAGTATCAATGAATGTTTTTAATGGAGGTAAGTCACATAAAGACCAAGTATGATACCAAGTTTTGGTTGCATAACAACAATCCAAGTTGTGATTTTTACGCTTCATTAGAAGAAGGCTCATTCTTATCACAAAGATTAGAGAGGACCATTTCAAAACAATCTAATGGAAGAGAAACATTAAGAGAGCCTAAATGAGTATGATATGACAAAGATGCATCTAACTTGTCTCTTAAAGTTTGCACCAACCATTTAGGCATAGTTTTGACCTCTTTAGTATCATCTCTCTCATCAATAAGTGCATCATGTAAATCTGCATTAGAAATAGAATGATCTATATCATCATTTGAAATATATAAAGTCTAACAAATGTTAAAATTCAAGCCTTGAACATGACCAAAGTTTTTTCTGGTGGTCACCAAAATTTAGTCTGGTAGCCTGTCAGCCTGGTAGTCTGGCGATTCGGTTATCTGGTATGTTCAACGTGCAGGTGTTCCGAGTATTTGTTTAAATCATAGAAAAATTCTCAAGGATGTGGATGATAAGTGGAACTATTATTCAGAGGCTTCATATCACGAATTTGAGCTATCAAGAATTCTCAACCACTTTCCAAAATTATAACTTACTAAAAATATTAAAGAGGCTGATTGAGAGATTCTTGTAAAATTGTAGGAGCACTTTTTTGACAACCTATATATGTGTGAATCCAAGTCTTGAAACTTGAGCATGACCTCTACTCTCTTCCTAGAGTCAGTATAGAGTATAAGAAAGTTGCTACATGTAGCCCCCTTGCTTAGTTAGTCATTTTGTTAGCTTATTCTTCTTTGTACTTGACCATTGCTCACTACCTGCTGAAACTTGAGCATGACCTCTACTCTCTTCCTAGAGTCAGTATAGAGTATAAGAAAGTTGCTACATGTAGCCCCCTTGCTTAGTTAGTCATTTTGTTAGCTTATTCTTCTTTGTACTTGACCATTGCTCACTACCTGTCGTGAGCTAGTTTTTTGTACTATTTTGTTTTGGCTATAACTCCTCCTTCCGCTATCTATTTCAAGTGATTTTTGTTGGGTTTGATTGCTTAGAGTCTATTCAATGTGGTGTAAATTTTGTGACTATAATTCAAGTGATTTCTCAGTGAGGTTGTAAACAGTGAAGGTGTGTTTCTCCACATAAGCGGACAACAATACTGACAGCTAGTCTAACTTGCAGAGGTTGATTCTCCCTATTGGAGTATCCAAATCTAGTGTTTTAAAGTGCTATGGATAATTGAGAGTGTCTCTCTTCATTTTGGAAAGTTTCATCATTTTTTGCCATCTAAATTTTGCATTAGAGGCAAAATGGTGACTCGGGGTCACTTTGGAAACAACATGTGAGGGCCTTAAACCTTCAAAAGTTGCATAGGGGTGTTGAATCATCCCCAAACAATGGTATCAGAGCATTTCAAAGCAATTAGGGACTTGTGAAGGAGATCAAAGCCACTATTTGAAGCTAGCAGTAAGCACCTCAAAGCATTCGAGACTCTTGAAGGAGGTCAAAGCAACTATTTGAAGCTAGCAGTAAGCACCTCAATACATATCAAGGGAGGAAGCTATAAGAAGGTAACCATTTTGAAGTTTTCCTATTCCATCACATCTAAAAGAAGCTTAGGAAGCATAGAATCTTAAGCAATGTCTAAGTATGTTACCTTAATAGAGAAGTTGGAGAAAGGAAACTACCAACCCTAGAGATTTTGGGTCAAAAATTTCCTCATGGGCAAGGGACTATGGGGATTAATTAGTGGAACTAAGCCTAGGCCTCAATATGTAGAGCCATTCACTCAAGCATAGGAAAGGGAAGCGAATGAGTACATTGAAGGAGATAGGAGATTCATATTCATCTTATCTCAACACATTAGTAATAGCATGATTGTTCATATCCAAGACTTGGACTCATCCAAGAAGGTGTGAGAGGCTTTGGAGAGATTAGAATCCACGTCCACGAAGGCACAAAAGATTCAACTCAAGGAGTCGAACAACTTAAGAAAGTCTCCAAGTAGTAGCATCAATGATTATATCCTCAAGGTAAAAGGGATTGCAGATGCCTTAGTATCAATAGGAAACTCCATTGATGATGATGATTTGGTAGCTCATACATACACTGAATGGGCCGAGGTACGATGACAAATGGAGGCCATTCACCACTTCAATATATGTGAGGGACTCATTACTAGATTTTGAGCAATTAGTCACACTCATGGTGATCAAGGAAATGAACCTCAATGGAGGTCATTCAAAGGGCAATGAAGCACAAGTCTTTTATGTAGGTAAAGGCAAAGGAAAGAGAGGTGGACACAATGGATACAACAAAGGTAGAAGAAGAGCAAGCAACGATCAAGACGGTGCGAGTCATAACTTTGGAGGAAGGGGGAGAGAAAGAGCTAGAGGAAGAGGAGGTTGATTTCAAGACAAGGACTACACAAAGGAATGCTACAACTGTGGCAAGCCGCGCCACTTTGCAAGGGATTGTTACTCAAAGGACAGCCAAGGAGGCCATAAAAAGAATCAAGGTAACTATGCAAATACTTAAGATACATCAAAGAATAATAATCCCTTAGTCATGATGCAAAGAAATGGTAGGAGAGAAGGCATAGACACCACATGGTACATCGATAACGGATGTTCAAATCACATCATACTCAAAGTTGGTTAGAAGGTTATACAATGCTTTGGCTATTATTGCATACATGTGTATGAACTATCTGTAATAGCCATAATGATCCATGAAAGCTTATACTTCGTTCACCATCTTAGGTGGGGCTAAGTCTGCAATGGCTCTCACTTCATGCTCACGAGTTGAAATGTCATTTTTCGATAGTACATGACCCAAGATTTTCCCTTGTCGCATCATGAACACATATTTTTTGGGATTCAAACACACTTGATATTCTCTGCATTTGTCAAATATCTATCTAAACTTTGATATGTGATTTTGTCTTATGCGGGAATGTACACACATAAATCATCCACATAGACTTCTAACTTCTTAAGTAAAAATTCTTTATTAACATGACACATTAGCCATTGCAAGGTAGTTCGGGGATTGGTGAGTCGAAATGACATCACTCGAAAAACATAAATTCCCCATTCTATGGCAAGGGCCGTGTTGTGTTGATCTTCAAGGGCAATGGCCACTTGGTTATAGCTTGAAAATCCATCTACGAAACTAGACATTTCCTCATGTGCTATACGCTACAAAAAGTGTTGTGTGATCTAAAGTGACTTTAGGATGGACATCAATAATCCGACTTATAATTTAGTTTGTAAATAAACATGCGTAGAAGGTTCTATTGTTGGAAACAGTTAGAAAAGTAGTGATTAGAATAAGGTTCACTATAGAGCGTGATTTTTGATATTGGAAGCAAAGGCTTTCCACAAAAGTTACCAACTTTTACTTTCACGCATGCTTTTAAAAGCCGCTCTCGTGTAACCACTATCATGACATAATAAAAAATTCCTATAAATACATGCACTTTGTGGACTATTGGAACAGAGTGCATGGGGGGCGATTGAGCACCCAATACTACGTTTTGTCTCGTCTCTTGGCATGTCTATTTTTAATGTGTTTTCTACGTCCGAGCAAGGTCTTGATAACAGTGGTATCAGAGCCTTGCACGCATCACTACGGAGGGGTCTATTTCTGTTCATTTTTGCCATTGGTCTTTATTTCGCTGTTCTCTGATTCCGATTCCGATTCCGGTTTCGGTTTCGATTTCTGTTTCTGATTTCGATTTTGATTCTGATTCCGGTTTCCATTTGGGTTTTGAGTCCCATTTTCGTTTTCGTTTTCGTTTCCATTTCCTATTCCTGTTCTTGTTCCAGTTCCAGTTCCAGTTTCTGTTCCTGTTCTTGAACCAAAACCTACGTTTACACCTATATTTACTCCTTTGGCTTACTCCTTCGCGTCGACTAAGGCATAGAACTTAGGCATAACTAAGGTGTCGACTAAGGCATAGAACGTAGGCATAACTAAGGTGTCGACTAAAGCATAAAACTTAGGCATAACTAAGGCGTCGACTGAGGCATAGAACTTAGGCATAACTAAGGCATTACTTTGGCATCTTTGGCATCCAAGGCTCCCTTGGCGACCGTTGGCTACGCGCGAACCAATTTTAATTATGAGTGACAATAAGGAGTTTTATATTCACCAAGGTGGGAGGATTTGAATCCACAACCTCACTCATAAAAGGGAAGTGTTTTATCACTACACTATCTCTTTGTGTTGTCACTCGAGTTCTCTTTTCTTATATTTAACACATCTTTCATCTCTTTCTTACTTTTTTAATTCTCGAGAACAACCCTTCCTTTTACATTTTAACTCAAATAATCTCAAAAATTATTTTTATATATCTAGCTAAAGGGTTTTGTTCTCTATATTCTCATGGACCCTACGAACATCATGGAGGATTTTGGTGAGTCACCTCTACCTGAGATAACACTCGAGCAATAACTAGAGCTCTTGTGGCACGAACTTCAAGGTGCTTAGAACGAGATCCGACAATGTGATGAAGTAATCCAAAAGATGCAAACTGATGAAAATAATCTTACAAGGATGGTCAAAGCTATTATCTTTGCCTAATCGAATGGCAGGCATTCCAAGATTGCTATTAAGAATCATCGGTTTTTCGGCTTTGATGGCTGTAAGGATGGGCCTTTAGTCCTTTGATGGTTGTCACAGTTTGATGATGTTTATATTGATGAAACATATGCTGAAAGTGAAAAAGTCAAAATTTCCACGAACTATTTAGTAGGAAAAGCTCAACTCTGGTGGAATGTCCTACGGCACAGTATAGAGCATCCAACAACGTGGAAGGCTTTCCAAGATAAAGTGAAGGATTCTTTTCTTCCTCCTCAATACCATTTACATGTTCGACATGCATGGACGATCCTTACATGGAAGGATGTTGATATGGTTACTACCTACACAGAGCGGTTTTGGCAAAATTTACCATTGGTTCGAATGCTTGAAGATGTACCAGAGGATAGCTTGTAGCGAAAATATGAAGATGGTTTAGAGGTGGGAATCCAAGCTAAGCTTCACACCCTACGACCTGCAAACCTCAACGAGGCTATAACGTTTGCCTATGATGTAGAGAAAGAATTCCAATCCATAATCGAGTCAATTCGTCTACAACAACCACGTCAATGACCACTTTTTGTTAAACCAAATCTTCCCATGAAATATAATTTAATGCCCCATCTTACTCTAGTTTTCCTTGTCCATTGCAATCCAACTACTCAACTACACCTGTTGCTTCATCTCTCCAACCTACCAAACCACCTACCCTATAAACTTCACAGATGGATGCCCAACAAAAGCGACCACGAACCACCTGCTGGAATTGCGGTAAACCTGGACATACAAAAACGAAGTGTCGATTGTGACTTCTTAACATGAAACCAACTGTAGCTCAATTACATAACATGGAGGCCCAAAATGAAGAAATTTCTCCTCTTTGGATAGAGGAATCATTGGAGAAGGACTTAAGTACCTTGGGTATTGATATCTCTCTTCATTCTCTACTTTGCATGCAGGGTACTATAAATAATAAAATCGTTAAAATTTTACATGATGATGGTAGTTCACATGACTTCATGTCACATTTAGTAGTATAAGAGCTTAAATTAAAAACGTTTCCTTCCTTGTAGAAAGTAAAAGCTGCATTTCAAGGTAATCGTTATAATATAACACAAGAAGTGAAAGATGTTACAATTAGCATAGGCCCATATGTGGATTCAAGAACATTTTTAATTGCACCTTTGCAATCTTACGATGTTATACATGTATGCTTTTTCTTCATCATTATAACCCACACATTGACTACCATACACATACCTTCAACTTTGAATTTAAAGGTCAAATCATTATTTTGTCTGCATGGCATGATTATCAACAATTTCCATTGATTAGTCATACTCAAGTAAAACATGCATTTAGGAAAGGATTCAATTCATGCATTGCTTTTGTCAATGTCATCAATGATTATACTCATACACTTCTTGATGCACATAAACCTTTCATGAATACTTAGAAGGATTGTTTTATGTTTGAGTATCCTACTGAACTACCACCATCTCGAGGATCCTTTGACCATAGCATAGATTTAGTCCCTGGTAGTTCTTCTCCTCATAAAGCACCTTATAGACATGGCCCACTACACCAAAAGAAAATAGAAAACCAAGTAAAAGACCTACTATAAAAAGGACTTATAAGGCTTAGTTCTTCACCATTTGGAGCACCAGTTCTCTTAGTAGAGAAGAAGAATAAAACTTATCGAATGTGCATTGATTATAGAGCCCTTAACAAGATCACAATAAAGAATAGATACCCTATTCCTCGAATAGAGTATCTTTTAGATAAATTACGAGGAGCTTGTGTCTTTAGTAAAATTGATATAAAATCAGGATACCATCAGATTCGTATGACACAAAGTGATATTTTTAAGACTGCATTTAGAACTCAAATCGGTCATTACGAATAATGCCCTTTGGACTTACGAATGAACCATCTTAAATGGGTCATAGAGGCATACAAAGCACCATTTCTACTTGCAAAGATTTCTTCTTTTGGCCACATATGGAAAATAATATTGCACACTATGTTTCTCAATGCATTGTATGTCAGCATTAAAACGTCATCATGGTAAACCATTTGGATTATTAATGCAACTTCTTATCCGAAGGAACCATGGGAATAAATTTCTCTGGATTTTATCACACGTCTTCCCATCACTTCATCACATAATGATATGATTTGGACAATAGTTGATAGGTTTAGTAAATATCCATATTTCATTCCATATAGGAAACTTTGTCTGCACCTCAGGCTGCAAAATTATTCATTAAATGCATTTTCCCACATCATGGATTTCCTAAAGTAGTGTTATTGGGCTGTGATGTTAGATTTTGTAATCATGTTTAGGTTGCCTTATTTCAACATTTTGGTTCTAAAGTAGATTTTAGGTTTGCATTTCATCCCGAAAGTAATGGACAAAGTGAGGCTACAAATAGTACTATTCTTGATTTACTGCATTGTTATTCATTAGATAGTCCTACTAACTGGGATGAAAAGTTGCCATTTCTTCAATTTGCTTACAATAACACCACATACACCACTACTGGTCGTGCACCTTTTGAAATTGTTTATGGCAAAAGACTTCCCACTCCCATGTCACTCACCCAAAGTGACATTTTGATGGCTAAATCTATTGCTCAAGATCATATTTCCATACTTCATGATGTTCACGAGCACATCAGGAAAAGTCAAGAGCGATACATACGTAATATCAATACAAAATGATTAGTTAAGGAATTCAAGAAAAATGATCTTGTGTGGTTGCATATCATTAAAAGAAATCTCAGAAATATTTTGCACCATCCTAAAATTAAACTTACAACACGCTATTATGGACCATTTCGGATTATATAAAAAATTAATGATAATTCATTTAGATTAGATATACCATCTCATTGGAATATACATAACTCTTTTCATATTAGTTTACTTAAATCATTTCAAGGAATTTTACCACTCACTCCACTTCTTGATGACCCTCCTTTAATTGAAGAACAATCTGAAATCTTGGTACTTGAGAAAATAATTGATCATGATGTTACTACTACATGCACAGGTACTCAATATCATCGATATTTAGTACAAAAATCACTCTATTGAAGAATATCAATGGATACATAAAACATAATTAACATCTCATTGCGACCACTTAATTTTTGCATATCATACATAAACACATTAATGTAATTCCTTCATGAACATTTCCATGCATGTGTTTTTACCTGGAACATGCTTATTTTCATTCAGTGATGAAACATGTGACTAGCCATCCATGTTTATTTTTTATTTTATCAACTAAGGTTAGTTGCTTTTTCAAGTGAGAGGCATGTTATAATTATGGAATGTGTTACATAAGGCATTGTTGGAGTGTTAGTTTATTAATGTATTAATGTGTTTTGGTGTTTTTGATATAGCAGCAGAAGGTTCATGAGGGCATGAAAGGGCGGACATCAATAATCCGACTTTAGGGCGGACATCAATAATCCGACTTATAATTTAGCTTGTAAATAAACCCGTGTAGAAGGTTTGACAGAAGTATACTGGACTCTAGGAAATCATTTATGCTATAACTTGAAGCAAACTAAAATGAATAAGTCAATCTTGAACTTATTATCTTTCGATGTTTGACAAGGTTCTTGTACAGAACATCTATCTAGGATGTTTAATTTAGTTACTTGGTTTTATCCTGCTAACCCTTGACTTTTAGAAAAAGAATCAAATACCATATCTAAGTCAAATGCAAAAGATTCAGAAAGCAGAAAGAAAGAATTAAAACTTTGTTCAACCAATTCAAACTTCAAAAATACGTAAACTTGCTATGATTCAAAGTCTAGATGACTCAGGACTTTAACTTCTTAAAGATCTGTTTCAATAGGATATTTGAAGTATTTTTTCTATCTTTAAGAGAAATAAGATGGATTCTCAAAAAGATTCAAAGAAAATCGAAAACATCATCCAACCACAAGATACTAGTGTGGTAACCAACATCACTGTGTCGACCCACTGAGGTTCTATTGATGAATTTTGTATTCAAATAATGCTTCACTTGAGACTAAGTTGAGGTCATATTCAGTCTTTTCTAAATCCTTACTAGAATGCAATTCTTGTGCATTTCATTGAGTCAAGAGAGCGAATTTACCAAGCTACACTAGGAACTTGGTGCTTGACTTAGTCAATCAAATCCTTGGTTGAAAAGATCAACTCAAAAGCAAAGTCCAACTTTTTCAAGAATTTATGAAATATTTTTGAATTAGCAACACTTTATCTTGAAGTGTTTCAAGAAGATCTTGAAAGTTACTTACTTCCTATCTTCTGTTTCCTTGATCTTGAAGTATCTTTAAATCATGCTTTTATCCTCCTTGAATTTAAACTTCTTCTTTGAAGTTTGCATTTTCTTGAGGATCAAATCTAACTTCAAGATTTATTCTAAGACCAACATAATCATCATCTCACGGTCAGATGTCCCATAGGCTCACAGCAGCGCCATAAGGCCTCTTATGAAGAGGTACAAGTATGATTTTTCTTTGAGCATCATCACCTCATGACTGGCAAGATTCTTGGCTACAACAAAGCATTCCCCTCCATAGTGCTTGGGTTCAAGTCTTTCCCTTTTTTGCTTCTGATGTAGGGTGCATGATGAGTAGATATGTAATTAGCAAAGTTACTAAACATATTTGCCAGATGATTGCTTGAAGCCATTTTCATGCGTAGCTGCTGTAGTGGCATGATATGATCCTTCCACGATCTTGATAGGGGTTTGATTCCCTATATGACATCATTGTTAAGGCGTTTCTAATTTTTCTTGTGACGTGCTACATTTTTGGAGCACCAGATAATAGACATAAAGATTCTAAAGGCATCGGTGCCGCTTGTCTTCAAGCATAAAGCAACAATTATAACTATCTGGTCACATAGTCGAATCCTGCAGCCGATTGAAGCATGCTGAACTTTATGTAAATGTGCTTGTTGCTATTAAAAAAAAAACACGAGTAGTGTGGTGGAGTGATCTAAATCCTCCAAATTTAGATTATATGTCTATGCTAAGATGACGATGTAAATGCACCTGTTGCTGAGTTCGGATCTTCATGCAATAGGCGAAGAAAAACTTATTTTGTTTCATGCTTTGTGATGTCATCTTATAATGAGTCCCTTGCATAGTAGATGAGCTGATCGTTGAGGATGGCCGACTGCTTGTCATAGCGCAGTGGATGAGTTTGATAGTCAAACTAAGGCTTATGTCCTAGCGTAGTGGATAAGGTGGTCTTTGATGATGGCCAGGTAAAGGGTTCAAAACCCGCAGGCCGCATCATATAAATATCACACTATCTTTTGCCGAGCTAAGGGGAGAACTCGGGAGGCAAAGAGTTGCGATAGATTCACGCAAATTCCTTCTCAAGGAATAATAAAACATACATGAATAAAGATACCAAAATAAAATGATGTACAATCATAAAGATAAAGAAAATGAGCCTCCATTGATGCTTGTAAGGAAGATGATGAGCCATCAAGGTCACCATGGGAGCTTGGCTCTGATACCAATGCAAGCTTAGGACCACCATGTGCTAGAGAGATGACTCTCCTACCAACCAAATGCCTCTATACATAGGTCTCTCCAAGGGACTGCCTTATTGAGCAGGTGGATACTAACCATCCATGTGTCAAACATGTAATTGCATGTGCGCCAAGTGTCCCAATTAACTCGAGTTAACTCAAGTGGATGCTTCTAGAAGGCTCTAGATCTCTTTGGGAAAAATACTCTCCCCATTGTTGGAAGAGATGGATGGATACCTCAAGGAAGTGAGGTGGTACTACTAAAACCTGCTTTGTACCTGCCCTATTTCACTTCAGAGTTATGTAGTAGGGCCATTTACCTTGCAAATGACACCGAAAAACTACCTATGTACTTTCGAGTTGATCCTTCAAACAATTGAACCAAAACATATTACTTCATGAGTTGCAAGTGCCACAAAACTTGCTATTTTGGTCTAGATACCTCCTGGTTCTTTTGCTCAGTGCTCACATACAGTAGCAATTGATTAAATTCCTTTTGAGGGCATTTAATTAGCTTTGATAGCTAGTGATTACAAGTGAAATCATCTAAAATGATGAACTATACTTTGAGATATTAATTTAGCAATCCAATGCTTACCCTTGATATTTTAGGGATTGATTAGTAGATGAACAATGAGCAATTTGATGGTGATTTCTCCCAAACAGCTAAAGAAAATGTAATGCGACTTGGATAACATAGAGTAGACTTCAAGTTGGTTCCAACAAGCTATAGAGCATGCAAAATGGTTGAGAAGTCACATAGATATGATCAAGAAAAGTTCACTGTTATGAGAGGTCATAGCAGAGAAATAGACAGAGATGATCAATGTGATGTATGTATTATAAAAGATGATTGTACAAGATCATTGGCATAACAATTTTTGGTGCAATATACAAGCTTTCACATTTGGCTTGGCTTGGAAAGTAATATGTGGAAGGAGTTGATGGATCATATGAATCCTAGCTTGTAATTGTTTGATCTTTAACCATTGTAAAAGTTGTTTTACTTGAGAGAATCTTGTAAAAAAAAATCTCGTGGAGTTAGGAAGAATAAAGAGCTATGAATTTCAGTTGAGGGAATAACTCCTAACTTGGAGGAACCACTTTTAGGTAGAGCCAAGTTTAAATTCAAATTCAAACTTGGAGGAAAAACACTTATAAAAGAGCTTGTAAATCTCACGGCTTTTGGGGCCTTATCTTGGAGCTCTTCCACTGATCATTTGTAAGATTTGAGTAGGTTACACCATAGCCCACTCATTCCACTATCATTGGACACCATCTTGTAAAATCATGTGTTATAATAGATATACTTCATTGATCATTTCTGTTCAATTCTCCGCTATGACTATTCAGAACAATGAACTTTGCATGACCATATCCTAGTGATTTCGCAATCATTTTGCATGATCTATAGATTCTTGGAACCAGCTTGAAGTCTATTGTATGCTATCAAAGTTACAAGGCATTTGGTCTAGTGGATTGGGAGAAATTGCCATGGAATTGCACAATGTTTATCTTCTGCTCAATCCCTAAAAAGTCGGGGGTAAGCCTAGGATTGCTAAATTGATTTCTCAGCGAATAGTTTGTTATTTTAGATGATTCCACTTGCAATCATTAGCTATCTAAGCTAATCTGATTCCCTAAAAAGGAATTTGATTAATTTTACTGTATTGTGAGCATTGAGCAAAAGAACCAGTAGGTGTATAGACCAAAATAGCAAGTTTTTTGAGACTAGGCATTTGTGAAATAGTCTGTTTTGATTCAATTGTTTGAAAGATCAAATCCAAAGTACATAGGTACTTTCTTGGTGTCATTTGCAAGCTAAAAGGGCCTAATATCAAACTCTGAAGTGAAATAGGGCTGGTACAAAGTAGGTTTTAGCACTACCACCTCACTTCCTTGAGGTATCCATCCATATCTTCCAATAGTGGTATCAGAGCAAGTTAAGGTAAAATGGGAGATGGTTTTCCTTCCTTTATTGACAAATTGGATAGGAATAATTATCTAGCATGGTCCTTGAGGATGAAGACATATCTACAAGGAAGGAGTCTCTATGGATACATATCAGGAGATGAGGAGATGCCCACATTTAGATGCAAAGAATAACCTACAAGAGAAGAGCTAGAGAGACTCAACTCATGGTGTGCCAAAGATTCTTAAGCAAGATTACATCTACTTAACTCTATTTTTGATTTCCTTCTTCCTCACATTAGGAATTGTAAAACATCCCAAGAGACTTGGGATACATTATCTTCATATTTTTCTTCCAACACAAGAGCCATAAAAAATCCATTATGGATTGAGTTTACTACTCAAAGGAAGCAACCCAAGCAGAATGTTTCAGAATATGTGACAAAGGTAAAAGATATGGCTGATCAATGGCTGTTGAGAAAAGGGGGAGCAACGGACCCTAACTGCCTCACATGGAAGTGAGAAGCTTCTCCAAGGTGGGGCAAAGAATGAGAGGAGAGTTTCACCCACGCTCATGGAGCAATGGCAACAATGGCCAACATCACAAGGAGCAAAGGGAACATCCTCCCAACCATGCACACACACATGCAAATCCATACACCAAGACCAACGCCATTGCACACAAGGATTTGGATGAAACCAAATGACACCTTCTTCCATTAACAAAATGGAGGCCAAGGCCATTGCCAAGGGACCCCCCTTTACAAGAGATGAGCCTCTTATTTATAGGCTCAACACAATTCCCCATGTGCTCCTTTTGACTAGTCAAAAAGGAGCACATGCCTAACTACCATATCTTAAAAGGATCTTGGAAAATATTCTAACAACCATATCTCATGCTATACGTGCGTGTGGGGGGTTTTCTTTATTTCTTCAAAATTGTGAGCATTTACAAGGCTCCAAAGCTTTACTTTTAGGAGAAGTATTAAAAAGTGTCTAAGGGGGGGTTTTTATGTGAAATCCTAAGTAGATACAAAAAGAGATATTATTATGGTCTAGGGAGGGTTCCTATGCTCAATTGTGGGTGTGTGCATACCCTACAACCCAACACTCTCCCCTCCCTAGGCTTTGTCGTCCTCGACAAAGCTAAGAGGAAAGGATCATACACAATTGAACTTAATCCAAGTTAGAGTCTTTCAATTATGGAAATCTTCAGGTCTTCAAAATTGTGCAATTCTTCAGTTTGCAAAGCTTTAGGCAACAGTCTTCAGTCTTTGCTTCAATCTGCAAATCTTCTATGTTCAAAGCTTCAGGCTGCAAATCTTCAGTCTTCAAAGCTGAGCGACACAATCCCCTTGGGGGCAGTCATCCCAGCATGCATCCCACTATGTAGTCTTTTGTAAGGCTGGAAATGTCTTGTCCGAAGCTTCCAAACCTGAAATGACATACAAAAGTGCAAGTAGACTGCATCTAATAATGAGATAAACATTCACTTTAAATTTAGTTTCCAATTCAGGGTACATCAAGTCCTATAGGACTGGCTTTTCCAGAGACAAGTCCACATGGAGAGCTAGCTATTCCTGCAATTCATCAATTTAAAGTACCAAGAACCCAAGGATGGGACCATATGACTTATATGTTTTTTGCCATGTCAGAAGCACTTAATCCCAATCACTTAGTTATATAGACAATCACTGAGCAAAAGGTGAGCATGTATGAGAGCTAACACGATAGTCAGTTGTATTCTTTGCTAAGTTGTCATGCTTGGGTAAGGGTTAAAAAACCATCTAGTCATCATGAGCAATTTCTACAAATCATAGTGTCACATCATCTAGCAGACGTAAGAATGATTTATGTAGCAGTTCAATAAGTGTAAGCCTATAATGAAAAACTTATTTGATTAATCCAACCATTACTAGTCACAAGGCTAAGATGATGATTGTATCAGAACACACCAATATTTTTAGTGCCTGGAATTTTAGTTACATGCGAGCCATTTCATATGAAAAAGATGCAGTGAGTAATCAAGATTAGACTGTAAGACCAGGTGAGCGCATCACACAAGGAATCATTTCAGGAGTGATAGAATATGCAGGCAATTTATCCACAAAAGAAGCAATGCCAGTCATGTGCCTCTAATCATACTAAGTTTCTCCAAAAATCAGTATAGAGGGTAATTACAGAGCATTCCCACAGGGGACAGTCACAAGTTTTCACAAGTATCATAAAACCTGTGAGTATGCAATAAACACATCATTCACAAGAGAGCATCTATAGGAGTCAAGAGGGATTGTTGGCCTACAATGCATTTGTAAAACCAGAGAATTACTTCCCTGCAAAAAACAAGCATTAGGACCTTTATGATTTTCACACTTAATTAGTAGTTTTACGTCCTGCTCCATGCTATTTGTTAACCTCAACAACATTGATCCTCTCAGTTTAAAACATCCTGGATCATGGTAGTGGTTAGTAACATAACAGTTAGCCTCAAAGACCAAAAGCGTCAATCATTTCATTCTTTGGCCTGTAGCACTCTAAAAACAGAATAGCAAAGCTCTGCACCATTGATAAAACACAACATCTACAAGGTTATATCATATCACTATCTTCTTGTCCACTAACACAAGTGAACACATGCAACCAAATCAAAACCTAAGATGGAAGTGAGCAAGTAGTTGCTTCCCTCAAAGATTTCAACAGAAAATCTCAAAGACCAGGAGCCACTGACAATCTTCCTTCATGCCAACCCTGTTTTTAGAATAGACAAACTGACACAAAGATTCAAAAAAACATTAGAGTATATTACACCCTTAATAGCAATAAGGTTCATTTTGCACACAAGATTACGAGATCCATCCTTCTGGTTATCAAGGTTCAAGCAGTAAGATAGACTTTGCATCAGTCATTCCCATGGAGTGATCAAACAAGATGCTTTTAGTACTTGGAAGTGGCATCCTTTGGCAATTTTTCTTCAAAACTTGTGAAGTGGGTATTTCATGAACTAATCCTACATGGGTCAATCACAAGAATTCAAAGCTGTTATCAAACATGTCAGTAACTTTAAAATACACAGCAAATTCTTCAACATGTATGAGCAAGTTTCCTGTCCCAGACAGAGATCTGTCCTATGATTAGTCTTACCAGTACTTCCAACTCATCATGGTAACCACACTTGCATTCAAACCTCAACCAATCAAGTGTATGTGTGTCACCCTCCAGGAACCTGCAACACAAGCATTAGTAAGTCATCTTATAGCAATGATGTATCCCCAGACCTAGGGGGCCACCAACTGCTTTCTTGCAAGTTTTCACAATAATTGAGTTCTAGGAGAAACCAATATTCACAGCTGCCCTTTCCATGATCAGGATCACCATGCTTGACCCATCCTTAAGGAGAACAGTCACAATGTCTTCCAAACCTTCAAGCATGGAAAATTCTCCCAACTTCGGGGTTGTACCTACAATGTTTTCATGCCATAACCAATGGAAACACCACAGAATGGAGCAGTAAGAGCAATTCAACTGAAGTTTTAATAGGAATAAGTAAAAGGATATGGATGTGCAACCAATAGTCCTTCTCAAGGATGGCAACATCAATCCAAATATGTAGTCATAAGTATCCCAATTATATGAGAAGTATTAACACATTTTAACGTGACAAATGGATCCTGCAGATGATGAAAAGCACATAGTGACACAGATGCAATAGTAAAGGCTCCAAAAGAAAGATGCACATTGCAAGAGCCCGAAGCAAAATAATAGAAAGCACCAGCCCATAAACTTGATTGATATGGAACAATAATCATGGAGTCCTATGGTGAAGCCACAGATCAGTGAATATGGAATCGAAGAGGTCCATCTGAGTGTCTCAACAACCTAAACAGAGAGCCAAAAACTAATCAGGGAAGCCTTCTCCATATGTTATTATGGACAGTCCGCTTGTTATGGCATACATTGTCCTTGACACTCTCTCGGATGTGCAAAAAGAAATCACGATGAACCATGAAGTACACAGAGATATGTCTTTTATAGCAGGTAGTCATTAGAATTATGCATTACAACCATTACAGAAGCAAGCAGGGAGCCATAATTCATTCATACAACCCCACAGAAAGCTCCGTCTTCCCAGCCCTAAACTTTGATTGTCCCAGCCCAACAGTTTCAGGTCACCACCAGCTAGTGACAGATGATGTGACACATGTTATAGCATTATGAAACAGATGTAGGTAAACGACATAATGCAGATCAGTCAAGGTTGATACATAACTCAAAAGTTAACCCGCTATAACATGATAAAAAGGCTAAAAAATAGGTCACCGTACATCCCAACAGTACCATCATTAGGAATCCTGAGTTCAACATGCTACAAAACGTTTATGACTGGAAAGGTCGACTCCCATAAAGGATCATCTAATTCGGAAGCACTAGTATTGAACCTACCAAGAAATGCATATTATGAAGTAGCACACCACCTATGGGTAGCAACCAAGCGGATTTCTCCATCAAGCGGTATTGAGCAAGTCAGGCAATGGAGAACTTCTTAAAACAAGAAGCTCCACAGAGACACAATAGTGCAGAAACCACACTCTAGACAGAGGTATGCTCGAGCCAGTGTAGAAGGGGAAAAATTAGAGATGATCACCACTGGTAGGAAATAGAGCTCCACCTTCCCTAGCCACATGCAGGTGGCAACGTAACAAACATATTTGGAATCTTACAAAATCGAGTACCCCAGACAATGAACAGCTCCAAAGAATAGTGCATCCCGCAGTATGCATTCCAACAGATAGACCGAGTCATGACAATGGTGCATCATGAACCAGACCGCGCCAAGAACAAATCCACAGGGGTGAGATGGGGCCGATTGAGGACCCTGCCTGCTGCATTTGTCAAATGATGATGCCCATCAACACTCAAGCATGTTCGTCCTCTTGGCAGGCATTGTTCATGAGCAACAGAGGAGAGATTTTGGGGAGAATGTACTTAGCGTCAAGGAGGTAGGAGCACAAGTAGACGACGAATATGATCTTAGTGTTCTGCAAACTCTGAGGAGTGGAGCTCCGTCCATGCAAATACTTAGACATCACGATCAGGGAGGCTTGACAGAGGCTTAGTTTGGATAATGAAGGAGCGCCGGAGCAGAATAAGCCCTGAGCTTGTCTACGAACTCAAAGGAGCAGTGGCTGCCGCACCACCATCACCAGAGACCGTGGGGAAGCAATAGGATGCACCAACCAATAGTAGGAAAACAGAAAGGAAAGCGGTTAAAGATGGGAAGCACGGAAACTGTCGTGCAAAGGAAATGACCGAGAAGCGTATCTCTAACTTCATAGAGAGCAGATCATCGACCTTGGTGCTCGTAGAGGGGAGCACATCCTTTTCTTGTGACCTTGCCCTAATAGGCAGATGGAAAACGGCACAAGCCAAAAGCGGGCACGACGAGTCCTTTAGCTTGATCCCTCCAGGATCATAGCAGAGATCTGCCCGGGGCAAGGATAGAGCCATGCACAAAAGCGTGCTTCTGCCCCGAACATAGAGCACAAAGGGAGAGCAGACGCATGACTGTTGATATATTTAGGTAGTGATGTGTGTGAACACTCTAGGACCACCGGGGCACTTTTTTCCCTCTTTAGGAGGTTTTTTTTCCCCCGCTTGTACATACGCCTATTGCCCTAATGGGCTACTTATCTTTGTACATTCTCTAGTAATACATTCAGTATTGTGTGTTTGTGCTCCAAGCTTCTTCTTCTTCCTTGTGCTGTTCACGTGCTTCCGCAGACGTCTATCTCCAACAATTGGTATCAGAGTAGGTCATCGCTTCTTCTAGGACGCCGTCGCCACTCCTCCGTTTGCAGTCTCAGATTCGCACGAAATTTGGTGAGCATACTCAGGGTGTTTCCGAGATCAAAACAGCTTTGCTGTGTCGTGCCGAAATCGCGATCTGAGCTCGTTTCGGCCTCCGAACGCACTATCGCAGCGCTTGTGCAAGCTATTTCGTCCTTTTGTGCCAAAGGTATATACCAGTTTCTGTTCGCCAGTTTAAGCGTCTCGAAGTCTGCTACAGGTCTAGCAGAACTCGTCTCGGCAATTCTGTTCAACTTTTTGAGATACAATCAATTTTTTGCATCAAGGTATTTTAGTCACCGGCCATGGCTGAAAGCAGTGATGTATTCCGTATGTTGGCTGTTGAGGATAATTTGGATGGTACCAACTACCCATTATGGGCTTATATGATGCGACATGTACTGGTTGCAAAAGGATTGTGGAACATTGTGCAGGGTGTTGAAAGACGTCCTGTTACACCTGTAACGACAGGTACTGCAAATACAGGTGTTGGAGCTGATGAAGATGGTGTCGAAAATGATATTCCGCAGATTCCTGTTCGTGCTACTGTTTCTGTTGCACCTACTGCAGAGCAGATTCGTTGGGATGGCAGAGATGCCCAGGCACATGCATTGATAGCTTTGTCTGTCAAACGTGCCATTATTCCTCATATTCGCTCTTGCAGAACAGCAAAGGATGCTTGGGATACACTTACCACTTTGTACCAGGCTAGGAATGAGGCTCGTGTTGCTTACCTCTGAAAACAGTTGGAGAGTGAGCACATGAATGAAGGTGATTCTATGGACAGTTTTCTTACAAAGATCAAAGAGTTGAAGGAACACTTGATTTCTGCTGATGAGGTTATACCAGATAGCTCACTTCTGCAGACCGTTCTGAATGGTCTTCCTGATTCATATCAGAGTTTTGCCTCTACTCTTCGGTTGATGATGAAAGGCAATCCGAATGCCTTGTCATTTGAGGAATTAGTCTCTGTTCTGTTGCAGGAAGATCAGTCCAGGCAGAACAGGTCCATTATGCGTGTTGCAGATCAAGCTTTCCTGGCTAGTCAGAAGGGCAAAGGAAAATGAAGCTCTTCTATTAGTAAGCAAAAATCTGCAAATGCTGCACAAACGAAGAACCAGGATAAAGATGAGAAGAAATCAGAAAAGCAGAAATCGTTCTGCAAGTACTGTAAAGGAAATGATCATATTATAAAGAACTGTCCAAAACTCGCTGCTAAAGAGGCAAAGAAGAAAGAGGCTGGAATGGTTGTTGCAGAGGCCTCTACACCAAAAACAGAGTCTGCAAATCTTGTGCAGGAAGAAGAATGGGCGTTTACTACTGTTTGCAGTTTTGACCCATCTTCTCATGATCAGTGCATGTCTGCAGTAGACTTAGATGTTTGGTACTTTGACAGTGAGGGGGGGCATCAACCTCATCTCTGTCATTTCTTGGTGTTGTTGTTTTCCCTGGAAAGAGGGATGGGTACCTCCTTTTCTTTCCCTTCCTCTCTTCATCTGGACAAAAATTTAAAAAAAAAAAGGCTGAGATTGTGTCTATTTCCCACTCCTTGGATACCTACCTTTCTTGTTTAATGGCCATAAAGGCTTGAATGCAAATGCGTGCAAATGTAGATGGGGGGGAAGTAAATTCTCTCTCTTCGTACTGCATGCGCTGTTCGTGATTCATTCTCCATTTCCCTTTTTTTTTTGGGGTCGATACTCACTTCTTCTCCTCCCTTCGCCTGTGCCATTCATGGCCATGACGGGTTGAGCTCTTTGCTCCCCGACCACCTGTGGCATACAATAACGCTTCTCCCTTTTCGGATCATTACTCTTGGGCTGAGTCTCTGTGCTTACCCATCTTGGTGTTGTCGATACTGATGGGTTGAGCATCTGTTCCCCTTCAGGTTTTTTCTTCTAACTTATGGTCCTTGTTGGAGATAGACGTCTGCAGCAACACGCGAACAGCACAAGGAAGAAGAAGCTTGGAGCACAAACACACAATACTGAATGTATTACTAGAGGCATGCAAATAAGCCTTAAAATCAGCAATATGTGTCTCAATAGGACCAGTGAGCAGCATGTCATCAACATAGACAACAATGATCAGAAGCACATCATTAGCACGTTTAACATATAAGGTGCTTTCAGTTGATTTGTTCTCAAAACCATGTGCAATCAGATAGGCATGTATCTTCTCATACCAAGCATGTGGTGCTTGCTTTAAACTATATAATGCCTTCTTTAACCTGCAAACCTGGTTTTCATGCCCTTTCTGCACAAAGCCACGGGGCTGAAAAACATATACTTCTTCATGCAAGTCACCATTCAGAAATTTTGTTTTAATGTCCAACTGATGTACATTCCAACCATGATGGGCTGCAAGTGCACAAATGCTCCGAACAGTAGTCATACGGCATGTAGGTGCAAAGGTCTCATCAAAATCAATGCCTTTTTCCTGTGCATAACCCTTTGCAACAATCCTAGCCTTATACCTGTCAACTGTACCATCAGGTTTATGCTTCAGCTTGTATACCCACTTAGTGCCAATGGCCTTCTTGCCAGGAGGCAAGTCACATAAAGACCATGTACCATTCTTCATTATAGCATCATATTCAGATTGCATAGCAGCCATCCAATTTTTTGAATTTTGGGCTTCATCAAAAGAAACAGGCTCATTCTCATCACAGAGACTAGATGCAGCATAGCATAGCAATCTGATGCAAAGGAGGCACTATGAGAGCCTGAACGAGTACGATATGACAAAGGTGCATCTAATTTGCTGTCACGCAAAGTCTGCACCAGCCATTTTGGCATAGTTTTTGCCTGCTCAATATCAGCTCTCTCATCAACAAGTGCATCATGTAAATCTGCATCAGAAATGGAATGATCTGCATCATCATATGAAACCTGCAAAGGCTTAGAAGTTGCCTCATTAGGACCAGCACTAGCCTGTCCACCTGTAAAAAGAGGCATCAAAGTATCATACATGTCTTTGGAGCTAAGAGATGTCTCCTTAGTACATGAAAGCAATGGCTGAATAGCATCTTCCACAAAGACAACATCACGGCTAACCAGAATGCGTTTAGTCTGTGGATGATACAGACGATAGCCTTTACTTTCAAAACTGTACCCAACAAAAATACATTTTACTGCCTTATCATCCAATTTTCTGCGATGTTGTTCAGGCACTAATGCATATGCCAAACAACCAAAAACACGCAGATGAGCAACAGATGGCTTGCGGTCATGCCAAGCCTCATATGGAGTGATAGACTGCAACGCTTTAGTGGGACACCTGTTTAGTACATATGTTGCACACATGACAGCCTCAAGCCAGAAACTATGTGGTAAAGCCTGACTTTTGACCATGCACCTCGCCATCTCCATGAGTGACCTGTTCTTTCGTTCAGCAACTCCATTCTGTTGAGGTGTATACGGCACTGTACACTGGTGTTTTATCCCACGTTCAGCCAGAAATGCATTAAAATCTGAAGACATATATTCCCCCCCTCGATCAGAACGGAGGGTGCCCATTTTACATGCTGACAGATTTTCAGCCGAAACCAAAAACTGTTTGAAGCACATGAACACTTCGGACTTTGCTTTGAGTGGATATACCCATGCATGCCTGGAAAAACATCAATGAAAGTCACGAAGTAAAGGTAATTTCCAAAAGAGGGTGTCTGCATAGGACCACAGACACCACTATGTACAAGCTGCAATTTCTGCGTAATCCGAACTGAACCATCTTTTGGAAAGGAAGAACGCTACATTTTGCCCAAAATACAGCCTTCACAAACATGTTTTCCAGGTGCCTCAAGTTTGGGCAAAGAGGACACCATTTCAGATTTCTGCAGGCGTAACAAACTAGCAAAATTCAGATGACCAAAGCGTGCATGCCAAAGCTTTGCATCTGACATAGCCTGAGAATCATGAACTGCACATGCCGAATCATTCACAGATCTTTCATAGTCTATGAGCTTATACAGCCCACGACATAAAATGCCAGAAGCAATAATCACATCGCCATTTGAGAGATCATGGACTGTACACCTGTCATCAACGAATTTCACAACCAACCCAATCTTGGTTAATGCAGAAACTGATAACAGGTTCTTTTTGATCCCTGGCACAAATAAAGCAGAGTGAGAGAGAGAAGGGGGTAAAGGGTTGTTTTTGTGCAACAAACAAAAATAAAGATCTAAACTACTCAAAAATTGAGAAATAAGGGGTACCCTTAACCAACCGAAAGCCACACGTATTCATCCTTCTCCAAGTGTCAAGGTGCATCTCACGAAGTATGGACACGCAAACTTGGAAAAATCAACGGCTAAAGGCCGACGTCCCCGGCAACGGCACCAAATTGTTGAGAAAAGTGGGAGCAACGGACCCTAACCGCCTCACATGGAAGTGAGAAGCTTCTCCAAGTTAGGGCAAAGAATGAGAGGAGAGGTTCACCCACGCTCATGGAGCAATGGCAACAATGGCCAACATCACAAGGAGCAAAGGGAACATCCTCCCAACCATGCACACACACATGCAAATCCATACACCAAGACCAACACCATTGCACAGAAGGATTTGGATGAAACCAAATGACACCTTCCATTAACAAAATGGATGCCAAGGCCATGGCCAAGGGACCTCCCTTTACAAGAAATGAGCCTCTTATTTATAGGCTCAACACAATTCCCCATATGCTCCTTTTGACTAGTAAAAAAGGAGCACATGCTTAACTACCATATCTTAAAAGGATCTTGGAAAATATTCTAACAACCATATCTCAGGCTATACGTGCGCGTGGGGGGTTTTCTTCATTTCTTAAAAAATGTGAGCATTTACAAGGCTCCAAAACTTTACTTTTAGGAGAAATATTAAAAAGTGTCTAAGGGGGGGTTTTATGTGAAATCCTAAGTAGATACAAAAAGAGATCTTATTATGGTCTAGGGAGGGTTCCTATGCACAATTGTGGGTGTGTGCATACCCTACAACCCAAAAATGGCAAGCATAGGAGAGGCGATTGAAGACGAGCAAATAGTGAGATAAATAATCAATGGCATCAAGGCAGA
The DNA here is from genome assembly GCA_020310875.1 of Ceratopteris richardii. Taxonomy (NCBI): domain Eukaryota; kingdom Viridiplantae; phylum Streptophyta; class Polypodiopsida; order Polypodiales; family Pteridaceae; genus Ceratopteris; species Ceratopteris richardii. The sequence continues at coordinate 112,939,221 of CM035421.1, forward strand.
TGATAAGTGGGATGCCTTCACAACTAATATGGACCTTTACATGGACATGCAAATTCTAGATCTTACCACACTCATGGGACAACTCTTCACCCATGAAGCCAAGCTCAAAAAAAATGGAGAACCATCAAGAAGTAATGATTCTTCTGTCCTCTATACACATAAAGGAAAGTCTACAGATAAAGGAAATAACAAAAGGGCTGAAGATGAAGGTACTACTTCTCAAGCTAACTATGCAAGGAGAGGTAGGAACTCAAGAGGAAGGGGCAGTGGAGGTAAGCAAGGTGGGGGGAGACCTCTCAACGCTTCCCTATGCAATATATGTGGACGATCTAATCACACAACATATGAGTGCTATAGGAACTTCAAGAACTAGAGAGGAAAAGGATTTCAAAGAGGTGGCTACTCAAAATCAAGAGGAAGATTCAACCATAATCAAGGATACAACCATGGCTACAACAACAATTACAACAACAATTATCAAGGAGGATACAAATCAAGAAAAGACTTCAAATCTATAAATGTGGTGCTTGTCAGTTTGGTAAATCACAGAGGTTACCCTTTACAAAGAAAGGCTATATGCATGAGGATTACTTACAACTTGTCCACACAGATGTGTGGGGACCAAGCAAGGACCCTTCAGTTTCAGGCTCAAGGTATTATGTGTCATTCATTGATGATTTCAATAGGTGGACTATCTTTTATTTCATGAAACATAAAGATAAAGTCTTCAGTTGCTTCAAGAAGTATCTTGCACTTGTGGAAAATCAAATAGGGTGGAAAATCAAATAGGAAGAAGTCTAAAGAGGATAAGGTTAGATGGAGGAGATGAGTACTTTTCCAATGAAATTGATGCATTTTTGCAGAACAAAGGTATCAAAAGGGAGATTGCTACCAGGTATACCCCTGAGCAAAATGGGATAACAAAGAGGAGAAACAGATTGATTGTGGAAGCAGCTAGACCAATGCTTAATGAAAAGAAATTGCCTAATTATTTGTGGACAGAGAGTGTTTCTACTGCCACTTATCTTATTAACATGTTGCCATCCAAATCCCTTGATGGAATGACCCTATATGAAGCATGGCATGGTAGGAAGCCATCACTTGGTCATTGTAGATTATTTGGATGTGTTGCTTATGTGCATGTTGCATCTCAAATCAGAGGTAAGCTAGACCCTAAGGGTGAGAAGTGTATCTTCATAGGGTATAATTTAAATCAGAAAGGATACAAGTTTTATAATCTATCCAACAAAGGATTTATGGTAAGTAGAGATATTGTTTTTGATGGGAATGATTCTTGGTTTGAAAGTGAATGTAGGATGGTCAAACTACGATATGACTTGGAAGAAGAATTTCCAAGCCTCACCAAGGACGAGCCTAGCACAATTGAAGACATCAAATCAGATGATGAGAACCCCATCAACTTGGAAGAGTTCAAAGCATGGAAATCAAAGGGCAAGACAAAGATGAAGAGGCTGGAGGACACAACCAAGCCTTAAGAAGGCCACAAAGAGAGAGTAAGAATCCAATTAGATATGGGTATGGTACTTCATTAGTTACTAAGCATTCCATTTATCTTGCTAAGGATTCATCACTTGAAGAACCTTCTTCATATGAAGAAGCAAGTACCAAAGCAGAATGGAAGGAAGCTATGGATGAAGAAATAGAAGCACTCCAAGAGAATGATACTTGGGAGCTAGTACCCAAGAAAGCATCAATGAGGGTAATTGGTTCTAGATGGATTTATAAAATCAAGAGGAACTCAGATGGATCCATAAACAACTATAAAGCTAGACTTGTGGCAAAGGGTTTTGTAGAAACCTAAGGAGTAGATTATGAAGAAACTTTCTCACCTATGGCTAAAATGCCAACCATCAGAGACTTGGTAAGTGTGGCTGCATCTAGAAATTGGAATATGTATCAATTGGATGTGAAAAATGCTTTTTTGAATGGTTGGATTTTAGAGGAGGTTTACATGGCTCAACCTCCTAGCTATGAAGACCCAAGAAAGGTTAATCGTGTATGCAAATTGAACAAAGATCTTTATGGTTTGAAGCAAGCACCTAGGGCATGGAACCATAGGTTAACATCCTACCTTCATGATCAAGGATTCATAATGAGCAAGGCAGATTCTTCTTTGAAACCTATGGCTCAACCTCCTAGCTATGAAGACCCAAGAAAGGTTAATCATGTATGCAGATTGAACAAAGCTCTTTACGGTTTGAAGTAGGCACCTAGGGCATGGAACCATAGGTTAACAACCTACCTTCACGATCAAGGATTCACAATGAGCAAGACAGATTCTTCTGTGTTTTTCAAGAGAAGTAATTCAAAAGTGATATACTTATGTGTATACGTTGATGACATTATTCTTACAGGTAGTGATGCCAATGGCATTAAACAAATCAAGAACCAAATGATGCACGAGTTCAATTTTAGTGACCTAGGTTTTTTGAAGTATTTTCTTGGACTTGCATTACTCTACACTAACTCTGTAATCTACATCACTTAAAGGAAATATGTGCAGTATATGTTGAAGAAGTTCCACTTGGAGAATTCAAAGATAGCTAGCACCCCTATGGAGGTAAATCATAAATTGAGTGCCCATGAAGGTGATTTGCTTGAAGACATTGCAAGATATCAAAGCATAGTTGCAAGTCTTAACTATGCAACCTTAACAAGAATTGACATATCTTATGGAGTAAGTGTTATGAGTCAATTCATGCATAAACCTAGAGCATCTCATTTGGAAGCTACTAAAAGAATTTTGAAGTATCTCAAAGGTACTCAAAATCAAGGTCTTTACTTCCCATACACATCAGATTTGGACACTAAGCTATACTCAGATGCAAATTGGGCAGGTTGTGAGGATGGCAAAAGAAGTACTTTTGGATATGTTTCTTTTGCAGGTGATAAGCACATTTCATGCTTTTCCAAGAAGCAACCAACTATTGCTCTATCTTCAATAGAGGCTGAATACAAGGGATTAGCCAATGCTACATAAGAAACTATTTGAATTAGATTGCTCTACTCAGATTTGGGACTTCACACTCATTCACCTATGATCTTTGGTGACAACACAAGTTCTTTGCATCTTGCAACCAACCCTATTTATCATGCAAGATCCAAGCATATAGAAGTGCACTATCACTATGTTCGAGAGAAGCTATTGAGCAAGGAGATTCAACTTGCATGTGTATCCACAAATATGCAATGTGTAGATTTATTAACCAAAGCACTTGATGGTAGTAAACTTTGCAAGTTTAAAACCATGATTGGATTGCAAGACATTCAAGAAGATTCATGAAGAAGTACAAGCCAAGATGTTTGTCTTGAGGGGGAGCTGTTGGTGCAATATAAAAGCCTTCACATTTGGCTTGACTTGAAAACTAATATGTGGAAGCATTTGATGGATCATATGAAACCTATCTTGTAATTATTTGATCTTTAACCATTGTAAAATTTGTTTTACTTGAGAGAATCTTGTAAAGAAAAATCTCATGGAGTAAGGAAGAACAAAGAGCTACGAATTTCAGTTGAGGGAATAACTCCTAACTTGGAGGAACCACTTTTAGGTAGAGCCAATTTTGAATTCAAATTCAAACTTGGAGGAAAAAAACTTATAAAAGAGCTTGTAAATATTGCATCTTTTGGGGCCTTATGTTGGAGCTCTTCCAGTGATCATTTGTAAGATTTGAGTAGGTTACACCATATCCTACTCATTCCACTATCATTGGACACCATCATAATGCCAATGATCTTGTAAAAGCATGTGCTATAATAGATATACTTCATTGATCATTTCTGTTCAATTCTTTGCTATGACTACTCAGAATAGTGAATTTTGCATGACCATATCTTAGTGATTTCCAAACCAGTTTGCATGTTCTATAGCTTGTTAGAACCATCTTGAAGTCTATTGTATGCTATCAAATTTCCAAGGCATTGGGTTTAGCCAATTGGGAGAAATCGCCATCGAGCTGCTCACTGGTCATCTTTTGCTCAGTCCCTAAAAAGATAGGGGTAAGCCTTGGATTGCTAAATTGATTTCTTAGTGCATAGTTGATTATTTTAAATGATTCCACTTGCAATCATTAGCTATCTAAGTTAATTTGATTCTCTCAAAAGGAATTTCATTAATTTTTATTGTACTATGAGCACTGAGTAAAAGAACCAGTAGGCATGTAGACCAAAATAGCAAGTTTTTTGAGACTAGCCATTTGTGAAATAGTATCTTTTGATTCAATGGTTTGAGAGATCAACTCCAAAGTACATAGGTACTTTCTTGGTGTCATTTGCAAGCTAAAACGACCTACTATCAAACTCTAAAGTAAAATAGGGTAGGTACAAAGCAGGTTTTAGTAGTACCACCTCACTTCCTTGAGGTATCCATTCATCTTTTCCAACAACAATGATATCCAATGATGGTTGAAAGAGTAGGCTATGGTATAGGCTACTCAATTCCTGCAAGTGATCAATAGAAGAGGTCTAAATGAGGCCACATTCATCGCGAGTTTTACCAGCTCCTTTTATATGTGTTATGCCTCCAAGTTTGAATTTGAATTCAAACTTGGCTCTACTTAAAAGTGTTTCCTCCAAATTAGGAGTGATTCCATCAAATGAAATTCGTAGCTCATATTTCTACTCCACGAGATTTAGGCTCTTGAAAGATTTTCTCAATGATTTAACTTTTACAAATGGTAAATGAAGAAGTTTTACAAGCTATGGTTCATGTTAATCATCACATGATTCCACATATAATCCTCCAAGCTAAGCCAAATGTGAAGGCTTGGACTTTTACACGAACAACTCCCCCTCAAGCCAAACATCTTGGCATGCACTTCTTCGTGAATCTTCTTGAATGTCCTGCAATCCAATCATGGTTTTAAACCTACAAAGTTTAGTACCATCAAGTGCTTTGGTTAATAAATTTGCATATTGCATATTTGTAGATACATATGTCAATTCAAACTCTTTTCTTAATAGCTTCTCTCTAACATAGTGATAGTACACTTCTATATGCTTGGTTCTTGCATGATAAATAGGATTGGCTGCAAGATGCAAAGAACTTGTGTTGTCACCAAAGATCATAGGTGAGTGAGTATGAAGTCCCAAATCTGAATAAAGCAATCTAATCCAAATAGTTTCTTGTGTAACATTTGCTAAGCCCTTGTATGCAACCTCTATTGAAGATAGAGCAATAGTAGGTTGCTTCTTGGAAGACCATAAGATGGGCTTATCACCTGCAAAAGACAACTACCCAGAAGTACTCATTCTATCATTCTTACATCTTGCCCAATCTGCATCTGAGTATAGCTTAATGTCTAAATCTGATGTGTATGGGAAGTAAAGACCTTGGTTTTGAGTACCTTTGAGATACTTCAAGATTCTTTTAGTAGCTTCCAAGTGAGATGCTCTAGGTTTATGCATGAATTGACTCAGAACACTTACACCATAGCATATATCAATCCTGCTGAATCAACTATGCTTTGATAACCTTTGCATTGTCTAAGTGGAACTTCTTCAACATGTCTTGCACATATTTCCTTTGGGTGATATATATTCTAGAGTTAGTGTATACTAATTCAAGTCCAAGAAAACACTTCAGAAAACCTAGGTCACTAATTTTGAACTCCATCATTTGGTTCTTGATTTGTTTGATGCCATTGGCATCACTACCTGTGAGAATGATGTCATCAACATACAAACATAAATATATCATTTTTGAGTTACGTCTCTTAACAAACAGAGAATAATCTGCCTTGCTCATCATGAATCCTTGATCCTGAAGGTAGGTTGTTAACCTATGCTTCCATGTCCTAGGTGCTTGCTTCAAACCATAACGAGATTTGTTGAATTTGCATACATAATTTACCTTGCTTGGATCTTCATAGCCAGGAGGTTGATCCATGTAAACCTCCTCTGAAATCGAGCCATTGAGAAAGGGATTTTTCACATCTAGTTGATACATATTCCAATTTTTAGATGCCTTAGTAATATCCTGATGGTTGGCATTTTAGCCACAGGTGAGAAGGTTTCTTCATAATCTATTCCTTGGGTTTGTGCAAAGCCCTTAACCACAAGTTTAGCTTTATACATGTTTATGGATCCATCTGATTTGCTTTTGATTTTGTAAATCCATCTAGAACCAATTGCCTTTATTGATGCTTTCTTGGGCACTAGCTCCCAAGTATCATTCTCTTGGAGTGCTTCTATTTCTTCATCCACAGCCTCCTTCCATTCTACCTTGGTACTTGCTTCTTTATATAAAGAAGGTTCTTCAAGTGATAAATCTTTAGCAAGATAAACCGAATGCTTAGTAACTAATGAAGTATCATACCCATATCTGATTGGCTTCTTACTCTCTCTTTGTGATCTTCTTATTGCTTGGTTGGATGATTCAGGTATGTCCCCCAACCTCTTAATCTTGGCCTTGCCCTTTGATTTCCGTGCTTTGAACTCTTCCAAGTTGATGGTGTCCTCATCATCTAATTTGATGTCTTCAATTGTGCTTGGCTCCTCCTTGGTGAGGCTTGGAAATTCCTCTTCCAAGTCATATGGTAATTTGACCTTCCTGCATTCACTTTCAAACCAACAATCATTATCATCAAACACATCTCTACTGACCATAAATCCTTTGTTGGATGGATTATAAAACCTGTATCCATTCTGATTTAAATCATACCCTATGAAAATGCATTTCTCTGCCTTAGGGTCTAACTTACCTCTGATTTGACATGGAACATGCACATAAGCAAAAAGTCCAAATATTCTACAATGATCAAGTGATGGCTTTCTACCATGCCATGCCTCCTATGGGATCATCCCATCAAGTGACTTAGAGGGTAACCTGTTAATAAGATAAGGTAGACACACTCTCTACCCACAAGTAATTAGGCAACCTCTTTTCATTAAGCATTGATGTAGCTGCTTCAACAATCAACCTCTTTCTCCTCTCTGCTACCCCATTTTTCTCAGGGGTATACTTGGTAGTAATCTCCCTTTTGATACCTCTTTCCTTCAAAAATACATCAAATTCATCGGAAAGGTACTCACCTCCTCCATCTGATCTTATATTGAATACTTTAACTTTATGTTTCATGAAATACAAGATAGTCGACCTACTGATGTCATCAATGAATGACACATAGTACCTTGAGCCTGAAATTGACGGGTCCTTGCTTGGTCCCCACACATCTGTGTGGAAAAGTTCCAAATAATCCTCATGCATATGGCCTTTCTTTGTAAAGGGTAACCTGTGTGATTTACCAAACTGACAAGCACCACATTTATAGATCATGTGTTGTTTGGATACATTAGGTATCCCAAGCACACATTGATCTCTACATATCTGCTTCAAGGTTCTCTCACCAATGTGCCCTAATCTTTTGTTCCAAATCTCCAACTCAGACAAAGTTTGATCCTTGTAATTATAAAATGCAATGTTTCTAGTATCCTCAAGCTCAAATGTAAATAATCTACCCGTTTTCTCTCCCTTGGTAATTCTCTTGAATCCATGTTGGGGGTCCTCCACAAAAGCTCCATATTTATTGAACCTAACTTGCAAACCCTTTTCCAGTATGTGTCCAACACTCATCAAATTCTTTGTGATAGTAGGTACATAAAGAACCCTCCTCAATAGATTTCTATTCCCATCAGAAGTTTTGACATTTCCTACCTTGACCACAGAATGCATCACCTATCTTCACTTGGTGCTTTCCCTTGGGCTCCTCAAGTTCGGGAAAGCAGAGCTACATTGCCTGTTACATGGTTTGAACAACCTGAGTCAATATAGAAGAGGTGCTCATCATTCGTACCTTGTTTTGAAGTCAATATCCATACCTTTCTAGTTGTTTCTTCTCCCTTGTTGACCTTCTAGGCGCTTGCTTGGAGCATTCTCCACACGCTTGCATTTTGCTTTTCCTCTTGACTTTCATAGCTTTTAATCCTGTTCCCTTTTATCTCTTCATTCTCTCTATCACTTCTTGGATCTTTGACCTATGTATCACACGTGCTCCCTGGTTGATAGAGATCAGAATCAAGATCATATGGTAGAGTTACCTTTTGTTTTTCTTCATCATTCCAAGACCTGTATTCTTCAAACACATCCCTACTTTTAGTGAATTGCTTGGTTAGAGGATTATAGAGACTGTAATCTCATCTTAGTTGAATCATATCCAATAAATAGTGTGTTTGTTGCCCTTTCATCTAGCTTACCTTTTACTTGTGAAGGTACTTGAACATAAGCTAAACAACCAAACACCTTGAAATTTCCTAGAATAGGTTTTTTCCCATGCCATGCTTCATAAGGAGTCATACCGTGAAGTGATTTGGATGATAGTCTATTGAAAAGGTACACAAAAGTTGAAATAGCCTTTCCCCATAAAAAATATAGCAACCTTTTCTCTTCAAGCATTGTTTTATCTGATCTAACCAATGTCTTGTTTCTTCTCTCTACAATTCCATTGAGTTCACGAGAGAAGTTGATCCTACCAAAGAGGGATCTTGGCTTTACCCCCGTACATTCGTATGTACTAAGTCCAATAAGTTGTTGTGGATGTAGCCTTTGTGGTTGAATGGTTCTCTTTGTGCCTTCCCAATCTGACAAGCATCACACTTATTGATCATGTGTTTCTTTGATATGTTCAGCATCCCAAGAACACTTTGATCCTTAAAAATAGCCTTTAAGGTTATTTCATTCACATGACCTAGCTTCTTATGCCATTCAAGCTCACTTAGGGTTTGAGACCCAAAGTTGAATAGAGCTATATTTTTGGTTTCTCCTACTTCAAAAGTAAAAAGACTACCATGCTTCTCACCTTTGGCAATCTTCTTGAAGCCTTGACATGGTTCTTCCACAAAAGCGGCATGTTTGGTACACCTAACTTGCAAGCATTTCGAAACTATTTGACCTACACTTATTAGGTTTTTTGTAATAGGAGGAACATAGAGTACCTTGCTCAAAATATTTGACCTACCACTAGAAGCTTTAACATTACCAATCTTTTCCACATTATGATTTTTTTCATTCCTTGTTGATACCTCATGTCCATGCTTTGTACTTTCCAAGTCAGATAAGAGAGCTATGTTACCTGAAACATGATTTGAACATCCTAAATCTATGTAGAATAAATGATCACCTTCTTTACCTCCATGGTGCCTTAGATTCAACAAAAGCAATCAGTCTTCATGTTTTTGGTCTTCAAAATGGTTTCTATAGTCATTTATGTTATTTTTTCTATTTAATTTATGTCCATCTCCACCTCTCTTGTTTTTATATCCACCTCCTCCACTTGCTTTCTAGTTCTTTCCATTGAACCAAAAAATTTAGAGTGGCGTGATTATTTGTATAACATATGGTACAAGGTTGAATATTCTCACCTTCCCAATATACATCCTTCACAGACATGTTTACAAGATGCCTCAAGTTTGGGCAGAGAGGAAAGCATTTCATAGTTTTTTTAGACATAGAAAACTAGGAAATTCAAATGACCAAAGTGTGCATGCCAAAGCTTTGCATGTCAGATATCTGAGAATCTTGATTTGCACATGTAGAATTATGCACAGATTTTGCATAGTCGATGAGCTTATACAACCCACAATATAAAGTGCTAGAAGCAATAATAACACTTACATATGAGAGATAACGAACTGTACATCTGTCATCAACAAGTTTGACAAACAATAAAATCTTGGCTAATATTGAGACTGACAGAAACTTTTTCTGGATCCTTTGTACGTATAAAGCATTTGACAATGTGAAAGAACTACCATCAGTAGTAGCCAAAATGATCTTACCAAGTCCCATTACATGATAAGATGTATTTTAGTGCATGTGAGAGTATTCATTGTAGGGGTAGGCTAAATTGAACTAAAGAATCTTCACTGCGAGGTAGTATTTTTGGTTTCCCCACTACGAAAGTACCAAATATTTGAGTTTGCTATAGCTATCCTTCTCATACGAAGATGGTTCATAACTGCATATAGTAGCAAATGCCCATTCTTCATTCTAAAAACGATTAGCAGACTCTGTTTTAGGTGTAGAGGCCTCTACAACAAGCATTGTAGCCTCTTTCATCTTTGCCTCTTTTGAAGCCCGCTTTCGACAAATTTTTATGACATGATTGTTTCCCTTGTAGTATTTGAAAAATTACTTTTGCTGTTCTCTTTTGTTCTCATCTTTGCCTTCTTCTTTGACTATGCAACATTAGCCAATTTCTACTTACTAGTAGGTGAGCTCCACTAGGAAAGCTTTATCTTTCCCTTCATCATCAATAAAGAGTAGAAGCAAGACTCTAATATGAATATAATAGACCGTCAAGAACAAGTGAACTATCTCGTAAGACTTGATAAGTAGAAATGAATTGCTCCTTTAATTCTTTTATCTTTGTCAAAAAACTCTCCATATAATCTTCTCCATTCATATTCTCACTCTCCAACTATTAGCGAAGGTAAGCAACACAATCCTCATTTCTTCTGTGGTATAAAGTGATAAGTGTATCCCAAGTGGTATAAAGTGGTAAGTGTATGCCAAGCATCCTTTTCTATTTTGCATGAGTGAATGTCAGGGATTATGGCACCTTGATAGAAAAAGTTATCAATGCATGTGCTTGTGCATCTTTGCCATCTCAACAAAGTTTCTCTATAGTAGGTGCAATTGGAACTGTAGCAGAAAAGAAATTTGATGATCATCATGTTCAACACCATCTCCATCATATTCACTAACTATGTTGGCAAGTGTAGAACGATGCTTTTCAACACCCTTCATAATATTCTATAGTCCTTTTGCTTCCAATACATGACACATCATATATGCCTATGATGGGTAATTGGTATCATTCAACCTATCTTGATTAGTTAACATAGGGAATACATCATTGCTTTCAACAATGGCCACTCACTAAGTACCCTACTACAAAAAAATGAGTGTATCTCAAAATGTTGTACTGAACCATCCTCTCAAGATTTGCTAAACCTATAGTAGACTTCGAGGCACTTGTACTAGCAAAACAAAACCTATATATATGTTTTGCACAAAAGGACAAAATTGTGTATGTAAGCATTGTGATAGTCCTTTTAGAGGTCAAAACGAGTTTAGATCCAAATTTTGATGCCACAAAATGAAGTAGTTTTGAACTCCTAATTCCTCTAACTATGGTCACCAATTTTTATGTGATTCTAAGACTGAATAGAGGGGTGTTGAGGACACCCTAGATGAAGCAGAAACATTCTCTAATACCAATTTGTTGGAGTTTCATGTTCATGGAAGCACTTGAAGATCACAAGGAAGAGGAAGAAGCTTAGAGCATAAGAAAATATTGAATATATTACTAAGTGAATCTACTAAGATAAGTAACCCATTAGGTTTATTGGCATATATACAAGGCAAGGGAAACCAACCTCCTAAAGAGAGAAAAGGGTGCCTTGGTGGTCCTAAGTTTGTTCACACACATCAATATCAAAACATATCAATAGATGATGAGGACCTAAATCAACAATTACCCATTTGTACTAAGGAGACATCTATTAGCTCCAAAGACATGATACTTTGCTGTCTCTATTTACAAGTGGACAATCTAGTGCTGGTCCTAATGAGACAGCTTCCCAACCTTTGCAAATTTCATGTGATGATGAAAATCATTCAATTTCTGATGCAATCTTAAATGATGCACTTGTTGATGAGAGAGCTGATATTGAGCAGGCAAAAATTATGCCAAAATGGCTGGTGTAGACTTTGCGTGAGAGCAAATTAGATGCACCTCTGTCATATCATACTTGATCAGGCTCTCATAGTGCCTCTTTTGCATCAGATTGCTATGCTATGGCTACCTCTAGTCTCTGTGATAACACTAAACCTGTTTCATTTGATGAAGCATAAAATTCTGAACATTGGATGGTTGCAATGAAATTTGAATATGATGCTTTCATGAAAAATGGTACCTGGTATTTATGTGACTTGCCTCCTAGCAAGAACGCCATTGGCACTAAGTGGGTATACAAGATGAAGCATAAAGGTGATAGAACAGTTGACCAGTATAAGGCTAGGCTTGTTGTAAAGGGTTATGCATAGGAAAGAGGCATTGATTTTGATGAAACCTTTGCTCCTACTTGCCGAACGACTACTCTTCATAGCATCTGTGCACTTGCAATTAACATGGTTGGAATGCACATCAATTGGACATTAAAATAGCGTTTCTGAATGGTGACTTGCATGAAGAAGTGTATGTTTTTCAGCCCCGTGGATTTGTGCAAAAAGGGCATGAAAACCAAGTGTGCAGGTTAAAGAAGGCATTATATGGTTTAAAGCAAGCACCACATGCTTGGTATGAAAAGATACATGCCTATCTCATTGCACATGCTTTTGAGAATAGTCCAACTGAAAGCACCTTATATGTTAGGTGTGCTAATGATGTGCTTCTGATCATTGTGGTGTATTTTGATAACATGATGCTCATTGGTTCTGATGACACACATATTGCTGATTTTAAGGTTGATTTGCATGCCTCATTTGAGATGTCTAATTTGGGTCATTTGCATCACTATTTGGGCATTCAGTTTATGCAAGTTGATGGTGGATGGATTTGTTTCAAACGAAATATTCGACACATTATTGCAGCATTTTGGCATTGAAGACTATAAGCTTGTTTCCACTCCTATGGAGACATGTTTATGATTGGGTCTTCATGATGCTGGAGATGCATTTGATGTTGTTCTCTATCGACACGCTCTTGGATGCTTGATTTACTTATGCATTACTCGGACATATATTCAGTTTTCTATCTCATAGATGAGTAGGTTTCTGCATTGGTAGACGATTAAGCGCATCTTTCACTACTTGAGTGGTACCCGACTAATTGGACTGTTTTATACCAAGGGGGGATCACTACCCTAAGATTTCCATGATTTTTCAGACATTGATTGAGCTGGTTACTATGACACTCGTGTGCCGACTAGTGGCTTTTGCTTCATGCTTGGTAGCTCCTGTATATCTTGGTTGAGCAAGAAGTAGCCAACTGTGACCACTTCTAGTTGTGAGGCTGAGTATAGGGAAGCTTTCATAGTGATGGTTGACTATGTGTGGCTCATGCCTTATGGCTGATCTGGGTGTTGGTTACTCTTCTGCCACTATCATCTTCACTATTAGTCAGAGCGCATTGGAAATTGCAAGGACCCCTGTGTTCCATGCTCGCACTAAGCACATTGAGGTGCATTATGTCAGAGAGAGGTTCTCTCTTGCGGAGATCAGCTTGGTGTATGTGCCCACGTAGGAGACCATTGCAGACCTTTTTAGGAAGGCTCTGCCAAGGGCTTTCTGCAAAGCTTTGGGCTTACTTCCATTTGTGGATTGATTCCACATAGCTTGGCACTTCCTTATACATTAGTGCCAGCTCCTTGTTCATCGCATCACTCCCAGGGGGGACTTGTTGATATATTTAGGTAGTGACATGTGTGAACAATCTAGGAGCACTAGGGCACTTCTTTCCCTCTTTAGGAGGTTGTTTCCCCCAGTTTGTATATACGCCAGTTGCCCTAACGAACTACTTATTTTTGTACATCCTCATGGTAATACATTAAGTATTGTGTATTGGGCTCCAAGCTTCTTCTTCTTCCTTGTGCTGTGCGCGCATATATATATATATATATATATATATATATATATATATATATATATATATATATATATATATATATATATATATATATATGTATATATATGTATATATATGCATATATTATACATACGGAGAGAGAGACATAAATATAACAAATAGAAGCAATGCATATCCTGCATTATCAAGACTTATACTTACTTCAATTTCAAGCAAACAAAACACAGTTAGGGGTCACATAAAGCTCTCATTTGTCTTTTAAACTCCAGCCCATGCCCCATTATACTATATTTTTGTCAGGTTTTGTGTTTCACTCCACCCCTAATCTACCTATGCATGTTCTCATGGGCACCTCTACTATGCTCTCAGGAGCTGGGAGTGGTATAGGTGTCCTAAAAATAAATAGATAAAAATGAATACAAACATGTGTTATAATATCATTAAAAATATTACTTATAGGCAAATAAGTCTCTTCCTACAAATGGAGTCATAGAGGAGCCTTCCTCTCGCTGCTCAGTAAGGATCTCTACAGTAAAGTCTAATTTCTCATTAGGCATGTCTACATACTCATGCATGGAAGCCCCTAAGGAATGAGGCAAAACTTCCCTTTCATAATATTCTTTATGAGAGTGAGGGTCACCTTTCTCTCTCCGCTATGATCCATAATATATGTACATATAAAACAAAATGGATTACAAATATATATATATATATATATATATATATATATATATATATATATATATATATATATATATATATATATATATATATATATATATATATATATATATACACACACACACACACACACACACACACACACACACACACACATATATATATATATATATATATATATATATATATATATATATATATATATATATATATATATATATATGTGTGTGTGTATGTGTGTATGTGTATGTGTGTATGTGTGTATGTATATATATGTGTATGCATGTGAATGTATGTATGCATGTGTGTATGTATGTGTGTATGCATGTGTGTTTGTATATATATGTATGTATATGTGAGTGTATGTGTATGAAGGTGTGTATGTATATATATGTGTATACATGTAAGTGTATATATGCATGTGATTGTATATGTGTGTCTACGTGTGTGTATGTATGTGTAAATATATGTATGTGTATGTTTATATGTGCATGTGTGTGTATGCATATGTGTGTGTAATGCTTGTGTTTATATATGTATACATATGCATGTGTGTACGAATGCATGTGAGTATGTATGCACATATATATATGTATGCACATATATGTATGTATGCACATCTATGTGTATGTATATGTTTGTGTCTATATGTGCGTGTGTGTATATGTGTTTATATGTGTGTGTATGCATAAGTTTGTATTTGTGTGTATGCATGTGTTTGTATGTGTATGTATGCATGTGTTTGTATAGTGTGTTTGTGTGTGTACATGTGCATATATGCATATGTGTCTATGTATGTGTGTGTATGCATATATGTGTATGTTATATTCCAAAGATGTACATGCTTGGAGGAACGAGAAGTTCCTTGCTCTGGGGATAGCCAAGGCCAAAAGCCAGAGAGTTCATATGAGGCGCCTACTCAGGATGGCCAGATGAGTAGAGGGACCTTAGAGAGGACTCTAGATGGTGACTAGGCAAGGGCTATAAATAGGTTGGGAGGTGAGCCCGAGGCACGTTATTCTCCACTTCTCACATTTGGTATCAGAGCATGGTGGAGAGACCCATGGAGGGCAAGGAGATGGTGAATTCTTGAGCAAGTAGATCTTTAGAAGGATTCCATACTATTTGCAGATCATCATCATTGTCGGCAAGAGCTCGAACAACTATGGAGAAATCTAAAGAGAGGTTTCCATCATGGCGTGCGGTTCGCGGAGGCAAAATAATGTAGAGCGTGCAGTTCGTGGATGAAAAATGCTATACAAGAGGCAGTGCTGCTTGATTACAGGTAAGTATGGATGTCTTTTGCTTCACAAAACTAAACAAATAGAAGTGTAGCGCACAAGATTCGAACCTCCAACCTTCAAGTAGGAGGTGGATGGTCTAGCCACTATGCCACATCAACTTCGATGACTCTAGATTCACGCCTTTTAACCTAGCCCGATAATTTGGTGCGCACGGTCAACAAACAGAGAAAGTATGAAAGATAGAGAGATGGAGAGAAAGAGATGAAGAGATAAGAAGAGATTGAGGAGAAAGAAAGAGAAAGGTAGAGAGAAAGAAAGAGAGAGAAAGAAAGAGAGAGAAAGAAAGAAAGAGAAGAAAGAAAGAAAGAGAAGAGAGAAAGAGAAAGAAAGAGAAAGAAAGAGAAGGAAGAGAGAAAGAGAAAGAAAGAGAGAGATACAGAAAAGAGAGATAAAGGAAAATCAAGGAGCAAGAAAATGGATGAACCAAGAGGAAGAGAGAAGATGAAAGTGAATATTAGAGGGAGAAGAAAAAATTAGAAAGAGAGAGGAGTAAAGAAAGAACAAAAAAGCAAAGATAGGAAGTAACCGAAAGAGCATGGTAAGCATACCTAGCTTTACCAAAATGGACATAACTTTCTCATATGGTATCAAAATTGGATGTTTCCACTTGGGATAGAAAGTAAAGTTCAAGAGCTTTCAAATGATTGGCTGAAAGTATCATTGTATGTATGTATACATATGCATGTGTGTGTACGAATGCATGTGAGTATGTATGCACATGTGTGTATGTATGCACATGTATGTATGTATGCACATGTGTGTGTATGTATATGTATGTATGTATGTATGTGCATGTGTCTGTATACATGTATCTATGTGTGTATGCATGTGTGTATTTATGCATGTGAATGTATGTGTGTGTCTATATGCGTGTGTATTTATATGTGCAAGTATCTATATGTATATGTGTATGCTTATAAGTGTATATGTACAAGTATCTATATGTGTATGCATATGTGTGCATTTGTGTCTCTGTATATGTATGTATGTATGTGTGTGTATATGTGTATATGTGTATGTATGTATATGTGGGTATGTATGTGCATCTTTGTGTATGCATGTGTCTATGTATGTATTTATGCGAAGCTATCTAACATGAGCATCACATAAGCGATGGTCTATGCTTTTTTTTTTTCATTTGGGAGCATCGCTATGTGCCCTTTATTCTTGCAGTGAAGTAAAGGTAGTTCCCAAAAGAAGGTGTCAACATAGGACAACAAACATCACTATGAACAAGATTCAATTTAAGAGTAGCTTGAACAAAACCATCTTTTGGGAAGGAGGAATGTTGTATTTTGCCCAATATACATCCTTCACAGACATGTTCTTTGCATGTGAGATATCTGAGAATCTTGATTTGCACATGTAGAATTATGCATAGATTTTGCATAGTCTATGAGCTTATACAACCCACAATATAAAGTGCTAGAAGAAAGAATAGCACTTACATTTGAGAGATCATGAACTGTACATCTGTCATCAACAAATTTGACAAACAATAAAATCTTGGCTAATGTTGAGACTAACAAAAGATTTTTCTTGATCCTTGGTACATAGAAAGCATTTGACAATTTGAAAGAACTACCATCACTAGTAGCCAAAATGATCTTATCAAGTCCCATTACATGATAAAAGGTGTTTTTAGTCCCCACTACCAAAGTACCAAATATTTGAGTTTGCTATAGCTATACACTTCTCATGAGAAGATGGTTCATAAATGCATACAGTAGCAAATGCCCATTCTTCATTCTAAAACCAATTAGTAGACTCTATTTTAGGTGTAGAGGCCTCTACAACAAGCATTCTCGCCTCTTTCATCTTTGCCTCTTTTGAATCCCTCTTTCGACAACTTTTTATGACGTGATTGTTTCCCTTGTAGTATTTGAAGTTTTTCTTTGCTATTCTCTTTTGTTGTCATCTTTGCCTTCTTCTTTGACTATGCAAAATTAGCCAATTTCTACTTATTAGTAGATGAGCTCCATTTACCTTTTCCCTTTTGACTAGCTAGGAAAGCTTGAGCTTTCCCTGCATCATCAATGAAAGAGTAGAAGCAAGACTCTAATATGAATATAATAGACGGTTAAGAACAAGTGAAATATCTGGTAAGACTTCATAAGTAGAAATGAATTGCTCCTTTAATTCTTTTATCTTTGTTAAAAAAACTCTCCATATAGTCTTCTCCATTCATATTCACACTCTCCAACAATTTGCAAAGGTAAGCAACACAATCCTCATTTCTTCTGTGGTATAAAGTGATAAGTGTATCCCAAGTGGTATAAAGTGGTAAGTGTATGCCAAGCATCCTTTCTATTTTGCATGAGTGAATATGAGAGATTATGGCATGCTTGATAGACAAAGTTATCAATGCATGTGCTTGCGCCTCTCTACCATCTCAAAAAAGTTTCTCTATAGTAGGTGCAGTTAGAACTATAGCAGGAAAGAAATTTGATGAACAATATCATGTTCAACACCATCTGCATCATATTCAATAACTATGTTGGCAAGCGTAGAATGATGCTTTTCAACACCCATCATAATATTCTATAGTCCTTTTGCTTCCAATACATGACACATCATATATGCCTACAATGGGTAATTGGTATCATTCAACCTATTGTGAATAGTTAACATAGGGAATACATGATTGCTTTCAAAAATGGCCACTCAATAAATATCCTAATAAAAAAAAATGAGTGTATCTCAAAATGTTGAATCGAACGATCCTCTCAAGATTCCCTAAACCTATAGTAGACTTTGAGGCACTTGTAGTAGCAAAACAAAACCTATCTATATGTTTTTGCACAAAAGGACAAAATTGTCTATGTAAGCATTGTGATAGTCCGTTTAGAGGTCAAAACGAGTTGAGATCCAAATTTTGATGCCATAAAGTGATGTAGTTTTGAAATCCTAATTCCTCTGACTATGATCACCAATTTTCACGTGATTCTAAACTAGATGAAGCAGAAACATTCTCTAATACCAATTGTTTGAGTTTGAGGTTCGTGGAAGCACATGAAGATCAAAAGGAGGATTCAAGTAGTGATGAATCGATAATAAAAAATGATTCATAGACACTCAAAGTCATGGGAGTAGTCTTTCAAGAAAAGGAAGATAAAGATAAAGACGATAATCTAGGGGACAAGGTGAGGATCCCATACGCGAAGCGGATCTCCAAAAGATGCTAGCAAAAGATCTCACCTTAGAGGAAATGACCAGATACGTTAACATGCTCAAAAAATACCCCACATTGTTAATAAAATATTATAATGAAATCCATGGTATAACTATCATTCAACATAATATAAAAAGCAAGCCTGAATCAAGGCTGGTGGTGCAAAAGCTTAGAAGGATTAAAACACTTCAACAAGAGGCTCTTCTAAATGCGGTAAATAGACTTTTAAAGGTTGGTTTTATTTACCTTCTATCAAATTTAGAATGGTGTCTCCATTAGTACTTATCCCAAAAAAGAATAGTAAATGGAGGATGTGTGTAGATTATAAACCCTTGAATGTAGTAACCAAGAGAGAACTTTTTCCACTATCCTTCCAAGATGAAATTCTAAATGAAGTGATAGGTCATGAAATATACACTCTATGTGATGGATACTCAAGATACATTCAAATTTGGATAGCCAACAAGGACCAAAGGAATACCATACTCATTATGCCATGGGGATGTTTTGCTTATCGACTAATGCCTTTGGGCCTAACCAATGCATATGCAACATTCCAAAGGTTTAAGAACTATGTTTTTTCAACCATTCTTTGGATCATCAATAAGGGTGTACATGGATGACATTTGCATATATAGTACTAGATCTGTGTATTTTAAAAATGTTGAAGAAGTCTTAAAGAGATTGTATGGGCTTAGAGGTCAATTGAAGCTTGAAGTCATATTTCCGAGAAAGAGGTAGTTCTACTTGGACACGTCATATCAAGAAAGGGGATTCAAGTTGATCCATCTAAAGTGGAAGCCTTATTGGCTTTACCTCCTCCAACAACAAGGAAGAAGACCCTCACTTTTGTACAAAAGGTATGCTACATATCAAGGTGCATCCATCTTCTTTGTGAAATAATATTTCCATCACAAAAGCCTATACAAGATAAGGTCTTTGCATGGGATGATATCCATAGCGAATCTTTTGAAGAAATCAAAAGAGTACTCCAACAATCTTCCCATATTGATGCCCCAAAATATGGAGTCTTTCTATGTGTGTCCAACCACACATGAGAATGCAATAAGAGTGGACTTAATCCAAAAGGATATGAAAATATCACATGCAATCTATCTACTTTACAAGCAAGGTAATGAAAGAAAATGAGAAGAGGTACACAAGTGTAGAGAAACTCATGTATGCTCTCATGTTTGGAGTAAGGAAGTTTCAATCTTACCTTCTTGCTAGGCTTTCATTGTTTTTATGATAGATCATGCCTTCCCAAATGTGGTTGAACATATGAGTATCTTATTTAAAATAGCTAAATGGGTTCTTGAACTCCAAGAGTAGAACCATAATCTTGTAGTAGAGCAAAGCACAAGATCTAGCCTTGTAGACATACTAACCTACAAGAAGTGGGAAATGAAAATATCCAATGTAAAGGGAATAACCTTGCAAGAGGAAGAATCCAAGATGCACATACTATATTTTTTGATGATGCATATAAGAAGAAAATCTACAAAGCAACATGAGGGTTTCTAATCTATGATCAAAATAAGTAGATCACCTTCAAGAAAGATTCAAATAATAGAGCACAATATGAAGGACTATGTCATGCTTTCTATGAATGTGTTCATCATGGTGTCAAAAGGGTGATATGTTTGAATGGTAAAAAAGAATAAGAGTGTTATTGATACAATTTGATAATATTCAAATATTTCATGTAGCAAGGATCCAAAATAATGAAGTAGATGCATTAGCCAATAAGCAATCCGATAAATTTTCAGCATCAAAGAAGCTAGGAGACAATAGATTTGTAAGTCAAGAAGGATTAAAAGATATTATGGAGTTGCTTGAGACTCGAGAACCACCCAAATACCTAAACAATGTACAAAGGCATAGACTAGTGAAGAAGGATCTACAATACCAACTTGTAGGAGATCATCTCTATGAGAAAGATAAAGAATTTATCATTAGAAGGGTCCCTCATCGAATGAAATAAGGAGAACTCTTGAATCATGTCATGATCATGCATGTGGAGGATACTTTTCACATGAAATAACAATAAGGAAACTCCTTCAAACAAGCTATACATGTTCTAGACTTCATAAAAATGTTCAATATTGGTGTAAAACATGCCATAAATGTTAGATTGTAGGGAACAAGATGCTTATGTATGAACCAAGGAAATCTCTCATCTTTTATGGGCCATTTGAGAAATTAAAAGCGATGCAATTGGGTCCTTGCTAAGGAAAAGCTTTCGAAAGAAGTACATCATTGTGGGAATGAACTACTTGAATAGATGGGTAGAAGGACCTAGCACAAAAAGAACCATACTACAAGATATTGGGAAGTACATTTATGATCTCATATGTTCTAGATTCGGTATAACTTTAGAGACACTATTTGATCATGGTCAAGGTTCTAGATCAGATGTTCTGAAT
>CM035421.1:112962910-113102910 GCA_020310875.1 Ceratopteris richardii
AGAAACAAAGGAGAGGGAAATTATTCATAATAGTTTTGTAGAGAAAAGGAAAATTATGTGAAATCTAAAGAATATAAAGGAGATACATAGACACCGTCATCTTGATTTGATAAATGAGATAATGAGAGAGAGTTAGGAACGTCTCTAGATTTTAGGCAAGACATAAATCACTCAGAATTAGTGTGATGATCAGCTCATATCCTATGACTAAAGTGACTAGTGTATATATACACTTTTAGCTCATGATTGTTGATAGATTCAACCTAAAAGTGATCCAACATTTTAGGGATTAATTTGTACTTTGAATTCCAATGAGTTCATGGCTTTTGGCCTCAATAAGTTCATAAGATTCTCTTCAATTATCGGATTTACCTCTAGCTTAAATGAAATCCTTTAGAAATTATGCCTCCTTAAGTGTATGCTGCTATGAGTGTGAAATTATGCCTCAAATATTTAGAGAAATCCTTTGTGCAAAAGTTAAGAACTTAGGCTTGCTACATGCACCAACAACTCCCCCTCAAGCTAAGATTCTTGAGTCTTCAATCCATTTATATTTCTTGAAGCGCATTAATAGCTTTGAACCATAAAATCTTACTCCATCGAATGCTTTGTTCATCATATCTATAGATTGTTGTTGAGAGGATACATATGAGAGCTCAATTTTCTTTGTTGTGATTTTCTCCTTTACATTGTGATAGTGGAGCTCAGTGTGTTTGGTCGTGTAAAGAAAAATTGGATTTGATGCAAGATGAAGAGAGCTTACATGAGGAGTAGAAGACGATACCCAAGTCTATGTACAATGTCATGATACACATGGCTTCCTATGTTGCATTAGCCGAATCTCTATATTCAATATTTATTGATGAAAGTGCAATAGTGGGTTGCTACTTGCATGACCATGAAATGGTCTTTTTACTTGCAAATGTAAGGTAGCATCAAGAACTTCTCCTATCATTCTTTGAACATGCCCAATCTACAACAAAGAATAGCTATATGTCTATATCAGAGGTATATTGATAATATAGACCTTCATTTTTTGTTCCCTTTCGATACTTGAGTACCCTTTTAGCTCCATCCATGAGTGGTTTCCTATGAGTATGCATAAATTGAGTCAAAACACTTATACTAAAGCAAATGTCTACCCTACTAAGTGTTGCATAATTCAAAGTTGCCACCAAGCTTTGATAGCTTGTTATGTGTTCACTTGATTCACCTTCATGAGCACTTAGCTTCGAGTTTATCTCCATTGGTGTACCTACTATTTAAGAATTCTCCATCTTGAAATTATCTAGCATATTCTTGATGTGTTTCTTTTGAGTGAGATACATACCCCTCTCTATATATACAACTTGCAAACCAAGGAAGTATGTGAGTTTCCCTAGGTAACTCATCTAAAACTCATCTTTCATTTTTAGCTTTATCCCTTTGATTCCTTTAGCATCATTGCCTATGATTATGATATCATCTGCATAAACACAAAGCTAAATGACCTCCATGATTCCTCTTGATGAAGAGTGAAGGATCCACTTTGCTAACAATGAAACCGTTACCCTGCAAATAGGTTACGAGTTTATGATTCCAAGGTCTTGGAGATTGCTTTAGACCTTAGCTTGCATAAATGTTCAAGAAAATGTGAAACTTCAAAGCCATTTGGTTGATCCATATATACACCTCTTCACATATCCATCCATTCAAAAATGCATTCCTCACATCTTTTTGATAAATCTTCCAATTCTTGGTAGCTGCAATGCTTGTAAGCACTCTGATTGTTGGCATCTTTGCCATAGGTGAGAAGGTCTCCTCATTCTCAATTCCATGGGTCTCAACATACCCTTTGGCCACAAGCTTAGCCTTATACCTCTTGATGGTTCCATAAAAATTCTTCTTCAATTTTTACATCCATCTAGATCAAATAATCTTCATGGTTGGAGTCTTTGACACCATTTCCTAAGTGTGATTATCCTACAAGGCTTCAGTTTGTTCTTCCACAGAATTCATCTATTTTTTCTTCTTCTTCTTTGCCTCCTCAAAAGATGAGGGTTCCTCTGAGTTTAAGTTGTGTGCTAAATGAATACAAAGTTTAGTCACTAGATGTGTATCATAGCCATACCTCTCTAGCTTCTTTTTCTCCAAATAGATCTTCTCATGGTTTGCTAAGAATATTCTACAACACCCCTCAACTCTTGTACCTTGTCATTTGTTTTGGAATTTCATGAGCTGATTTCTCTTCTTTGAGTCTTTTGATCATCTTAAAAATCACTTGATGCTTCAAGTGTATTTGTATTCTTGCTTGAGAGTGTTGGGAAAACCTCCTCTAGATCATATCGTAGCTTAATCTTCTTGCAATCATCTTCAAACCATGATTTTTTCTCATCAAACACAACATCTCCATTGACTATAAAACCTTTATTGCTAGGGTTATATAGTCTATAACCTTTTTGATTAAGATCATATCCTATAATACATGCTTCTTTCCCTTAGGGTCTATGCTTCCATTCCAAGCTTAATAAAGGGTCACATCATCCATGGTTTTGAAGGAAATCTATTTATCAAGTATGTGGCAGTATATAATCCGTGTGCCCACAAATAATTTGATAGCTTTTTCTCATTCACCATGGGCGTTGCTTCCTCAACAATGGTCCTATTCCTCCTCTATACTACTGCATTTTATTCAAGACTGTAGCTGGTACTAACCTCTCTTTTGATTCCTCTATCTTGTATGTAGGAATCAAATTCATGGGAGGAATATTCTGCCTCTCCCTAGACTTTGGTCTCTTTATGATTTTACCTATTTGATTCTTCACAACATCTAAATATTTATAAAAATATAAGATTTGTCATCCTTATACTTCATGAAGTACACAATTGTCTATTCATGATGACAATCTTTAAATGACACATAATACCTTGATCCAAAATTTTATGGTTCTTTGCTTGGTCCCCAAAAATCTATGTGGAAAATCTCCACAAGGTCTCCATGTATGTATCCTTTCTTGGTGATGGGTTTCCTATGTGATTTTCCAAATTGACATGCACTACACTTGTATATCATGTATTGGTTTGTGATATTGGGTAGTCCAAGCACACTCTCATATTTATTGATTTGTCTGAGGGATTTTTCTTTAGTGTGAGCTAACTTCTTATGTGAAGCCTCAAGCTATCATACGTTTTGAATCCCTTAATTGGAAAAAAGGAAATGTTCTTGGTGCCTTGGAGTTCAAATGTGAACAATCTACCTATTTTTGCTCCCTTTGATATCTTCTTAAACCATCAATATGGATCCTCTACATAGGATTGATGCTTGGTGAATCTCACAGTCAAACCTTTCTCCACAATTTGACCTACACATATTAGGTTTTTTGTAATAGTAGGCACAAGAACTCTACTTAAAAGATTCACATTACCATCCAAAGTCTTCACATTCCCTATTTTCTCCGCAAGGTACTTTGTGCCATCACCTATCTAAACCTCATTCTTGTTCTTTGGATCTTCAAAGTTTAAGAGCAAGGCTACACTTTTACCTACATGGTTTGAGCATCCAAAATTAATGTAGGAAACATGCTCATTAGATTTACCTTCCTACATCTTCATGTTCATAAGTAGAAGTGAATCATCTTGAGCTTGATCACCTGTGTAATTGATTTAGTCTCTCCTTCCTTTGTATCCTCAAACATAGTTTTTATTGTAGGATTTATTGGTGTAACCATATGAATTGTTGTATACACCTCTTGAAGCTCCATAAACACCTCTATTGTATCCTCTTCCTCTCTGAATTCTTGGATTTTCGAAGAAATTGCTTACGATGAGATTTGATAGAACACTGACTTTTCCTATTGAGCTTCTACCTCTACCTACAAATTTAGCTTAGGAGGTGCTTCCTTCATCACTATGTTTCTTACCTTTTCCTTTTCTATCTTTGCCTTTGATTTTATCTATATAAGGGGCAGATGATTTTTTACCTTGCTATTTTTCTCCATTTTTCAGGAGTTTGGCTTTATGGGTGAA
This sequence comes from Ceratopteris richardii, assembly GCA_020310875.1. Classification (NCBI taxonomy): domain Eukaryota; kingdom Viridiplantae; phylum Streptophyta; class Polypodiopsida; order Polypodiales; family Pteridaceae; genus Ceratopteris; species Ceratopteris richardii. Next base: position 112,966,916 of record CM035421.1, read on the forward strand.
CATTTGCCACACGTGTGTATTGAAATTTGGCACTTGCATATCCATGTAAAGATCCATAGTTGTGGTTAAAGCTTCCCACTTATGATGAGCTTTGATCCCATTGACGACTTGCTTCACAATCTGCTCTTCATCAATGATTTCTCCAATGCTCCTTAGTTGATCTACAATGTCCTTGATCTTGCTGACAAAAACATTCACATTTTGCTTGGGCTTCTTCTTGAGTGTTGTAAACTCCATCCACAAATGGTTTTTCCTAGCTTGGGTTCTTGAGGAGAAGAATGCCTCCAAAGCATTCCATGTCTCTTGAGAGGTATCACAATTCCTAATGATCAAGAAGTAAGAAATACAACATAGATTTTATAATGTATGACATTGCCAAATCATCCTTTGCACTCCATGTATTCAACCTTCCCTGCTCCTCTTTAGTTCGTTGGCCTTTGTTTTTAAGTAGAGGAATCATCTCATCTAGTGAGATATATCCAAACAATTTTCTCCCTTGCAGGTAAGCCTCCATGTTTAGACCATGATGAGTATTTGCATCAATTCAAATTTTAAATAGATGAGGGAAATCTATTGCCCATAATGTCTAATTTATGACTATGCTCTAATACCACTATGAGTAGTGATGGTTAATGCACAGGAATTAGAGAGGCTTGGTAGAAAACGTGCTCAAGACAAGCTTACCTACATCACGAGAACCTTCCTAGACTCCTTGAGCTTCCAATTTATGCATTTAGACCACCATAGTACTTTAGAACATCATTCTCAAAACACTATGTCAAAATACGTAACTTATGTGTACAAAACACATTGAGAGAAGCTTTTCATTATGGAACAAGGCACTCATTATTTCACACAAAGCTCACAACTTGGTAGCAATTGATCGAAAAACTTTTTAACACTTCAAATGAAGTGTTGTGTGAGCTATACCAAGTTATTTCATGAATTTATGAGGACCATATACATAGCAATGTGCATAAGAAATCGAGGCAATAATCTACACTTTTCAAGAAGAAGGAGATACATAGACATAGTTACCTTGATTGACTCATAACTAAAGATCTATAGATCCAATAGCTATAAGACGTAGGCATACTTACCAAAATCGAATTGATACATTCAATAATGATTTCATACACATAGCAATGGTGCAGAGAGCTTGACAAACTTTATTGAATGCACTCTAACAATAAACTAAGATACATGTAGCTATGAAGATGAAGTATAAATATTTTGCTAATTGATATATGATACAATGAGAGAGTGAAGAACTTCTTTAGATTCAACACAATACATAAATCACTCAGAAGGATTGTGATGATCAGCTCATACCCTGTGATTGAAGTGACTAGTGTATATATACACTTTTACCTCATGACTACTAATAGATTCCACATAAAAGAGATTCAATTTTTTAGGTAGTAATTTTAAGTTTGAATTCCAATGAATTAGTGGAATTTTCTCTAAATATTTTCACTATATTCTCTCCAATTATCTCATTTACCTTTGACTAAGATAAAACTCGACATTAACCTTCGAGCCTTCATAAGTGTATGCTACTATGAGTGTGAAATTATGCCTTAAGTATTCAGAGAAATCATTTCCTGATAAGTCAAGCAAATAGGCTTGCTCCATGCACCAAAAAAAGCATATATCACCTATTGCTTGGTTAATAAATCTTATGTTGACCTTTATGAGCTTTGACCACCTAGTTATAACATAGAAAACGTTGAAGGAAGCAAAGTATATCTCCACATGCATACCTTATGCTTTTATTCTAATATCTTCATGGATTTGAATTTTCATTTGGACCATTAGCCTCTATATACTATAATATTCTTGATTGTTTTCTAGATACACCTCTAGGTATGGTCTTTATTCTACTTGATCCATTTATGTGGATGGTGTATTAGGCAATAATTCTTTTTCTATGTTTCATATGCCTCTCTCACTTGAACGTGTTGGGTGGATTATAGAATGGGTGTTCATGTATCCTTCATTGGTGTGGTAGTTGGTTGGTAGTCTTGAAAATGATATCTCAAATGTTCCTTATAAGGTTACCTATCACAAATTAAATCTTGTATAGAGTAATATATGTGTGTTTTCTCTTGGCCAATATCATAATGTATTTGTTGCACTTGCTTTTAGTCTAGAACTTGATATATACTTGTGTGATCTAGGTGCTCACCTTAAAGGTTTAAACATGTTTGGAGGTTTAAATTTTGTGACGTTAGATGAAATTTTTCTTATAGCAAAATACTTTGCTATTTGCTTAGCAATTTCCTCAACATTCAAAACGGGTTTCTCACCTTAAATGTCTCCAAATGATATATAGTATCTTCTTGTGCTGGTGATAATAAAAAATAAAGAAAACAATCTTCCACATATAAGGCCTCTTTGATGCATGCATTTAAATTTTCACATCCCTTGCACTATAAAAAGGAAAGAGACATTCCACCAATACATTTAAAAATAAAAGAGAGATTATATTTTCTTGATATGTGAGTTATTATCCACCAAATTTCTTTAATCTTCTAGCTACAAGCCTAACATCCTTATGCCATTGTTGCTTGAAGTTAGAGATATGTAAAGATATTCATTGATTTGCACCCATTTGTGATAATTTTCTAGTGAATTTTGGAATAATTCCCCAAGGTTCATGAAGAAAATTTGATCGAATTCTCCAAACCAAAGAAGAATAGCTCCTACCAAGGTGAGTCCAAAGGCATCATATTTTGTAAAGAGATAAGATTTCTACTCTACTCATTGAGCTTGCTTAAAATCAGCCACAAGATCATCAAAATCCCTTGTACATTCATAGTGTTTTTCATGTATTTAATCACCTTGGAATATCTTAACATTCAGAAAACAACTTGAGATAATATCATGTAGAAAAAAATTGGTCCGATCTTTTCTCATTTTAATCATCAAGTTGGACTTTTCTTTAGTTGTTTTGCATGGGAACATTTGGTTGATGTGGGTTATGGTGGTTCCTTTCATTTCGCAAGGATTTGCATGCAATGATAAATTCCATTTTCTTTTGTTCAAATCATAATATTAAAATTTTTTAGATGTTGTTTATTTCACTTTGATATAGGGGTAGTCTAGTGAGTCAACTATTTTTCTTGATTCTTGGGCACCTACTTTCCTTAGGTTGCTTTACTTTAGGTAGATTATTATACGTAAAATTATTTGAAGATTGGTACAAAAAAACTTTATGTGGACATGGGTACAGAAAAGCTATATTCACAATGGGTATTTAAAACAAGTGATCTGCTCCATCCTGATTCTCGATGAATTAACGAATCTGATTTGGTTTTACTTCTTTCTTGGTTACTCTAAATATATGCAGTCTTTACTCAAAATATTCACCATTCTTCTTGAAAAGCGCTTACATTTGATGTGTGGACCTCAACCTTGTTCAAAAATTAAAGCTTCATTTTTTTCCTACAAGCCTTAGAAGATGATTTCATCTATCTTAATACATTTGAAATCCTTTCGTAAAATTGAGAGATTTTCCTCACCACTTCATACAAGGTAAATGTAATTGAGTTTTTCCACGGTTAGCTTAAGGCATATCATTCAAGGGAAATTGAGATGTTATCTACTTTATCTAGGCAGTAATTTAGCTAAATGAAGAATTTGAATTCTTTGTCTCATGGAAGTAGGATAATTATTCCCTTCATAATTAAGAGGAGATACAATTGGGATCTTTAATAACCAAAAGCAACATCGTATTCAGTCTGCGAGCTTTTTCGAAAGTATAGAAAATCCAATTTAGTAAAATGTAGCATAGGTTAGCAAAGAAGTAAGATTTTATACTTTTCCTCGGTATAAATTGAAAGCATGTGAAAATCAGTTTGTGTGATCCCCATTTTCTATCCGTATAGCTGGACAAACATTCTTACAGCCTTACTATTTTGCATGAAAATCCGCACATGAATTCTGTAAACAAATGCAGTAGGGGTGAGAACTTAAAACATCTCTTTTTATGTCAAAGAACATTGGTGCGATTGTTCAGCCCCCTGGATTTGATTTTCAAGACGCCAAGCACATGAAAGCCCGTGTCCTCATCCTCGTCTAACAAAGAAACTGTCGTCTTCCCCATGGAAAACGTTTCGCAATAATGAAGACGTTCCTTTAAATTAATTATAGACTGTTTTGATGTTCTTCCATGTAAGAAAACCTTGGGTATAACGATTTCATTGAGTATTATCAAAATCTCTTATCTTGGACTTCATTGCAAATATAGGGAAAAGAACTGCTGCATGGCGTCTAACAAGGCGTGAAGCGAGGGAATATCTTGATGAAGAAGAAATTCTGTTCACCTCCCTACCACCCACTCTTTGACAATCCTTTGCTTTTTTTCATCAACCATCCTCTATATTTCATTTTCATGTCCACATTCTCTCCTCTCTTTCTCTGCACGCACTGCCAAAGCGCTTGGCGAGTCTGCAGAGCATTGAGGAAAGCGCTACAGCGAGACACGGCAACTTCATGTTCTTCAAAAGGTCCTTCTGGATAAAGCTAATGCTTGTACCATCCGAGACTATGAATAGTCAATGTCTTGGTTTCCATGACCGAACTCTATCACATTCTTCGTCTAAGAAGGACAATACGTGCGTGACATGACATTTCATGAGGTCGATGCTCTGCATTAGCTACTTCAAAAGAGAAGATTCTGTCCTGTTTGATCTCTACAATTTCTGTCACTGACTTCTTCTACCTCTTCCTCTCCTTCTCGGGCTTGATGTGCGAGTGCACTCGTCATTCTCTTTTTCCCTACGGCAAACCGGACAAACCCAGCCTGGATAGCACCTGCAAGTCTACTATCCGCGAATTGCGTTTCCTCTTTCCTTTTTTCTGTTCCTGCGTTCGAAGATCCCCGACTCTCAATTTATTTAGAAAGCCGTCGTGCTGGAGATGAGCAAGCCATTAAGAGCTTCAAGCATGAAAAAGGTTCCAAGTCCCCCTTATCAGAGGGTATCTAAAAGTCTGCGTAACATCATCTGTTAACCGCGTGGCTGCCAGCACACGCACAAGGTCGCTTGTTTAAACTAATAATTATAGATGCGGTGCAGACGCAAACAGCTGCCTCGCAGTCGCAATATTCCGCTTCCATGCCATCACTGGTGCGTTTAACGCGTTCAATGCGTGAGTAAACACCGAGTAAAGCCAGGCATCCTCAACGGACTCCACAAACCCCGATGGAGATGGCCTCAGAATGAAAATTCAGTAGCTCAATTGAGGGTGAATGATCAAAATACAGACGAGGCGATGGGATTCCAAGCTCGTGGCATCAAAAAAGGTAACCGATGTCCATATCCAGGGTATATGATTGTGTCCTATATCTCTTATGAAGCTGCAGAATGGTTGAAGAAACCATGAACAGGAGCCTTGCAGATTTGTATGAGCTGTCGACTGAGCCGTCAATACAGGTTTTTGGATGCACCCGACGATGTTAAAGCAGGAGTTTGCGGGGCTGCGTGTTACTTCTTCGGGATAGAAAATTACACCTTTCTATTTATTCACGCGCCATGAATACACACTTCTGTACGTGTACTAAGGAATGCAAACATGGTAGTAATGGGTGCAATCAGGCTTCGAGATTGCGCAAGTTTACAGTTTCGAGCGTGCCACTACAGCCTACAGCATACGACGCAAGCTCCTTTTACCCAAAACATACGAACGGAATCTCCGTTACAAAGCTTACATCTCCTTACCAGCTCTTTCATACAAGTTTTGAACATCGGTACAATGAAACGCGCAATTTGGGAATGTATAAGTACAAACGGAAGTCTCACAAGAACGTACAATCCGCTTGCAGATGCAAGAATAATGGACATCAATGGAGTGGAGGTATTCAGTATACATATGGAGAGAGATGGAGATCGATTCGTGATGGTGTCTCCTAATGCCGAAGCAGACGTCAAGAGACCAAAGAGACACGTATGAGATTATAACTTAGTGGACGTGATGTTGATATTATGATAGTGTATTACACCATGCATAGGTTATTCACAATCCCTAATTGAGGGGTTGATTCAAAGAGGAGCCTTAGATGGAAATCTGCCTCTGTTTGAGCATAATCCGATGGCATCCTCGTAAGAATTGATTGTGATAACATAAGCTGTATTGCTATACAAGACTATCCTATCTAGAAAGTGACTTGTTCACCTATATGTTAGAATATGATCCTAAAATAATATGGTCAAAGGGAGTACAGCCATGGAAATACAGGATCAAGGGGTCTAAAAATTTTTCCAAACTCAAATTCCTCATGGAAATAGGCTTTTAAGAAATTTATACCCTAATTTCTTGTGAAAATGCTTGTTTTTGACATAAAATCCTATTTTTGGCAATAATCAAACCTAAACTATAGACGTTAAGTTGCTCAAGCATAATGAGCAAACATTATCCACACTAAATTCTATATTTTTTTGACATCATATTGTCCTTAAAAACCTCTTTGGACACTTATTTTCAAAGCTAGACAGACAATATAGTTGATAGAGCTTCTCAAAAATCTATAATAGTGAAAGAGCTCTTATTTATTAGGGTTAGCTTATAAATTCTAGAACTCCTATGAGCTTTGTATCTATTTGTAACAAATAGAGAGCTTCTTGGAGCATATTGCCTCTTTCATCTCATGAGTGTTTGCATGCATGTATGAATGGGCCTATGTCTATGCTTCTCTCTCTCTCTCTCTTGTTGTAGGCGTGCACATCCACCTTGTCACATAACGTACTCATACCATCACTTTTTTTGCTCTATAGGAAAGACATACTTCTATTGTGTTTCTCCTCTAAGCTATGATAAAACGGGCTTACACTTTTGGTGCCATTGTCAAGGATGAACTTCTAGGATGCACGTGATGGTAAGTTTTTGCATGAGGTATGTGCTTCTACTACACTACTTGTGTTTTAGATGCAAATTCATAATCATTTTCGCTTAGATTAGTTAGATACATAGTTGGATATCTAAAAATAGGTTAAAATCATAAGTCGTGTTTCAAAGTATTCATTTTTGCAAGGAGTGTGTTAAGCTTCATTTTGTGCAGTTTTTACTTTGTGAAAAGGTAGGAAAGGATAGATCAAGGAAAAAGAAGAGTAATACAAGTTTTTAGTAGTGTGAGAAGTGAAAAACACAGTTTGAGTAGGCATAAAAATGAAAGAATGTAGAGTAATGCTAATTTGAAAGACAATCTTTTCTTGATTTGGAAGTAAGAACTAACCTTTTGGGGCTAAAATGTACATATGCAAGAATGAAGGTTACAAAAAAGAGCTATTTTGGAAAGATTTACTACTTACCATGACTCTCAAGAAGAAGATTTACAAACAAATCAACTTTTGTAAAGTGTTCAAAATACAAAAACTGGAAGCATACACACATTAGGAAAAATATCAGAAGCTTACTATGACATTTTGGTGCCAAAAGAGGTAACAAAGAGCAAGTTACAGTTGATGATTTCCCTAGGGATGTTTGTTGTTGGAAATTCATGTGTCTTTTGCGAAGCTCAAAATTTAGTCCACCTTTTCATGTATACACATGAGAAAAAACCTAAAGAATATCCTCAAAAGTTACAAGAAAATCACAAGAAAAATCAACTTGCAATACATGACTATGTCAAGAGAAAGGAGAAGGAAGAAAGCTCTCACAAATTCTCACACACAAAGAGAGGAGCACACATAGATTGAGGCAAGGAAGAATGATCCTTTCCTACTGAAGGACTTTGGTGTGCTGAACAAGAGGAGGAAGGAGGAGATGGAGTGAGGGAGAAGAGAGGAGAGAACGCGCACAGATGTGTGGGAGCCTCAAAACCCACATAATGATCTCTCTTGAGGAAATGCTCTATAAATGATGTATAGATATGAATATGGGGGTAAGGTCACATGACCCTTACATCCCCAACAATCTCCCACTTAAGGGTCAATGTGACCATAAGTGGTAATAGATACAAAGAATGATGTTGGAATATACAATAATGTATAGGAAGAGTCTAGATCTCTACCCATACGGATTAGCCTACACCAACTGCCTCGAACAAGGTGTATCCATGCACCTAATGCTGCTCTAAACTCATATTGATAAGAGTAGAGCTCATATCTGAATGATGCAAGAATTGATGATGTTCCTATAAAGCCCCCACTCGCTCTATGCCTGTGCCAATCATCGAATGACTGACAACTCTAAGTGCAAATGCTCCAATAGCAACTGCAATATCTAGTCTCGAGCATAACAACTCATACATGAGACTCCCAAATGATGACAAAACATGTGCTATCCTGGCTAACCTAAGCATGTCAGCAATGCCTCTATCCAAGGCATCCAAAGCACCATCATCAAGACTAACATGTCTTGATATATCTATGTCAACATCTGGCATGAGAAAATCCAAGAATGACTGCATAACTAGTGAATCCTCAACATCCAAATTACCCATGCTCGCAACCAAGGATGTATCTAATATGCCTGTGCATCCTGAGAACTAATATGCTCTACCATACACTGTGTACCATGAGAGCAATCCTGCTTTACCACACCAAGTTTATGATCATGCTTTGCATGAGCTAACTACACAACATCAATACCAAGGTCAAACTGATGATCTAACTCTATTTGAGTATCATCACAATGCTCTACATGAGCATCATATCATTCTCTAAAGCATACAACTGATCATCCAAAGTGTGCTCCACAAGAGCATCCATATGATCAAAACAATCATGCTCTACATAACCATCATGTATACTAGCAAAGTGAAACTCCTATATATCTTAGGCACAAAAAGACAAAATAGCCTACACAAGCATTATGATAGTGGGGTAAAATCATGTTAATGTGAACACTTTTTACGAGTATTTATCACTTTTAAGCCTGCCACTTTTTAGCTATTTCAAAATATTTTTAAATAGCAAAAAACTAAATTTATAAAATATCAATTTACTAGAGGTATGATCACTAATCATGTGGGAGCCCGCTGGGTATCATGGTTGGAACATCGATAGTAAATGTCATTATTCCTCACGTACTCCACAAGATGGCGAGTCTATGGAGTATGTGGTAGTGGAGCACAAAAGGTCCGCATGCCTTCATCAGTCACGAGAGAAAGATACCATCAATGAAGCTGTTCCATCATACGACGAAGGTGAAACACAATCTCTGGGAATGAGTATGAGCAGGTATGGGGTATAGCATCCATGCATGCAACATTTGGTTACTCACATGGCTAGGAGTAATTTCTATGGTTCTAATGTAAGAGCCACTATTTTTGACAGAGGAGGGGCACCATCTGTTAAGAGTCCATCATTGAAGCAAAAGCAATGGACTAGGTAAGCTCCAAATCTGATATCAATCAATGTGTCTTAAGCTGTGTAACATAATAGGCTAGTTTTACAAATAGTTAAATGGAAAGTGGCAGCGGGTTCTCCAAGAAGGAGACAATAGTTGCATTTTCATTAGCAAAAGCTGAACTTGTGGCCTTAGCTCTCATAGCAAAAGAAGGCCTCTAGAGCCAAACAGTCATGCAAGAGCTCTTACCGATGACAGAGGAAACAAAACATGTTGATTTAAAGTTTCATTTACATGTGCATCCATCTGAACATCTGAATCTTGCCATACATGTGCATCATGAATGTCAATAGACCTATGTGTAGGTAGACAAAATGAGACATGACGAGTCTCACATCGCACATAAGGCTGAACTCCCACTAAGACGAGGTTGTCTCTCACATGAAGTACCTGTGCCCAATCCTGGCACCTCTGACGAGCATAAGTTGTCCCAACTGTAACTGAAAATGATGCTCACCAAGGAATGCATAACATTTTCTCTCCTAAAACTGGCTAACTGAAATCAAGCTCATAGGGAATGAAGGCACATAACTTATATGTCTGAGAATAAGTGATGCTCCACTAGGTAGCATTAGGCATACATCTCTTTCACCCTCAATGTCATATGTCGTATTATCAGGCATGTGCACACATCCACGAATCTCACCTGAGAATCGCCAAAACCACTCACGATGTGGAGTTACATGAAAACTAGTTAATGCATCAAGCAACCAAGCCATATGTGTGCTATCCAATGAACAAGAGGAAACCTCAGATGAACCATAGGAGAAAGTGATATCACCATCACTAGCATAATCAACTACCATAGACTCTGTTGAACTGACCTGCATCATATGCATGTCTCTGATGTCGTCGTCGCATCCACCTAAAGCAATATTGTCGAATATGACCCTCACAACCACAATGCCAACATCCAAATTGTTGATGTGATATATGTCTCACATGAGTCAATGGACTTGCATAAATATCATGTAGTCTCTGCCATAATGCACTACTTGTCTCCTCATACATCATAGACTCATATATAGAATCCACAAGTTGTAATTGGATAGTGGAGCTGGCCAATGCATCCATATCCATCCATACGTGGTCGGGCATGTCACAAGGCCCTTGTGCATCTCTATGCACATACATGTGTAACCCACCACGAACCAATGTATGCCACATCTGAGTTTCCATATAAGAAAATGAATGCCATCAAATGGAGAAGACACCATGCTGGCAATCTAAGAGACTAACAATGTAACAAGAGACTAGACACAATGCTCTATCCTCAATAGGATCACACCTGCATATATATATATATATATATATATATATATATATATATATATATATATATATATATATATATATATATATACATATATATATATATATATATATATATATATATATATATATATATATATATATATATGTATATGTATATGTATATATATATATATATATATATGTATATATATATATATATATATATATATATATATATATATATATATATATATATATATATATATATATATATATATATATATATATATATATATATATATATATGCATAACTAACATAAAAAATGTCTCACTAGAGAAGAAAACCATGTGAACCACCAGTCATATAACCATGCATCTAGGATGAACATAAAATCATGAGCATAAGCCTGCTCACCAAGTCTCCAAACTGACAAAGTGGATGTGAAAGAATCCTGGAAAAATTTTGATAGAGTATCCCCTATAAATTGAACACTCAAACAAGATAACCAATATCAAAAGAACAATAGTAATCTGTCACCAGTTGTCATTGATCCAATCAAGGATAATGGCAAATACATATGCCCACAAACGAATGGCAATATATGACAATACAATGATTATACACCTCCCACTCAAGAATAAATCTTGCAAGATAGTCCAACCTATCCTGAAATATGTGTGAACAAGTCCAAGTGAATGGAGATAATCAATGATCCAAAGCTATCACACAAGCTTCAAGATCCAATAGATCTCTCTTCTAACATAAAAGCTATGGAAATTTTGGCAGGATCTCCTTTGTAAAATGGACTGTGAATCAAATAAACCATGTGGGAATCACCACCCACATATGCCAAGAATCACACTGACAAATAGATATCAATCGATGACCATATGGAAAATGAAGGTGACAAATGAGTATGCAACTGAGACTCCAATCTGGATGATGTACTTGCAAAGAAAACAAAAGATACAAGTACCAACCAAGACCCAAATCAACTCTCATAAAAGTATATGCAACCAGCAAGTAAATTCATAACCAAGTGGCATAAGCAAGATATAGATCACAATGCTACTATACATCCATCATTGAACTCATGATGACATAAACCTCAAAAAAGAGTATACCACAATGTCATCTTACATGCCAACAGGTGACAAGATCATGCTCTACTCTCATATGGAGGAGCCACCACATTGATCATACATGTACAACGCCTTGAAGCTATGAAAATAAGAGCTTGGACACCAAAAACTCTCTCTTAAAGAAGTTCCAAAGAAAATTCAACCTCCAAATGCAATTAGGGTTCTTAATGTGTTGCTCTGTTTTTTGGTGTTTCAGAGGTGATAACCTCTCAATCTGAACTTTTGCTCTTCAACAAACTTCAAGATCTCAGTCTTGGCTACATAATGAGATAAGAGCACCTCAATCGGAAGTGCGTAGCTCAAGATATACACAAAACAAGCTCAATTTCACCTTCACCTACAACATTGTTGCTCTATATTTTGCAATTTGGGTGACCTTCCAAGCTATGCTATGAAAGTTGAATCATCTCATTCCCATTTGTAAAACTCAATTTATAGCCAAAATACTGACTTGCTATCCAAATGATTGTAGATTCATCTGCTACATCAGTCTGCATTTTTAGAATTTTTGGTAGTCTAAAATTTTGAACCAGGTTCTACGCCCTTCTGTGAAGTTGTATGCCTTTGTGTTAGCTACACACAAAACTTTAAAACCCATCAATCCGAACTTTGTAGCTTGTGTTATGGCTGAAATAATGAATTGCTATTGAGAGATGCCGACATGCACTTTCACCTCTTGTGACCTAAGCTTCCATTGGAGCTTCTTGCACGCAAGCCTTCAACATGCTCTGATACCAATGAAGGGATTTGGTGTGCATAACAAGATGAGGAAGGAGGAGATGGAGTGAGAGAGAAGAGCAGAGAGAACGCGCACATATGCGTGGGATCCTCGAAACCCACATAATGATCTCTCTTGAGGCAATGCTCTATAAATGATGTATATATATGAATATGGGGGTAAGGTCACATGACCCTTACATCCCCAACACCTATTTCTTCTATTACATAAAGATACTACACAAAAATGAAATCCTAAAACATTATAAATAATAAAATGTATAAAAAGTAGTACCTAAAGAAAATCCTTATGTTTGTGAATGAGTGGCTTAGAAAGCAATAAATGTGGGAGCACTCTTTGTAGATAGATCTAGTAAAGCTCACTAAAAGTATCCCTTGCATATATCAATCTAACCATTATACATATTAGAGAAATGAAAAGGGTTACATTTCATCATTGATCATCACATCTTGAGCATAATGTCTAAGAACTCCCCCTCAAGATGAATTCATCATCTGTAATTCAAACTTAATGCCAAACTTCTTTATCTTCTCGGATCCAAGTGCTTTAGTGAAATTATCAACAACTTTTTCATCTATCCTTACATAAAAAGATCAATATCAATTGATAATATCTTTTCCCTCACGAAGTGATAATGTAGCTTCATATGCTTTTTCCTAGAATGAAAAAGAGAATTTTGTGCTGATTGTATGCTGCTAAGATCATCTTAATAAATGATGATAGGGTTCTACACTTCTACATCTAAACATATAAGTAGCATTTGTAGCCATTAAGCTTCAAATGATTCCATTGTAGCATGTCTATACTTAGCCCTTTCAATCCACAAAGCCATGGTGGGTTGCTTCTTGCTGCTCCATGTAAGAACAACAACCCCAAATGACAATAGAAAACCACTATTAGATCATCTATCTCGAGCTCTACCAGTCCAATCTACATAGGTGTATCCATGAGCTTGCAAGTCTACACTAGTTTGATAAAACAATGCATAGCCCAAAGTAGTTCTCACATAGTGTCAATGCATCTCAAACCATCTAAACATAGTTTCTAGGGAACCTGCATAATCTCACTCTCAAGTCCCATAGTGTACCTTAGATGAGTCCTTGTAATTGAGATGCATACTTTTGTAGCATACTCAGTTCATATTGCCATTGTGAAATCCATGTACATATTTTTTATATGTATAAACTCAATGCCCAAAAAAATAAGGCAACAAACCAAAATTTTTCATGTCAAATTTCTCCATAACAAGTCTCTTTACCTCTTTAATAGTTTCTTCATTATCACCACCTACAATAAAATCACCAACATATATAGCCATGATTATGATGCCATCATCAACCTTATTTTCATATTATGAGCGATATGCATCACACATAGGATGCTTTGAATCCTGATATCCTTGTGGATGGTCCATGCATACTCCTCTTATGATTGTTCATGTAAAAAATACCAAGCCTTTTTCTACTTGCAAATATATTGAAGACGCTTTGAATCCTGATACCCTTTTGGATGGTCCATGTATACTCCTCTTGTGATTCGTCAATATATATCCTCTTGTGATTCATCATCTAATTGCATACCAAGCATGGAGGGACTTGATTAAGCCCATACAAAGCATTTTTCTACTTGCAAATATATTTAGGATGCTTTGAATTCTGATACCCTTCTGGATGGTCCATGTATACTCCCCTTGTGATTTGTCATGTATACTCCTCTTGTGATTTTTCATGTATAGTCCTCTTTTAATTCATCATCTAATTGCATACCAAGCATGGAGGGACTTGATTAAGCCCATACAAAGCCTTTTTCTACTTGCAAATATATTTAGGATGCTTTGAATCATGATACCCTTGTGGATGGTACATGTATACTCCTCTTGTTATTCATCATGCTTTGGTTCTAGCAAATACAACAAATGCTCTAATAGTAGGCATTTTGGCTATTGGGATAAACGTTTCTCATAACTAATTTCATATTTATGTGCATATCCTTCGGCTACTAACTGTGATTTATACCTACAATCAACATTCCAATTTACCTTGTTGACTCATTTGTAGCCTATGGATTTCTTTCCTTGTAGCAATGGAACCAGCTCCCATGTTTCATTTCCATAAAGTGAATCCATCTTCTCATTCATAGTTTCCTACCAATCTACATTTCCAATTACATCTTCAAGACAAGAAGGTTAAACATCTTGCATTACCTTGTTCATGTAAGCACAATGATGATCCATGGTGCTATCATATGTTAATTGTTGGGCTGAACTCCTTATCCTCCTAAATCATCTTGGTCCTAGGCCACTTCTCCTTGTTGTTTCATGGACATGTGACTTTCTTATTCCTTGATTCTTCATAGGGGGAAATCCAAGTTCCTCATCAAGGTTCTTTTATGAACCGCCTGATTATCCATCAATTTCTTTAGAAATTGTAGATGATTGTTATTAGTAGAAATCTTTTCTTTACCTTTTTGGATAAAATCAATGAATTTGTTGGATTGAAATTTCCATGGAATCTTCTGCTCCATGGGTTTGAGTTGGAACTATTGCTAGGTGACACATGTGGTTCCTTGAGAACTTGTGATCCTACACTCGAGTTTTTAGCATTTCCTTTGTCGTTGGAGTCAAATTTGAGTTCTTTTGCATCAACATAACAGGTTTCCAATCACTTTCAAAGTCACCAGATTTACTACAATTCCAACATCCCTTATTATCATTACCTAAATAATTTCTTTGGAAATTTTGGTGAACTATTTGCCTCCCCCTTTCTTAGAATGGTAGTCTATCTCTTGCATTAGTATCGTGTAGACATTAGTCCTAGTTATTGTTTCCTCTTCCCCATTTGAAGCCTCTAGCATGTCCTTTTCCTCTTCAAGAGTAGAATACCTACTGGAAACTATCGTTTCCTTGGGTGTTCGAGTCTTGACCAATGTTCTTTTCTTCAATAATCAGCATGGACACAAGATTAGCAAAATATGAGATATTCTCCCTCATCTAGATCAAAGTTATAAATTGCTTCAACCTTATCATCATTGTCTATATTGAAACTAGTAGATAAAAGTGACTCACAAATGTGTTTGGTATTCAATGTTAGTAACTTAATGAAATGGTATTTTTATTGAGTGTATGCATCTCATGCTTGAGTTGCAATTTATATGCCCTTACATTGGTACTATACAATGTGACCAAACTATTCCAAGCCTCTTTCGAAGTTTTGGCATCTTGTATGTGCCCAATCATGCTATCCTCTATGCTTATAGCCAACAAAATATTACCTCTTGTGCTCCTTGATTCTACTCTGTATATGCTCTTAACTGCTCTGTACTTTGATTCCTATCACATAAGTCTAGAGGGTTTTGATTGTCTCCTTTAATGAGTTTCCGCTAGCTTTTTCCCATAAGAAATTTTTTCATTGTGAATCTCTAAGAAAAAAAGTCTTTTTTGTCCAATTTATTGCTAATAATTTTACTCATTCCATTAGCATTTACCAATTTTGCACCAATTTAGAATATTGAAAGAACACTAGAAGTAATACCTCTACTTGAACATTGTCACATAGTGACTTGATAGTTTGATTTGAAAAAAAAACATTGTTTTTTTATCAATAGTGCACAAAATCACTTGAAAAGTGTGGATTCAAAAAAAAATGGGAGATATTGAAGATAATGCGATTTAGAATTGTGCAAACAGACCTATTGTTCCCACCTTGCAAGCTTGGAATGAAGGTTAAAATGGCTTCCAAACTGAAATTTGAGAAAAATGAGTGATCATAATGGGGCACCCCAACCTTCTCACAGTCTCTTCATTGTTAGCCTTCTTCATGAGGTCTCTATAGCCACAATGGCTTTGATACCATGTTAATAGAAATGAGATGAGAAGGGGATGTGTCACACACTCTCACACAAAGAGAGGAGAACACATAGATTGAGAGAAGGAAGAAAGATATTCTTCTACTTATTCTATTACATAAAGAAAATATACAATATGGATGTACCACATAACAACGAGTAAACTACATAAAGAGCATTTCATTAGGCAAACCCTAATTTCCATGAGTGAGTGAGTTGAAAATAAAGAATGATCCATCAATATTGGAAGATTAAGCTAATAAAGCTCACTAAAATTATCCCTAACATACATCGGTATAACCAATATAAATGTAAGAGAAATAAACAGTGGTATGTTTCACCCTTGATCATCAGATGTTGAGCTTGATATTTAAAGAGACTTCCCTTATAGTTTCCATTTGAAAAGTTTCCTAAACTCTTCACTTTCAGTCAAATGTGACTCGATATAGGTGCACAGCAATTTTGCAAGAGATTCCATGATAAAGAACCCACAAAAGTTTCTAAAAAGATTGAGCCCCAAATCATAATTGCTCTCGGGTGGTCCCCTTTTTCAAAGGAGTTTAAAAGCGAGTAATTGGGAATTTATCTTGAACAATAAGATTGCAGGGCACCTATAATTTAAAGGAAGAAGTTCAGAGTAAAAAGGCCATAAAAAGTTCAGGTTTGAAGATACTTGTAACCGATGATTCTTAGGCATGCATCCTTCACATCAATACGATGTCAATGGAAACAACAACTTGAGTTGAACCGAAAGGATGCTGAGGCTTAAACAAACCCTACAAGGAGAAAAAGTTGCAAAAATATCTTATATTTCAAACTAGAAAGCCCTAGCAGAGCAATACCCTTACGCAGTGGGGTAATTTTCTAAGCAGTCTTTTTTATGTTCCTAGGGCTTGCACTAGCATAATATGTTTGGTTGACAAAGCTTAGTGGCCAAAAAATCTACATTTATAGGCCACAATTGCTTGAATCTGAGGTAGTAAAGTCTTTAATTTAAGTTTTGTACATCTTGCTGTGCAAAATGCTACGTGGACTATTGGGAGATATATTCACAAGACTACAATACAGTTGAATTTTTTTTATAGATGCAAAATGAACTAAAAAGATGGGTGTAGATTTATTTGTGAGCAAAGAGAAAACTGACAAAAACTATGGGACAAGTCGATGGATTTATAATTCTTCCAATATCTTGGTGAGTTTAAGATTCCGAAAAAGCATGTCTTTTCCTATGCCTACCACAAAAAAAGATTACAAGTGCATAGAAACAAATATTTTAATGTGTATAGCGACGGGTATAGTGAAGGTTATTTTTTCTTTATTATTTTCCTTTTCTAATATTTTGAATATCAACTAGCATTGTGAGGAGAAAAATAACTATCGACCGCGATTAAAACTACTATTGTGAGGGATATTGAAACTAGATGTTCTAGATAAAAGAAAACATGCAGACTCTGTGCATCATTTTCCAAAACTTATTTTGGAGAGGGCACAATGTAGCAAGTTTTGATTTCTCAATGTTTTGCTTTGGATCTCACTTTCTTATCCTTTGTCACTCTCTTACCAATCTCTCTCTCTTGCTCTTGCAAATGAGCTTTGAGATCTTGGTTTTTAATGCAAATGGAGCTTCTGCACTACATAAGCACAACTTTATAGCTATGAAAACCTTTCAAATAAGTTTCGTTTTTATTTTTATTACGCATTTTTATTAAATATTCTTTTTAATTATGTTTTCTACTTTAAAGTAACTCTCTACAAATAGAAGATATTAACAAATCATACACAAATACACATACATTTATACACACGTACATACATACACACATTTATTCACATGTACAACACATTGATACACATACACACATACATAAATACACTCATACATACATACATATATACATACATACATACATATATACATACATACATACATACATACATGCATACATACATACATACATACAAACATACATACAAACATACATACGTCGACACATACATACACACCTATTCATGCACACAAAAATACATACAAAGATATACAAACATGTACACAAGTGCATACATACCCAGACATTCATACACACATGCAATCACAAACAAACCTACATACATAGATATACAAACACAAATAGACATGCAAATGCATACATACACACAAACACTCACACATATACATACATACATACATACATACATACATACACACACATATTCATACATGCATACACTCACACACATATATACACACACATACATACACACACATACATACATATACTCACATGCATACATACGTATGTGATGGGGGGTGATTCTAACACCCCCGATGCAACAATGGAAGATGGCTGCCCTCCACTAGGTCCACAAGTAGTGATATATGCTCACTATTCTGAACTTCTCTCTACACCAGTACAGAGACTTAAAATGAATTGTTTTAAGAATTATAGTAGATTATACGAGCTACCCAACAAGCTTTAAATCATCTAAAATGGATATTCCAGTTGGGAGAATGGACCTCTATAAAACACGCTCCCTATTTGCAACACTGTCTACCTATGTGCAAAGATATACCTTCACAAAGTTGGCAATTTCTCACAACTCACTCAGTGAAATAACTTGAAAGTCTGGAAAATTTCAGGGCAGTATATGAGAGCTCAAGTGAAGCTTGAAATCAATGAAATTAGTACAGGGAGGGAGCAAACAATGCTCTACAATTTGGTACAATCAGATTTGGAAAAGCCTAACTGGACCTCTAGATAGAAAGGAGCAAAGCATGAGAAAACTAGGTAAGCAAGCAAAGAATCTGTTTGCTGGAGTTTATGAATTCACTAAACTAAGTGGGAAACTCATGAAATGCATACAAAACAAGAAACAAAGGCAGAATGATGCTTATATAGACTTTTACTTTTCCTACAATCTAGCTAACCACCCATCAATCAGTATAGGTGGAATTTTTGGTGGTTAATTTGATGAGATTTGACTCTGATTGAGTTTGTTGGAGCTTCTAATTGAGGACTTTGAGTCCTCCTTTTTGATTGCTGCACTTGCAAAACTCGTGGTTGAGCACTTTTTCATGATTGAGACTTGATTTTCAATAGTATGTACATAAACTCACACACAAATACACACAGACATACACACACACACATTCATACACACATACACACATATAATAACTCACACAGATACATACACTTTCACAGATACATACACACACATTCATAGACACATACATACTTACATACATACATCCATACATACATACATACATACATACATACATACATACATACATACATACATACATACATACACACAGACATACACACAGACATACATACATACATACATACATACATACCTACGTACATACATACATACATACCTACATACATACATACATACATACATACATACATACATACATACATACATACATACATACATAAATACATACATACATACATACATACATACATACATACATACATACATACATACATGCATACAAATGCACACATGAACACACACACAAACACACTCATACATACATACACTCACATGCATATGTAAATACATACACTTGCACATACATACATACACACACATACACAGAAAAACATACATACACTCACATGCATAAATAGATACATACACTTGCACATGCATACATACACATACACACACACACACTCATACATACATACAGTCACACACATACACATATAAATACATACATACACTCACATGCCTATGTAGAGACATACACTTGCACATACATAAATAGACACATACAAACATTGAAACCTTCATACACAAACACATACATACACATTCACACATAAACACACGCACACACACATACAAACATACATACATACACATTCATACACACATACATACATACACACCTACATACATACATACATACATACATACATACATACATACATACATACATGCATGCATACACATACACATATACATACACTCACACATATACATGCTCACACACTCACACAGATACACACTCACACACATAAACATCTTGACACACAAACTCATGCACATAAACATACTCACACACATAGAATATATGCACAAACACATACTCAAACATATACAGACTCACTCTTTCTCACACACACACATGTATACACTCACACACATACACATAAACACACATATACACTCAAACATATCCACATAAACAAATATACACTGACACACATACACACATACACACATACAAACATACACACATACACACATACACATACATACACGCACATGCATACATACATACATGCATGCATACATACATGCATGCATACATACATGCATACATACTTACTAACTTACATATTTACATACATAAGCACATAAATTCATACATATATATATATATATATATATATATATATATATATATATATATATATATATATATATATATATATATATATATATATATATATATATATATATATATATATATATGTGTCAGGGAAAGTATCTCAGCACCAATGCAACAAGGAAGCATGAATGACCTCAATATAGACACTTGTTTGCACCTCCGCAATACAAAACTTCTATGCACAAAATTCTAGTTAGATTTTGTGTAGACCTATAAAAGATGTAAGTATCTTTCAAAAAACACTAGTTTCACTGCAAATGGATGCGTAGACTTTGAGAAACAATGTCTACAAGATGATCTACTTGATTGCACATAGTAGCTAGTCAAACAAAGATGAGAGTTCACTCTAGTAAGCTTTTCTCAAACAAAAGAGAAAGAACGAAACTCAAAGTTGTCTCAAGTTTAGAGCATTTTAAGGTGTATCTAAGGAAAAAAAGAGTAAAAAAAATGGGTAAACAAAAGATAGAATCAATGCTTACAACGGAGAGCAAAATATCACCAATAGTGCCCACACATGGAGAATGATACCAATCGCCTTATTTAACTATTTTGAAGGCTTCACCCTGACTACTTAGAGAATGCTTTAGAGACATGGTGTATAAGAAATGACTCTAATAGCTCATGAGTAACAAAAGGAGAGCATTACACGTGAAAGCCTTACATACATATTATAAATGTCACTTTGATTTTGATGCTAAGAACTAAAGAGACATCATATGTTTTAGGAATCAAAGAATTAGGTGAAGCATAAAATACCTCAACCACCTAAGCACGATTACGTACTCAAACGAAGTCCTACCTCTTCAGTAAAAAGAAAACCCTAAGAAGTCTCAACAAGATACACCAAAGAAAAGCATGCATAATGGATGACTCATGAAATCTTGTGCAACAAGGTAGATTTGGATCCCTCAAGCTTCAACATAAGCACAAAAGGGTCATATTCAGTTTTAAATTTAATAGTGTCATTAATTCTTTCAAGACGAAAAATACTATAGGCTCTCAAAGGTAAATGAAATTCAAGAAAATCTACTCACTTAAATTGTGAGAAAAGAATGGAGCTTTTCAACAAGTTCCACTACCACAAGATATGAAGTTAATGCGGAGAAAAAAAAGTTTTCATGGAAGTTTTCTTATGCCGTTGCTTTAAGACAAAAACATGTTAAGCAAGCATCTCCGAAAGTGCTTTCTTTGCTGACATGTGGATTATTCACAAGTTCTCAACTAAGTATAGTACCATGGAAACTAATAATTTACCTATTAACAAAAGGATACCTTAATAGTCTCCAATATATCTCATGATCAATGTGTAATTAAGTTTAATGCTAAGATGATCACTAGGGTATTGGTGCTTAGTGAATTTTTGTAATGAATTATATCTTTTGCTAGTTACTCAGTGAAAACCCTAACCTTATTGGATCATTTTTTAATGAAGCAATGAGTAAAAATTAGAAATAATAAAGTAATGAGTATTTTATGGACCAATGAGTAGAAATAGAAATAATAAAGTATCCAACACCTTGGACTTGGAAGGTAGGTCATGGTTATGATAAATGAGTTATCCCTATAAGTAGAATGGGAAGGCTTGTATGTTGATGTCCTTTGCTTAAATAGAATGCTTTTGATGACATTTTATGTTATATCTATGGACATGATGGGATCAACATCTCAAAAAGTGTTTGTCCCATTATTCTTGCTAGATCACTGGTTTCAGAGCCATACATCTCCATTATGAAGAGGGGGCAAATATATTTTCTTGTGCACCTTTGAGAACTCTTAATGCAAGCTTTATTTTATTTTAAAAATATTTCCATTCGTTATACAACACCAATCAAGAGGTATTGAAGATATGGGATGCTTTTGGTTGTGGATAGTTTCTTAGGTTACCACTAGTGACACGAGACTTGTGGAGGTGTCAAGAAGTCATGGAGAATATTATCTAGATGAAGAAGCATGTATACTTGGTGGGTTTATGACCTCTATGGGAAAATATTGGAATTAGGGATCACTATGGACCTTATAAAAAAGCTCTCAATTTTATGTGAGAATCACTTGACACTAGAGTCCCTACCCTCACCTCATACAAAATAAAGGAAGTCAATAGCAACACAAAAAGAATTACAAATGGATCTACGAGTAGGTGAATTCATAAGAATCACTCGTGTGCTATGGGAGAAATAATTTCATTTACAAAGACCCAAGAGATATACAATTCCGTACAAAAGGGTATTACATAACATGAAACATATAAGAGAAAATGAGAAGATAGTGACATGGCTAGCTATGTATGGGACAATTTGACGAACCATTCTACTTTGAAAAATGAATCTCAAGATGACCCTCTAAATCATATAGGTCGTTATGAGAGACATTTTTCATGCCGTGGAAGAGGATTTCATACTCACACCTACATACACAATTCAGGA
This sequence comes from Ceratopteris richardii, assembly GCA_020310875.1. Taxonomy (NCBI): domain Eukaryota; kingdom Viridiplantae; phylum Streptophyta; class Polypodiopsida; order Polypodiales; family Pteridaceae; genus Ceratopteris; species Ceratopteris richardii. Next base: position 112,990,087 of record CM035421.1, read on the forward strand.
TTTGAAAACATTGGGGTATCATGGGCTATACATGTGCCATGAGTCAACACAAAATCTTACACTTCAAAGAGAATGAGAGGATGTCAATCAAGATCCAAAAGAATATCACCTAAAAGTGAAGTGTAATCTATACACCAAGCTGAAGGATGGATGGCCCCACACCCCACAATGATGTCCGAAGAAGAGGAAGTTTAAAATCAGAAGTGGAAGGATACATGAAGCCATTGAAAGAAACATTAAAGCAATTATTTTAGCATACAAGTGCCACAAAATGGGCATTACCACATATTAAAATGCACGGGGTCACTCAGGAGGATGTGGATGTTGCCAATCTAATGGCCTTGGCTACCAAAGCTATGAAAAGATACACAAGAAGCCTCCAAGCAAGTACTATTAGTTGACAAGTTAGGATCTAACAAGGAAGAGGAAACTATTTTGAAGAGCAGTACACAATCTTGGTTAGTCACGCCCTCATCCATTCCATCATCATCGCCATCAGCATCACAATCACCATCATCTACATTTCATTACTAGGAGGAAACTTCAGGTCATGAGCACATGACACACAACATAGTTGAGGAAACCACTATCAGGTTCACGACCACCACTACCACCCATATTCCCAACACTATTGCTCCTACAACAATTGCACATGAACTGTAATTGACCCCCCATTGCACCTACTTTAGGCCCCATCATGACATCCATCCCACCTACTCTATCACAACCATCTTTCATGGATAAAGAAAAGGAAGTAATTTACGAAAGTTTAAGCTTAGGTCCAAAAACAACACACACTTCTAGAACCTGAATCACACACATATTCATCCCACATCAGTCAAGCACCGCACATGCATCACACATGCACTAGAATCATACATGTATTCACCAAACATCAATCAACCAACACACATGCACCAAAAGCACTATTTGAATCCTTTCTCTCTTTATTAATTGAAAATCAAAGACCATTTGAGTCGTCCCTCACTAAACCATCAATCCCACCACCGTTTTCATTTCAACCATATGTATCACCTTCATCCTTTTTGAATTTTTCTTTTTCATTTTTTCATCCTCAATTCCACTTAGTTACTCTAAAATCAAATTTCCATCATCACTTCATGCATGATTGTCACCCATTTCAACTTTCAATTTTGTTAGTAAGAAACCATCTATCATGTCAACACATCATGCAAAGGCTCAATATAAGGATGTTAGTATTATTCAAGAAATGACTATGAGTGAAGTAGAATTACACATTCATGCAAACAATTCCCAAATTATTACAATGCAAGTCCAAAAACAACAACTCAAGGAAGGTATTGTGGTTCAAGAAATACAATTCAAAGATGAGAATCTTGGGGAGGAGTTCCAAAGAAAGTTGTTCATCCTCAACTTGTTAGTGTTTTGCATCTTGATGATGGGAAGTAAAGGTCTATATCATTCTTGAAGATATTCTTTACATTAAGAATTAGAAAAGCATGAGTAATGATTCACCTTGAGTTAAGGGGCTGATCTCTAGAAATCCTTGGGATAAGCTATTACGCTTCAAAGTTAGGAAAAGAACATCTCAAGAAAGAGACCGTATTTATCATTATTGATTGATGAATAGAAAATGATCAAGCTTGTAAAAAGGGTATCCAAGTGATTTTTACTAAAGAGACACATCATGAAGCTTTCATTTGTAAGACTCCACTCACACACTTCAATATTTTCAAGAGTGTGTTTTATGCTCTTATCCCAAGTCAAAGGAAGAACAAGTTGGATACAAAAGGCAAAGCATTGCATCTTCGTAGGTCAATATGGAAAAAAAATTCTTTTATATTGTATGACTACAACACAAGACCAAAGGAACTCACACTGTCACAGTGTGGTGTCTATAGAGAACCACATGTGGTGGATGATAAGAACAAAGCTTCCACTTTATGGTAAAGCAAAGGAGTACTTCACTATGCACCTTGCCCAAGATTAATTCCTATTGAGTAACATGAGGAAGCACCATAAGGTGGTGAGAAGAGAGTTTACCAACCCAAAATCACCCAAAATACAAGGTTGCTGCTTAAATGTGTGAAGAAACTCTATGATCAGAGTAATCACATGCCAACAAGTATATAAGGGGAGGCAAATATGCCATAAAGATAATAGAGAATAGAGTGCCAAAGGTGGGATTCTTCTTGCATGATCATTCTAGAAATGTTGGTTAGGATTTTGAAGGAAGTAATAAAGCCGATAACTAAATATGAAGCCCTTTTATATCTTGCATAAATGGAGGATATAGAACAAACTAATGAGACTTAAACTAAAAATCAAGGGTGGGGGATCACTCGCACCAAGTGGATGTGGTACATAAATGATATGATAGATGGAACCTTGGGAGTACATAAAGATAGATTGGTATTAGAAGGACTTTCACTAGTGGTGGGTTCTGATTTTCAAGAATCTTTTTCTCTAATTACCACTCTTTGCATATTACTAGTGGTAGAACCTCACATGAAGTGGCAAGTCTTCTATGTTGGATATCAAAATAACCACTTTTTAATGCATAGATCAAGTAAGAGGTACATGTGTCTTAACCATCAAGGTATAAATCTACACATTTAAGGAACACATTATGAATGTAAGCTAAGGGAGGCAGTGTGGGATGAAACAAGGGCCCTAAGATCACTTTATGGATAGATAGACATTGAAAGCTACATGAAGATCTTTGGTAGTATTATCTACTTGTGGATTACCATATTTAATAGTAATATTGCACTAAAACTTTTGATTAGGTTTCTAAATAGTCCTCATCAAGGAAAGTTAAGACTTGGAAATCAAGTTCATGTGACAGGGATGCTCAAAAAAATATACTATCTAAACAAGGAGAATGGAGCAAGTACCTTCACCAAAATGCTTAGAAAGGATCTATTTTAGATACATGTTGAAAACTTGGCACTGTTCAAACGAGGTAGTTCAGCTTTATCTAGATATTGAGAAGGGAGTTAGACATGGTTAATTATCCACCATCATGGAAGTGTCGGAGTTAGGCCATGAAGGTAGTTCACCTTTTGATGGATATTGAGGGAGGTAGGTATGTTAAATGCATCACTCTCATGTAGAATAATCATTGTTACATGAAACTCTATTTTTTAGGGCCCCCATTATGAGGAGAAGCCATGTTAGAGTTTTGAAAATTGGTGGGTTCCTGACTTTGAGGTCAAATGCAGTGTAGAGCACACCCTAGATGAATAGTTAGGAAGGATACTTTTAAGCCATTTTTTGGTAGAGGATCAAACCAAAGCAAGGGTTAGAAACAAAAGTAATGCTCCTACTTGAAGAAGGCTTTGTTTGACATGGTCCGTTGGAAAAATGCTTGCACCTAGTTTTGGATTAATCAAGATAAAGAAAACGGTTATTTATCTTACTTTTATACCATTCAATCTAGAAAATAAATCAGTGATGGAGATTATTTTTGCATGGATCAAGCTAGCACAACCTACGAACATGGGAAGGCTTTCTTTCTCTTGAAAGGCCTTAAGTGGATGGTTCCATCCCCATCTAGGATCTTAGCGTGTTGTGTTTTTAACCACGTGTGTCTATATGAATACCCATTGGTTTGTCTTATATCTCTTTGCTAGCATCTACCTAGATGAGCATCTTAAATCCAAAAATGGAGTGTATGGGTGAGTAGAACCATTTGTATTCTATGTAGTGATTTGGTAATGTTTTTATTAGAGTTTTGAGTTTGATTTAAATTGATTTGTAGTTACCTTTACTCAAATTGATTCGAGTTTCCATTACGACCATGTGTTTCATTTTTCGCATGACTAACAATGTATATTTTTCTCTCTAACTCGCATCATATACTTGCGTTGTAGTATGTTATATAAGGTATTGGAGTTGAATCACTAATTTTTCATCTTCTTCTCACACTATTGGTGTATGATGTCAATTTACTCAAGCACCTAGAGTCCTTGATCTTGTGACATCCAAAATATTTCTTAGATATCTCAAGAGATTACTCAATTAAGGGATTTAAAATCCATTTGATGGTAGAGGACATGTACATATTTGTTATGGTGTTGGTTGGGTAGGTTGTAAAGATGAGAGGGTGAGCACTAGTGGATATTCTACCATGATAGGGAAGAACTTCATATCACCGATGCCCAAGTGGAAACCAACAATGGCTTTTTCCCCACTTGAAGGCTCAAGTCTCATTTGAGCTTTATGCGTTTCAAGACGATTTTTATTGAACTTGGTGTGAAATTAAAGAAGTAACGATTTTGTATGATATCTAAGTAGGATATTCTTGCCAAAAAACCTTGTTTTTCATGCAAGGTCCAATCATATAGAAGTACATTACTACTTTATCAAAGACAAAATCATATTAAAATATGAAGCACGTCAATACAAAGGACCAATATCCAAAGATGTTTATCAAAACACTATATAAATTAAACCTTGAACACTTCGAGATATGTATAGAAATGAAGGATCTTAACATTGGGACTTGAGCAAACCTGCTAAAAATCAAGTCTCAATTCAAAGAAAAGCTCATCTAGTAATTTCAAAAGTGGACAAAATAATGGAAAGAATCTTAATTTGGGTACTGAGTTAGGAAGCCCCATCAGAAAAGTGCACCTATATTGATTGAAGGTTGGCTACCTAGGAAGTATTCTTTCCTTTCAAACTCTATTCTAAACTTGTACATGCATCCCGATGAGTTTCATAAATCGAACTTAGTTTGTTTACGAAATCAACTCTCGCATGTAGTTCCCCTGCTTGCTGAGCTTGATTATTATCTAGTTTCATCTCCTCTATCTTGATGTATAGTTAGTTGTTCAACAATCTATTGTACGAATTTGTATTGCACCGTTTGAACACTCCTATTGTATTAATTGTTGACAAATTCAAGAATCATTTGAATCCTTTCCTAAGGTACGGCAAAGTATCATTTTTTCTGCTACATGAGTCGTGAGAAAATATAGAATTTTTTGTGCCTATATCTCTACACATAAAACAAAGAGTGTTATAGAAGGCAAGCTTGAAATTTTTTGTATGGTTCTCCAAGTTGAAACATCCAATTTCTTTGATTCAGCGCAATTTTGGTAGATCATGGAATCCTACTCAAGTGCACAAAAGCACAAGTTGAATATGAGGTTAGTTCGTTTTTTGATTCATGTTTGGTAGGTCATGCATATCTTGGTTGCAAAAGAAGAAATCTATGTCAACCAACTCTAATCGCTGGGTTGAGCATGGGATAATTTGTAAAGTTTCTATTGAGTGTGTGTGGCTCACACACCTTATCGATGAAATTGGTGTTGTTCATAGTTCTACCACTACCATATTAATTGATAGTTATGGGGCATTGCTAGTTTTGAGGAACAAATATTTCATGCTTACACTAATGAAATTGAGGTGCACTGTAATTATTTTATGGAGAGAATCCTTGCTTGAGAGATACGTTGGCATACGTGCCCACATAGGATGATGTTTTAGATCTTTTTATAAACGCTCTGCCTCCTAAAAACCTAAAAGCTTCTTGGAAAGAATTGGGGTTATTCTCTTTTGTGGATTGAACTTTTTCAACATTGATTGACACTCTTTATACATGAGTGTCAACCCTCTGCCCCTTACATCTCTCGACAGGGGTTTGTCAGTTTATCTCAATAGTGATGTGTGTGGACACACATAGGATTCTCGAGATACTTTTTTCCCTCTTAAAGAGGTTTTATTTGCTTAGATTGTATGTATGTCTTTAACCCTTATTGGTTACATATCTTCATGTATTGGACACTTATTAATGAAAAAAAATTAATGGTCCTTAGTATCTACTTGTTCCTCATGCTCTTTTTGTGAGTTTGCAATCCCCGGACTCCAACATCCATGAGCCTTTGAACATTCAAGGAAGCTTACTCATTTGTAGATTGGGTTGTCACATGGATCTTTATAAATTTTCAATTTTTTTTTAGATTGATTTTATTAGGGGATGGATATTTCCTTTATTAAGGCCCTTTCACAAAATCTTCATAATTTAATTGCTCTTGGATGCATTTGCTATCATCGGGCTAGGTGTGTGAGATAGTGGTGACAATGATGGATATTTCAATATCAAGGTTGTATTAGGCCGCCAGAGTAAGCTTTGTAATATTTATAGTCATTTTTGTAACCACTTCGGTGAAATTCCGTAATGGCCAAAGCGATGTAACTTTTACTTCATTAATATGAAAGTGGGAATGTACTCGTGTCACTTAATGGTGGAGAGGCACACGACAGATCTGTGTAAGATTGTTTGTGGTAGATTGACCGAGTGCAGACCGGTTGTTACCCAATTATGTGCATCTATTGAAGTCCTGCTGGTGTCGTTAAAGTACATGTAAGTGATTTATTTTGGTGAAAGTGATTAGGTTTTGAAGAAGTTTGGTTGAAGGTTATTGTGTGCATGCTGTACTTGGTTAATGCTAAAGTAATTGGTATCTGTTGAATATTGTTTGGTATAAGTGAATCTGGTAGTAGTAATCTTGCAATCGTGATTGTGCAACGAGTATCTTTGAATGAATAATGCTCTTAATAGTGTGTGAGTGATAATTACGGTCACGTGTACAAGTGGTGATAGTCTAGACACATGCATAAGTTAAGATTGATCTGTATCAGCAATGGTGGTGGTGATAACGAGTTAAACTATGTAGTGGGAAAATTACCATAGGGCCTCTGTTCACACAGACCTCTATCTAGCCCAAGAACGCTATAGGAATTTTCTATCATCAATCTAGCTTACTTGTCCTATAATCTATCTTACCATCCACCAATTAGTGTAGGTGCACTTTTTGGTGGCTGATTTGATGAGATTTGAATTTGAATGAGTTTGGTGGAGCTTCTAACTTTATTCCATGACTTTGTGTCCTCCTTTTTGATTGGTCCACTTGCAAAACTCGTGGTTGAGCCTTTTTTCATGATTGAGACTTGATTTTCAACACTCCCCCTCAATTCTCAATGCCTAGGTTCTTCATTTCAATGCATGCCTTGAAGTGTTGTAGCTTTACTCCATCCAATGCTTTGGTAAACATATCTGCATATTGTTCCTTTTTATTGACATGCTCCACCCTGACATCCTTTGACATGATCTTCTCTCGAATAAAGTGGTAATGCACTTCTATATGCTTTGACCTTGCATGGAACATCGGATTTGGAGCCAAGCATATGCTACTTATGTTGTCACAAAAAATAGGTACTTGCTTAACCTGCAAATCAAGATCAACAAACAAATTCTTGAGCCACATAATCTCAAATGAGACTTCTGCTAAGACTCTATACTCAGCTTCGATCGATGAAAGAGCCTTACCAAGTAGCCCACAAGTTTTTGGTTCCAAGCTCTTGGGGCTTTCTTGAGTCCATAAAGAGCCTTCTTTAGCCTGCATACATGATGTGGAAACATCTCATCTTCAAAGCCTTGGGGCTGGTCCATGAAGACTACCTCTTCAAGCTCTCCATTTAGGAAAGCATTCTTCACATCCAACTGGTACATCTTCCAACCTTTTGAGGCTGAAATTGCAATCAAACCTCTGATGGTGGACATCTTAGCTACTGGACTGAATGTTTCATCAAAGTCTATGCCATAGGTTTGAGCAAAACCTTTGGCAACCAGCCTTGCTTTATACCTAGAGATGCTCCCATCTGCATGCCTCTTTACCTTGTACACCCATTTGTTGCCAATGACTTTCATGTACTTTGTTCTTGGCACCAATGACCAAGTATCATTTTCTTCAAGTGCTTTGACTTTCTCCTCCATGGCTTCAATCCATTCCCTATGCTTTTTTGCTTGTTCAAAAAAGTTAGGTTCTTCATAAGCTATAACTTGACTCATGTAGGCATAGTGTCTTGCAATGAATGAATCATAAGTTAACCTTTGAACAGGGTATTTAATCCATTGGATGACCTTACCTCACCATTAGGTGGTAGGAATCTCCTCCTTCTTGGTTTAGATGCTTTAAATCCTAGAGTTTCTGATTTTTCCATATCTTCATCACTTGTAGATTCCATGTCTAACCCATCGATGGTCTTCCTCATTTGCTTTTTCCTTTTCTTTGCTACTTCCTTCAGTTGAATGAGCTTCATTCCTTGTCCTTCCATGCCAAGCTGATGTACTACTCTCCTCTGATGGTGTGCTTGAAGTGTTTGGACCACTTATCTCCATGCTTTGTTGTTACTCTTTGAACTTCTTCTCGGCTTCATATGCATCGTCAACGTGTAACACACATTTGCTACCATATCAAGGTAGCAGCTCATCAAATATTACATCCCTAGATACCTTACACTCTTTGGTGCAAGGGTTATAGCATCTAAAACCCTTTTGCTTTAAAGAATATCAAAGAACTATACACCTATCTGCCTTCGGATCTAACTTGTGTCTCAATTCTTGAGGTATGTGAACATAACAGACACAACCAAATACTTTGAGATGTGAAAGGTTGGGTTTCTTACCACACCAAGCTTCATAACGTGTAACTCCATGTACTCCTGAGGTTGGACACCTATTCATAATGTATATGGCTGTATTTGTTGCATCAGCCCAATAAGAGTTAGGAACATTCATTTCATTTAACAAAGATCTAGCCACTTCAGCTATGTATCTATTCTTCCTTTCTGCTACCCCATTTTGTTGAGGTGTATACCGGCAAGTGAATTGCCTTTTGATGCCATGGTCATGTAGTAAATCTGAAAATTCATTTGAAAAATATTCTCCTCCTCCATCCGATCTGAGAGTCTTTATATAATTCCTTGTTTCCTTCTCCACTAGGTTTTTTGAACCTCTTGAAGTGGTAAAACACCTCTGACTTTGACTTCATGCAATACATCCAAACAAACCTTGAATGATCATCTATAAATGTGACAAAATATCTACTACCTCCATTGGATGACTCCCTTGTAGGTCCCCATACATCTGTGTGTATGAGATTCAACACTTCATTGCTCACATGTGCTCCCTTCTTGAATGGCAATCTGCTTTGTTTTCCTAATTGACAAGCATGGCACAAATGTTGCATATTCTGAGATTTAAGATCAGCTAGACCACTCACCAAGCCCTTCCTTTGCATGTCCTTCATCCTTTGTAAGTTTATGTGTCCAATTCTTTTATGCCATAAGTCAATTTCTACAATTTGTTTATTTCCAATTGACAAGTAAACAGTGTGAGGGAATGATGGCTTACCTCCATGGTGAAGAGTCTTCCTTACTTCTTTCCTTTTGCTATGAGCTTGTGGTCCTGCATGGGGTCTTCAACAAAACATCCTTGCTCATTGAACCTCACCTCATAACCTCTTTCAACCATTTGACCTACTAAAACCAAGTTCTTTGTGATGATTGGCACATGCAAGACATCCTTCAACACCTTGGAGCTTTGAGATCCATTCAATGCAACATCTCCCACATGTGTAATCTTGTGCTCAGTGTCATCCCCTCTCTCTACATGTCCCTGAGTGATGGGTGAATGTAAATTAAAGAAAACATCTTTATTGCAACTCATATGGTTGCTACAACAACTATCAATGTACCATGTAAAATCTGAATTGACTCTTTCACTTGAACCATACATCATAAGCAAGTTCTCATTTTTTGAATTTGCTAAAGTACTAGCATAATTGCCTCTACCTGCATGGAAAACTTGGGCTTGGTTGCCTTTGATTGTGAACCTCCTTCGTTCATCTCCTCCCACACTATCAATGTGACTAATTGATCAAATTCTGGTAGGGAATCCCTCACATAAACTGATGTGGTGAATGCTTTCCACCTTTCATCCTCTCTCAAGACATTGAGAGTGTGCGCAACAAGATCATCATCTTTGATTGGGCTCCTAATTGAGCCTAAAGCATCTGCAAGCTCCTTAACCTTCAAAATGTATTCATTTATGTTAGTACTTGGTGATTTCCTAATATTATTCAGCTCATTCTTGAGCTGAATCTTTCTTGCCTTAGTTGATGAAGAGTACAATCTCTCCAAGGTCTCCCAAACCTTCTTGGATGTGTCCAAGTCTTGTATATGCCCTATCATGCTATTGCTTATGTGTTGGGATATAATGAATATGACTCTCCTATTCCTTTCTATCCATTCATTAAGTGCATTGACTTGCCCTTGAAGTGGTGGATCATGTACATAAGGCATTGGCTCTGTGCCACTCACTAATCCCCACAATCCTTTGCCCATAAGGTAGTTGCTAACTCTAAATTTCCATGGTTGATAATTGCCTTTCTCAAAATTCTCTATTTGTGCATTATACTCAACCATACTAAGCTCTAACATGCTCCTCTAGCTTCTTCGCAAGTTTTTGTATGCTTTAGAAGGTATGGATATTACCTTTTGATAGCTTCTTCGTTGCTAACCTTGGACTAGTTGAGATCTCGATCGACGTAGCCCACTTTCGATGTCTTCTTGCTTTGATGAGTCCTCCTTATGCTTCCACCAGTTTTCTTGATCCCTTCAAGTCTTCCATATGATGCCACCGATGTCTCCAAGCCTCCAAAATGTCTCTGATACCACTGATGGGGGACAACTCTAACACCCCAATGCAAAAATGGAAGATGGTTGCCGTCCACTAGGTCCACAAGTAGTGATATATGCTCACTATTCTCAACTTTTCTTTGCACCACTACAGAGACTTAAAATTCCATTTTTCAGCCTTGTAGTAGACTACACAAGCCACTCAACAAGCTTTAAATCATCCCAAATGGATATTCTTGCTGGGAGAACCACCCTCTGCAAAACAAGCTACCTGTTGCAACACTCTTTGCCTATGTGCAGAGATATACCTTCACAAAGTTGGCAATTTCTCACAACTCACTTAGCCAAACACCTTGAAACTTTGGAAAACTTTAGGGCACAATATGAGAGACCAAATGAATCTTGAAATGAATGAAAATGAGTACAATAAGAAAGCAAAACATGCTCTACAATCTGGTACAATCAGATTTGGAAAAGCCTAACTATATCTCTAGATAGAGAGTAGAAAAATCATGAGAAAATGAGGTAAGCAAGCAAGGGGGTTGCTTGCTAGAGTTTATGACTTCACTAAACTAAGTGGGAAACTTGTGGAATGCATACAACTCAAGAAACAAAGGCAGGATGATGCTTATATAGAGTTTTACATTTCCTACAATCTAGCTAACCACCCACCAATCAGTGTAGGTGCACTTTTTGGTGGCTGATTTGATGAGATTTGAATTTGATTGAGTTTGGTGGAGCTTCTAACTTTATTCCATGACTTTGGGTCCTCCTTTTTGATTGGTCCATGTGCAAAACTCGTGGATGATCCTTTTTGCTACAACCATGGCAATATTCACTCTTGACCCTCCAATTAATACACGAGAGATCTTATGATTTTTGAACCACACAATAACTAAGGGGACAACATGCTCTACCATAGATTCAACTTCCATACAAATTGTAGCTCTAGTTGGTGCACGCATCAAGCTGGGATCAATCTGTTATTGAAATTGGTGTCGAATACCTGGTACTAAAGTTAGCATTTGTCTAAGGGAATGCTTATCGGAGCTTTAGATAAAACATCCCATGCTACACTTGAACTGGTCAATTTTGTTGCAGTTTCCAATGAGATTACTGACTGTACTACGACTCAGTTCGATGAGGATTTCTTTGATTGCTTAACTCTATGTCGAGTAACTGGTACAAGATATGGGAAGACTGGTGGTTCTTCTCTGGCCCATCTGGATGGCTTGGCAAATGTGCGTTGCTGCTCCTTTACATCTAGTTCAAAGACTTCTGCGGCCAGGTGGAGTATCTTATCAGAATAGGTATGAACCATTGCTTCCTCTGTATCTACTGCTGAAATATGAACTATGTCTTCCATTGGGCTTTGTCTCTCCTTCTTTGGATTGTCATATTTGGAGGCATCTTTGAAATGATGGCGTATATGGCTGACCTCCCTATAGAAATGACATCTAGGTGGAGGTAAGGTCATACTGTTACTTGTTTGATGTTGATTCCACCGAGTCTGCCCAAAGTTACGTGTCCTTCATCCATTGTAGTTTTTGTAAGGTGGATAAGCCATATTTCTCAAATGGGCCGTACATAGCTCATGGCATCTTGTCCCTGCTCTTGAAGAACAACATTTATGGCCAATCTATTGTGTATCTTAACATTGTAGGGGCAATTTTATGTGGAATGGCTAGCCATGTCACAGATAGCACAATAGACTTTATTCAACACACAGTTTGTTGCTATATGACCAGTCTATGATTGAGGGATGAAATTTGTGGTAATGTAAATTTGAAGAAGCATGCATGATCCCAGTCTTTTGACACATAATCAGTCATGAAGGTGCTTGTGTTGCTCCCCAAGTTTAACGATTTGTCTTGTACAAGTTCCTAATAGGAGTTCTTGGTTCAAGGTTACAATTCATAGTTTTCTCAAGAGTCCCAAGATATCTACTAATTTCCTCACTCACCCGTCTTATCGTTTCACTAAGCATTGGAACCCTACCAAATTTGATAGTACCACTGAACATCGAGCCACTACCACTCAACACCGAATCTCATTCCGAACCACTACCAGATGATACTAGATTGTCACCAAGTTTGGTACCAATGCTACTCATCAAACTCTCACCAAATTGTACTAGGCTCAATTCCGGTATGCTTTGTAACCCAAAATAAGAAAGTGCTATGGTGCAACCCCATTGGTTTGTGTTACACCTACCCCCTCAGATTGTTGAAAATCAAGTCTAAGCTGGGATGGTCCCATATCAAACTTGTTGGCTTTTTTGTGCATATGGCCGATCAATCTAGAGTCCATCTAGTCACGTTCCTCTGGGATATTCCTATTACTTTACATGGAGCAATATTTAAAATGACCTTCCTAGTAATGGACCTACTTGAACCCAGCTTGTATTACAATTTATTATTCAGTAGGAGTTGGTTGAACCAGGCCAAAGTGTTACAAGATTGGTCTTCATAGGAACTTATTCTTAAATGTAATCACCAGAAATACATGATTCCCCTCGATGATATGAAGCCTTATGAACTTCATGCAAAGTCCTTATGTCCTAGAACTAGTACATATGCTAGAGGGTTTGTCCGCCAATGAGGAGGACACATTTTTAACTAGTAGTTAAGATTTGTTATCTCTAGGAACAATAGACCTATAACAGGTGCTAGATAAGTGGTCTCTGGTGACTTGCTCGATGCAACCACTCATCGATGATGTTGCTAATGAAAATGAGGACTTCTTAGATTCTATGGATATGAGACATCTGTTCCCATCCTCGAATCACTCCTCTATGTCCCGACAAATCTATGTGCTAGAAGATCAATTAGTAACTTGTAACTTGGAAGATGAAGCTAACCCGCACCCACTAAAGATCAAAGTCAGACTCACTTTTGCATTTCAGAATGATTTGCTCACCCAGTTAAAAGAATTTACCAATGTTTTTGCCTTGGATTATCATGATATGAAGGGCTTGGACCCTCATATTCACCAGTACCGGCTGGTCTTATTAGATGCACAGCGAGTCAAACAACAGATCTACCTTATGAACCTAATTATGCCCAACAGGTGAAAGAGGACTTAGATCGACTATTGAAAGTTGGCTTCATTGTTCCCATGGAGCATGTAGAGTGGATTTTGCCTCTATTAATTTTCCCTAAAAAGAACAAACAATTACGAATCTGTGTTCATTACCATAAGCTAAATGCCATGACGGTGCCTGATCCCTTTCCTTTGCCATTTTTGGATAGTATGTTGGATGATGTAGCTGGCTGTAAGATGTATTCATTTTTAGATGGATATAGTGTGTATAACTAGGTTAGGATGGCTAAAGCAGACATTCCTAGAACTACCTTCAATACAACCTAAGGAGTGTATGCATGTACTTTTATGTGGTTTGGCTAATGCAACACACCTATCACTTTCTAGTGCTGCATGCAAGAGATAATTTCACCCTACCTCATGAGTTTCATGAGAGTATACCAAATGACATCTCTCTGTCTAGTGACACTACAACACATTTACATAATCTTTGGTGTTGTTTTTTAAGGTGTAGAGAATACCATCTTTGTTTGAACCCGAATAAGTCTATTTCTTTGGTGACCTATGGCAAAATCATGAGCCACATTATATTCAAACCAGGAATATAGGTGGATCCTGACAAAGTCCAAGTCAACTTAGATGCACCCCCACCCACAATGCCCAAGGAAGTTATGCACTTCCTGGACTAGATTTTCTAGCATGGCCACCATCTTCGGTGCTTGGCCCATTTAACCATTCCTCTAACTTGGCTAACTACTATAACCCCTCACCAATTTTTTTGGACTAATAAATGCCACCTCAGTTTTGACCATCTTAAAACCTTGCTTACAAAGGCACCCATTTTGTAGATGCCAAATTGGCAACTACCATTTCACTAATGCAACAGAAGGATAAATGGTATAGATTGATCTATTATGCTAGCTCACCTCTTAGCTGAGTAGAAGGTAGCTACTCTGTAACTGAGTACAAAGGCTTGGGGTTAATATACTCTGCTTCAAATTTTTGACACTACTTACTTGGCCATAAATTTACCTTTCATGTTGATCATGCTGCTTTAGTTTACCTTGAGTACAGTAACATCTGAGTGGAAGACTTGCTCGTAGGCTACTATTATTACAAGAATTCGATAATGATGTGGTACACCATCCGAGTTCCGCACATGCCATTGTAGATTTTCTCTCACGACTAGATTCTAGTGAACCTCCTGTTGGAGTTGATGACTCATCTCTCGCTATTTACACCACTACCACACTCAATGGGATAGAGATCGCTTCACCGATTGATGATTCCTATCATGATACATTAATGATTTTTCTTACCACTCGATGTCCATGGAACTCGCTATCTAACACAGCTTGCTATAAATTAGCTATTTATAGTCACCAATTTCATCTTATTGTCAATCAATTGTGTTATGCTAAATCTTTTGGGGCTCTCCTCCACTGTATACCTACCCATGAAGTCCCTTCTATGATTGTGATGGCATTTTCCATTCCCTGTAGCGGACACTTTTTGGAGGTCTTAACTTATCAAAAAATCCTACAAAGTGGATTTGGTGGCCTACAATGCAACGAGATGTCTATAATTATGTTAAACAATGTGATGCCTGTCAGCAAATTGGCTAGCCCCTACATCATCATTATTTCCCTCTTCAACCTGTGTTGCCTTTGGAGCCCTTCAAAAAATGGCGCTTATACACTTTGCTAACACTCTTATCTAGGGTTTGAATTGCATGTTTAATATTATCCATAAGTTTAGTACACCTTATTACCCACGTGCTAATGGCTTGGCCGAAAGCACTAATAAAACATTACTTACTATGCTAAAGAAACTTATTCTAGAATGCACTTAGTGTTGGGACTAGCTTCTGACTTCTGTGCTCTAGGATTATTGGACCACGTATAAAGTAGACACTAGCTGTACACCATTTAAATTGGCTTATGAACTTGAGGGTATTGCACTGATGGAACTCGTTGTACCTAGTTTGTGTGTGGTTCTAGACAAAAAATTATTATGAGATGAATTGTTACCTACTCGACTTGATACCCTACACTCTATTGATGAACAAAGGCTAGAAATTTTTCTACTGTTGCAAGAAGTTCAGCTACGCCAGGCTAAAACCCATGACCATATTTTGAAAACTCTGGTGTTTAAGGTTGGCCACTTGGTGTTATTCTATAATTCTCAATCTGATCACGCTGCAGGTGAGTTCAAGCTTCGGTGGTTCATTACATACCATATCTCTTCACAATCAGCCCCGGCCACTTTTTGGTTAGCGACACTCACCAGAGCGATCCTTCACAACCCCATCAATGGCTCTAAGTTATGGCACTATTGCTCACCCTTACTACTTGCATGATTTGGTTTCACTTTAGTTGATCGTTTTCGATATGTTCTTGTCATGGACTTATCCATCCACCGTAAACTCCTCACACGTATTTTGGTTGGCTTTCGATTGTCTATTTGACCGTAACCTCTTTTTCTCTTGTCATTTTGGACTTTTAATTCTCGCCTACACCTTATGACTCTACACTGCCCCTCCACATTTTCTATTTTATTAGAGTGCTATACCCTTTATGATTAGATGACAACAGGAGATTATCTATGTTGCTCACTTTCATGATTAGTCGCATGCAGCTCCTCCAATCGGTCTACTTAAACCATGATTTTGGCTTTATCTCTTTTATTATGTGTGTGTTGTGTGCTTTGTATCTTGTGTATGATCTGTGTACTCATGTTGCATCCTTGTGTGTTTGTGCTTGTCGTGGCTATGAAGTCCCTCTCCTACATCACTTCCTTTAGCAGATGAATTCCTAACGAGCTCATTGAGTACCTATAGGTATGCACCTTGCCCCTATTCATTGAGTTTTCATGGCACACCATGTCGACACACTTGTTGTCCCTCACCTTGGCTTGGGCCATTGCTGCATGCACTTCTATTGATATGGCTTGGCCTATTGCAACCCCTTTACTTACCAACCACATCACTCTTGCCACTATCGTTGCCCATCTCCATTTGGCAAATGAAGGCCGGAATGAGGTTAACCACCTCTCTATAGCTACCATGAATCAATTGTTATTCCAATGAATATGCCATTATGTGTCACCCTGCCCCTAAGTGCCATGCATTACAATTCATCATGTCTTCCATCAATCTCCAAAAGTGGAATTATGGAATTTCCCAGCCGATGTACTCGATCGTGGATGTGGCTTCTCATGAGCCCATCAATTGGGCATTGTTTTACTTTCATCACATTCACAAGGAATGCCAGGTGGTTGTTAAACAACTATCCAAGGGTTAATCTCCCCGTACAAATCTTCCACATGTTTTTTCTTTCTTGGTATCGACTGCATTGCCTATCATAGCTGCTCCACTAGTGCCCCCTCTTCTTGCTATGATCGCATCTTCCGACATGGATAGTGATGAGGCTGATATGAGGTACTCCTGTGTTTGTTGACCTAACACCATTGGGTGGCTCCCAAATCTTCACCACCTTCTAGTACTTCATCGGCACCTATCAATATGGGCATCATCCTCGCTTCCAAAGACAATTCCGCAATATATCCACTCCTAAAGATGCTTTGGTGGATGACACAGTCAAAGAGGTTGCTGTGGAAGATGCTATGGAGGAAGTTGCTCAACATTTTATGCCTTCCCCTAGCTGGCTCATCAAGACAACCCAAGAAATCATCACCACACTTGTTGTAGATTTTCTCGACCACCTAACTTCCCCCCCAAATGATGTTCAGCAAGTTGTGGTCATAACCGTGGTAGATGTTGCTCCCTCTCCCTCTCAACAATGCCAACCCATTTCTCTCACTGTGTCTTCTGCTCCCATTGTGTCTCCCATAGCGGACTCATCCTCTAATGTCTCTTCTATGGCTTCACTGCTAGTTTCCCCTGATTACTCACCACCCCATTCTCAGGATATTGCCATTGCTCATTCAACCATCCCTCCACACCCTACTTCCTTGCCTCTTTCCTTTCTGTCGACCATTCAACATTTGAAAACTATTGGTGAGTATCTCGTCCAAGTGCCTAATGGACTACAATCGCAGATGATCCAAGAGAAGCAGATTCTCCACCAAGAATTTTAGCACAAGTTGGACTTGTTGGAAGCTCACATTGCCCCGTTGTAGGAGGAGGTTCTTGGTCTCAGAGCTAGTGAAGTTCACTTGCAACAACATGTGGCCACTCAAGAAATTGAGTTGGCTCAATTATGTCAAGCACTTGCAGATAAAGATGTTGCATTGGATCACATCGAATCATTTTTGGCAGAGACTATAGAAAAGGCCATCCAACTGGAGCAAACCTTTTGTATTGTACATGAGAAGGCTATCCAATGGGAGATGGAGCTGGGAGTAACCAAAGAGGAGTTGTTTCAGAAGGCGCAAGCTCTGACCAATGAAGTAGGATGGACAATACAAGTAAAGAAAGAGTTGGAAGCTACACAAAAAGAAAGGGAGGCTTAATTCAAGAAAATTCAATTCTAGTCTCAGCAGATGGAACGGATGGAAAAGCAATTAGGCATCTAGAAGGATCAGCTACCACAAGTTGATGAAGTGATAAGGGATAGCAAAATCCATTAGTAAGGTTTGTAATATTCATAGCCATTTTTTTTTGTAAATACTTTGGTGAAATGCCATAATGGCCAAAGTGATGTAACTTTTAGTTTATTAATATGAAAGTGGGAATGTAATTGTGTCACGTAACGATGGAGAGGTGCATGGAAGATCCATGCCAGACTATTTTTGGTGGAAGGATCGAGTGCAGGCCTAGTTCTACCCAATTCTATGCATTTCTCAAAGTCCTGTTGGTTTCCTTAGAGTAAAGATAAGTGATTTATTTTGGTGAAAGTGATTAATTATTAAATAAGTTTGGTTGAAGGTTATTGTGTGCATGTTGTACTTAGTTAATGCTAAAGTAGTTCGTATCTGTTGAATATTTTTTGGTATAATTAGTGAATCTCATAGTACTAATCTCACAATAGTGGTTGTGGAATAATATCTTTGAATGAATTATACTATGAACAGTGTGTTAGTGAGAATTACAATAAGGTGTACAATTGGTGATAGTCTGGACACATTAATAAGTTAAGATTAATCTGTATCGATAGTGGTGTGGTGATAAGTAGTTAAATTGTAGTGGGAAAATTTCAGCTATTAAGAGTTTATTCCCATTAGTTGGATATTCTCTATTTATAGTGTTTCAAATATTTTCTTCTCCAAGGGGGTTTCAAGGAAGGCAAGGAATTCACCTCTAGCTTGGAACATTCTACTAGTTCAAGGGCCTTTGGTCTTTGAGCCTCTTTTTTTGAGACCAAATTGTCTGATCCTTTAGTCCTACATTCCATAGAAAAAGTACATGTTTGGAAATTTTTTTCCAAATAACTTCTTGTTGAAGAATCGCCTCGTCCTTTAGCTTTAGGATGTTGATCCAAAATCGTAATTATGGTTTAGCTCCTCATCAGCTATTGATATGTTTTGATAGTGATCTGTGTGAACAAACTTAGGACCATCGGGGCACCCTTTTCTCTCTTTAGGAGTTTGTTTTCCCTTGGCTTGTATATATGCTGAGGAACCTAATTGGTTACTTATCTTTGTATATTCACTTGGTAATATATTCAATATTTTCTTGTGCTCCAAGCTTATTCTTCTTCCTTTCGCTCTTCATGTGCTTTGAAGAACCTCAAACTCCAACAATTGGTATTACAGAATGTTTCCACTTCATGTAGGGTGTCGTCAACACCTCTCTGGTCATAGCCTTAGAATCACATGAAAATTGGTGAATATAGTCAGAGGAATTACGACCTCAAAAGTACTTCACTTTATGACATCAAAATTTGGATCTCAACTTGTTTTGCCCTTTGAAATCACTATCACAATGCTTGCATAGACAATTTTTTCCTTTTGTGCCAAACATATATATATATATATATATATATATATATATATATATATATATATATATATATATATATATATATATATATATATATATATATATATATATATATATATAGGTTTTGTTTCGCCAGTACAAGTGCCTCAAAGTCTACTATAGGTTTGACAAAGCTTGAGAGGATGGTTCAATTCAATGTTTCAAGATGCACTCATTTTTTTGTATTAGGGTATTTAGTGAGTGGCCATGGCTGAAAGCAATGATGTATTCCCTATGTTAACTATTCAGGATAGGTTGAATGATACCAATTACCCATTGTAGGCATATATGATGCGTCATGTATTGGTAGCAAAAAGACTATCGAATATTATGAAGATTGTTGAAAAACATCCCTCTACACTTCCCAATATAGTAATTGAATATGATGCAGATGGTGTTGAAGATGATGATCATCAAATTCCTTTCCTTCTACAATTCCAATTGCACCTACTGTAGAGAAACTTTGTTGGGATGGGAGAGATGCTCAAGCACGTGCATCGATAACTTTTTCTATCAAACATGCCATAATTCCTCACATTCACTCATGCAAAATAGAAAAGGATGCTTGACATACACTTACCACTTTATACCACTTGGGATACACTTACCACATTATACCACAGAAGGAATGAGGATTGTGTTGCTTAGCTTCACGAATAGTTGCACAGTGAGAATATGAATGAAGAAGATTATGTGGAGAGTTTTTTTAACAAAGATAAAAGAATAGAAGGACGAATTCATTTCAACAAAAGTTTCACCATTATTTATAGGGAAATAAGTTTAAATTCTTTACTGACCACCAGGCTCTTTTGTACTTGGTCAACAAACCATGCAACACTGGTAGATTTAGACCACCTCTCTAGGATAACTTCAAGACAAGCAGCTAGATGGGTAGCAGATGAGCTACCAGATGCATATCTTTTCAATGTTGATATTGTCCCTGAATGGACCAAGCCATTAGTCCAAGTACTGACATATGGACCTAAGAATCCTTGAGTGAAAACCGAAGAGAAAGAGGTAGTGAGAGTGCAAAGATATCAACTTCTTGCAGGAAGTATTTAAAAGAAAGATCATCGCAACATCCTGGCCTATTGTGTAGAAGAACATGAGTACGAGAATTGGTTGCAATTAGCACATGTAAGTGCACTGGAGCAACACCATTCTAGAGAAGCAATGCTATCGAACTTAAAAAGGCTAGGTTTGTATTGGCCTCAGATGGAAAAAGATGTCCGAGAAATGTGTGACGAATGTCCTAAGAGTGGTAATAGACCCCCAATCGAACATGTCACTCTGTACCAAGTGACACTAACACCAGACTAGAGTGAACCTTTAGTGACTTACCTGAGGACACAAACCTTTTCAGAGGACATGACTGTAAGGTTAGTATATGATCAATGTCTACCCTTCACTATTGTATGCACATTTTGTAAGGCCCCCATTATGAGGAGAAGCCAAGCATGCATTACCCAATTGATGGGAATCCTAACTTGTACGTTGGATGAAGGTCATATTGGACCATGTAAGGTATTGTAAGGAAAGGGAGTTACTAGGGTCCCCAGTTGTGGGGTCTGAGGCAACACTGAGCTGCCCTAGCTGGGGGGTCCAAGGGGGCTAGCGGGCCCCCTGGTGGGGGTCTGGGGACAGTGCCCTTGGTGCGACGGTAAAGCGAATATTCCATGGAATACTCCCTATCAGAGTCAAAAATCATTTATATTTGTTAGGTGGATTCAACCGGCCTAAGCCGTGTATGGCAATTACGCTAGTGGTGGCCACCCACGCTCTACCGCCCATGTATAGCCGTCCACCGAAGGCCACCCAGGATCTTATATATATATATATATATATATATATATATATATATATATATATATATATATATATATATATATATATATATATATATATATATATATATATATATATATATATACATATATATATATATATATATATATACACACTTGACTTCTGCACTACCTGAGACATCAAATTAAGCTAGCATATCTCTACCTTTTATCTCCCTATCTAGAGTTGTCTAGATCACCATTTAAGCTCTACCTTGAGAGCACACAGGTGGACAATGCCATCATCTTTGTAATTGCTGCTAGTAGAAAATGGTTGAGATTCTCTTATATCTGTTATCTTCTGTGCTACTGCTCCTGTGTTATATTGTGTAACTATTGTCTTACATGGTATCGGAGTCGTAAGGTTCGAATAGGTTGAGAAGTATCACTATTTTAGCCTACTGGCACACTATAATATCAGTAGATTATTCGAGTGATTACATGATGGCTTCATCATCGAACATTGTTCTTGGTGCTTCAACTAATGTTAATGTTGCACCTATTCAAATTTTCCCACGTGCATTCACTGAAGGGAAGCTGGATGGAACCAACTATACACTCTAGAAGTTCAAAATTTATGCAATTTTGGACTCCTATGAATTACTTGACACTGTCATGGGACCAATGGGATTGGATCCAGAGCCTATACCAGTTCAAGGTCCAGCAAATTCAAGATTGATGATTTAGCCAGATCCAGATCTTCTACGACCTTGGAAGAGGCGGAATGCTGATCCATTATGTGCAATTGTCTCTAGTGTAAATGATCTTGTGATTACTTTAGTTCAACATACTACTAAAGCACATGAGGCTTCGTGCATATTGGTTCATCAATATGAGACCAAGAACCACACTAGGATATAGAATTTAGAAAATCAGTTGGCAAATGAAAAGCATTCTTATTCTAAAAAGGCTGAAGATTTTCTCAAATGGATAAAACATCTTCAAGATGAATTGGCTGCCGTTGGTGTTGTTAGAACACCAGAAAATTTGGCTTGAAGATGTGTACATGTTCTTCCAGCAAAGTATGATGGATTAGTAACAACCCTTAACACTCATGTAAGAACAACTCCCCTTACATTTGAAGAGTTTTGTGTTATGCTTTTAGAAGAAGAGATGCAGTTGAAGTGTCACATAATCCTAGTAGGAGATGGTTGAACCATGCCTTAAGAGAGAGGATTAGGAAGTAATCCTCAACCATGGCTTTTGAGGCAAGTGGTTAGCCCATCGCACTTCTAACCGGGAGGTTGTGAGTTCAATTCCTAACATTGGTATCAGAGCCTAGTTGAGAAATTGGGTGAGATGGAGGTTCACGCCTCATTTGTGGGCACTTGGAAAAAGCACTTATCTATGGTGAGTGTGAAACTGGCCTTGGATGAAGGCGCATGGGCATTTGGGCACCCATAGAGGGTGGGATAGGTCCAAATTTGGTTCATGTGCTGGAGTTTGAGGTTGGTGGAAGCACTCATGCATGGAAAGTGGGTCCAAGAGTTAGAAGGGTCCACAAGTGAGCATTGAGGACAATGCTCAGTCTAAGGGGGAAGGAATGTCACATAATCCTAGTAGGAGATGGTTGAACCATGCCTTACGAGAGAGGATTAGGAAGTAATCCTCAACCATGGCTTTTGAGGCAAGTGGTTAGCCCATTGCACTCCTAATCGGGAGGTTGTGAGTTCAATTCCCAACATGAAGAATCGACAAAGTACAAGTGATGCTGCATTCTCAGCAAATGCAAAAGGTAAAGGCTCTTCTGATGGATCAAAGAAGAAGCCAAAGAAGAAAAAGTTCACAGGAAGTTTCTTCTATTATGAAAAGAAAGGCCATGCCATCAAGGATTGCAAAAAGAAGCAAGCTGATGAATGGAATGGGACTGTAAAATCAACGTGGAAGAACAAAGAGTCTACAAACAACACAGAGCTGGAACTATGGGTAGCTATTGAAGAGGTATGCTAATCTACTCAAGCTCGTGTTGATGAACCATGGATTTTAGATAGTGGAGCTTCTTGCCATATGACCAATAAAAGAATCGGTATAGTTCCCTAGTGCCTCTGCAGGAATCCATCAATGTAGTGGTGGGAAATGACTCCAAGTGTCCAGCGGAAGGAACTGGAACCGTCTCTTTTATCACTTCTCCAGGTGTTGAGAAAAAGTTATCCAATGTTCTCTATGTACCTACACGTAAAAGAAATTTGTTGTTAGTTTCTATAATAACAGATCGTTGACTCGAAGTTCACTTCAATAAGAGTGGTGCAGAAATAATGGATTCATTAGGTAATGTAGTAGGTAAAGGCATAAGACATGATAACGTGTATGAGTTAAGTGCATTAACTTCTACAAAAGATAAAGATGTAAGTAGGTCATAGCACCAATGATTTGGGTAGCTCAGATTTGCAGTTTTGAAGGAGATGCAAAGAACAGGGATGATTGCTCATTTGCTTGCAATTTCATTGTTGCAAGAACCTTGTGAAGCTTGTATGACGGGAAAGCAACAATGAGAGACATTTCCAAGAGAGACCAGCGATCGATCTCAAGCTCCTCTAGAGTTGGTACATGCTGATCTCTGTGGTAAATTGTCTACACCTACTTTAGGAGGATCTTTCTACTTTTTGCTGTTAGTCGAGGATTATAGTAGAAATATGTGGGTTTATTTCATTCGATAGAAGGCTGATGCTTTTGAAAAATTTAAAACATGGCATAAGTATGTGGAAAATGAATTAGGAAGGAAACTGCAGAAATTGAGAACAGATAGAGGGGGTGAATTCTTGTCAACAAAATTCAATAATTACTGTAAGGATCATGGTGTGAAAAGGAAACTTACCATAGCTCATACACCTCAAAAAAATGGCATTGTTGAGCGTAGGAATAGGACAATAGTTGAAATGGCTCATTGTATGTTAAAGGCTCAAGATATGCCTGATTCATTCTGGGTAGAAGCAGTCAATGCAGCAGTCTACATCCTCAATCAAAGCTACACAAAATCACTCCTCAAGAAGCATATTCTGGTAAAAAGCCTTTAGTTTCGCATTTCAGAATTTTTGGTTGTTTTTGTTATGCACATTTTCCTAATTCAACAAGATCAAAGTTGGAATAAAAAAGCAAAAAGTGTGTCTTCCTAGGATATAGTGAAGAGTCTAAAGCATACATGTTGTGGGATCCTGAGGCAAGGAATTTTTTTGTCAGCTGAGATGTGGTGTTTGATGAAGGACCACACTTCGTAGAAGATAAAGGTAAATCTACTATCTCATCAAATGGAGAAATATCTCACCTTGTGCCTATCAAAAGACAGGTTAAAGTTGAGGAGGAGGAAACATCTGATGGAGAAATTTCCTCAATAAAAAGCCAACCAATTGTAGCTGCACAACGTAAGCCACTCAACTCTTTGATTATCACAATCCACATGTAGATGTACGAGAATCATCCTCGGATGGATTACGAGGATCAAAGAGAATAGAGAGCAAAGAAGAGCCTCAGAACACATTGTTAACATGGATCTAATGGCAGATATCATGGGCTCAATAAAGGAACCTACCACCATTGAAAAATCCCTTGATGATCCAAGTTGGAGAGCAGCAATGTAATCTGAGTATGATAGTATACTAAAAAATGATACATGGGATCTAGTCGACTTGCCACCAAAGAAGAAGGTAATAGATACTAAATGGATTTGGAAAGCTAAGTATAAAGCAGATGGAACATTAGAAAAGTATAAGGCAAGATTAGTTGCACAAGGTTTTTCACTGATCAAAGGATTTGATGTTCAAGAAACTTTTGCACCAACAGCTCGCATGACAACTATTCCGACGGTACTTGCAGTAACTGCACAAAAGGCCTGGCCTATTTTCAGATGGATGTCAAATCTGCATTTTTGAATGGTCACCTCAAGGAGGAGGTATATGTATCTCAACCACCAAGTTTTGAGGTTCGTAGGTTGAAGAAAGCTTTGTATGGACTTAAGCAAGGTCCACGGGCTTGGTACCAACGGATAGATAATTTTTTCAAAAATATGGGTTTTGAAAGAAGTACTTCTGCTACTAACTTTATGTAACAAAAATGGATAGCAAGCTAGTTGTTGTCATTGTATATGTAGATGATTTGATCATTACAAGAGATCATCAAGAACTCATCAATCAAACTCGGATCAGCTTGGGAACTGAGTTTGATATGACAGACTTAGGTCTACTCCATTTTTGTCTGGGAATTGAAGTATGGCAAAGGAAGGATGGCATTTTCATTTCACAACAAAAATATGCCAAAGAATTTCTCAAGGCATTTGGAATGATGGACTACAAATCAACTAGCACACCTATGGAGGTAAATCATAAGCTATCTATGGATGGCAAGATGCTTGATGTAGATGCTAAGAAGTATAGGAAGCTCGTTGGAAGTCTTATTTTTCTATGCAACACTAGACCAGACATTTGCTATGTTGTTGGAGTGTTAAGCAAGTTTTCCAAAAAACCTAAGGAGAGTCACTGGAATGCTAGAATGCGAATTCTAAGGTACATTGCAGGAACCTTGGATATTGGTATTTTTTATACCAGAGGCGATACACTTCAAGGATATTGTGATTCAAATTGGGCTGGAGATTGTGATTCTAGAAAATCAGTTTCTAGATATTATTTCTCACTTGGTTCATGAATATTTTCTTGGTTAAGTAGGAAGCAACCAACTCTCGCACTCTCCTCCACTGAAGCAGAGTACAAAGCAGCTTGTTTTGCTTCTTGTGAGGTAGTCTGGTTAAGGTGAATTCTTGCAGATCTAGGCTTTCCATCAAATATGGCCGTTGTACTCAAGTGTCATAATCAAAGTTGTATGGCTATTGCAAAGAACCCAATATTTCATGCTCGCACCAAGCACATAGAAGTACAGTACCGTTACCTTTGTGAGCTAATTGAAGATGAAATTGTGGAGCTAGAATATTGCCCAACAGAGGCAAATTCTGCTGACATATTCACTAAAGCACTTAGAAGAGAGCAGCTCAATAGGCATCTTCAACAAATGGGCATAGGACCGAGACCTACTTGATTTATCATCGGTAAACATTGAGGGGGGTTGTTAGTATATGATCAATGTCTACCCCTCATGATTGTATGCACATTTTGTAAGGTCCCCATTATGAGGAGAAGCCATGCGTGCATTACCCAAGTGATGGGAATCCCAACTTGTATGTTGGATGAAGGTCATATTGGACCATGTAAGGTATTGTAAGGAAAGGGAGTTACCAGTGTCCCTAGAGTCACAAATCATTTATATTTGTTAGGAAGTTTCAACCGACCTAAGCCGTGTATGACAATTACACAAGCGGTGGCCGCCCAAGCTCTATTGCCCATGTATAGCCATCCACGGAAGGCCACCCTTGATCCTATATATATATATACTTGACTTCTGCACTACTTGAGACATTGAATTAAGGCAGCATACCTCTACCTTGTATCTCCCTATCTAGAGTTGTCTAGATCACCATTTAAGCTCTACCTTGAGAGTGCATGAGTGGACAATGCCATCATCTTTGTACTTGCTGCTAGTAAAAAATTGTTGAGACTCTCCTATATCTGTTATCTTCTCTGCCACTGCTCCTGTGTTATATTGATTAACTATTGTCTTACACCTTGTTTCCAAAATATGTTTCAGTTCAAGCTACTCATAAATTAAAGCTTTTTCATAGTGATGTTTGTGGTCCAATGCTGACACCTTCTTCTGGGAACTAGATTTACTTCACTACAAGAATGAAGGGGGCATAGCAATGCACCCAATTGAAAAAAAGCATCCACCATTGCTTATGCGATGCTCGTGTTAGATAGCATTGCGTAAGTGACACGGCAAAAGAAAAATAAATAAATCGAGACCTTCACATAAGTGATGTAGAGCATCTCATAAGCGATGCCTATAGTTACCATCACTATGAGCATCCAAGCTTAGCGAAGCACCTATTGATGATCACAAACTAGTTGTGATGCTTTAGCATCACATAAGCGAGACCGTGTGAATAAAAAAAGAAAATTTATTTCTCCTGGCACACATGTGCCAGGATCAAGTTAGAGAGTGAGAGCAAATGAGAAATCAAATGAGCCAACGAGTGAAGGAGTGACCAAACGAGCAAATGTACATGCACATACATACACACATATGCATACACACACATGCACATATATACACACATATGCATACACACACATGCACACATATACACACACATATATACATAGACATATACACACAAAATCATACACAGACATAGACATATTCACATACACATACACATATGGAAACGTGCACATATACATACACACACATGCATACATACACACATGCATACATACACACATGCATACATACACACATGCATACATACACACATGCATACACATGCGTATGCATACATACACACATGCATACACATGTGTATGCATACATACATAGACATATGCATACACACAGATGCACATACATACCCACATATTCATACACACACATACACATAGATACACATATACACACACATATATACACACATGTACACAATACACAAATGCACACATAGTCATACACACATATACACATAAAGATACTTGCAGATATACACTTCTACACATAAACATATACATATAGATACTTGCACATATACATACACACACATAGAGACACACACATACACTCACATGCATACATACACACATATGCATACACATGCATATGCATAGATACATAGATACATGTATACAGACACATGCACATACATACATACATATGCATACACACACATGTGCATACATACACACATGCATACATACTCACATGCATTTGTACACACACATGCATATCTATACATACATACACACATGCATGTGTATACATACATATACACAAGCACATACACACATATGCATACACACATACACAAATACACATACACATACATGTACTTACACATACATACACACACATAGAAACAAATATACACTTACATACATACATACACTTACATGCATACATAGATATACACACATACACATACACATATAGATACTTACACATACATACATACACATAGACACACACATGCACATGCACATATAGATACTTACACATGCAGACACGCATAGGCACACATATACATATACACATACACATATAGATACTTATGCATACATACCACACATGCACTCATAGGCATCCATACACTCACATGCATACATACACACATGCATACATACATACACACATGCATACATACATACACACATGCATACACACACATGCACATATACACACATATGCACACATATGAACATTTACACACACATACAATCACATGCATACATACACACAAATGCATACATACATAGACACATGCATACACACACATGCACATACATACATACATACATACATATATATGCATACACACATACATACATACACACATACATACATACACACATACATACATACACACATATACACACATACACAAATGCACACATATGGATACACACACATAGAATATACACATACACATACCCATACACATACACATACACATACACATACACATACACATACACATACACATACACATACACATACACATACACATACACATGCACATACACATACACATACACATACACATACACATACACATACACATACACATACACATACACATACACATACACATACACATACACATATAGATACTTTCACATATACATAAACACAGATAGACACACACACATACACTCACATGCATACATACACACACATGCATACAGATGCATATGCATACATACATAGACACATGTATACACACACATGTACATACATACATATATATGCGTACACACACATACATACATACATATGCACATATACACACACAAACACACTATAAAAACACATGCATATGCACACATACAAACACATGCATACACACACATACCAACCTGTGCATACACACACATATGCTCACACATGCATATATACACATATGTGCATACATACTCACATGCATTTGTATGCATACATGCAGATGTATACATATATAAACACAAGCATATACATACACATATGCATACAACATATACACATATACACATACACTTACAGATACTTACACATTACACACACATAGACACACATATATGATCACATGCATACATACCCTTAAATGTATACATACACATACACACATACACATACACATATAGATACTTACTTAAACATACACACACATAGATACACACATACATACACTCATATGCATACATACACACATGCATACATACATACACACATGAATACACACACATGCATACACACACATGCATATATACACACACATACACTCACATGCACATGGATACAAACATATGCATACTCACAAATACATGCACATATACACACAAAAACCCACTTTACAAACACATGCATACACATACATACAAACACATGCATACACACACATACGCACATGTATACACACACATGCACATACATACACTGCCATATACATACACACATGTGGCTACATACTCATATGCATACATATACATACATACATGCATGCATAGTTACACACACATGTATACAAAACACACATACACACACTATACATACATATGCATACACACACATACTTACACGTATATATAGACACACATATACATACACCAATATATATATATATATATATATATATATATATATATATATATATATATATATATATATATATATATATATATATATATATATATATATATATATATATATATATATATATATATATATATATATATATATATATATATATATATATATATATATATATATATATATATTTATATAAACATAGAGATTTACACATACACATACACACACACATAGAGACACACACGTACACATACACACACATACATATGCATACATAATGCACATGCATATGCATTCATACATACATAAATACATGCATACACATCCACATACACATATACTTACATACACACCTACATACACATACACTCACATATACATAAATATATATACATACACACACATATACATACATTATACATACACACATACACATGCATACACACATACATACACACATGCATACACATATATATACATACACACACACATACACACACACACACACACACACACACACACACATATATATATATATATATATATATATATATATATATATATATATATATATATATATATATATATATATATATATATATATATATATATATATATATATATATATATATATATATATATATATATATATATATATCCATTTTATTTTATATGTATAGATATTGTGGATCATAGTAGAGAGAAAAAGGTGATACTTACTCTCATAAAGAATCTCATGAAGGGAAAGTCCTGCCCTGTTCTGTAGGGGCTTTCATGCATGAGTATGCAAAAATGCCCGCTGAAGAATTAGACTTTACCATACAGATGCTTACCGAGTAGCAAGAGGAAGGATTCTTTATGGCTCCATTTGCATGAACATACCTTTATGGCCATAGGTATGTTTTCTTTTCATAAATTAATATTTTTTATGATATTATAACACATGTTTTTATTCATTTGTATCTATTTATTTTCAGGACACCTATACCACGTCCACCTCATGAGAGCACAACAGAGGTGCCTATGAGAACATGCATAGGTAGATTAGGGCTGGAGTGCAACATAGAACGTGAGGGAAATATAGTATAATGAGGCATGGGTTGGAGTTTAAAAGAAGAATGAGAGCTTTATGTGGCTCCTACTTGTGTTTTGTTCACTTGAAATGGAACTAAGTATAAGTTTACATATAGATTGAGATAAATATTTTGCATAACAAAATCTAAACCTGGAACATATCTATCAGGTGGATGTGAGACACGTGTAGACCGTCTCTATGGTTGCTGAAGAGGAACATGTGTAGACTGATCTGAATGGACATTCTCTTGAACATCCCTACGTGTAGCATGTTTATGCATGCTAACTGGAGGACTAGTATCCTCAAACACCCCTCTTCTCACTTCAACCTCCTTAATGGGCTGTTTATGCATCTTAGAATCATTAAAAATGACATTTCTACTTCTAAGCATTGACCGTGTTTCAGGATCCCATAAGAAATATCAACCCTCTATGATACAAACAAAGGCTAAAGTGAGCTAACTTTGCTTCCTTTTGCAATAACCATATTGCCCTTTGATATACAAAAGGATTGAGCATAGAAGATCACCTTGTAACCAAGGTTATCAAGTTGACCAACTGACATCAAACTACGTGATAACTGAGGTACATGGCATACATTATGCATAGTAAATATTTGAACCATCAATAAATTGCACAACCACATCTCCAATCCCCACACCATCACACTACTAAGAGTCACCAAGTCTCATGGTACCAAGAGACTTTGTTGCATAATTAGAGAACCATTCTCTATGTGGTATCACATGGAAAGAAGCACAAGAATCTAGCAGCTAGGTGTGGGAAAGAGAATCAGCCATAAGAGCCTCAGTTGGAAGAGTACTATCAAGTGCCAACACATCAACATCATCAGAAATAGCATCAATTTCTTCAATCTTCACAATCGAAGTAGATGGTGCAAGTAACTGTTTAACATGCCCATAAATATTCTTTCCTTTACCTTTAGCATTCTTTAATGCATAACAATATTTCTTCATATATCCTTTCTTATGAAAATAATGGCATTCGATATCCCTCTTCCTTGATTTACTTCTACTCTTAATCTGTTGACCATTCTTTTCCTTGTTCTTGCTCCTGCCACATTGCTGATTCTTTCCTTGGTAAGAATCACAAACATTATATGGATCTCCACTCTGAGTACCAACCATAGATTTTCTACAAATCTCCTCACTCAAGAGTGCTCCACATATGTCATTATAGAGGATTTTACCACCAGGTGCACTATTGCTAATAGTTGTGCAAAACGTATCCCATGATGATGGTAGGGTGCGTAACAATAATACGACTTTCAATTCATTATCCATATCCATTTTCTGAGCCTATAACTAAGAGAATATAGCATCAAACTCATTCAGATGAGCAACGACACTATCTGTGTCCTTCATACAAAGGTCATATAATTTTCTCCTCAGATACACTTTATTTGATGCCATCTCTTTTTCATATATATTGCATAACTTCTTCCAAAGCTCCTCTGCACTTTCAGAGTCTAATACTGTAAAGTAAACATTATCTGCCAGGTGCAAGTGAATGGTAGACCTGGCCATTTCATCTAACTCATACCAATCATTTTCATCCATGTTAGCAGGCTTCTTTGAAATTCCATTTATCAGCTTCCATTGCCTCCTTGGAATCAGCACATCTTTAATCTCATTCTTCCGTAGAGAAAAGTTTGTGCCATCAAATTTTTGGATCTCAAAATGGTGTTTGCCTTGCAAGTTATAGCTCCTCCTCGGAACACTAGCACTAGATCTTGATCCACTGGATGTGCTTGAGACCTCTGATGTCATGATGGTCCAGAACTAAATAGAATGATAATGGAGCTAGAAGATTTTGAACACCAACGAATAAGTATATCAAGGAGTAAATCGACCACTATATAATTGATAAAACCAAAAATATAGGAAACTTTTACGAGAGTATCCTGTGCAAAATGAGCATATGACTAGTGTCAAAATATCATAAAATTGCAAGTATTGACATGTCTACCTGCATAGTGAATCACTGACTCCACTGCATATAATCAGTTACCCAATAGAAGCCAAGTAGGTTTATCGAGCACCTATGAACAACTATCATACATCTCCTATGGCGAGGCTAGGTAAGTCTTCCACCTGCATCACCAAAGAGACCCCGACATCTGGGTGTCTCCCACTTAAGAAAACCTCACCATGACCCTCTTTATCAAATGTAAAAGGCTTTATGCAGAAAACATACCCGCTATATCAATGATTGTTGGGAAAGATGGATGGACACTCCAAGAAATGAGTAGGTATTGTCAATTCCTGCTTTGTACCAGCCCCTTCTTGCTTCAAAGTTGAGTTGCAGGCCGTATTAGATTTACAATGACACTAAACAAGTGCCTATATACTTTGGAAATGTTGTGAGAAATGATTGAACCAAAATAGAATACTTCCAAGTTGAAGGATCAATGAAAACCTTCTATTTTTGTTCACACATGTGCTGCTTGTTAAGCTTGGTGCTTCCAGTAGAATAGGAATTAGAAACATTCCTTTTGGAAATATCAAATTAGCTTAAAGAGCTAATGATTCCAAGTGGAATCACTTAAAATTATGCACTATACATAGAGCAATCAATTTAGCAATCAAATCATTACCCCCGATATTTGAGGACCTCTCCAAAGTTTGACGAGTGGGTACATCAACACGTTTTTCTCCAAATTTACTAAATGGATTATCTTAAAAAATTGTGAGCATGTAGAGGACTTAGCGATGATTCCAACAAGCTATAGAACACTGTAAATGGTGAAGAAATGACTGACCTATGAGCAATACAAAATTACTGTTCTCAGTAACTATGACAAAGAGACCATAGATGAAAAGTATTGATCTATTGTATTAGAAGACAATGTTGTACAAGATCACTGGCATGATAATCAATGCCTAATGATAGTGAGTAGTGTAGCCTACGATGTGAGCCTCACTCTCTTACAATGTAGTCAAAGGAAATTTAAAATTGGTGACTTCTTTTACCGTGAGTTTTTCAGTTATCTTTTATAGATGATACATTTGAATTTTGAATTTGAATTCTTCATTAGCTCTCACTAGAAAGTGATCCTCCAATCTAGGAGATATTCTCTCCAACTAAAGTCGTGGCTTTTCATCTAACAAACTTCACGAGTTTAGTGGTAGCTACAAATATTCCTCCAAGTCTAATGGACTTTTACAATTGGTAAAAAATAAAGGCTTTCATAGCAATGGTTCCCATGGAAAAGTCTAGCCAAATGTGTAGGCTTGGTATTTGCACCAATAGCTTGCCCTCAAGACAAACATCGTGGCCTGGTCTTCTTCTTCAATCTTCTTGAATATCCTGCGATCCAATCATAGACTTAAACCTGCAAAGATTTGTACCATCTAATGCTTTAGTCAATAAGTCTGCACATTGGATATTAGTTGATACATATGCCACCTGAATTTCCTTGCTCAATAACTTCTCTCTCATATAATGATAGTGGACCTCTATATGCTTGGTCCTAGCATGATAAATAGGATTTGCTGCAAGATGTAGTGAGATTGTATTGTCTCCAAAAATCATTGGAGATGTAGTATGCAAAATTAAATCTGTATATAACAATCTGATCCATATGGTCTCTTGAGTAGCATTGGCAAGTCCTCTATACTCTGCCTCTGTGGAAGATAAAGCAACAGTAGGTTGCTTCTTTGAATACCATGATATAGGTTTGTCATCTGCAAAAACATGTCTCTCATCCAGACAGATCGTAAAGATGGCTCTGGCATGGCATATGATGCGCGATCCATGCAGATGGTTCAATCAGCTTATCACCATTAATGCTTTCATGGGATACACTTAGCTCCTTCGTTGAGGATGATTTATCATGCGATGCATGTAAGTCAAAAGTATTGGTGGCCCTCTCATGGCATGAGGGAGCTGGAAAAGCAAAGCCATTAGCTTCAAAGCCATGAAGATTCTCCACAGGTAGCCCAGAGCCTATACAGTTATCCCCATCCAACATTGCACCATCGCCTTTACTGCATCGAGAACTCCTTGTTGTGGGAAAACGCTTCGGAATGCTCGTAACGCTATATCCATGTAATGGAATGACCTTGGCCCTTCCGGAAGAGGGTGGGTTAGCAAGCCATTTTCCAGCATCGTCCCACTTCGAGGAGCCGAAACACAGATGATGCACCATTGGATTAGCTGCTGATTTAGTAGTTGCTCTGTCATCCATAGGGAATTCAAAGCTGGAGGTGCTTCCACTGTCAGGAGTCCGGGGGTTAGCAATCATCTTCTCAGTGCCAAGCTCATCTATGACACAAGCACCATGCATAGTTTCTGCTTCCTCATGCAGCCACAATCGCAATCTAAGGCTTCTCTATCTAAGGATCTACGAGCACGGACTAGTATTGAGTGATAATGCTTATAAAAACTTGAACAATCGTTGTGAGATTATTCATGCTGAATGATGAAATGAATTAGTGCTTAAAAGCACTTTATTAGAATGAAGTGCAAGCGTGGGAGGGAGGGATTAAGGATAATTTATTCTAATAACAATGAAAATGATGAGAATAACAAAATCATAATCCTCAAAAGAAAGATAATGAAC
This sequence comes from Ceratopteris richardii, assembly GCA_020310875.1. Taxonomy (NCBI): domain Eukaryota; kingdom Viridiplantae; phylum Streptophyta; class Polypodiopsida; order Polypodiales; family Pteridaceae; genus Ceratopteris; species Ceratopteris richardii. The sequence continues at coordinate 113,025,698 of CM035421.1, forward strand.
CTATGCTCTGATACCATGTTGAAATGAAAAAGGACTACTCCTACTCTACTCACATTCACAAATCTAACAAGCTAAGGAGGAAGGAACAAAAGATAACAAAACATTATGAATGAATTAAAATGGAAATGGAAATGACTTACATGAGATTCTCTATGAGCATGGTGACTCCATGAGGAGTGGGAGCACACTCTTGGCAATGAGCTAGAGTGGAATAGCTTCATTGGAGTGAAGGGAGGCCTTGCTTATATGGAGTTTGGGAGAATTCCCTTGCATGTGGGATAAATGAACTTGCATGAGAATGAAACTAACTTTGGACAAAGGGGTGGAGCATGGAACTCTCAACAAATACCTTGATCTAGAAATTGAGGGATCCTTACTTGGTCCCCATACATCTCTATGGACAAGCTCTAGGTAGTCCTCATTCATATAGCCTTTCCTTAAGAAGGGTAACCTGTGAGATTTTCCAAACTAACAAACACCACATCTATAGATCATGTGTTGCTTGGATACATTAGGCATCTCAAGCACACATTGATCGCTACATATTTGCTTTAAAGTTCTCTCACCAATATGCCCTAATCACTTATGCCAAATTTCAAGTTCTGATAGTGTTTGGTGTTTGTAGCTATAAAGTGCAATATTCCTTGTATCTTCAAGTTCAAAAGTAAATAATCTACCTGTCTTTTCTCCTTTAGAAATTCTTTTGAATCCATGGTGGGGATCCTCCACAAATGCTCCATATTGGTTGAACCTCTCTTGCAAACCCTTTTCCACAATCTATCCAACACTCATCAAATTCTTGGTAATTGTAGGTACATATAGAACCTTGCTCAACGTATTTCTATTTCCATCAGAGGTCTTAACATTTCCTACTTTAATCACTAAGTGCTTGATGTCATCACCTATTTGTACCTGATGCTTACCCTTTGGTTCTTCAAGGTCATAGAGAAGAGCTACATTGCCTGCCACATGGTTTGAGCATCCTAAGTCAATGTAGAAGAGATGATCATCATTTATACCTAGTTTTGAAGTCATATTCATAATCAGATAAGAATCCTCTTGATGCTCTATATAGTTGTTGTAGTCTTTCCTTGATTTGCAGCTTCCTTGGTAGTTTTTTTTGTAATTGTTATTGTAGCCTTGATGGTGATTCAATCTTCCTCTTGATTGTGTATATCCACCTCTTTGAAATCCTCTACCTCTCTGATTCTTGAAGTTCCTATAACACTCATCTGTAGTATGATTCGACAATCCACAAATATTACATGGTGAGGCATTCTAAGGTCTTCCCCTACCTTTCTTAGCTCCTCTACCCCTTGCTCTTGAGTTTCTACCTCTCCCTACATAGTTGGCTTGGGAGGTAGCTCCTTCATCCTCAATCTTCTTGTTCTTCCCTTTCTCTTTGGACTTAATTTTATCAGTGTATAGGGCACAAGAGCTATTACCTCTTGATGAATCTCCATTGTTGTTGAGCTTGGCTTCATGGGTGAAGAGTTGCCCCATGAGTGTGGTAAGGTTTGGAATGTGCATGTCCATGTACAAGTCCAGGATAGTTGTGAAGCTCTCCTATTTGTCATCTGCTTTAATACCATTGATTACTTGTCTTAAAATCTGATCCTCTTCAATTTCTTCTCCTATGCTTGCCAATTGATCAGCTACATCCTTGACTTTGGTCACATACTCTGAGATGCCTTGCTTGGGTTACTTTCTTTGAGTGGTAAACTCAATCCACAATTGGTTCTTCCGAGCCCTTGTGTTGGAAGAGAAATAGGAAGACAATGTTTCCCAAGTCTCTTGGAATGTCTTACAGTTCCTAATATGTGGAAGACGAAAATTAGAGATTGATTTAAGTAAGTATGACCTTGCTAATGCATCCTTGGAAAACCATGTATTGAGTCTTTCATGCTCCTCTCTTCTAGGTTGTCCTTTGCTTTTGAAAATGGGCATCTCCTCATCTCCTGAGATATATCCATAAAGACTCCTTCCTTGCAAGTATTTCTTCATCCTCAAGGACCATGATTGATAGTTGTTAATCTCCAATTTATCAATGAAAGAAGGAAAAACATCTCCCATTTTACCTTAGCTTTGCTCGGATGCCACTGTTGGGAAAGATGGATGGACACTCCAAGAAATGAGTAGGTACTGCCAATTCCTACTTTGTACGAGCCCCTTTTTGCTTTAGAGTTCAATTTTTGACCCTCGTAGCTTTCCAATGACACTAAAAAGTGCCTATGTACTTCGAAAATGTTGTGAGAAATGATTGAACCAAAATAGGCTACTTCCAAGTTGAAGGATCAATGAAATCCTTCTATTTTTGTTCACACACCTGCTGCTTGTTAAGCCTAGTGCTTCCATTATAGTAGGAATTATAAAAATTCCTTTTGGAGATATCAAATTAGCTTAATAAGTTAATGATTCCAGGTGGAAGCACTTAAAATGATGCAGTATACATAGAGAAATCAATTTAGCAATCAAATCATTACCCCCGATATTTTAGGATCTCTACAGAGTTTGACTAATGGGTACTTCGATGAGCATTCCTCCAAATCTGTGGAATGGACTATCGTCAAAATTTGTGAGCATGTAGAGGACTTAAAGTTGATTTTAATAAGCTATAGAACACTGAAAGTGGTGAAGAAATGACTGAGCTATGCGCAATACAAAATGATTGTCCTCAGTAACTATGATAGAGAGACCATAGATGAAAAGTATTGATCTATTGTATTAGAAGACAATGTTGTACAAGATCATTGGCATGATAATCAATGCCTAATGATAGTGAGTAGTGTAGGCTATTATGTGAGCCTCACTCTCTTACAATGTAGTCAGAAGAAATTTGGAATTGATGACTTCTTTTACTACAAGTTCTTTAGTTATCTTTTATAGATGATACATTTGAGTTTCAAATTTGAATTCTTCATTGGCTCTCACTAAAGAGTGGTCCCCCAATCTAGGAGACATTCTCTCCAACTAAAGTCATGGCTTTTCATCTAACAAACTTCACGAGTTTAGTGGTAGCTACAAATATTCCTCCAAGTCAAATAGACTTTTACAAGTTGTAAAGGATTTCATAGCAATGGTTCCTATGGAAAACTCTGTCCAAATGTGTAGGCTTGGCATTTGCACCAACAATGACCACATAGACATACATAAGCGGTATCCGCAGAAGCTTACATGGTGTGTATGTGCTCAATATATGCAGTGAAATGACATTAAAAGGCTGAATGCACAACCCAAAAACTAGGCAGCAACACTTGCAAGTGTCTATCAACTCTAATGTTTTAGGCCCAAAAACCTGCATAAATTTTGTAGCACCTACTCCCACCAAAACTGAAAACGTTTCAAGAAACCTTTAGTTTTATGAGTGTGCTGAAAACATAGCCGTAAAGGTTGATATTTGTTTCAAAGAAGTACAAAAAACACTCTTCTTGATGTTCTTGGACCTGTATGAAGAGAACTATGTGCGAAAGTACTCCAAAATTGCTCTAAAAGACACCCCAAAAATGCTTCAGAAACATGCCTTAAAAGCAAAGAATGAAGCTTTCAGGGAGCAAAACATGTTCAAGGTAATGTTAACCTTAGTCTTTCCCCTTCTTCAAACAACATAGGAGTGTAGCTTAGTGGCAAGAGATTGCCACGGTTAAGTTAAGGCTAGGCTTGTTGCAAAGGGTTATGCATAGGAAAGAGGCATTCATTTTGATGAAACCTTTGCTCCTACTTGCCGAATAACTAGTATTCATAGCATCTATGCACTTGCTGCTCATCATGGTTGGAATGTTAGTTGGACATCAAAACAACATTTCTGGATGGTGACTTGCATGAAGAAGTGTATGTTTTTCAGCCCCGTGGCTTTGTGTAGAAAGGGCATGAAAGCCAGGTATGTAGCTTAAAGAAGGCATTATATGGTTTAAAGCAAGCACCATGTGCTTGGTATGAAAAGATACATGCCTATCTTATTTCACATGGTCTTAATAATAGTCCATCTGAAAGCACCTTATATGTTAAGCGTGCTAACGATGTGCTTCTGATCATTGTGGTATATGTTATGACATGCTGCTCACTCATCCTCATGACACACATATTGCTGATTTTTAGGCTGATTTGAATGCCTTTTTTGAGATGTCTGATTTGTGGCATTTGCATCACTATTTGGGCATTCAGTTTATGCAAGTTGATGGTGGAATGGTTTTGTGTCAAACGAAATATATTGACACATTATTGGAAAGTTTTGGCCTTGTGACTATAAACATGTTGCCACTCCTATGGAGACAGGTTTATGAGTGAGTCTTTATGATGATGGAGATGCATTTGATGTTGTTCTCTATTAGTAGGCTGTTGGATGCTTGATTTACTTATGCATTACTCGGCTAGATATTCAGTTTGTTGTCTCACAGATGAGCAGGTTTATGCATTGCCTAGGTGTCAAGAATTGGCACGCAGTTAAGAACATCTTTCGCTACTTGAATGGCACCCAGCTACTTGGGTTATTTTATCCCAAGGGGGGATCACTACCACTAGATTTGCATGCTTTTTCTGACTCTAACTGGGTTGGCTGCTACGACACTCGTGTGTCCACCAGTGGTTTTCGCTTCATTCTTGGTAGGTGCAAGAAGCAGCCTACTATGACCACTTCCAGTTCTGAGGCTGAGTATAAGGAAACTTTCACAGTGAATGTTGAGTGTGTCTCGCTCAGAAGCCTTATGGCTGATTTCAGTGTTGGTGAGTCTTCTGCCACCACATCTTCACTGAGAGTCAGAGTGCATTGGCAGTTGCGAGGAACCTTGTGTTCCATGCTCACACTAAGCACATTGAGGTGCATTATCATTATGTTAGGGAGAGGTTCTCTCTTGGGGAGATTAGCTTGGCCTATGTTCCCACACAGGAGAACATTGCAGACCTTTTCATGAAGGCTCTCTATAGGGAGAAGTTTGAAGCTCTCTGCAAAGCTTACGGCTTACTTCCTTTTGTGGAGTGGTTTCCGCATAGCTTGGCACTTCCTAATACATGAGTGCCAGCTCTTTGTTCACCGCATCAATCCAAGAGGGATTTATTGATATATTTAGGTAGTGATGTGTGTGAACACACTAGGACTACCGGGGCACTTTTTTCCCTCTTAAGGAGGTTTTTTTTCCCCGGCTTGTTTATACGCCTATTGCCCTAATGGGGTACTTATCTTTGTACATTCTAGTGGTAATACATTTAGTATTGTATGTTGTGCTCCAAGCTTCTTCTTCTTCCTTGTGCTCTTTGCATGCTTCTGCAAACATCTAACTCCAACAACCTATCCATGGTACTTTGGCTGATTCAAGTCCTTCACCTACCACTTAAGGTCTCTACTATCAGATGTTCACACATCAGTAAGTGGTATCTATGAATTAGATGGTTCAGTTGTTGGAATTTCTATCTATGTTGATGTGCCAATTGGTATCACCTACGATTTTCTAATCACTTTGAGGATCATCCAAAGAGTATCCTCCATGCCTCTAACTAAGGACCCATAATCTCCTTAGTGTATGGATGTTCAAACTCGTCCTCAAGAATGAGAGATATAGTCTGGTCGGGATTCCTTCTAAACATACAATATAACTAATGAGTCATGTGAATAGAAAATGCAAATCCTAAGTAATGATAATCCTAATCAATGATTTGTTTATCCAAAACATGAAGTAGAAAGGTGTCTTCTAAAACATCTCTCCATCCCACACACCCAAAAAAAGATAAACTTCACTAAATCCCCAAGTCCTATACAAGTTTACATGATGAATGTACAAGCTGTGGGGAATCCAAAAATATGTCAGAGAATAACCATCAAGAATCAATTTGTTGAGAGCAGTATGGGCACCCAAGGACCGAGGAGACAAGGAAGCCAGCGGAGAGAGTCAGAGAAAGGCGAAGGATTAAGTAGACAAAGCAGTCGACGCAGATCTGGCAGATAGGCCTTCAAATTTTTCCAAATCAACATCTTTATAACAGTGATTTTTATCAGTAACCATCATTGTAAATACCATTTCATATTTTTGTAGCTCCATTTTGTGCAAGCCAAGGAGTCCTTGAGCTTGAGGAGCTTTAGAAGTACCTACATGTCAATTTTTGTATTCTTTAGACTCTGTTTAAGCCCTCAAATAGGCCCTGGAACCTAATTTTTAACTAGGCCGGACACTAGGTTTGGACAGGGCCAAAACCTAGTCAAAAACTATAAATAGAGCTAGAGAGCTCATTTTTGAGGTTAGCTTGTAATAGTTTTGAACTTGTATGAGCTCTTTGAAAGTAATCTAAGAACTCCATTGCTTCTCACTCTTTGTCTTGCCATGTGTGCACGTGTGTGTGTATGTGTGTGCATTTTAGTGTGCTTCTCACTCACGCTCTTGTGCCTTCACTTGCTCGAGGCCATCATACCATCCTCACATCTTCTCGGATTGACATTAAAGGAGGTGCTACTCATCACTGAGCTAAACCAAATTTTGGCGCCGTTGCCGGGGATCGAGCTCTGAGGATGAGCGTGTGATGGTAAGACGTAGAGTTGTGACGTTGGCGTTGTATAGGTAATTTCTTTACTTTTCCTTATTTTTCTCGTCCTTACTTCATCATCATCATCATCATCATCATCTTCCACCTCCATCTCCATCATCGCAAAAAATTTCAGTTTTTTTACTATATCTCCTTCCTCCTTTCATTTCCCTCATTTCACTTGTGAGAGAGAGCGAGAGAGCGAACTGTTGTGTGCTATTTTTTGCATGTTTCTTGAGTTTGCTTGCAGGTATTGGCTATCCCATCATCCCCAGCACGCTGCGCAGGTACGGAAATGTGCAGAACTGTCTCTGTGTCGCAAGCTTCTGTCGATCGCGATTGACAGAAAACTTCATCTTTTGGTAAAACTGAGTGCACCACAGTAGACTAGAGACCTTGCACATCACAAATCCACAAAAATTTTTGGAAAATTTGCATTTTTTCAGTCCATCGCGATTGACACTGTCCATCGCGACGGACAGCCAGTCCATCGCGACTGACAGACCTCGACGGACACGTGTCCATCGCGACGGACACCCCTGTCCATCGCGACGGACACCCCTGTCCATCGCGACCGACAGAAAAATCACGATTGACACCCCATTTCGCCGAGATTCTTGTCCATCGCGACATATAGAGGCCCGATCAACACATAAACACGGAAAAAACACGAAATTTCAGTCCATCGCGATTGATACCTGTCCATCGCGATTGATACCAATCCATCGCGATTGATACCAGTCCATCGTGATTGATACCAGTCCATCGCAATTGATACCTGTCCATCGCGATTGATACCTGTCCATCGCGATTGACAGCCCAGTCGATCGCGATTGACAGCCATTTTCCGCTAAATTTTTAGGGTTTTTTAAATTGAAGATTTTGGCTAATTTTGGACATGGATAATGGACTCTAGAGCACATAAGGAGGCCTTAAGAAAATAACTTGAGAAGTCCTGTTTGCGTGATAGCCTGTTTGAACCCTGTTTTAATCCCTGAAGCCTGAACTGACATAACATCAGGATTATTAGATAGGGTATTTTGAAGTTGACCATACCCCGAGGTAGGAAAACTGAGGGATCCTTGGGATTGTTTTCCATAAAGGCAAAGGATAATTTGGTCTGTGAGTTACATGCATGAAAGTGGTCTATTGTGTCAGTTGAATCTAAGTCTTGAGCTAACCGTGGGACTTTTACAGGTCTAGTAAGAGCACTTGAGGGCATTCTAAGCAAGAGTAAGTGCAAGCTTGGGAACACTCTTCCTGGGCACTCAAGGGCAACCAAGAAGGAAACAAAAGGTTGGAAATTCTCAACTCCCTTTGTCAATTCCTAGCTTAGGCTAAGAACGACTAGTGATAGGAGTAAGCCAGGGCAGTGATAGGCATTTATCAAGTTGAAGACTACCTAAATACTCAAGTTCAAGCTAACGACATAATCTTTGTACGGTCGAGAACTCTAAAGGAAAAGAACTTAACGTGGAACGATCAACTTCAAGTGCGAAAATTAACTCAAATATTCCTGACGACGTGATTTCTGACAAGAGCATAAACACGGTAACCACTAAAAAGAATCAAGTAACTAATACAAAAGAACTCAGCAACGAGGTTGTACTTGGGCAAATTTGGGCTATTCAATTAGGCTTATGAACCTTAGATCAGGGCGACATCTAGGGAGAGATAGACAAAGTCTTAGGTCTTCAGAGGCTAGTGTCAACCACACTGCTAGGTCTTGGGCCCAACAGTTGAGCCACCACTCATACTACCCTAGCTCTGAGACTAGTGAATCAGAGATGTCTCAAGGCATGGACAGACCTATGGGAGGTTTAGGAGTGCCATACTTGCACAGGGTAGAAGGCCCGTACAAGACGCAGCTGGAATACCTTAGGACCAACCGATTAGGTGCTAGCATCTATGAGGACGGCCTAGGAAGATCCGTGGTCCAAATCAAAAACCCAGACCAATCTATTGGCCTAGAGCACCCTGCTGTCAAGTTTGAAAATGGTGCATACCTTGATAAAGAGGGAACCATATACGTGGTCACTAGTCACCCGGAGAGGACAGATGAATTCGGGAATGTGATCCCTGAGACGGACATAGATGACCTAGAACAAGGGAACGTAGGAGGGGAGCCCAGGACCCCTCGAGGGAAATCTGTTCTTACTAGAATCCTCAATCCCGAGTGGGTTCCCCAGGACAACAAGAGCATAGATCTGCTTCTGAACCGAGAGAATGACGAAGCCTTTTGGAGGTATAAATCTGATCGGCCAAGTGATATAGGAACAATCATGATCTATGAGTTTAAAGATCCAGATAGCCCAGGCAGAGTGACCTATCTAGATCACGCTTCAGAAAGGATCTTTGTGGTTACAGAACATGATAGACATGCTTACACTAGGATGGGTGAGTTTATTTTCCCCCAACCTAAATCTAACGTGTCCTCTGGCCACCCGGGAGCTATAACGTCCCATGCTCATGGAGTTCAGGGAGACATAAAGAGAGAGAGACCTGAGGTAAGCTTTGCAAACTCCTTGGGAAGAGGAAGAACAAGAACGGAAACAAATAGAGTGGAACTTGGGGGACATAGAGCCCCAGGGAACCGAAGAAATGCGGATGAATTCCCTCTACCAAGACCAAGAGAGCACACGAGGACCCTGAGACCGACCCAACTAGTTAAGTCCATGAAAAACTACTTCGATGGCACTGGAGATCCCTACGATCATGTGGTTGAGTTCAGGCAAGTCTTGAGAGCTGAACAAGTGGAGGATCTATTCACACAGTACAATGCCTTTGGTCTAACCCTTAGGAACACTGCCCTGACATGGTTTCAACCACTAAACGAAAGGCAGTTCCGGAGCATAGACCAACTCCTAGAGGTATTATGGCTCAACCCCAAGTGAATCCCATTAGCCAATACTGCACCATAGAACGGAGATACACTAATCACACAGCACAAGACCGCCCATACAACAAGCAGGCAGTTAGGCAACCCTACCCTCAGCCATACCCTCAGCAGGGAAGATACCAGAATCAGTACCCACCGCAGCAATATGCTAGGCCTCAACAAACCTACCAACCACAATACCAAAACCAACAAAGGCCTCAGCCTGTGTTAGCACAACAACTCCTTGCCCCAGCTAATGTGATCCCAGTAAAATATGCAGCTGCAGAAGAGAACCTGAATAGAGCTATAGTCCCTGTAACACCATTGCTTTCTAAAAGTGATTCGAGTGACCATAGCTTTGATTCGACGCATATTGACAGCCCCCAGGCCTACTACATGCAATCTCCCGAACATGGTGAGTCCTATTACCGTGAAGAGCCAAATGAACCTAGTTGGGAGTCAGATTACAGAAACGTCATGTATGCAAACCCCAACCCTAGACCTCAACCTAGGCAAGTAAGACCTCCATTCCCTAGAGGACCATGCTACAGATGTCAAGGAGATCATCTCATTCGTGATTGTCCCGTGCCTCCACCTACACAACCCTAGTCAGTGACGATCCAGCGCATAAACATCTCCTACGAAGAATGGAACACCTTGCAAAGCAGATGCCTCGCTTGGGATCGTCACAAGACTCGCCTCCTCATGGGTCACGACACACCGAACTCGCTTGGGCTCAAATGGCACAATGGAAATAGCCTACTCAAAATCCCGAACACCAAAGAAACGGCTGACCTCCAGGTCAGCCTCAACAAGAAGTGGTGCCTGTCTTGGACGCGACTTCGGTGGGACATGAAATTCATGGGTATCTGGCACCCCCTTATTGAGATTAAGAAGTCTGTCCTCTTATGGCAAATTCTTCATCGAGGAATTTGGACCAACCATAAGGCTAGCAAACTTTGTGGGACCCCTCCTTGGTGCAAACGCTGCCACCGCGCTATCGAAGATGTCCCACACATCTTCCTTACTTGCCCCAACTCCTACAGAATCTGGCAGACGGTTGGAATGAAAATCAGACTTCAAAAACAGCTTAGTTGGAAACAAGTCCTTTTGGGAGAAGCGATCGGCTGCTCTGCGACACTCTGGAACGCCATCAGAGGGGAAGTCCTGTGGAAAATTTGGCGGGAGAGGTGTGCTCTCAACTTCGGCGATCCCCCCAGGGAGTGGTCGATTGAGAAATCACTTTTCCTCCTGGGCAAAAGGATCGTTAACAGTAAGAAGTCCCCCCCCTTCAGGCACCATCAAGTCCTCCTTTTGATCAACAACAAGCTCAAACCCAAGTGGGCCCCGCATGAGGGCGATGAGAGGGTGATTAACCTTCTCTGTAATGCAACCTAGGATTCATCCAAGCTTCCCCTGCTTTGTGGGATTCGGGGGGTCCCGTGGGCACTAGTCCCCTTCTATTGTACCTTTGTTTCTTAATTTAATTCAAGTCCGGGAGAGTAGGCTATTGCCGAACTTCCTTTATATTAAAAAAAAAGAATGTGGAAAGGAGCATCTCTTACAAGATTGTCCAAAGAACCCCAATAATATGCCAAAAATCACTCTATCAACGTTATTGGGTTAGTTGTAGACTCCACAGGGAGTGTGACTTCCACTGCACCCATACAGGTAGTCACTAGAGCTCAAGCATTGCAGCAAAACCAAGGGGTAGGCCAGGAAAAGAGCCTAGAGGCTAGTGAAACTGAGAGCATAACCAAGAAAAGGACTAGAGCTTGGAGAGATAGTCGTGAAAGAATGAAAAGGCAATGGGCAAAAAAGATGAGTGAACTTGAGGAAAGCCTAAGAGAAACCAAAGCCACGATAACCGAACTCACAGCTCAAACTCCCTCTCACACTACCCCACCTCCATCACCTCCACCATTCCCATCCCCATCCAACCCGCCTCACCTAAGCCCACCACCCCCTAGAGTAGGATCAGCCCTAGCAGATCCCACTCCCGAGGACCTTAATATGATGCTTAAAGCCTATCAGGCCAGAATCCAAGAAGGGCCAAACGTAACTGATCATGAAAAGTACTACCGTAGAGCAGAATTAGAGCTTGAACGAACTAAAATTTGTGCCAAAATGGTGGAGTTGGCTCAGACCATGTTTGAAGCCAGTCGCCTATTTAACATCTCTAGTTCTACGAAGACACAGTTGCACTTTGATGCACTGTTAGAAAGAATAGAGAGGCTAATTGCACAATTAGAAAAGGAACCCGCCTCTCAACACAAGGACAAGGAAAGTGAAAGGGCACGTGTTCCTGCCCAGGAAGCCTATGTGCCTAACTCTACAGAGCCAGACACATCATCTTCTATGAATCGGTTCACACCAAAATTCCTACGAGAGATTCAAGAAGACAAATGGGCTAAGGAAAGTGAAGTCCCTCCTCCCATTGAACTTGTGGATGATGCACATGACCAATTCCCACAAGACATCCCATCCATTTATGAGGAGCAGGAGAGCACCCACTCTCAGGAAAGATTAGACTTTGAGTCTAACTCTCTACAAGAATTACCCCACTTCACAGGCTCATGGGAAGCTAAGTCTACTTGTATGAGAGCACCCACGGTCATGGTACGAAATGAGGACTCAGTCATACCTAGGAACACAGAGGTAGTGAAAAACACTAAAGTTCAGTGCAACCTCACTTTAGAAGAGCTACTCAAAGTAAGGCCAGAGCTATGGAGACATGTAGCCAAACAAGTACCAGAGATAGCAAAACCTCGTTCCTAGGTAGGATCCAAGAGAACAGTGCCAGAATTACCCTTGGACAAGATAGGAGATATGAGTGAAGGTGAAGAGGGAAACACTTATCTTCCCATTACACATCAAGGATACACAACCAAGGCAATTCTCGACTCAGGTGCAGGAGTTGCAATTGCTACCACTTCCCTATGGAAGCGTTGGGGCAAGCCAGCACTCAGGCCCACGAGGATGAAATTGCAGATGGACGATGGTCACATAGAAAGACCCTTAGGCTTGCTAGAAGGAATAACTCTCACCACATGTGGTGTTGGGTTCGAGCATACATTCACTATATGTGACTTTAGCAAAAATCATGCCTATGAGATGATTTTGGGAAGACCATTTATGCAACAGTTGCAAGTGGTACAGGATTGGGGAACCAACTCCTTGTATTTGCAACACTTAGGTGTCACGACCAAAGTGAATCTCAAAGATTACTCTCATAGAGATGTCCCTCCTATCCAATGGAATCCCATCCATAGAGCCAAAGATGATACAGAATCGGTGCATTTCATAGGATCAGGATCCTCATGGATGCATGAAGATACCCATTCGTGGATGTGCAAAGTAGCAGTAGAAGAAGAGAAAAGAGAGAAAGCCAGAGAGATAGGTGTGAAGGAAACACATAGATCAATTCAAGACCCAGCCTATGCACCTGTAGTGTTTCCCGATGAAGAGTTCGAACCTCATGGTTGGGCAGAAATCCTAGCAACAATGGATGTAGCCATCAATGAAGAACAATGGACACCTCACTGTGATGAAGATGGCTATGACATTTCAGTCTTCTCCATAGAGCCAATCATGGGAGATGCAGTTTTAGAAGAGTGCGAACCTAGCCCTGATGCATTTGAAGATGCAAGTGACTCCGATCTAGAGTCAATCATTATGGACCCACCTTTTGCATCAGATGAATAATACTTCTATGAAGTAGAATTTCAACCCCAGAGGCACGGAGAGCTTACAAATGATATAAGGCTAGCCACACATGTAACCCCTAAGGAAGAAGGAAAGAAAAGGAAGAAGAAAGAAGTCACACCAGAAGAGGAAGAATCTTTATTTGAGGTCCCGAAAAATTTTAAGAAGTATGAGATAGACGATAGAAGAGTCATGGTGAGAATGCCTAAACGTGAGGCACAATCAGGAGAGGCCTATGATAACAAAGAAACCACAAAGAAAATTGTGGTAACCATAGAAGAAGGAGAAGAGAGATGCACGTACATAGGCCATGACCTGACAGAAGAGGAAGAACAAGAGCTAATAGCCTTGCTAAGAGAATACAGAGATGTATTCGCTTGGAGTTACAAGGATTTGAAGGGGGTTGATCGAGACATATGCTCACACACTATCCCCATCACCTCAGATGCCAAACCCTCTAAGCAAAAGCCATATACATATAATGATAATTATGCTGCCAAGATCAAAGAGGAGATAGATAGACTGGTTGAAGCTGGATTCATCTATGAAATTGAGCACACTGAGTGGGTATCCCCCATCGTAGTGGTGCCCAAGAAGAATGGAAAGCTGCGTGTATGCATTAACTTGAAGAAGGTTAATGCAGCCACAATTCGAGATAACTATCCGCTTCCTATCACAGAGCATCTCTTAGAAAGAGTAGCAGGCAAGGAAGTGTACAGCTTCCTCGATGGATTTTCGGGCTACAATCAAGTAGCCATAGCTCCAGAAGATCAGCATAAGACGGCATTTGCCACTGAATGAGGCATTTTTGCCTTTAGAGTAATGCCGTTTGGGCTTACCAATGCACCAGCTACCTTTTCGAGGCTGATGTGCCATGTATTTAAAGAGTTCTTGAGGAAGAACTTAGAAGTCTATATTGATGATCTTTGTGCTCATTCCAACATCAGACAAACCCATATTCCTGAACTCAGACAAATCTTTGACAAAGGTAGAGAATATCAAGTCTTCCTAAACCCAGAAAAGTGCGTTTTTATGGTCAGGCAAGGCAAGATTCTAGGACACTAGTGTCAAAGAATGGCATATCCACTGATGAAGAGAAAGTGAGAGCCATAGCCGAATTACCTAGGCCAAAGAATGTCAAGGAAGTACAAGCTTTCATGGGGCATTGTGGTTATTATCGACGGTTTATACACATGTATGCCATCATTGCAAAGCCTCTGTACGGACTTTTGACTAACTTTGAGTGGACTGACGAGTATGAAAATTCCTTCAATGAGCTTAAACGATGATTATGTTCAGCCCCAATCTTCACTACACCAGATTGGAATAAACCCTTTCATGTTCATGTGGATGCATCCAATTACGCTATTGGATGTGTACTCGCACAACCTACTGGTGAAGGTAATATGGATCTCCCAATTGCCTATGCTAGTAGACAATTGAATGCAGCTGAACGAAATTACACCACTACTGAGAGAGAAGGCTTAGGCATGGTATATGCGGTTAAGAAGTTTAGACATTACTTGCTTGCAAATAAGTTTAAATTTTTTACTGATCATCAGGCATTGTTGTACTTGGTAAACAAACCTTGCAACACAGGTAGATTAGTAAGATGGTTTCTCTTACTAATGGAATACGACTTTGAGGTAGTGGTGAGGAAAGGGAAGACTCACTTGAGAGCAGACCATCTCTCTAGGCTCACATCTGGAGAAGCCCCACAAGGAGTGTCAGATGACCTTCCTGATGCTTACTTGTTTAATTTGGAAGTGGTGCCACAGTGGGCTAAGTCATTAGTGCCAGTATTGACATACGGGCATAACCACCCAGTAGTAAACACACAGGATAGAGAGGTAGTAAAAGCTCAAAAGTATCACATCATGGCAGGTAGTATGTACAAGCACATAGATCAAGGGATCTTGGCTTGTTGTGTGGAAGAGGATGAGTACACTAAATGGTTGCAATTAGCACATGTAGGTGCATTAGAGCAACACTACTCAAAACAACGAACCTGATAGACACTAAGGAGACTCGGAGTGCATTGGCCAACTATGGAAGCTGATGTCCAAAAGTTGTGCAAGGAATGCCCAATCTGTTGCACTAAACCACCTGTGGAACATGCCACTCTTCATCAAGTGTCCATAGTGCCAGATTGGAGCGAACCACTAGTATCCCTCCTGAGAACGAAAACATTCCCTCCAGACATAACTCTGGCTAGGAAAAGGAGTTTAGAACAAGAAGCCGAGGAGTACTCACTCATTGGTGATAATCTATACAAGCGTGGTAAAGATGGTTACCTCAGACTATGTGTCCATGAGAGTGAATATCTCAAGATCTTGGAAATTGCTCACCAAGGTGTAGCAGGAGGACACTTTGGACCAGACCGAGTGGTTAAAGCGATCCTATTTGCAGGCTTCTGGTGGCCGACCCTTCACATGGATGCACATACCTATGTGAAACGATGTGATGTCTGTCAGCGAACTCAGTATCCTATACGCAAAGATGAGATGCCACTCAAACCCATGATGGGCGGACGAGCATTCTGTAAGTGGGGAATAGACTTTGTTGGTCCTATTAATCCCCCAGCTAAGGGTTCCCATGCTGAGTATATCATTGTTGCCACGGACTATCTAACCAAATGGGTAGAGGTAAAAGCTACGACAAAGAACGATGCTCAGACAACTGCTAAATTCTTGTTTGAGAATGTGTTCACCAGATACGGGTTACCTATAGAGCTAGTCAGTGACAGAGGCACTCACTTCTTGAATGAAGTTATTGAAAATCTGCTCCAGGAATTCTTGGTAGTACATAAGAAGTCTGCCCCCTATCACCCTCAAGCAAATGGCCAGGCCGAGAGCACCAACAAGATTCTGTGCAATGTGTTGACCCAATTAGTGAATAATAAACGCTCTGATTGGGACAAACAGCTACACCATGCTGTTTGGGCATATCGAGTCGCCTACAAAACGGTACTCCAAGCCACCCCCTTTCAGATGGTATTCGGCCAAAATGCAGTGCTACCATTGGACTTCTTAATACCTACATTGAAAGTAGCACAAGAGCATGAATGGACGGGTCATGAACTCTCCTCAAGACTTTTTGACCTTGAACGATTAGGAGAAACAAGACTGAGGGTGGCTGCAGGGATATATGTAGCTAAGAAACGACAGAAGGCCTACTTTGATGCCCACATTAAGGATAAATGTTTGAAGGCAGGCGACCTAGTACTAGTCTACACTTTGAAACAACATGCGAGGAAACTAGAGAAGAGAGGCTGCGGACCCATGATCATTAATAGAATCTCAACAAGTGGAGCAGTGCAACTAGCCACATTAGAAGGTGATGTTCTCCCAAGCTTCATAAGCGGATGCAGGGTCAAGTTATATCAGGAACCTCTCACAGAGGAAATGCTAAGTCGACTCAATACTGCTAGGAAACACAAAGAAGAAGAAAAGCAAATTCGAGAAGAAGCTCAAGCAGAAGCTTTAGAGCACATACGGAGAATGAAATTAAGAAGACAAGGCAGGGAGCAACCTGGGCCAGATGCATATGCAGATCAAGGATATCACGTGGCTATGTGTGAAGTTTCAGGTGTCAGCTCTCATAGGATAATTCATCGACGTCCTTTTATAACCTTAGATATAGGACAAGGAAAGGGTGCAAGGACTGTAAGAGCCTTGATTGACTCAGGTGTAGCCACTAGTGCTGTTAAATTGTCTTACTGTCAAGAGTTGAAATTAACGGTCAATCCTATAGAAGCGTATCTCATAGGATTGGGAGGTGTGGAAACCCCTTGCATGGGCGAGGTGGAACTTCCCCTCTATATTCAAGACGAAGCAATGATAGTCAAAGTACTAGTGTGTCAAGATGAGGACCTCACTGAGCCTCTTGTCTTGGGTCAGGACTGGATCTATGATCATGCAGTCAACCTAAACCTAAGAAGTGAACTTCTTCAGGTATGGGTAAATCATTGTGGAATCACATTTGAATTAGAAAATAAAGCACTCAAGGAACTAGGAAAAGCACAAACTCCCGGTCCTTCCAGGAGTACACATGAAGATGACCATGCTGTTCTTGTCCAAAACTGTGTGATGCAGAGGAATGATGATCTCAATCAAGAAGTCAGGGACGCAACGGAACTCCCTTCTTTTCCAAAGGCCAGAGGGATGCAGCAACCAAGGGCAGAGCAAACACAGAAGGAGAAGAGTACTACCCCTGCTGGAGGCCAAAAGTACGTGCGATGCAAGATGTCTCAGCCATTGAAACAAGTGTGGGTGTGGAAAGGCGAACACCCTGTTGCGATCAAGCCAACCACATGGGCAAAGCTTCTTATTAGTAATCAACAACATGACACTAATCAGAAGTCTTTCAGAAAGTCCTCTGCAAAAGCGAAGCTTATTTGGGTACCGAAGAAGTCGATGAAGGCTAGCCCACAATCAAGAAAAATTTGGGTGCCTAAGGCTTGCTTGCGGGCTCAAATAGCTACACCAAGACCACACCCTGTACAACATGGTTCACCCACTCGCACAACCGATAGCCACTTGTATTCATCACGCGCGAACACACATTGGCACATGAGCACGAGCAGAATCACTTGTAAATGGGTCCCTAAAAAGCCTCATTTCGAGGCAGACACTCTTATAAAACCCTCCAGAGTCTCCACAAAATCAAGACCAACAGCCAATCAGTTTGTTTGGCAGCCCAAAGCATGTACCAAAGCCCCGACCCCATTTGTAAATTCATTACCACTGACCAACTGCATCACCCTCACACTGCACCTGACCCCCCATTAGCTCATAGGTATTCAGCATCAGCTAACCACACTTCACACTCACATCCACGCGAGCACTAACTAACTAACTATATCACAATTCATCAAGTTCATGTTGTAATGGGGACACAGTGTCATTTTGTGTCCATTGCAATGTTAACGTTTGTTCATATATTCTCACAGAATCGGCAGCGAATTTTGCAACATGGCTGACGCTGCGGGAACAAGCTCTCAAACAAGAACGAGCCAGCAAGTGGTGGACTTAGACAGTTTACCCGTTTTGCCTGAGACAAATGAAAAACCGACAGAATTGTAGGCCATCAAAATCATACCTATTGCGGACCCTCCCAGTGGCCATACCATGCCCGTAGGAAAAGCTTCCCACTGGTTTAGTGAAGTGGCAGGACTCTTGGGAGAGGGAACATACCTATGGGAATCAGAGTTGGACTTCAATGGGAAGCAAGGTAAATACCATTTCTTTACAAGAGAATTTGAGAAGTTACAAAATGCAGAAGGTCTACGTTCGGTATGGGAGAAGGCAGGATTGGATGCATATTTCAGTGCACGGCTTCCAAAGCCTGACTTCATGCGATGCTACTATCTCATCAACACCTTGACTCCAAACAAGAACCCAAAAGGTGCAAGCTCATTTGTAATCCCATCTCTAACAAAAGGAAATGAGCTCAAGAGGTTTAGGTTATCCAACAACTTGGTGAGAGAGGCCCTAGATATGCGCGGAATGCATATTCCTACGGAGAAGGAGACCCTAGTGCCTGATTACATGAAGAATCGAAGCCTCACCAAACTCAAGGACATGGTGTCCATGACGCCTAACATTGCAATACACCTTCGCATGTGCATGCAACACTTTGCTTTCCCTACCCAAGATAGATTCACCATGCCGCCCAAAAAAATATGGTTTAGTTTGTATGTGGCAGAGACACAGAGCCTCACCATCAACTTACCGCACTGGATAATTGATCAGATACACCTAGCTCACAAACGATGGCCGCGGAAACAGGTTTTATATGGATGTTGTGCTCTGACGAGAATCATTTATAGGTGTTTGGCTTATGACATCCCTATTCAACGAGCCTTGATGTGGAATCGGGTGGAGCAGTTTAGAGGCAGGACATCCACTGGACCCCCTTCTAAGAAGATGAGAGGTACTGTCCAAGTCCCTTGTGCTCAACCACGTGGAGCCACCCTAACACTAGACGTTACCCCTCCACCCCGGAGAGTTCGGCCTTTCACACTACGACTTCCAAGACGCAGCACCGATGGGCCTAACTTGATATTTCCTCCAGTCCCAACAGATCTTGAATTTCTTGGTGGTGCACCCTTGGAAGAACTCACGAATGAAGACCTTGAACAATTGTTACAGGACGTGGAGCTGGAGGCAGAAGAGGCACAACAAGTGGAGAATGTTCAACCGCAGGCGACAACCTCCCAAGTACCTGTCACCATAGTTGAAGTGGATGAAGAGGATGAAGAGGATGATGAAGATGAAGAATAGGAGGAAGATGAGGAGGAGGATGATCAAGAGCATCAAGATGAGCAACAAGAAGTGCCAGAACTTGTAGGTGCACCTGCATATACAGCTCAACTACAAAGGTTATAGGACACAATCAAAGCACTACAAGAAAGGCATCAACTCTCTCTTGTGTCAGGTCAAGCTTTGATGCAAGAAATGCTATCAGATGATGGGGTGGATCAACACTTTATTGACACCCTCAAATTAGTGTCAGAATCTTTAGGAGTTCCGGAGGCTGTCCACACAGCTGTCCGCCACTCTATGAGGTATGAAAAACGCAGAGTTGACACATTACCACGAGTAGGTAAGACTATCACGATACCCGTCACAGAACAAGAAGTACCCATTGAAACCACAACTACCCCCACCACCACCATTGACTACTCTGCTGAAACCTTTGTTCAGACATCACCCATCTCACACCAACATCCCCCATCACCACCTTCTCCACCTCCACCACCACCTCCCACCATGGAAGAAACGACAGTCATCACCTCTACCTTCACTTATAACCCACCCTCATTCACATCATTCTCATTTCGAGAACCCACCTCACAAGACACCCTCTTCTCTTTTGTCACCAATCCCTTGTACACTTCAACCCTTCTATCCTGCGAAACCATAATTGGCCATCCCATAATTCCTAGTGTCATTGGAAACCCTGCACCCACAGAAGGCACCCTGTGTTTCCCAGCCTATCCCCCAATACGGATACCTCCATTCCATGACCCTCACTTCCCATCTGACCCCTACACCTCATTCAACCTAACCTCACCACCCCAATACCCGTCCTTTGTGGAGCAGTTCATCCGCACTCCAATGTATCAGCCGCACATTCCCCACATATTCGCAACGACATCAATCTACACAAACACCACACTCACTTCACCTACCATACCAACCTACATGGTAGCCCCTGTACACACCACTCTGTCTGACCCAATGGACATTTCTCCCACCACAGCACCTCTCCCCACAATTCCACCCTCTCCCCCTCCACTACCCCCCACCTCACCCCTCAACACATCATTGACCGACACAGCATTCACTACCTCCCTTCCCATTCCCACTTCCCATGCATTCCAAACTTTCCCCCTTGCATCTCATAATGTAAATATCACATTTAATACATTACTTCAGTGTGCACATCAACTACAACAGGAATACCATCAATTGGAAGCACGCAATGCTGCCCTTCAGGCATAATCTCGGCGCCTACAGGCTAGAGTTACCACTTTAGAAGCTGATTACCAAACGCTCCTAACCGAACATACCACTTTACAGCAAGCCCACTCAGAATTGGAATCAAAAACATCGACGGTGGATGATACAGAAGTCAAGGAACTAGAAACTATGCTCCAGGCACAAATGATATCTAATGCTACACTTAGACGAAACCTGGGGATATTAAGGAAGCATATGGCAGCAGCACTAGAAGAGAACAAGAGGCTTCAGCAACAAAATCAAGACAATTTTGAAGCGGCTATGGAAGGAACTGCAGGAGCAACCATTAGCCCTACCAAGTATAGAGCAGTCCCATCAGAAGACATTCGCATCTTACTCGAAGAGCATGCAAATTTCTTGGAGTCATATGAAAAGTTAGAGGTTGAATGTGCGGATCTAAAGAAGCAGATAGCCGGTGCCCCCACAACTCAACAGGAGACGATAATCTTGCAACACTCTACAGAAGAATTAGAGACCCTCCGGAAACAGGTGGCAGACCTCCAAGCACGCCTCTTACCATATGAAAGGCCACCATCGCCAACTGAAGAACCAGAACCTGAAACATTGGTGGAAATTCCCGTCGATGATAGCTATGAAGAGCCGTACGAGCCGATGCCAACACCCAGCGGTCGGGTAACAGAGGAAGGACAGGACACGTTAGAAATTGGAGTTCCAAATTGGGTTAAAAGGATCGAGAAAGTGGGACAGGCACATGATGATCGCGTTGTTGTGCAAATCCAATCTCTCATAAATCTGGAAGAAATTGTCCTTCGATCTTCTTAATTTCAGAACCTATCCCACCAACGGTTGATCACAACATCAGAGCAGCAATACATGCCTTACTTTGTTTTGCTACATGATTATAATGCAGAAGTTAAAAGGCATACTGGGAAGGAGCCCACATTCGCCACTCAATTTGAGCTAGAGGATTTACCGGCAGATGCACGTGCTGGCTCGATCTTCCAACCTAATTGGCGTGCACGTCTACTAACCGATTACCCTGAGATGATGAGCACTTGGGCAACCATGCCAATGTATATCAAGTATAATCCATGCTATTGCCCAGTGGTACGTCGCAGATCCTGGCAAGCATTTGCAATCAAGGTACGTAACAATAAAGAATGCTCGGCTTGGGTTAACTATCCATATTTTGCTCCGCCTCGAGAGACCCCAACCGTAGCCTACATGATATCAACAATTCGACACTGGTCTACTCGTCTAAATAATGTACCCGACATAGTAGCGAAAATGTGTATGAAAATATTCAAGCTCATGACCATTGAGCTCATGACCATTGTCTTCAAAACCTTTCGGAAGGTACAAGCTCCATACATCTCTGCCCCCGGATTCTCTCAAGGTAACAAGGATTTAGTCTACGACATGAGCCAGACTCCCTCGGTCACTATAATCTTTGCCTGGCATGCACGAATAAAGTACTTACCCGCATGCTTCAAGCAGACATTTGAGGAAATGTTCTCTACGGGATTTTGGGAATATCATTCGGAAATTTTCATTCCCAGACCAACACATTTGCTACATCTATTTGCAGTAGAACAAGCCATCCATGCAGATCAGTTACGTCTGCCACATCCGGACATTCCAGGACCAATTGATTGGGATCGCCTAATGACAGATTTGTCCCGAGGACTACGCATACAAGAACATCAACTTGCCACTCATGTGGTGGACTATGACATCCAGCACTCCCAGCAACAAGAGTCTGTCAGAGACGACAAACACGAGAGAGGGGGGGGTGTTGAGAGCAGTATGGGCACCCAAGGACTGAGGAGACAAGGAAGCCAGCGGAGAGAGTCAGAGCAAGGCGAAGGATTAAGTAGACAAAGCAGTCGACGCAGATCTGGCAGATAGGCCTTCAAATTTTTCCAAATCAACATCGTTATAACAGTGATTTTTATCACTAACCATCATTGTAAATACCATTTCATATTTTTCTAGCTCCATTTTGTGCAAGCCAAGGAGTCCTTGAGCTTGAGGAGATTTAGAAGTACCTACATGTCAATTTTTGTATTCTTTAGACTCCGTTTAAGCCCTCAAATAGGCCCTGGAACCTAATTTTTAACTAGGCCAGACACTAGGTCTGGATAGGGCCAAAACCTAGTCAAAAACTATAAATAGAGCTAGAGAGCTCATTTTTGAGGTTAGCTTGTAATAGTTTTGAACTTGTATGAGCTCTTTGAAAGTAATCTAAGAACTCCATTGCTTCTCACTCTTTGTCTTGCCGTGTGTGTGCGCGTGTGTATGTGTGTGCATTTTAGTGTGCTTCTCACTCACGCACTTGTGCCTTCACTTGCTCGAGGTCATCATACCATCCCACATCTTCCCGGATTGACATTAAAGGAGGTGCTACTCATCACTGAGCTACACAATTATATAAGCTTATACATTTGAAGAAATGATTTTAAATGAGCCTATATAAACTAAAACTATAATACAAGCAAACTCCAAGTGATATGACCTAAAACATTATTGTTTAAAGTCTTCAATGGATCTAGAGATCTTTTCATGTCATAAAGTGTATTACCGGAAAATGACCAGAGAATTAGAAATACCTAAAATAATTAAAAGATAATTATTTTTCTAATACTAATTTTGCTAGCCCTTATCATTAGCCTCCAAGTGGAATCAACACAATGGGAGCTATGACCATCAACTTATGGTCAAAACTCTAGAAGCCTATGGCTATGTGTAGAAGGTCCTAGGAGTTATACATACCTTCCAAGAACCACTTATTAGATTGATCAATTAAACTCCAAATTGATCACTTAAGCTTCAAATTCAATGCAAGTTGGCTCATTTGAAATATTTCCAATTATACTAGAAAGTTTCCTATCAAGATCATAATTCATATGAGAGAACCATAGAAAAGCGTGTCTGCAACAATTGCGCACTTTTCATGACTCAAAGATTAGATTAGAGAAACAATTGCACTAATAGACTTCCCAAATGATATCCCAACCACCTAGAATTTAAGCAGCACCAAGTAGATTTAGTTTTCCCTAATTGGACATTCTAACAAAGAAAAATTGCATAATCACCAAACCTTTGTGCAATATAAAAAATTCATATCATTGGACAATGAAATGAAGAGAAACACCCACATCTCTACACACCTACAACAATGTGCTAGAGATAATTCTACACAATCACTAATATGATTTTCCAATTTTTTTCTTTAATCAACACTCCCAATATCATGAATTTGGAAGGCCTAACCTAGAGTTGATAGGCTATGTATCCCAAGAGAAGATGCAGCACTTGGTTAGTCTGATGATGAGATACATTCGTACAAAGTGACCCATGTACACCTTCTAGAGGGTGTCTTTTGTTGCTACAAGTATGAGACTTTCGAACCTTTTGACCCATCAAACAAGCATCAAATGGCATGAACTTTGGTGAGTAGGTTAAACATGAAAGCCTCTACTACATACAAAGGTCTAATTTCCTACATGAAGTTATGGATACAACAACATGAAATAGTACCATTCCATTTTGGAAAAAATAAGTTCTATGTACTTTAATGATTCTTCATATGCATTTGAACTACTTTTTTCCTCTAATTAAAATATTTTGATGGGATGGTATACCTAGACATATAAATTTAATGGAAATCAATGCCATAATTTAAATTAAATTATCATTTAAAAGAATGTTTTTTAGGGAAATCAAATTATGCATTGCTTTCACAAATGTCAAGTCATGCACAAAAAAAAAAACTAGATGATTAACTCAATGAACTAATCATTTGGAGCATGATTTGATTCTTGGTGCATATTATTTAGTGATTTAATTTTCCTTGCATGCCCGTTTCTTATTTAATGCATTCATATGAATACATATATTTATCCATCCTGTTATAATCAACCATTTCTTTTGGAGATTATGTTGATCATTAAATGCATTAAAAAATGGTGTCGAAAAGAAATGGAATAGAAAAATATAAATGCATATAATTAAATTATTTCCTTTGTGAATCTACAGTATATAAAAAATGATTTATGATAAATATATCTGATAAGGAAGAAATAAATAATTCAAAATCTAATCTATAGTAATAGAACAATAACCCAAAAAAATCTTTTCTCTTTTATTTTAATTTAGTATCTCTGAGAGTTTAAGATATTAATTTCTCTTTATGATTCTAAATCAAGAAAAAATTATAAAAAAAATTATCTCCTATGAGTGATCTCATCATGGATATGCAAAAATCTAGACTTCAACATCTTTCTTGGACAACTCTTCAATCATGAAGCCAAAAAAAGCATAAAGAAAGGTAAGTCCTATCATGGTAATTCAACTAGTGCTTTATATGTAGATAAGAAGGACAAGAAACTCAAACAAAAGAAGAAGGAAGAGGATGAAGAAGAGACTTCTCAAGCCAACTTTGCAAGGAATAGAAAGTGGAAAGGGAAGACGAAAGGACCAAAAAATGACATAACCAAAGGTGAGAATGCTCAACCTTGTACCATATGTGATAAGACCAACCACACCACTCAAAATTGTTGGTTCAATGGAAAGACCTAGAAAGCAAGTGGAAGAGGTGGATATGGAAAGAAGAGAGGTAGAGATGGACACAATTTCAATAGAAACATAACATAAATGACTACAAATATCAGTTTGAAGACCAAAAACATGAAGACTCATTGCTTCTGATGAATCTAAGCCACCATGAAGGTAAAGAAGGTGATCATTAATTCTACATAGATTTAGGATGTTCAAATCATGTTTCAAGTAACATAGCTCTCTTATTTGACTTGGAAAGTCCAAAGCATGGACAAGAGGTATAAACAAGGGATGACATAAATCATAATCTGGAAAAGATTGGTAATGTTAAAGCTTCCAATGGAAGGTCAAATATTCCAAGCAAGGTACTCTATCTTCCCCCTATTACAAAAAACCTAATAAGTGTAGGTCAAATGGTTGAGAAAATCTTGCAATTCAGATTTACCCAACATGGTGTTTTTGTGGAAGAACAATGTCAAGGCTTCAAGAAGATTTCCAAAAGTGAGAAGCATGGTAGCCTCTTTACTTTTGAAGTAGGAGAAACAAAAAACATAGCTATATTCAGATTTGGGTCTCAAACCCTAAGTGATCTTGAATGGCATAAGAGGCTAGTTCATGTGAATGAAATAACCTTAAGGGCTATTTTTAGGGTCAAAGTGTTCTTGGGATGCTGAACGTCTCTTTTCATTATAGTGAGAAATCAAGTAGATTTACATGAGCTTAGAGATTAAACACTAGTTGGAAAAGATTTCCATTTATTCTTAGCTATTTTCAATAGATATTGTGGCAGAGTTAGATTGTTTTGTATGAGCATAGGATTTTTTATTACTCTAGTGGAGTGAGTGATTTTACACGATGTACCATATGATAAGCTATCAGTGGGTATTTCAAGGAGATAAAGGCAAGCTGCCAAGGTCTCTATAGGTGACAAGAGTGGTCAAGGTCTAGGCATAGGGGTTCCGAGGATATTTCGAGTATGTATGTTGCACATATGGAATCATTGGGCCTTAGAGGGATTCCTTGCCTAGGACGCGTACTACTATTTATTGGTGAAAATTCTAGATAGGAAGCAGAGGGACTAGTTGTCTACTTTTTGAGCATCTACTATTTCACACACCCAACACACTCTACTCTTATTATTTGAAATCACAGATTCTGATTCCAAGGTTAATAGCTCCTTCTTTATCATTGAGGACAATGATCTTTAGAAGGTGGAGAGAGTTTTATATCCCATAGATGTACATGCCTGGAGGAACGAGAAGTTCCTTGCTTTGGGATAGCCAAGGCCAAAAGCTAGAGAGTTCATATGAGGTACCTACTCATGATAGCCAAATGATTTGAGGGACCTTAGAGAGAACTCTAGATGGCGACTAGGTGAAGGCTATAAATAGGTTGGGAGGTGAGTCCTAGGTATGTCATTCTCCACTTCTAACAATAAGTTCCATGCGTCTAGCTACAAGTTCAATGTTCCAATATGCAAGGACAAAGAACATAGAGCTCCATTATCACTTTGTAAGAGAGAATATTATGGCAAAAGAAATTAATATTTCATTTGTTCCTACTGAGAAGCAAATAGAATAGATGATGACAAAGGCACTTGATAAGATAAAGCTATAATGATTCAAATCTACTACAGGTATTCAACCTATTAGGGAATGAAGACTCAAGCATATTGAAGCTTGAGAGGGAGCTATTGGAGCCACTAGGTTTCACTATTCTTGACGAAGTATTTCCCACTTTAAGTATCATATGGATAGTGCTATACATGTAGTTTGAGAGTAGCACTTATGTGCACATGCTTTGTATTATTTGTATGATCGTTTATGATCATTTATTGTGTAAGGTTTAAGATATTTACATTTGTAAGTGGGAAGAGTAAAAGACATAGAAAACCAAGAGTTGGAAGTGGTTGAGATTTATTCGCAATCAATCAAACAAGAAATTGGCATTACTTCAACTTCCACTATTTCTATAATGTAGGAAAAGACTCCAACTATCCTAAACTACACAAGCCACAAGATTTTGAATTCAAATTTATGAAGTTTGTGTTGTGGGAAGCTACTCATGCTTCTATATATTGACTCGAAAAATTGTACATGATGGCTTCATGGCATTTGAAGCAATTCAAATACATTGTTCATCATCTTGGTTCTTCTTCACTATCCTCTACTCTTTCTTCCTCGGACTAAGTCATCTTATAGGGCTTGCTTCTCTCTTTAGAAAGCTCTAAATTGTCTCAGCCATCACTCATTAGAAAGGTAATAGTCTCTTGTTTATGTGTATAAATGGTCAAGTCAATTCGTTGAGCAGATTCAAATAAATTTCTACTTGAAGGCCTGGAGGCCATTTTCTACACAACCCTTAAAAGTTGGGTATGCCGAATCACTATTAAGCAAAGTTCTCTTTCATTGGTTGATATAAATTAGGTATTTTATGCATTATAGCAAGCCAAACCTATGTATAACAGTCCCTTGAGAGTAATGTTACTAGTTTTACCTATGCTAGCTAATTTAAGTGTTTGAAGTAGAAGCATCAAGCCCAAAATAGAAGGTTTTGTGAGCTAGTCAAAGTTCAAGTCTATTTGTTTTGTACCAATATATTCTCATTGATGCACCAAAGTACCTATTGAGCTTGATTATACTAATCAAAGTTGTACAAGGTCTATTTGACATATCCAAAGAGGGAGGGCAAGTCTTGTGTTGGTTTGCTAGACCACCTTCAACACTTGCAACTCAAATTTTCCACCTTCCCAAACTTCTCCAACTTCTTTCATTAAGTTTGAATGATTGTGAACAAATGAGAGCATACATTTTATACTACATGTGCATTCCTCGTTAACCTTGGCACATCCAATGGCCACATATGCACCACATGTGCAATCCTTTGCAACCTTTGTATCACGTCACACTCAACATGAATGTGGATATTAAAGATCAATTTCTAAGGCGTGCCATCACTTGATCATGGAATAAAGAGCCTTTCCTTGATCCCCATAAGCCAACCTCTCTATCATTCCTTAAACATTTCAATGAAAATGAGTAGGTTATTAAAATGTTCCACATTTAGAAAATATGTATTTATTCCACAACCACTTTTGAACCATATGGTTATTTTTGGTTTTAGAGTATTTACGTTAAAGGGCCACATTTCACGACTTTGAATAGAATTATTATATCCCATGCTCATTAAGCAAATTTAACATATTTATAAGATCCATTGATTTTCCAATTTTTATTTATTGTTGCATGATCAAGATATGAATATTAGAAAAGAAAATTATGACATCACAAACCTCATGGTACATCACAAATGTTAGTGAAAGAAGCCCCATGATTACCTTAAGAGTGCATCTCTAATCCTTCCACTTATTGTCTCATATTTCACAAGAGCTATTGTGCTATATATGTAGAGTAGTTATGCAAGGACCCATGAGATATGCAAGCTCTGGCATCTTTGAAAATGGAACATTACTTCCATATGGATCTCTCATGTGGATAAACAATGATGTATAGAGTTTATTTCTACAATTATGGCAAGTTAGGGAGGTGACCACCATACTTCCTTATAAAATTGTATATGTTTTAGGACTACCTCTTTCAATAAGGCACCCAAAAATATAGAACAATAAAATTGAATCAAAGATCATATCAAATTCTTATCGCTTTATCATTTGGCCACCAATCTCATGATAGAGGTTTTTCACATTTATGGTTGCATGACTAATTGTCGCATTTATACACAACCCTATAAGAACATATGGTACTCTTTCTCGAATGCTAACAAGAATCCTATAGAGACATTGGATTTTATAAAGAATACATATGATTAAATAAGAAAAGTTCACGTATATCCATAGAAATATTGTTGCTTAGGTGGGAAATTTTTTTTGATATGCATCTTATATGGCTACCTATGAAAAAAAGAATATAACATCCCAAATACACAACTACCATTCAAACAAATAATGAGAGATATTTTCATACATGCAATTCTCAAACGGGTGAGCAAAATCTATTGGTCCAATAATAAGACCATCAAAGACATGAAAAAATTCTATGAAAGATATGGACAATTTATGAATTTGTATTCAAGGAACGTGGACAGAGAGATTTTAGAATCCTTCACCTCATCTAAACCACAATCATCTCTCCCACCAATTTCCACATACTAGAAGAAGATTATACAATCCAATAATTCAAAGATAGCTTCCAAGTCAAGATCAACATCCCCAAAAGCACTTACGAAGAAAAAGGAATAGAACAAAAAAAGACGTTCTAGGCACATCAAAGTGAGGAAGAACACAATTAGTGTTTCATAAAGCTTAGGTAATTACTCATTTACCTAGTTAAATAGGGTATCCAATTGCATGAGTACCATGACAATATTATTGATGATGTACCAACAAATCTTGATGTTAGTGATGAAGATGTCACTTCCATTCCGTCCCTGACCAGACGTCTACGGATCACAAACATTTAACTCACTAGCACCACTTTAACGTCATGAAACCTAATCCCACGTTTCCATTTCTTCTCCAACACCCACTTTCAACTTAATATTACCCTTCCATATCCTCTCGATATCATGAACACTCTATCGTCCTCACCACCCCATTTTTACCTTATCCACCTTCTCAATCAACATCCATTCCCTCTATCCACTAATCAAATGTTAAGATTCATCGAAGAGATCTAGCCACATGCACTTGAACATCAAAAAAACAAGTACAAAGTGCTATATGTAGATGAATCCTTAGAATTGGAAAAAAGGGTTTACAAGAAGTAAAGATACTACTTGAAGAGAATCATAAAAAGTACTTAAAATCACCATAGGAGATACAATTACTTCAAGATTCATAAGTAGAGTTTGCACCATAGCAAGGACTCATGACATCATGCAAGCACATTAATAAAGAGGAATTACAACCAAATAATGTTAAAGTTGCATGATTCATGAAGAAAGATGAAGAGATGACATAACATTTCTTGAAAGGTGGATTGATTAACCTTCCTTTGCTATCAACTATTGGCAAAAATAAAACATAGTCTTGAAGCATAGCAAGGCATTTAAAAAAAAAAGGAATTATAAAAGCAACTCCACGTACCAAAAAAACTAATTTACGAGAATAGAAGAAGAGTTATAAAGATAGGTAGAAGATAAAGAAAAATACATAGAGTCTTTAATGAAGCACAGGATCTAGTGAAGAGCTAACAGGAGCAGCTAATACAATCTTCAAATTAGTAACACACTCGAAGAAGCTCAAGAAACAAAAATAAAGTATAGAGATTATGCCAACATAACACAGAATTAATTATGTGTTTAAGGAGAGAAGCGCACAACAATAGAAGAAATTTCAACATCTTGTTCATCAAGAAGTCCATCAAAAGATGAAGTAGTAAACCATGAAGAAGTGGTATAGCTAGAATATATAATTTTCAATGGAACTACAGAAATAGCAAAAACAGCCAATTGAGAATCTGGAAACGGACTTTTGAGGTTTTTTATCAAAGGGATGTATAAAATATATGGTCTATTTCGGAAGTAATCGTTGATTTCCAACTTAGTAGAAACATTGGCTCCTATAAAGACCTTGGATTTACTACTAGTTCCACAACCATTCCCAATCATGAAGAGCGAAATATTATTATAACACATGGAGATATTTGGGAGATATTATTCATGATTTGAGTAGTGATCCCATTTATAGATAGGAGGAGATTCTTTTGGTAAATAGTACCTTACCTCTAGTATCATCCTATTTTTTGCCTAGTCATATGATAAAGAGATAAAAATCATTTGTCGACATCAAGAGGAGAACACATATCAACAAACCTTGGCTTAACTATTCTGTTTTTATTTCCTCAAAGATTAAGAATATCAGCCACAAGTATAACGTATAAGTATTTCTTATAGGTTTTGAAAATCTATAGTTTATGGATGTGTATGATATCAACTTCAAGACCAATCTTGAATGTGTATTCGTAAGTATCAACCAATCTCTCAGCCTATAGTTTCTTTTTTTTAATTAATCTCAACTTATGTTTTTACCTTCTCAATAAAATAAAACTTTTAAAGAGATATAAGTTTTTTGAGAAGCATACATATATTTGAGATATAAGTTTTTTGAGAAGCATACCTATATCTCCTATATTAATGGCTCATGCTACAAACCATATTACACCTTTTGCACAGTAGATGAAGTTAAAAAGCTTGATGGGTATCAACCTAGAGAGAAGCTTTAGAATTCATGGGATAAAGTGACTTGAGAAGTCATAGAATCACTTTGAAACTTCGAGAACACAAAAAAGCTTTAATTGACTACAACTATCCACCATCAAATAAAAACCTTGCCCTCACACACAATGAAGATCCTTGCCCAAGGATGACAAGCTGAGGGGAGATTTCAAGAAAATCTATGAACCAAAGTGGTGGTCAACAAAATCTTATGATTTTTGTGTATTCGTATATTTTAGGAATTTTTAACTTACAAAAACGTTTATATATTCTTTCAAGTCCTTATGCTATTAATAGTTAAATTTAGCTTCCCATTGTGTTATATAATATCTTTTGTCAAAATTCATGCAAAACACACACAAGAAGCGTCATACACATGCACACATATGCTAGCAAGCCTCATGCATGAATAATACATAACAGATCCCAAGGAACTTAAAATTGACTAGAAGAGAGGACACACAAGAGGATATCCAAGGGTTTGCTCACCTTTTATAGTCAAGTTTCAAAATTGACGTTGTTCAGAGTAATGTCTAGCCTAGGTTGAAATTGAACCTAAACCCTTATTTGAGGTCCAAATTTAGTGCCAAAAATTCTGGTAAAATGTTGGATGGTTAGTTGAATCACACTTAAATCCGAAGGCATCCTATTAGTGCAAAACTATAGAGAAAATTACAAAAACGTTTTTTAATGTATATTCACTAAGATATGGATTTAAATATGTTTGAACCAATTGAAGGTGATTTTGGGAAAAAATGGGCTCCAAATAAAAACTTCCTTTGATTTGACATGTACATCTAGATCCTTGGCTTCTCTTTTAAACAACCTTGACCATCTTCTCTCTCATCACCTTCAAAACTCGATTTTGTGTTGAAGTGCAAAGCTTTTTTGAATTTTTGAAGAACATGATATCCCATACATTGCAAGTGATATGTGGTGTTCTTTTACTAATACTAGTTTCATAACACTTAGTGGTGCATTGGATGAAGAGAAAGAAAAGGCTTTTACGCATGGGCTTGTAGGGTGATCCTATACATGCATGCTATATAGTGTAAAAGACAAGAAATGGTGTAATATAGAATGGAAGTTGAGCATGGTTCCGAAGGGGTGATTCTAGGTGAGACATCGTAGTCTAATGGTTGGAAGAAGTTCAACTTAGAATATCTTGATGACCTTGAAATAATGATGGCTCCATGTGGTATCAATCTTAGAAGTAGAGGCCACATAGCATGGAATACTTTGTAGAAACTGTAAGATCCTATTGCATATCAATGCGTCTTATTGATATTCTTTGATAAGGATCATGAAGTGTGTAACATAGCATCACGATATACACATTGAAAAGCATTTTTTGACTTTTCAAAAAATGGACCCTTGATAATCCATAGTGATTCTGAATCCATTAATTTATTGAAAGCAATGTACTTCCTTTCATCCATGCTATACATGCCTAAGCAATTGCATGCATTATCTACCAAGATAATTTCCTTTCAATCCAATTA
The DNA here is from genome assembly GCA_020310875.1 of Ceratopteris richardii. NCBI lineage: Eukaryota > Viridiplantae > Streptophyta > Polypodiopsida > Polypodiales > Pteridaceae > Ceratopteris > Ceratopteris richardii. The sequence continues at coordinate 113,058,571 of CM035421.1, forward strand.
AGCTAAGGAAACAAGTGCAAGAGGTTAATTCCACTTATTTGTAGCTAATCTAGGATGAATTCATGAATTGTTGGTTCCTTGACCCTTGAATGCCTACATGTGAATAAACTCATTATCAATAATCTAGAAGAAAACATTGCTATAAGAATTTAGGTACAAAAGTGATTTGGCCTTGCATTACAACATCACTCTTGTGCATGGCATATCACAATGGTGTGTAATGCAAGGCCATGTAATGTGGAACTAATTGGCTATGTATTTGAAGTGCAAGTGATATAAATGCGCATGTAGGAGACATGATTGTGTAGTGATATAGTGCTTCTATAATCACAATCTATTTGCAATCATAGGGTTCTAAACAATCAAGAATAGCAGATGAGAGAAAAAGAAAAACCTACACAAGAGAAGAGGAAATTGGACAGGTGAGAGTATAGAAGATGTGATGTAGAGACGGAGAAGATCTAGTGTTATATATTTGAATCATGTACAACAACTCTTGAAAAATATCTTTCTCATGAATCCTTGACCTCCTAACCACCCTCAAGCTATCCCAGTATCATTCATACTCACACTGTCAATCTCACTCTCACTCACAATCTCAATCTGAATCTCCATCACAAGGCAGTTCTCTGATTTTCCACCTCTTCTTGCATGACGTAGTGATCTCCTCTAAACAAAGTTGATCCTCTCTCCTCAAGGAAGTGTGTGATCGAGCAAATTTAGCAAAAGTATTACCTATCCATGTTGCATGCAAAACTTTCATAAGAAGCCTACCTTTTAGTGGTCACTTGCTCTCTTTCATGGAACCTATAAAAAGTAGAAGAAAAAGCTATGAAAGGACCCATTCTTCTCCATCCACAATATGCATGAGAACATGTAAGCATCAAAGTCATGGATTCAAATAATAATAGAGAAGCCCACTTATTTTTAATGTTGGAAGATTCCACACTTTTCTAGGCCCTTAGCTTAAAATTAGTGCAAAATTCCAAAATGTTTATAAGAGGTAAAAATGATCAACTCTTCAATCTGCATAATAATGTTAGAGATGCTCTCGCTTTGAATCCACCCTATGAATATCAATTTTGAGCCTTGAAAGTTTAGAATTTCTAGAAAGAGAATAAAATCAAAGCATAATCTTAGGGTGAACTAACTCTAGAGCTCAAAAAGAGATACTAAAAATGTGATTCACAAAATTTTCAAAGAGACACTTTTATTCTCCTATGCATGCACTATCTTTATCACATAGAACATTGTTCCTAATTCCCTCATATTCCTGTTCAATTTTCCACTAGAAAACATGATACAGATGAGGTTTAGATAGAGATTATAGAACTTGTCATCCCTAGATTTTGTTTATATGCATAAGATGACCTAGGTATTCATCCTTAACATTAGCCACACAATGTATAACGAAAAGTTAAAACAAAATTATATCATTATCAAAAGGCTTATTACAATTGAGCACATGGATCCTACATGAAGAGATTGGACAAGTGCTATTGCAACCTCTTTAATGAGGATAGACTTGATATGACCCACTCGCTTGACACTACACTACTCCCACTATAAGGTGTTGAATGTAGACCCACTTGCATGACACATGTAGGAATCCATATTAAGCAATGGATCCTCACCCAAAAAATAGACATCCAAGAAAAAATTTTCAATATGATGATCTTTTGAATGCTAAGGAGTCATGCACACAAACAAGTAGTCTTAAACACATGCGCATGTATAGACACACATATATGCAAGCAAGCCTCACTCATGGACAAAATATAAGAGCTCCCAAGAAAATCACACGGTTAGAAGAGAGAATGAATAAGAAAAAGTACAAATCAAGATTTGTTCACTTTCACATTCAAGTTTAGACTGACGTTCTTCACACTCTAATTTCCATCCTAGGTTAAAATTGGCTCTAAATCCTTTTTTTAGGTCGAATTAAGTGTAGAAAGATCTTGAGAAATCTTGAAGAGATATTAAATCACTGATCAAGATCAAGTGACCCTCGAATTGCACAAGTATAGAAAACATTATAAGAAAAGGCTTCTAACACGAGTTTGAGAAAATAGACCCCGAATCCTCCACTCCCTCTCCTTTGACATCTTCATCTTGCTCCTCGACTTCTCTTCGATAAATCCTAACCATTGTTTCTTTGTTGACCTTCAAGAATAGATTTGATGAATCTCTATCTCAAACACTCCCCCATTCTAGAGTTTATCATCCCTCATAGATGATCTACATGTCCTTGGATGTGATAAAGCATGGCCATTGAAGTAGAAAGGATTTTTATTTCTTTGAAAACAAGACATGAAATATAATGCTAGTGATATGTCTTGGTTTTTTCTTCTTTTTTTCTCCTTTGGGACAATAGCACAAGAATCAGAGTTATTGTGGTACATGGTCAAAAGAGAAAAAAGAAATCTTGTGCATGGCCTTGTAGGGTGCCAGAAAAGACATTGTGAAAAAGAAAAAGGAACCTGAAAGTAGTACCCAAGCACTAGCTATCAATGAGGAATTCTAGTCTAATGGTTGGAAGATGTTCACATTAGATGTTTGTCTGACCTTGAACTCATAATGCTGGCTCCATTTGGTTTCAAGCTTGGAAGTAGAGGCGACATAATCTAGAATTTATTTGTAGGCATAATAAAAGCCTACTTTAGATTGGTGGTACTTCTTAGTACTCTCTAATAATAATTTTGAATTGTGTTGCTCTATCTATGATACGAAAATTGGACGTGTAAAACATTAGCATCCCCAAATACACATTGACGAAGACTACTTGACTATTCAAAGAGTGGGCCCTTAGTAAGGCATAACCCTTTAGAATAATAATGTCCATGAGAAGCTATGTAATTTTTTTTCCTTCATAACCTATGAGTTTTTCTTCCAATGTTTTTTTCTCCTAAATCTCCCCCCCCCCCCCCCCCCCCCCCCCCCCACCTTCACCACTTTCATAGAAATTTTCCTATATACAAAATATATTGGTGCATCTAGAGTTGGTCCGCTTCTTCTCGACTACCTTTATTGATAGCATCGTGCATGAACCACCTACCATGCAAGGTCTTAATATGATGTACAAAAAAAAATTACTGTTTGTTTTCTTTGTGTGTATGACATTTACCATGTGATCATTATTCCATAAATTTAGTACTTGTTTTTCTGGACCTTAAAGTATTTCTCCATAAATTAAATGATACAATATGAAATGTCTCATAGGACTCTACAAAGCAGAGAAGAAACTCATGTACTACCATATACTACCTAAGCAAGGGGTAGTCGCATATATGTAAATTCTTTGTATTTGGTATCCTTGACCGCTTCAAATATATGTACATGAGAAAAAGTGCTTTTGTTCTGATCTAGATAGCCAGAAAAAGAAAATCTCGTTTTCTTTATAGAAATAAAGCAACTAAAAATTAAAAGTACATCACTTTCTTAACTTTAGTCATTGCAAATAATATGGAACACAAGATTTCAAATCATCCCTAACTTTCAGTGAGAATCTTGCATGCTCCATTCAAAGCTTTAAGCCTTTTCTTCTACATGCACTAGGATTTGAGTCCCCAATGCTACACATTTAAAGTCCAACTCTTAAATCATATGCCATCCATATTTTCACGGTAGATACCTTGTTTGTAGTTTATAATAAATGTGTATCATACAATCTGAAAGGTCACTTTAATGATTTACTAATACCATCATTAATACTTCTCGTGTCTCTAAGATATCAAAGGAATGCTTCCACATTCTTTTCAACCAAGAACTTCTTGGAAGGAAATAGAAAATATATTTGAATTATTGTTGTTCAATAATTCCTACTTTAGGCATCCTGCATTACACCCTTCCATGGGTTTGGCCTTAGAGGAGGGTAGAGATGAATATCTCTATGAAACTCACCACCCACTTAAAAAACCCACATCCTCTCGATGGGTTAATAGTCTTGTTATGTGCTTTAAATAGAGAATATCAATTTTTCATGTGACAATACAAGTGCATGGGAATCAAAACATTTGTGCCTACGCAAGGTCATGCATGTAGTGGGCCCTAACACTAGCATACTCTAAGCGCATTCAAAAGTTTATTGTGCAAACTAAAATGAAGTAGGCATCTAATGTTGAAGCGTCCTCATTGAAATTCAAAGTTTTAGATCTGATCATAAATTTACAACTTAATTTATCTATAGTTGGACATGAACCTATGGGCTTCAAAAGTCACATGTATTAACAAGTCGATTAAACTTACATTAGATACAAGTACTATCAAGCATGGTGCAAGAATAAAAGAATTTCTCAAGGTTCCTACTCAAAGAAGCTTTCTCCTCTCACAACTCCAATCATGCTTGATATTTATGATATTGAAAACTAAATTATTCTACAAATAAATGTGAATCTAGAGTAATCAAAACCATGCAGTCTTTTCAAAAATTAAAACATGCATACTAGAAAATGCACTTCAATTCAAATGGGTATAAAATGTAAGACAATAGTTACGCAATATAACACAGGAGCAATAACAGAGAAGATAACAGATATAGGAGAATCTCAACAATTTTCTACTAGCAGCAAGTACAAAGATGATGGCGTTGTCCACCCGTGCGCTCTCAAGGTAGAGCTTAAATGGTGATCTAGACAACTCTAGATAGGGAGATACAAGGTAGAGGTATGCTGGCTCAACTCGGTGTCTTAGGTAGTGCAGAAGTCATGTATATATAGGATCATGGGTGGCCTGCCATGGACGGCTATACATGGGCGGTAGAGCGTGGGCGGCCACCGCCCGCGTAATTGCCATACACGGCTTAGACTGGTTGAACCGACCTAACAAATATAAATGATTTCTGACTCCGACAGGGAATATTCCATGGAATATTCCCTTTACCGTCGCGCCGGGGGCGCTGCCCCCGGACCCCCACCAGGGGGCCCGCTGGCCCCCTTGGACCCCCCAGCCGGGGCTGCTCACCGCTGCCCCGGACCCCACAATTGGGGACCCTGATAACTCCCTTTCCTTATAATATCTTACATGGTCCAACATGACCTTCATCCAACATTCAAGTTGGGATTCCCATCAATTGGGTAATGCATGCTTGGCTTCTCCTCATAAAGGGGGCCTTACAAAATGTGCATACAATCATGAGGGGTAGACATTGATCATATACTAACACCCCCCCTCAATGTTTACCGATGATAAATCAAGTAGGTCTCGGTCCTATGCCCATCTGTTGAAGATGCTTGTTGAGCTGATCTCTTCCAAGTGCTTTAGTGAATATGTCAGCACAATTTGCCTCTGTTGGGCAATATTCTAGCTCCACAATTTCATCTTCAATTAGCTCACGAATGTAATGGTACTGTACTTCTATGTGCTTGGTGCGAGCATGAAATACTGGGTTCTTTGCAATAGCCATACAACTTTGATTATCACACTTGAGTACAGTTGGCATATTTGATGGAAAGCGAAGATCTGCAAGAATTCTCCTTAACCAGACTGCCTCACAAGAAGCAAAACAAGCTGCTTTGTACTCTGCTTCAGTGGATGAGAGTGCGAGAGTTGGTTGCTTCCTACTTACCCAAGAAAATATTCCTGAACCAAGTGAGAAACAATATCCAGAAACTGATTTTCTAGAATCACAATCTCCAGCCCAATCTGAATCACAATATCCTTGGAGTGTATCACCTGTGGTATACAAAATACCAAAATCCAAGGTTCCTGCAATGTACCTTAGAATTCGCATTCCAGCATTCCAGTGACTCTCCTTAGGTTTGTTGGAAAACCTGCTTAACACTCCAACAGCATAGCAAATGTCTGGTCTAGTGTTGCACAGAAAAATAAGACTTCCAACGAGCTTCCTATACTTCTTAGCATCTACATCAGGCATGTTATCATCCATAGATAGCTTATGATTTACCTCCATAGGTGTGCTAGTTGGTTTGCAGTCCATCATTCCAAATGCCTTGAGAATTTCTTTGGAATATTTTTGTTGTGAGATGAAAATGCCATCCTTCCTTTGCCATAGTTCAATTCCCAGACAAAAATGGAGTAGACCTAAGTCTGTCATTTCAAACTCAGTTCCCAAGCTGATCCGAGTTTGATTGATGAGTTCCTGATGATCTCCTGTAATGATCAAATCATCTACATATACAATGACAACAACTAGCTTGCTATCCCTTTTCGTTACATACAAGTTAGCATCAGAAGTACTTCTTTCAAAACCCATATTTTTGAAAAAATGATCTATTCGTTGGTACCAAGCCCGTGGAGCTTGCTTAAGTCCATACAAAGCTTTCTTCAACCTGCAATCTTTATTTTCTGAATTGGGCACCTCAAAACCTGGTGGTTGAGATACATATACCTCCTCCTTGAGGTGACCATTCAAAAATGCAGATTTGACATCCATCTGGAAAATAGGCCAAGACTTTTGTGCAGCTACTGCAAGTACCGTCCGAATAGTTGTCATGCGTGCTGTTGGTGCAAAAGTTTCTTGAACATCAAATCCTTCAATCTGTGAAAAACCCTGTGCAACTAATCGTGCCTTATACTTTTCTAATGTTCCATCAGCTTTATACTTAGCTTTCCAAATCCATTTAGTACCTATTACCTTCTTCTTTGGCGGCAAGTCGACTAGATCCCATGTATCATTTTTGAGTATACTATCATACTCAGACTGCATTGCCGCTCTCCAATCTGGATCATCAATGGCTTCTTCAATGGTGGTAGGTTCCTTTATCGAACCCATGATATCTGCCATTAGAGCCATGTTAACAATGTGTTCTGAGGCTCTTCTTTGCTCCTCTATTCTCTTTGATCTTCGTAATCCATCCGATGATGATTCTGGTACATCTACATGTGGATTAAGATCATCAAAGAGCTGTTGTGCCCACTTCGGTAGTGGCTTACGCTGTGCAGCTACAACTGGTTGGCTTTTTATTGAGGAAATTTCTCCATCAGATGTTTCCTCCTCCTCAACTTTAACCTGTCTTTTGATAGGCACAAGGTGAGATATTTCTCCGCTTGATGAGATAGTAGATTTACCTTTATCTTCTACTAAGTGTGGTCGTTCATCAAACACCACATCTCGGCTGACAAAAATCTTCCTTGCCTCAGGATCCCATAACCTGTGTGCTTTAGACTCTTCACTATATCCTAGGAAGACACACTTTTTGCTTTTTGAATCCAACTTTGATCTTGTTGAATCAGGAATATGTGCATAACAGAAACAACCAAAAATTCTGAAATGCAAAACTGAAGGCTTTTTACCAGAATATGCTTCTTGAGGAGTCATCCCCTTCAGTGCTTTTGTGTAGCTTCGATTGAGGATGTAGACTGCTGTATTGACTGCTTCTGCCCAGAATGAATCAGGCATGTCTTGAGCCTTCAACATACAACGAGCCATTTCAACTACTGTCCTGTTCCTGCGCTCAACAACGCCATTTTGTTGGGGTGTATGAGCTGTGGTAAGTTGCCTTTTCACACCATGCTCCTTACAGTAATTGTTGAATTCTGTTGACAAGAATTCACCTCCTCTATCTGTTCTAAATTTCTTCAATTTCCTTCCTGATTCATTTTCTACATACTTATGCCACGTTTTAAATTTTTCAAAAGCATCAGCCTTCTCTCGAATGAAATAAACCCACATCTTTCTACTATAATCGTCGACTAACAGCAAGAAGTAGAAAGATCCTCCTAAAGCAGGTGTAGACATTTTACCGCAGAGATCAGCATGTACCAACTCTAGAGGAGCTTGAGATCGATTGCTGGTCTCTCTTGGAAATGCCTTTCGTTGTTGCTTGCCCATCATACAAGCTTCACAAGGTTCCTGCAACTCTGAAAATGCAGGCATATGAGCAACCATCCCTGTTCGTTGCATCTCCTTCAAAACTGCAAATCCGAGATGCCCAAATCGTCGGTGCCATAACCTGCTTACATCTTTATCTTCTGTAGCAGTTAAAGCACTTAACTCATACAAGTTATCCCGTCGTATGCCTTTACCTACAACATTACCTGATGAATCCATGATTTCCGCACCACTCTTATTGAAGTGAACTTCGAGTCCACGATCTGTTATTGCAGAAACTGACAACAAATTTCTTTTGAGTGTAGGTACATAGAGAACATCGGATAACTTTTTCTCAACACCTGGAGAAGTGATAAAAGAGATGGTTCCAGTTCCTTCAGCTGGACACTTGGAGTCATTTCCCACCACTACATTGATGGATTCCCGCAGAGGCACTAGGGAACTATACCAATCCTTTTTACTAGTCATATGGCGAGAAGCTCCACTATCTAAAATCCATGGCTCATCAACACGAGCTTGAGCAGATGAACATACCTCTTCAATAGCTACCCAAAGTTCCAGCTCTGTGTTGTTTGCAGACTCTTTGTTCTTCCATGATGATTTTACAGTCCCATTCCGTTCATCAGCTTGCTTCTTTCTGCAATCCTTGATGGCATGGCCTTTCTTTTCACAATAGAAGCAACTTCCTATGAACTTTTTCTTCTTTGGCTTCTTCTTTGATCCCTCTGAAGAGCCTTTACCTTTTGCATTTGCTGAGAATGCAGCATCAGTTGTACTTTGCCGATTCTTCAGCCGCATCTCTTCTTCTAAAAGCATGGCACAAAACTCTTCAAATGTAAGAGGAGTTGGCCTTACCTGAGTGTTAAGGGCTGTTACTAATCCATCATACTTTGCTGGAAGAACACGTACAGATCTTCGAGCCAGCTCTTCTGGTGTTATAACAACACCAACTGCAGCCAATTGATCTTGAAGATGCTTTATCCGTTTGATAAAATCTTCAGCCTTTTCAGAATCAGAATGTTTTTCATTTGCCAACTGATTTTCTAAATTCTGTATCCTAGTGTGGTTCTTGGTCTCATATTGTCGAGCCAATATGCCCCAAGCCTCATGTGCTTTAGTAGTATGTTGAACTAAAGTAAGCACAGAATCACTTACACTAGTGACAATCGCACATAATGCATCAGCATTCCGCCTCTTCCAAGCTCGTAGAAGATCTGGATCTGGCTGAATCATCAATCTTGAATTTGCTGGATCTTCAACTGGTATAGGCTCTGGATCCAATCCCATCGGTCCCATGACAGTGTCAAGTAATTCATAGGAGTCCAAAATTGCAGAAATTTTGAACTTCCAGAGTGTATAGTTGGTTCCATCCAGCTTCCCTTCAGTGAATGCAGGTGGACGAATTCGAATAGGTGTAGCATTAACATTAGTTGAAGCACCAAGACTACTGTTCGATGATGAAGCCATCATGTAATCACTCGAATAATCTACTGATATTCTAGTCTGCTAGTAGGCTAAAATAATGATACTTCTCAAGCTATTCGAACCTTACAGCTCTGATACCATGTAAGACAATAGTTACGCAATATAACACAGGAGCAATAACAGAGAAGATAACAGATATAGGAGAATCTCAACAATTTTCTACTAGCAGCAAGTACAAAGATGATGGCGTTGTCCACCCGTGCGCTCTCAAGGTAGAGCTTAAATGGTGATCTAGACAACTCTAGATAGGGAGATACAAGGTAGAGGTATGCTGGCTCAACTCGGTGTCTTAGGTAGTGCAGAAGTCATGTATATATAGGATCATGGGTGGCCTGCCATGGACGGCTATACATGGGCGGTAGAGCGTGGGCGGCCACCGCCCGCGTAATTGCCATACACGGCTTAGACTGGTTGAACCGACCTAACAAATATAAATGATTTCTGACTCCGACAGGGAATATTCCATGGAATATTCCCTTTACCGTCGCGCCGGGGGCGCTGCCCCCGGACCCCCACCAGGGGGCCCGCTGGCCCCCTTGGACCCCCCAGCCGGGGCTGCTCACCGCTGCCCCGGACCCCACAATTGGGGACCCTGATAACTCCCTTTCCTTATAATATCTTACATGGTCCAACATGACCTTCATCCAACATTCAAGTTGGGATTCCCATCAATTGGGTAATGCATGCTTGGCTTCTCCTCATAAAGGGGGCCTTACAAAATGTGCATACAATCATGAGGGGTAGACATTGATCATATACTAACATAAAAAGCACAAGGTTTTAATCAAGGCTACTAATCAAAGATGCTCTCTTAGCTGTATCATGTCCATTTGCATCATCTTCCTACAACACAATAAAGCTTAACAAACCATGAGAAACATCGGACTCATGGTTTCCTAATCTATCTTTAATATTGTCTATGATTCCACGCCATTATAGAATCGTGTGAAAATCCAAGCAAAACAACATAAACAATTAACTCAAAACTAATCTTTCTCAAAATCCACCCAAATTCTAGATCAACAATTAGTTCTAGATCAATACCTACATTGATAAAATGCAAAGAAAAAATTAATAGAATCATATTAAAAAATCATAGTTTCAAATAATTTATGCACTTCCTTTGCATATTTAAAGCATTTATTCCAAATGGACTAATGTTGAACTCGTCATGAAAGTATTAATCAATCAGTGGATTGGCTTAAGGACTGTCTACCTCTTTCCCTTCATGAACATCAACCAAATTCTTTACTTTCTTCTCATCAAATTCATGCCATTGAAATGTTTCATATATCAAATAAACAATATTATTTTAAGATACAAAATCAATCATAGAAAAGAGTACTTCACAGTCTAAAAAACTCATACACTCATCATGCAATGCATCATCAAAGACTTGATCATAAAGGTTCTACTCATCCTCACCTAAATGATCATGTCTAGGAGATAATTTTTCATGATTTTTTTTTCTCCATTAGATAAATCGCACCTCTCTCAACTCCTCAAACGTTTTGAGGAGGATCAAGAAGATTATCTTTAGGTTTCAAAATGTTAGTGTCCAATGCCGTATGCATGTCATGTGGTAATGGCCAAATCCTCTAGATAATACTCATTGCATGTATGGACCTACTCTTGAAGAGCACATACTCTCGGCTTGACACTATGTAGCATAATTCATGCAAACTCACTAAGGTTCATAGATTCAAACACATCCTAAAAGTCCATTTTTGTCATAGACTTGTAAAAAACTTGGTTAAGTCTAGGCTAGTGGATGATCCATGCTCATCTAAAAATCACCTCCAAGGCTTTCATTAATTTTTCACTATTTGCAATTGACTTTTGGGATACAATCAATACTTGAAGTAGTGTGATCAAAGTTTGTGGCTCTAAGCCTAAGGCTTCCAAACTGGTCAACTCTTTATTAGAGTCAAATTCTCAATCAAATTCCAACACTCAGATTGTCAAGCTCTCTTGATCATGTTTCCCGGATAGGCAACTCAAGGTCAACTCCAAGTGATGTCAATGTCAAGTCCTAAACACCTATTCGTTTTCATCGGGCTCACCTTTATCAAGTAGTTTAGGACTTAGGGATGCACATATAGCGCCATTCACTTTGACCTAAGAGTGATAAACATTTGTCAACTCTCTTTTGTATAATCAATATAAATTGAAGAGGTAATTCAAATCAGTCCTTTTAAGGATAGATATGTGTCAAACCATTTGTTTCCTTCGTTCAGCTCATGAGATGAGAAAACCATTAATGGCACACAATTCTCTCAGTCCTTTTTCAACATTGATTTTTGATATAATTGAATCCAAATGGTAGAAGCATCGATATATGCACTCCAGGTTTCTAGGTTTCCATTCCTTCTTATTGTCACATCGTCTTGAGCCATGTTAACCTCTATCAATATTTGCACTCTTTTTTGTACTCGATAATCCCTCTAAATTGCATAGTAGATGTAAAATAGGGTTCTTGGTTTGAGGGAATTCCTGGTCGGCCGTTAACTTTTCCTATCTACACCATACTCACTAAATTCTTATCTACTTACAACACTGATAAGATATATAAGTTACTCTATCTAACACTATTGTAACTATTATTCTCATACAATAGACATAATGTTGGTTCTTATGCGTAACTAGAGAACTTTGGTAACACCAAATCCAAGAGCAATTCCTCAATTAATACTTCAATAATTAAACCTTCTCCATTATCCATCATCATCCACTTTTAGTATGGTACACGAGCAAATAGACAATTGGTATAGAAAATACAAGATTGTTTGCATACAATGGAACTTTGTGCTTAAAGCACCACCTGACAATTTAATGCATCATTGTTGTGGTTTGTCACCAATTCAATTCTATTAAATGGTTTCTTTGACGAGGTGGCATCTCTTTACATCTTTTCGGTAATATATCTCAATAATATTGGCATTTTTAATGTCTATGGGCCTCATTCATGCATGCATGGAGGATCAAAACACAAAATAATTATAAATACAAACTACTAATCTTGGACAAGAATAATATTGCGTTCGTTTGGTTGACTAGAATTGTAGAGACTGAATGGAAGTCTGAAATCCATCCTATGGTTCTATAAAATAACATGGATGACAAACAAGGTTGCCTATTCCATTACCACGATATCTTTTGGGAACTTAACAACTTTGGTTGTAGCTAAGAGAATGGTTTTTAGGAGGGAGCAACCACTACGCCTAAAGATGCTTTTGCAAATAAATGTCTTCCTTTGTACTACGTGGGCAATATGTTTAGCTTGTTGTGTCTCTTGGCAAGCTTCAGCTAAGGCAGAAGTAGCTTCCTCTTTTTGAGAACGATCCATTTAAACCTGCTCAAGAAGCTTCTTGATCTTTAAGGTCATCTCACAATTGCTAAACTAGAGGTGCTCTACCTCCTACTATGATTTCACTTTCTAGTCCCACACCTATTGTAGATTCTAGCGTATCTCTCCCATGTAGCACTCAAGTCCATTTTTCTTTACAAGGTCCTCCATGGTAGCTTTATGCTTATCATTAGCTTCAAGTAAATTTAACGGATTGGGTAGTAGGAACATCCATTTCAAATACAACATGTTCAAAAAACTCCTTGAAATAGGTAGGGTAGCGTTCTCCCTCCTTAGCACTATCTTGTGCAGCTCGAAGAGTGGTGGTGGAGGTCACACTCTTGTAATGATTTTTGGAATGAGGGTCTATAGATGGTGGAGAGGAATTCCAAGTAATTGGCCCACCAAGTCATCTCACCAATGATGTGAGCGTATATATGCTGTAGAAATGGCCCATGTAAGATGAGAGAATATAAAGTAAAAACCAATTGTTAACTCTGAGACTCTAGAAGCACTTGTGGGCTCAAGGGAGAGAAATTGTTTAAATCATGTCACCAATGTAGCAGATGATCATAATGTGCGTCAAATGCATGAGGGGACTATTGATAAACAATTCATTTGTAACATCCATGAGTAGAGCATTATTGATCAAAATTTTTCTAAGGGTTGTTTAATAAATGGATGCATATTTGTGTATTGATTGCTCAGGTTTCTATTTATTATCTTGTAAAAAGTCAAAGATTCTGGTCGGACCTTTTCTTGTAGAATCTATATAGGAATGCATCTTTACCTACTACATACATGCGGAAATCATTTATTTCAAATTCTAGAAGCCATTGACTTACTTCATTTACCAAGGTAGATTGAAATACTTGGGCCTTATACTAATCATCACCTAATGCATTTGTCATTATTGCATAGTTAATCTCAAAAGATTGCACATGAGCATCTAGATCATCTCTTGGGAATCCTTCAAACTTTGCATACCTCATGCAGACCAAGAATGCTCTTATGAAAAGCATGTCTTCTGATGCCATCTCCGGGAGCGCGTCTAGAATATTTTTTTTATTTTAAATTTGACAAAAATAATCTATACATTATAGGATAAATTCTTATGTTCAATTGGTGTTTCTAAAGTTTGTGTAAGAAAAGCTAGTTTTGGTTTAGAATACCAAGGCTTGAGTTCTTCTAATTTTGTCCTCAAATTTCTAGAATCCTAATGTTTAGAAATGATGAAAAGCAAAACCATGGGTTTTCTCTTCTAGTGGTGTTTGGTAACCATTGACTATGCCAAAAATTATGTCGACAACTCTAACTGGATTGACTTTCCTTGTAATCTATTGCAATGGTGGCATTGATGAAGGTGTAGTGTCCGGTTGTCATATCTTTGTGTGTACCACTTTTATGGATCCTAGATGACTTTGTACCATACAAGATTGTGTATCTTAATTTATCTAAGTTGAGTTTCTCTAGAATGCAACAATAGCATGCATCTTTAATAAATACTTCATTATGGTTTTTTCAATAGTATCTCTAGTAGTAGAAGACCTCTACTTCTGCAATGCTAGTCATTAGAAAGATCACCACTACTAACTTTACCAATATCTACACTCTCTTTTGTACTCGATAATCCCTCGTAGTTGAAGAACGGAGGTCAATTAGGGTTCTTGGCTAGATGGTATTCCTAGTTAGAGGACCCTTAACATTTTCTATCTACACCATACTAACTGTATTCTGATCTGCTTACCACATTGAAGAGATATAATTTACTATATCTGACACTACCATAATTATTATTTTAAGAAAATCACTACAATATTGATTCTCAACTATAACTCTATAGAACTTTCACAACATTGTAACCAGAAAGCGACTCATGAATCGACAATTAAGTAATTATACTTTCTATATTTATCATTCGTCACTGACTTTCAATAGGATACACAACAAGAAATACAATCGGTATAGAAAATATACAATTATTTGCACAGAACAAAAATTTGTGCCCGAAGCACCAGTCAAACATTTTATGCCTCATTGTTGTGATTTGTCACCAATTCAATTTTATGAATACCATTTTTAAGAGGTAACATCCCTTTACATCTTTTTTGTAATACATTTCAAAGATGTTTTCATTTTCCACATTCGGTGACCTAAGAGGTATCATAACTTCAACACTATCAGATATAAGTGTATATTATAGATAATATGCTCTTACTAAATATGAATCCTATATGGTTGTAAATCATGCAAGAATATGTATTATCTTTACCACATGAGTCGCTTAAATCTTCTCCATAAGAAGATCATATTAAATATTATTATATAATTGAAGGCCTAAAGTTTGGAAACTCGACTTAAGAGGGCACGTCAATTAAACGGAATATGAACTTAATTCTTAGCTTCATCTCCAACACTAAAGGAATCGGATCACATATAAAGATGAATATCAAATTGACATGAGAAAGACATATGTAAGATAAAAATAGAACAAAGTTGTTTTCTTTAAAATACTATCATTTCATCCTGTATCAATGTGAAAAATCTATAGATAGCATTAAAGAGAATTATTTTACCAGCTAGTATTATAGGATAAGAGTAGTTGTTAGGCCATGTAGTAGTATTCCTTGTAGGGGCACGATCAAATGAACTCAAAAAATTGTGTTGCAAGGTAATATGTTTGGTTCCTCCATTATCAAAGTACTAAACATTTAAGTCTATTGTAGACATACATTGCTCAAGTGAAGATGGTGTCATAGTTGAAAATAGTAGGAAATTCCCATTCTTAATTTTGGAGAAGATTAGCACACTCTGTTTTGGTGTATACGCCTCTACAATAACCATTAAAACCTCTTTCTTCTTTGCCTGTTTTGCATCTAGTTTAGGAATTCTCTTCATGAAATGGTGATTTGCCTTATGATACTTGCAAAAATATTTTTGTGTTTTCTTATCATCTTTGTGGCTATAAAGTGAGATCTATGATCTAAGTGTCTGATTGATTCAGATAGATCAGAATTCGGACACCATTTGATCATTTGGATTCATGACCAAAGATCTCGAGACTAGACTTAAGAAAAGTATCATATGGTCTCTAAGGAAAGGAATCCACCTAGCTTAGTGGTTAAGTCTTAAGGGGGGGAGGGAAGAGATCTTGGGTTCAAATCCTTATACGTGCAAGGTTTTTCCCAAGAGATCCATGAACGAGAGTGCTGTGGACCAGTCTTTTGAACTAGCATCTTTCGAGATAAAGGGTGGTAGAGAATGAATCTACAAAAGAGTGATATGGATTGATTTAGAAAAGGATGGTTCTCAACTAGTGATAATTTTCTAAAAGAGTGGTTCTAAAGTAAAGTTTCTCTTTTTAAGAGTGAATTATAATCAAAGTCGTTAAGTCCTCAGTAGCTATGTATACTAGCATAAGGTTGGGAGGATACTCATCTCTCTAGCACATGGTGTTCCCAGTAGTTAATTGATTACATTTTGGATTTGAGTTGGTCAAGTTAAAGTAGCACTAAGAAAAATTAAATTGGAAACTTTCTTCTACATTCTGCATAGGATTTTCAAGCCTATTAAGGGCAAAGTAGTCCTCTAGTCTAGTAATAAAACAAGTATATGTTGGTTGAAAGTGAACCATAGTACAAACATCTAAGTTAGATATTTAAGTCAACTAAACATTGAGGTTGACTTCCAAATCAAGCTCAAATCAACCAAGCATTCTCAAAGTCTTGACATGGATAGAACTCCCACCTTACTTATTAAGTCCTTGCACTAGTGATACCTAAAACAAGAGTAGTAATTTGAATCCACCCAGTTCATATGTTAATGCCCAAAAAGCACATAGTCAAAACACTAAATTGGACAGGGATGTTTTTTGATCCACCATTATTATGGTAGGGATCCCACCATAGATATGAAACATGTTCTTAAGGTTATTAAATGAGGCTTGGGGATATGCCTATAGTTATTTTATATAGCTTTCTTTAAAAGGAGGAAAATCTTTTCCAAGGGGGAGAAGAATGTTATAAAGTGACGTCTATGATCTAAGTTTCTATTCAATTTGGATAGGTTTGATATTTTACATCATTTGGTTAGTTGGATGTATGAAAAAAGATCTTGAGACCAGACTTACAAAAAGGTTCATATGCTTTCTAAAAAAAGGGATCCAACTAGCTTAGTGGTTAAGTTTTAAGGGGGGCAAGGCGGAGCTCGAGTTGAAGTCCTACAAGGTGCAATGTTTTGCCCAAGGGATCCATCAGCCAAAGTGTTATGGACCATTCTTTCTAGTTGGCACCTTTCCTAATAAAGGGTGTGGAAAATCAATCCACAAAAGAGTGTTGGAGATTGATTAAGAAAGGGATGGTTCTCAACTAATGCTACTCTTCTAAAAGAGTGTTTCTCTATTAATGTTCTCTTTTAAAGAGTTACTTAGAATCAAAATGGTTTCAGTCCTCAATAGCTATATATATACAAGTGTAAGGTTACGAGGAGAGTCACCTCTCTAGCGTGTGTGGTCCCACTAGTTATTTTATTACATTTCTCTTCCTTCTTTCATTGTGGAACATTAGGAGATTTATGGTCACTAGTAGATGAGCTCCATTTACCTTTTGCCTTTTGACTAGCTAAGAGATCTTGATCAATTTACCTATTGTAGTTGGATTGATCTATCTGCAACAAGACAAAGACTAAATCCTCAAACATTAGGGCATTTTGATTTCATTTCATCATCACCAAAGAGTAGAAGTAAAACTCTGACATGAATTTTCAAGACCATTAAGAACAATCTACACAAGTAGACTATGAGGTAGCACTTCATCAACAAAAATAAAAAACTCCTTCAAATCTTTGATCTCTCTAAAAAAAACTATCCATTTAGACTCGTTCATTTTGATTCTCACTCTCCAACTACTTATGGAGGTAAGCAACAAGAGCCTCATTCCTTGCATAGTATAATGTTTTAAGAGTATTCCAAACATCTTTAGAGTTTTTAGGAGAATGTGAGGGATAGTGGCACATTAGACATACAAAGTTATCAATGCATGTGCCTATGATTCTCTACCATGCCAAAAGAAATTCTTTGCATTAACTGGAATAAGAATTGTAACACATCCACGAAACTAAATATCATCATCTTCACCACCATTTGTATTACCTTCAATCACTTAATTTATAGTTGTATTAGGATGGTTCTCAAAACCCTCCACAATAGCCCACACCACTTTTGCTACCAATACATGACCCATCATGTATGCACACAATGGGTAATTAGTAGAATCCAACCTATACTCAATAGGCAACATACGGAATACATCAGAGCTTTCAACCATGCCAAGTAACTAAATACCATGTTGTGAAAAGTTGATTTTATCTCAAAGAGTTAAACACACACCCTATTGAGCTTTTCTAAAGTTGTGGTAGGCTTTGAGATGCTTGTACTCATGAATAAGAGCCTATAAATATGTTTGGTACAAAAGATCAAATTTGCATGCACAATCATTGTGATAATACATTTGGAGGCCCAAAATGAGCTCAAATAGAAATTTTGATGCCACAAAAGCAAATCTATTTTGAACTATATTCGCCCCAAATATTTTCATCAATGTTTGTGTGATTCTAAGACTATGATTAGAGGGATTTTGAAGGCCCCTAGATGAAGCTATGACCTACTCTAGTACCTATTGTTGGAGTTGGAGGTCTACGGAAGGAAAAGAAGGTTGGAGAAGAAAGCAAGGAAGAAAAAGAAGGTTGGAGAAGAACACAACATAGAAATGTATTACCAAATGAATATAAAATGCGAAATGACCCATAAGGGTTATAGGCCTATATATATGCTAGGAGAAAAACATCCTAAAGAGGGAAGAAGTTGCCTAGGCAGTCCTAAGAGTGCTTTGACACATCACTAGAAAAATAGATCAACAATATATTAAGTCCTTTCTTCTAATAAATACTTTACAAGTCATCCAAAGTTTCCATAACCACTATGAGTGCGTATCATGTAGTAAATAAGGTTATCAAACTCAAAGAACAAGCGTATTATCTTAATCACACCTCCTTGTAGATTTTTTGTAAACTTTAGGTGCTCATATCTCAACATGTGTGTACATTGACATGCCTCCCATTAGCTATGAGTTCATATTCGTTTTTCTACTTCATATATAGTGATTTTATGTGGATTTTGTAGAAGCTCCAAAGCTCATCATACTTTAATTTTAAGAATAATCATAATAGAGGGAAGGTATCTCTATGTAAATTAATCTATGTAGGTCTCACACCCTCCAAATATGAGTAGGGGTGCTTTTGCTATCAATGGTATTATAGGTCATCTAAGCTTTTGGAATCCAAAAGAGAAATCCTTTTAAGGATATAGAGTAGAGAAAACAACTTGAGAAGCGTAGGAGTAGCTCTCTACTAGTCCAAGAGGAGCCAAGAAGAGGCTAGAAAAAAGAATTTGAGAAGAAATACATCAACAAAAATGGAATACTACCAAAGGGGTAATATTTGTGAAGTTTAAACCTTTCATAAGCATTAAAAGAAGTAAGAGAATACAAATATGCATCAAAATAGATTTAAAAGCATTGATAGAGAGTTAGAGAAAGGAAACTATTGCCCATGCAAAAAATGGTAAGACTTCTAGTGAGTGTCACATATCCAATACCTCATATAGATGATCAACTATTTGAAGTTTATACTAAAGCTTTGAAAGGATGGATTGAGAGGGCTTGAAACATCATATCTATCATGTCCCAATAAATGAGCAATAGTATGATTGTGCCCATACAAGATTTAGACACAGTAAAGAATTAATAGAGACCATGCAAATGTTTAGATATGGTCAACGAATGTAAGATAACTCAACTTGAGAATGTGCTAAGTAACATTATAAATGAACAAAGTTCAAACATGAATGATTATATTTTGAAAGTGAAAAAATCTTCTAATCTACCTAGGTTCCACTAGAAGTCCAATTAAAGATGATGAACTAGTAGTTTATACTCCCAATGTGTTGAGATGAAATAAAATATGGAGTGCTTTCAGCATATAAGTGTATGCAAGGAAATCATGTCATAATATGATCAATCTATGAAACTTATGATGACTTAGGAAATAACCAAGGATAATCTGGATAATCTCAATCAAAAAGCAAGTACACCTCATGAGAGGCTCAAAGAATGGTGCAAAGCATATTCACATAAATCTTACTCAAGTCCACTTAGTTTTGCAAGATTTTTGCACTTATGCTCATGCACAGTTAGTCACTTGCTCAGAGTAATTTCTCTTCTTTTTTTGCTTATGTATGTCAAAACATTTTTCCATCTTAAGAAAAATAAATTCTTGAAAATTCAATCTCTTTGATGAGAGCTAGCATATCCCTACGTTTTATAAATTTTAATCACCTTTGTAGAAGTTTAGCGGTCCATATCTCTCTTTTATTGAGTGTTATCAATTAATTATATTAAATTTTTGACATTCAACATTCATGCATCAATTCTTTTGTTTGAGCAAGACTAGTAATTTTCGCTTGTGGATGATTTTAAAGCTCTATTTCTTCACTCATAGTATTCTTCACAAATTCATGCACAACAATCAAGAGGATTTACACTCAAACTTGGAAATCTTACAAACTATCTCAATCAAAGTATAAGTAGACTTCCTCATACAACTCATGAAGGAGCCTCCAATGTACTCTAATAGAAGAAAGTATATAAGAAATCATCTTCTTAAGGAAGAACATACATGCACCTAGAGTTTTCCCGACAATATTAGTGAATACTTGCTCTAACTATAAAACACAAAATATGCAAACTAAGAATAAAACATTGAAACAATACTATTTCCAATATTGTTTAGAGCCTTGCAGAACTTTAATATTTATAAACGAGAATAAAAATTTGAAGTTATGCATAGAAGAGTTGTAAAAGCTTATCTATTTATGCCCAACAAACCACATTTTCTTAGAGCTCCTAATCATTCTAATTTCATGAAATAACTTGTGTTAGCTTCTCCACCTTCCTATTTCAATATGTGCAAAAGGGTTTGGGTCAATTCCTAGTAGGTTGTGAGCTCAGCTCTACGATCCTTCTTCCATAAATAAAAGGTTTTCTTTGCATGTGCATGATTTGAAAGCTATCTTCCTTTATGTTGATATATCTAGGTAGTGATGTGTGTGAACACTCTAGGACTGTTGGGGCACTTTTTTCCCTCTTTAGGAGTTTTTTCCCCCGACTTGTATATATGCCTACTGCCCCAATGGGTGACTTATTTTGTACATTCTAGTGGTAATACATTCATTATTGTGTGTTGTGCTCCAAGCTTCTTCTTCTTCCTTGTGCTATTTGTGTGCTTCTGCAGACCTCTAACTCCAACAATTGGTATCAGAGTAGGTCACCGCTTCATCTAGGACATTGTCGACACTCCTCCGGACACAGGCTTAGAAGTGTCCCAAATTTGGTGAGCATACTCAGAGTGATTAGTAGATCCAAATAGCTTCACTATGTGGCGCCAAAATTGTGATTTGAGCTCATTTCGGCCTCTGAGTGCCCTCAGTGAAAGCATGTTAATGTTTACAAAAAAGTGATGTTCGGGACATAGCTAATTAGCTAGAAAAAACCGATCCTTCTTAGTTGAACATCATGCAGTAGTTATTGAAAGAGGAGTAAAAGTGAGGTGGTGGGGCGAGAGTAGGCAGCAGTATCTATGTTGGAGCATGGAGCGTTCATGCCATGGGTTTTTCTGCTTGCTGCATGTTGGAGAGTCCACCGCAGTACCTCATCTCACCTGGGAAGTTTTCTGTGTAGCTGAGTGTTGTCTTTGGTAGCCATACATTTGTTATGGAGCGTGCAAGGTAGAAGTTTTCTAGGTTGGTATTTTGTTGATCCTGTGCTGTTGTAACGAGTCACTACCGAATCGTTCAGCGATTGACTTGATGGGTGATGGAAGACGTAGATGCAAAACAAAAAATTGGAGGCTTTAATCAACTCTAAAGAATCGGTTCTCGCATTTGCTTCTGCTCATTGCATTTCAAGTTCCCTAACTTTCACACTGCCAAGAATAGGGTCGACCTAGAAGCTCTATATTGGGTATTATTAGCCTAAGTTCAAGTGGAAAATCGACTCTGTTAAGAGCCAAAAATAGACTTTGGAAGCCACCAACAACATGTATCCTTATGACAAAAAAGACTACAAAACTTGATGCGATTTCTGTGGGTTGCAGAGTAGGAATGCTTTTCCAACTCCCTGCGTGGAGCACTCATGATGTGGGTTTTTTTGTGTGCTGCATGTTGGAGAGTATGCCGCAGTACATCATCTCGCCTGGGAGTTTTTTTGTGTGCTGCATGTTGAGTGGGGAAGAGTGAGAGGGACTTCATCACTATAGGCATTTTTTCTGCATGCTGCATCCTGAGTGGGGAATATTGATAACTATTTTTCTGCATGCTGCATGCTGGAGAGTACGCCGCAGTACCTGTTCTCGCCTGTGAGTTTTTCTACATGCTACATGTTGAGTGGGAACAGTGAGAGGGACTCCATCACTATACATATTTTTTCTAGGTGTTGCATCCTGAGTGTGTACAGATAACCATTTTTGTGCATATCACATATTTTGGTTTGGAGATCATTTGTAAAAAGGTAATCCACTTCATCATATTTGATGACAAGAAGCATGAAACCTTTTTTGTGCAATAGTGTTTCCAATTACATTGGCAATGGCTGAGACAGCTAAATCTTGACTTAAGCCAACATTGGGTATGGTCAGATGGTGCAACTTCTTGTTGTAAAGACTGATGACATTGATTTTATGGTGATGTGTGGGCTCTTGGCCCCTGCACATTTTGTACAATTCCCTCATTAATCTACTTTTTTTCCTATTCTATAAAAAAAAGAAAGTTATATACAAGAAATATCTCAGATTGTGGAGGATTGTTCCAGGTTTAAAAGTATGCCTAACAATGTCCATTTAGTTTCATATTTTTCATTCATTGTATCTACCATCTGAGGTTTTGGATGATTGTTGTAGGTTTAAAAGTGATATAACAAGTCTACATAAGTAAGTGATGGAGCACATAATGATATCAGATGAGCATAATCAATGTAAAGTCAATATAATAAAGTGGATTGATGAGTGATATATGTTATTGTATTTATGGTTTCTTCATCATTTGTAGTGTGTCGATGCATGGCGATCCCAGACAAGCAAATTGATGGAAGTTAATACAATACTAGTAGTGGATAGTGATCAGCAAGCATTAAGATGTTATTGGAAGGAAAAGAAAAGGATATATAGAGACACAATAACATCAAGGTCGGGCACTAATGTGGAGGGTAATGCTAATCGTAGTTCAAGCAGCTTGGATGACATTGTGGATAAGATCATCAAGTATTTTAAAAATCAAACTAGAAACTTATGCTATGAAGATAAAATCAAGGCACTAAATAGGATGTTGCAGACTCCATGTATTGGGCAACTTTTTGATGCAATGGGCAGTAGCAAAGAACATGTAACATGTGCCCTTTTCATCAATCTTTGGAATACACTAGAAAGTATGAGAAAGAATTCTGATGACCTTGTGTTGAAGAGATCAACATTGATGATGGATCTAAGTAGTGATGCATATTCATCAACAAATGAGATAAATATTTCAAGACTTTCTAG
This sequence comes from Ceratopteris richardii, assembly GCA_020310875.1. Taxonomy (NCBI): domain Eukaryota; kingdom Viridiplantae; phylum Streptophyta; class Polypodiopsida; order Polypodiales; family Pteridaceae; genus Ceratopteris; species Ceratopteris richardii. The sequence continues at coordinate 113,081,835 of CM035421.1, forward strand.
GGTATTGGGAGTAAGCAGGAAAGTCATCTGTGATTGGACGGTTAAATAGAATTGAGTCTGATCATAGTTCTTTGAAGACAACTGGTAGGGCAACATGTACCACATGTATCACACAAGAGGTCAAGCACTTGATTATCATGTTTTGTACAATAGGGAGCAGGGTGTCACCAAATAAGAAGGATATAAGTAGGACCTGCTATGGCAAAAATCAATATTTGGAGCATCCTGTTCATCTTCTTGATGTATCTGAGGTAATCCTATTTTCAATCATAAGTTCACGATTTTAGCTAATTATACAAGAACCGGTAACAAGTAACTTATAGTAACAATCTAATAGTAAAAGCTAACTAATAACAAGCTAATAGTAATAGCTAACTAGTAATAAGCTACTTAGAAATAGCTTATTACAAACAACTAACCAAGAAACTGGCTCTTAAGTAATAGCCAATTAGTAAGAAGCTAATTACTAATAGCTAATTATTAATAACCATCCAAAAACCAACTACTTAGTAATAGCTACTTGGTACCAAGATAATTAGTAATAACTAGTTACTAGCAACTAACCAAGAAGTAGCTACTTAATAATAACAAACTCTTAACAAGCTAAATAGTAATAGCTAACTACTAACAACTAAGAACCAACTACTTCGTAATAGGTAACTAGTAACAAGCTAATTAGTAATAGCTAATTACAAAAAACTAACAAAGAAATAGCTACTTATTAATAGATAATTAGAAGAAGGTAATTAGTAATAACTAATTACAAAAAGCTAACCAAGAACTAGCTGCTTAGTAATATTTAATTACTAACAAGCTAATTAGTAGTAGATAATTACAAACGAGTAACTAAGAACTAGCTACTTAGTAATAGCTAATTGGTAACAAGCTAATTAGTAATAGATTATTAGTAATAATTAATTACAAACAATTAACCAAATTAGCTACTTAATAATAACTAACTATTAGCAAGCTAAATAGTAGTACCTAATTACTGAGAACTAACTAAGAACGAGCTACTTAGTAATAGGTTACTAGTAGCAAGCTAATTAGTGATAGCTATTTACAAATGACTATCCAAGAACCACCTACTTAGTAACAACTAATTAGTAACAAGCTACTTAGTAATAACTAATTAGCAACAAGCTAAATAGCATTAGCTAATTACAAACAGATAACCAAGAACCAGCTACTTAGTAATAGCTAATTAGTAACAAGCTAATTAGTAATAGCTAATTACAAACAACTAACTAATAGCCAGCTACTTAATAATAGCTAATTACTAACAAGAAAACTAGTAATAGCTGATTAGTAGAAGCTAATTAGTAATAGCTAATTACAAATAGCTAACCGAGAACCAACTACTTAGTAATAGCTAATTACTAACAAGCTAATTAGTAACAAGCTAATGAGTAACAAGCTAATTAGTAACAAGCTAATTAGTAATAGCTAATTACAAATAGCTAACCAAGAACTAGCTACTTAGTAATAGCTAATTACTAACAAGCTAATTAGTAATAACTAATTAGTAACAAGCTAATGAGTAATAAGCTAGTTAGTAACAATCTAATTAGTACCAAGCTAATTAGTAATAGCTAATTAGTAACAAGCTAATGAGTAATGAGCTAGTTAGTAACAAGCTAATTAGTAATAGTTAATTAGTAACAAGCTAATTAGTAATAGTTAATTACAAACAACTAACCAAGAACAAGATACTTAGTAATAACTAATTACTAAAGCTAATTAGTAATAGCTAATAGTAACAAGCTAATTAGTAATAGCTAATTAGTAACAAGCTAATTAGTAATAGCTAATTAGTAACAAGCTAATGAGTAACAAGCTAGTTAGTAACAAGATAATTAGTAATAAGCTAATTAATAATAGCTAATTAGAAACAAGATAATTAGTACTAGCTAATTACAAACAACTAACCAAGAACAAGCTACTTAGTAATAGTTAATTACTAACAAGATAATTAGTAACAAGATAAGGAGTAACAAGCTAATTGATAACAACCTAATTAGTAATAGCTAACTAGTAACAAGCTAATTAGTAATCCCTATTTAGTAACAAGCTAATTAGTAATCCCTATTTAGTAACAAGCTAATTAGTGACAAGTTAATTAGTAATAAAGTTGTAATAGGATTATTTGAGAAAACTCTAAAGAAATTTATCAAGCACAATTTCATTTACTTATGGCAAGAGAACCAGTTTAAGATGTGTGTCTCTGAATTCTCAGGCGATGTTGTGGTTTCAGTGGTTGATTTTGCAGAAATCTATATATTCCGTGAGCAAAATGAAATACAATCTATGCATTGATGGTCTGCACAGGTAACTATTTTTGTGCATATCATATAGTTTTGTTTGGAGCGTATTCCTGAAAAGGTAATCCACTTCTTCATACCCAATGACAAGAAGCATGACACCCTTTTTGTGCAACATTGTCTCCAATTACATTGGAAATGGTCGAGAGAGTTCAATCTTGAATTAAGCCAACATTGAGTATGGCCAGACGGTGCAATTTCTCAATTTAAAGTTAAATGTCCATTTTACTTCGTAGGAAGATATCCAGGGCTAACACGCATGACTATGATATGGAACTTCTTTGAGTCAGAGCACAAGAAGGGAGAACATGATGGTGCAGGTGCAGTTCTGAAAAGGGTGCTAACCCATGAACAACTTATACCTGAAGGTGCAATGCTGAAGTGTGTTGCATATGTTGTGAAATTTCTCAAGGGACATTTGTCAAAGTCAAAAGGGAGAGATGTCACACAGGTCTTCTGGGAAGTGAAGATTGACGAAGTGAATAGGGAGAAGGCTTGGGATTGTAAGGGGATATCTCAAGTTTAATCCTTGCAATATTCGATTCATGGCTATTGAAGGCTAGTTGGACATTGCATTGGTGTTAGAGAACTAACATGTTACTGCTTTCATTGTATCCATGGTCAGTGTAAAAGATGCACCAACAAATGCCAGGTTCAAAATTGTTTGTACCATACTTTGAATCCTATCAGTGAGTGAGATGAAGCAAAAGATTCATCCTTTTCCAATTTTACATTTGAAGGTGATGGAAACTACCTATCAGATGCATTAGCAGTCGATGACAACTTTGCAGTCCGTGCAAAAGAGGACAATGATGAAGGTGCAAATTTCTATATATTAAAATGCACATAAGGAAAACAGTTCAGTCTGAAGAATGACAATTATCAATGTATTGTGAGGCCCCTATTCCACATTCTTGTCCCAAAAATGAGCCAGTTTCTTGAAATCGATTGAAAAATTCCAAAAACACTAATGCCTCTCCCAAATATCCATAAATTTCCTCCTGAACTTTGGGAAGATTGAGTCAATAGATTTTTTGACCTCGTCTAGATCATAGGAAATCCAAATCTAGACATTGAAATGTTCAAGGCACCATTGAAGAAAAGCATTACTATCAAGAAAGGCCTACTTATTTCGGATATTGATAGATACTTCAACTTCTAGAATCAGAGCCCTAGGTTGTAAATCATTGTGAATAGGTTTCAATTCCTGTATCTTCTCCTCTGTCAGGCCACATTGAATCTTTGGAGGGTCCCTTTCTACCTTAATAAATTCTGGTTCCATTATCACATGACCCAACCTCTTTCAATTGTTGACTTGCCTAGTATTTGTTTAGGATCTTGATTGCCATTTGGTGTAAACAATAGTATATGATTAGTTTGAGTTGAAACTGATACTTCTGCTCAAATGTTGTTGCAATAAGACGAGTTCGAGTTGAAAAGGACATGTTTGAGTTAAAATAAGATCCATTTGAGTTGAAACTGATACTTTATTTAGTTTTTTCTATTTTTGGGCATCTTTGTGCTCAACTTCTATTCCAACTTGACATCGACTTGCTGAGGATGTAAGACTATCTTTTGCGGCAATTGTGGATGGAACTTTGTTCTTTATTTGACCTATAAGCCAAAAATCATTAGAACTTACAATCAATGACACTGTTAGTCTATCGAAAATTGTACAGAATAGGCCGATAAATACAATCAATAACATCATTACAAAATAGGCTAAATACAAAATCCTACGAGAGCTAATGGATTTGGACAATGTCACGTGTGGATAATAACCATTACAAAGAGGTGTTGTAAGAAGGTGAACAATAGAACTAAATAGAGAAATCAATTTCCTCACTTTGAAACTATTTGCTACTATCCAAATCATATCATTGTCAAAAGGCATCATGAGAGGAACGATTGCAAAATTCATACAAATGCGTTCCTAATGTTTATGATGGCATTTAAACTTCAAATTATTTCCAAGTTGGTGCTTAAGTTATGGAAAAATGCCATTTTGCCCATATAATACCAAAAGAAGAATTGTTTACATCATTCTAGTCAATGACGCAATTGATCTATCAAATATGTACAGGGTATATAATACAAGGCAGAGACAACAAAATATTTTAATCACATCGATACAAAATAGACAGATCATAAACTATGATGATAGCTAATAGATTTGGATGATGGCACACATGCGCATAGTCACCACTACAAAGGACAATCATGTAAGAGGGTGAACACTAGTACTATTCTTTCAAAAGATCGTCTATATCAGGTACAATGCCTCCGTTCAAGTGTGACCAAGTAGTCTGCTGCCTTGTAATTGGGTGCAAATGGCTTGGCTTCTTTTGTCATTTCACAGGTGCTTGCAAATTTCTTTTTACATTTGCCATAAACTCCGGTAGAGTGGCATCCTCTTGTACATGAACACCCTACAACCTTTGTTGGGGATCCACACATGTCAAAAACTGAGGCTGGGTTACAACAGTTTTGCTTCGAGGAGCTGGTTTCATTTCTAGCATTCATTTGAAGAACATCTCTATTTGGACTCATAATAGGATCAAAAGTTGGATTCTGCAGATGACCTTTGTTTGAACAAACAAGGTGATCATTATCAACTACAGAGTTGTGACTAGCTAGATGAATATCTCAACTGCTAACTAGATAAAAAAACATTCTCAATCATTCCGTCTAGACAACTATGAAAGTCAATGCGTGTGGACTCTGCATCATGCATGTTGTCAATTGGACAAGGATCCACACTAGCATCCATTGCAGAGAGTTTTTGGAGGAAGGATGGAATATTTTCTTTCTCTTTTGATGATGAAGATTGGGCATAAGTCTTACTTTCAAAAATTGGTGTATGTCCAACATTCTCACTTGTCCCAAGCTCCCTATCATATCTAGCATCAGCATTGTTGGTAATTGTTCATATTGAGGTACGGGCAACAACTTAGCACAATGAAACTAGCTAGATTAGTGTTCCACTAGAGGGTTGAAGAGTAAGAAAGAGATAGTTGATGGATGACTTATTGCAAACAAGTAACGAAAAACTAGATCCTTAGTAATCACAAATTAGTAACAAGCTAATTTCTAATAGCTAACTACTAAGAACTATCGAACAATCATCTACTTAGTAATAGCTAATTACGAACAACTAACCAAGAACTTGTTACTTCCTAATAGCTACTTAGTAACAAGCTAATTAGTAATGGCTAATTCGTAATAGCAAATTAATAATAGCTAATTATTAATAGCTAATTAGTAATGGATTATTAGTTATAGCTAATTCATAATAGCTAATTCACCATAGCTAATTAGTAATAGCTAATTCATAATAGGTGATTCGTAATAGCTAATCATTAATAGCTAATTAGTAATAGCTACTTATTAAGAGTTGATCAATAATAGCTAATCAATAATAGCTAATTAGTAATAGCTACTTATTAATAGCTAGTTCATAATAGTTAATTTGTAATAGCTAATTCGTAATCACTAACTCATAATAGCTAATTCATAATAGCTGATCAATAATAGCTTATCAATAAGAGCTAATTAGTAATAGCTAATTCATAATAGCTAATTGGTAGTATCTAATTCATAATAGCTAATTGGTAATAGCTAATCAATAATAGCTAATCACTAATTAGTAATAGCTAATTAGTAATAGCTAATTCATAATAGCTAATTTGTAATAGCTAATTTGTAATACCTAATTCGTAATAGCTAATTTGTCATAGCTAATTAGTAATAGCTAATTAGTAATAGCTAATCAGTAATAGCTAATCAGTAATAGCTAATCAATAATAGCTAATCAGTAATAACTAATTAGTAAATAGCTAATCAGTTATAGCTAGCCAATAATAGCTAATTAGTAATAGATAATTCATAATAGCTAATTAGTAATAACTACTTAGTAATAGCTACTTAGTAATAGCTGATTACTAACAAACTAAATATTAATTCTTAATAGCTTATTCGTAATAGCTAATTAGTAATAGGTGATTAGTAACAAGCTAATTAATAATAAATTACTAATAAGTTAACTAACAATCAGGTACTTAGTAATAGCTAATTAGTAATAGCTATGAAGAATTAGCTACTTAGTAATAGCTACTTAGTAATAGCTACTTAGTAATAGATACTTAGTGATAGCTACGTAGTAATAGATAATTATTAATAGATAATTGGTAACAAACTAATATATTAATAACTATTTCTAACATCTGACTAACGACCAGCTACCTAGTAATAGCTAATTAGTGATAATTTAATTATTAATAGCTAATTAGTAACAAGTAACATAGAGTTAGCAACTTAGTAATAGCTAACTAGTAACACGCTTATTAGTTACAAACAACTAACCATAACCATATACTTAGTAATAGCTAATTATTAACTAGGTTATTAGTAATAGCTAATTAGCAACTAGCTTAGTAGTAATAACATATTACTAACAACTAACTAAGAAGCAACTTCTTTGTAATAGCCAACTAGTAACAAGCTAATTACTAATAGCTAATTACAAACAACTAACGAAGGACTAGCTACTTAGTAATAGCTAATTGGTAACAAGCTAAATAGTAATAGCTAATTACTAACAGCTAACTAGGAACTAGCTACTTAGTAATAGCTAATTGTTAACAAAATAATTAGTAATAACTTAGTAACCTAGTAATAGCTAGCTAGTAACAAGCTAACTAGTAATAGATACTAACAAGTTATCGAGAATCAGCAACTCAATAACTATTAATAATCTAGTTAGTAATAGATACTTAGTAATAAGTAACTAAGAACTAGTTACTTAGTAATAGGTAACAAGTAGCAACCTGATTAGTAATATCTAGTTACAAAAAACTAACCAAGAAGCCACAACCATGGATAAAAAGTAATATTATTAATATTAATCAATGCAATAAGCTTACCTCTGTGAAAGTTGAATCCATCATCAAAGAATCTACAGATTGTTTGTCGCACATGTTCTGGTATTTCAGCACCACATTTAGGTCCTAAACAGTTGATTGACACACGACAATGTGATCCAAAACAAATATAGTGATATGCATGGTTGCATGGCATAAGGTGCACTATGAAACTCACCCTCTCCTCAATATTCAAACCACATGCTACGCACATGGATGAAACACTGAGTAAGAGGGCTGATGTTAACTCTGGGGGAGGTAATGGCAATAATGGTGACAACTCATTTGAATCCATCATGCTTAACATGTTGTTTACAAAGGATATATGTCGATTTGCACTCTTCAGCCAATTCTCATGCAACTTATATTCATCCTATGTATGTAACAATCTGAATGATCATTATTGAACCTTAGAAAAATGTTCCAACCAGTGTCAATATTGATATTACCTCCAGTTCAGGCACCTTGTCATTCTCATCTGGCTCAACCCCTAACAACTCTAGATTAATAGTATATATCTAAATTTGCATCGCCAACTGAATCCTTGCCTCAAGAGACATTCCCACATCACATTTCAATTCATCTATGGATACCTGTAACGTTTTTCTCATCTCAATGACTACTGTAGTCACCTTAGACTCAGCAACCTTTGATAGCTTGGCTTGATCCAAATAAAGCTTGACCCTATCAAACTTATTCTCTTCGCTATCAATTAACAATTCTAAAGTATGTATAACCATACTACCCTCCACTGGCCTTATGATAGCAACTGTTGTACCTTGTCTAGCATATAACTCAACATCTTCTTTCTGTTCCTGCAAGTTCTCATTCAAAGGCTCTAAAAGTGGTGAAGCATCATCATTCAAAAAACTGTAAAACCTTTGTTTCTTTGACTGCAATGTACCCATCTTCCTACATCTTTCAATAGACGCTTTTGTAGCTACAACCCATGCCACTTGGCACATAGCTTGATTTTTTGATGTTTGAGCAGTGGTATAATTTTCAAATGCATAGGCTCTAGCAAATTCTACAAATAATTCGTAGTTTTTTGGTACCTCCTGGTAGAATTTCTGATGTAACACCATCAGTGCATCATAGAACTCTTGCCTGACATATTTAACTTTCATCCTCCCCTTGAGTCCAGTTACCTTGAAGACAAACAACCAATCTATCTCACTAACTGATTTTTGTGATATAGTACATCGATCTATACTAGCGATAGACAAGCCATAAACGGTGTCGAAATCCTCTTTTTTCTCGTAGAATACGTTGTCGTCTAACACTTTTGGATATGCTGGATATATTCCACCTACATCAACATAGCAAATTGTTTCATAAATGCATGCCCATTAATCTAGTCGTAGCACCAAAGATTAAGTGTAGAGTCCCTATATCTTTGTGGTTCATGGATGCAGAAAAGAAGGGTCCTACACACACCCGCAGATAATACAGGGATACATACAACAACTTGTGTATGTATTGATGATTCAATATAGCAGTTATATACATACGAATCCTTACATATGCAACACATGAGTGAGTCGCGATCATTAAGCCATCATTTTTGGGACATGGCATTTGGCCACATGGTTCATACATGGCACATCCATGTACTCGTAGTTAAGCCACTTCAACACTCCCCTGTAACTAGAGTACTAGAATGTGACACAGATGTTACTTGATTTCAACGATTCTAAGATGTTTTTCGTAGAGGATGAAGTTATCTGCTCCCATATCAAAGTCTGCTACATGTTTAACAGAACTCGTCATGGTAGTTTTGTTCAATGTTTTGAGATACAATCAATTTTTTTTTGCATCAAGGTGTTTTAATCAGTGGCCATGGCTGAAAGTAGTGATGTATTTTGTATGTTGGCTATTGAGGATAAGTTGGATGGTATGAATTACCCATTGTGGACTTATATGATGTGTCATATAATTGTCGCAAAAGGACTTTGGAATATTGTGCAAGGTGTTGAAAAACATCCTATTACACCTACAAACATAGGTACGGAAGGTGATGCAGTCGATAGTGAAGATGACGATATTCTTCATCAATTTATGTTTGTACTGTAGTTTCTACTGCACCTATTAGAGAAAATTCATTCAGATGGTAAAGATGCTCAGACACATGCATTGATAGCTTTCTATGTCAAATGTTCCATTATTCCTTAGATTCACTCTTGTAGAATAGCTAAGGATGCTTCGGATACACTTGCCACATTGTAGGAGGCTAGGAATGAGGCTCGTATTGCTTAGCTCCAAAAATAATTGGAGAGTGAGCAAATGAATGAAGGTCATTCTATGGATAGTTTTCTAACAAAGATTAAAGATTTGAAGGAACCATTAATGTTTGCTAATGAAGTCTTGCGTACTAGTTCACTTGAGCACAGTGTTCTGAATGGTCTTCCCAATTCATACTAGAGTTTTGCTTCTTCTCTTTGTTTGATGATGACAGACAATCCAAATGCCTTAACATTTGAGGAATTATTCTATGTTCTGTTGCAGGAAGATCAGTCTAGGCAAAAGAGGTCCATTATGCTTGATGCAAATCAAGCTTTCTTGGCTAGTCAAAAGGGCAAAGGTAAATGGATCTCTTCTACTAGTAAGCAGAAATCTGATAATTCTGTACAATCAAAGAAGGAAGACAAAAAAGAGAAGAAAAGAGAAAATCAAAAATTGTTTTGAAAGTATTGTAAAGCAAATGATCATGTCATAAATAATTGTCCAAAACTAGCTAGAAAAGAGGCAAAGCAAAAAGAGGTTGGAATGGTTGTTGTAGAGGCCTCTTCGCCAAAAAGAATGTTCGCTAATCTAGTGTAGAATGAAGAATGGGTGTCTATGACTGTTTGCAGTTTTGACCCATCCTCTCCTAAATAGTGTATGTTTGCACTAGATGTAGATGTTGGGTTCTTTGATAGTGGGGCAACCAAACATATTACTTCATAGTGTATTTTCTTCACGTCACTCAGTCTTTCCCCTATAGGGAATAGTCTCACATGTGCCAACAACTCCTCTAATCCTATCATGGGAGTTCATAAGATCATTTTGACTACTGCTGATGATAGTTCTTTCACATTGTCGGATGCTCTATTTGTGTGAGGCATCAAGAAGAATCTGTTATCAGTTTCAACTTTAGCCAAGATTGGCTTGGTTGTGAAATTTGTTGGTGACATATGTATAGTTCATAATCTATCAAATGGCAGTATGATTATTTCCTTTGGTGTTTTATGTCGTGGGCTATATAAGATCATAGACTATGAAAAATCTATGAATGATTCAGCATGTGTAGTACATGATTCTCATGCTATGTCAGATGCAAAGCTTTGACATGCATGCTTTTGTCATCTAAATGTTGCTAGTTCGCTACACCTACAGAGATCTAAAATGATCTCCTCTTTGCCCAAACTTGAGGCACCCAGTAAACATGTTTGTGAAGGCTCTATTTTGGGCAAAATGCAGCATTCATCCTTCCCAAAAGATGGTTCAATTTGAGCTACTCAGAAATTACAACTTGTACATAGTGATGTGTGTGGTCCTATGTAGACACCTTCTTTTGGAAACTATCTTTACTTCGCGACTTCCATTGATGATTTTCTAGGCATGCATGGGTATATTCAGTGAAAGAAAAATGCAAAGTGTTTATGTGCTTCAAAGAGTTTTTTCTTTTGGTTGAAAATGTATCAACATGTAAAATGGGCTCCCTCCATTTTGATCCAGAGGGGGAATATATGTCTTCTAACTTTAATGCATTTTTGGTTGAACATGGGATAAAACATCAGTGTATGGTGCCATATAAACCTCAACATAATGGAGTTTTTGAACAGAAGAAAAAGTCACTGATGGAGATGGCGAGGTGTATGGTCAAAAGTCACGCTTTACCACATAGTTTCTAGCTTGAGACCGTTACGTGTGCACCATATATACTTAAGAGATGTCCTAGTAAAGCATTGTAGTCTATAAATCCATATGAGGCTTGGCATGGTTGTAAGCTATTTGTTGCATCTCACCTCTGTGTTTTTGGTTGTTTGTTATATGCATTAGTGCGTGAACAACATCACAGGAAACTGCATGATAAAGTAGTAAAATGTATTTTTGTTGGGTATATTTCTGAAAGCAAAGGCTATCACCTGTATCATCCACACATTAAATTCATTTTGATTAGTTGTGATGTTTTTTTGTGGAAGATGCGATTTAATCTTTACTTTAATCTACGGAGACATCTGTTAGCTCCAAAGACATGTATGATATTTTGTTGCCTCTTTTTTTAGGTGGATAGTCTAGTGTTGGTCCTAATGAGGCAATTTCTCAGGCTTTGCAAGTTTCATGTGATGATGCAGATCATTCCATTTCTGATGTAGATTTACATGATGCACTTGTTGAGAGAGCTGATATTGAGGAGGCAAAAACTATGCGAAAATTGTTCGTGCAGAGCTTGCGTGATAGAAAATTTGATGCATCTCTATCATACTGTACTCATTTAGGCTCTCATAGTGCCTCTTTTGCATTATATTGCTATGCTATGGTTGCATCTAGTCTCTGTGATGAGAATGAGCCTGTTTTGTTTAATGAAGCACAAAATTTTGAAAATTGGATGACTGCTATGCAATTAGAATATGATGCTATCATGGAAAATGGTACCTTGTCTTTATGTGACTTGCCTCTTGGCGAAAAGGCCATCGACACAAAGTGGGTATACAAGTTGAAGCACAAGCGTGATGGAACATTTGAGAGGTATAAGGCTAGGCTTGTTGCAAAGGGTTATGCACAGGAAAGAGGCATTGATTTTGATAAATCCTTTGCTCCTACATGCGGAATGACTATTATTCGTAGCATTTGTGCAATTGTAGCTCATCATGGTTGGAATGTACATCACTTGGACATTAAAATTGCATTTCCAAATAGTGACTTGCATGAACAAGTGTATGTTTTTCAGCCCCATGGCTTTGTGTAGAAAGGGCATGAAAACCAAGTGTGCAGATTGAAGAAGGCATTATATGGTTTAAAACAAGCACCACATGCTTGTTATGAAAATATACATGCCTATCTGATTGCACATGGTTTTTAGAGCAGTCCAACTGAAAGCACCTTATATTTTAAGCATGCTAATGATGTGCTTTTTATCATTGTTGTGTATGTTGATGTCATGTTGCTCACTAGTCCTCATGAAAAGCATATTGCTGATTTTAAGATTAATTTGCATGCCTCATTTGAGATGTCTCATTTGGGGCATTTGCATCATTATTTGGGCATTCAGTTTATGCAACTTGATGGTGGAATGGCTTTGTGTCAAATGAAATATATTGACACATTATTGTAGCGTTTTGGCCTTGAAGACTCTAAACCCATTGCCACTCCTATGCAGATAGGTTTATGATTGAGTCTTCATGATGCTGGAGATGCATTTGATGTTGTTCTCTATAGATTGTTGAATGCTTGATTTACTAATGCATTACTCGGCCAGATATTTAGTTTGTTGTCTCATAGATGAGCAAGTTTATGCATTGCCCAAGTGTCAAGTATTGATAGGTGGTTAAGCACATCTTTGCTACTTGGATTGTTTTATCCCAAGGAGGAATCACTACGCCAGATTTACATGCTTTTTTTGACTCTGAGTAGGCCAGTTGGTATGACACTCATGTGTCCACTAGTAACTTTTGCTTCATGCTTGGTAGCTCATGTATATCTTAGTTGAGCAAGAAGCAGCGTACTATGAACACTTCTAGTTGTGAGGCTGAGTATAGGGCAACTTTGATAGCTACTATTGACTATATGTGGCTCAGATGCCTTATGGATGATTTGGGTGTTGGTAAGTCTTCTACCACCATCATCTTCACTGATAGTCAGAGTGCATTCGTAGTTGCCAGGAACCCTATGTTCCATGCTAGGACTAAGAACATTGAGGTGCATTATCATAATGTCAAGGAGAGATTCTTTGCTGGAGAGATCAACTTGGCATATGTGACCATGCAGGAGAACGTTGCAGACCTTTTTATGAAGGCTTTGCCTAGCGAGAAGTTTGACGCTTTCCACAAAGCTTTGGGCTTACTTCCTTTTGTGGATTGATTCCACATATCTTGGCACTTCCTTATACATGAGTGCCAGCTCCTTGTTCACCACACCACCCCTAGGGCGATTTGTTGATATATTTAGGTAGTGATGTGTGTGGACACTCTAGGTCCGTGGGGGAACTTTTTTCCCTCTTTAGGAGGTTTTCTCCCTGGCTTGTGTATATGCCTACTGCCCTAATGGGTTACTTATCTTTGTACATTCTAGTGGTAATAGATTCAGTATTGTGTGTTGTGCACCAAGCTTCTTCTTCTTCCTTGTGCTATTCGCGTGCTTCTACAAACCTCAAACTCCAACAATTCATTCATATTTTCGAGTTCAATGCTCTAAAATACCATGGTCACGTTATTTCATAGATTTCGAGATTATCAATTATGTTAGAGATTCAAATTGAGAAAACGGTTGGTCTCGAGTAATACACTTTATCTCAAATCTCGTACTTCCACACATTAGGAGTTGTAAGATATCATGAGAGACTTAGAATGCTCATGAAGCATGCCTCTCTTCAAGCACTAAGGCAACAAAGATCCTTAAGAAGAAGCCCAAGAAACGTTTCTACCTTTTTCACCAAGATGAAGGATATTGTTGCTTAGTTATGAAGCATTCCTGAGATCATAGATGAGGAATAGGTTTTTAAATAAGTCATCAATGGGATCAAACTTGATGAGAAAGAGGAAGCATTGAGCACTACAATGGGCTTGTACATGGATATGTAGGTGCTAGATCTCAAGACACTCATAAGACAATTCTTCAATCATGAAGCCAAAATACCAAAGAATGGTGGGACAAAAAATGCTAATCAATCTTATGCCCTTCACATATATAAGAGTAAAGGCAAAGATGCCATAGGAAAAGGAAAGATATTCTAATGATGACGTACCTACCAAGTTCACTTTCCAAGAAGAGGTAGAAGCTCAAGAGGAAGAGGCAGAGGCGGTACAAAAGGTAGGGAGATATCTCAAAGATCCTCACATTGTGCCATATGTTGACTAACCAACCACATCAATAAGCATTGTTTCAAGCTCCCAAGGAACGAGAGAGGAAGAGGATAAAATAGAGGAGAATATGGAACACATTAATGCAGGTAAGATAACTCCTAATGATATAAAACTAACAATAACTGGAACAAGAATTATCAAGGTGGACATAAAGGACAAAGAGAGTAAAAAAACTACATTCATAAAGAGGACTCAATGTTGCTCATGAAAGTAGGTACATCAAATGAACATGTGTTCCATATTTACTCTCGATGTTCAAATCATGTAGTAGGGAGTGTAGCACTACTTTGACATTTGGAAGACTCCAAGAATAATCATGAGGCTCAAAAAAGAGATGACACAAGGCAACCTATGGAGAATATTGTAAATGTGAAGACATTCAATGCTGACATGATTTTTTAAAGCATATTTCTCTTTGTACCTAGCATTACTAAGAACTCATTAAGTGTTGGTCACATTGTGGAGAAAGGATTGCACATAAGGCTCACAAATTATGGAGCTTAGGTAGAGGATCCATACCAAGTATTCAAGAAGATAGCCAAAAGAGAAACGATAGATAGATTTTTCAGCTTTGAACTCCAAGAGACTAGGAACATAACATTGTTCAATTATGGTACTCAAACCTTATAAGAATTTGAGATTTTTTTTTATAAAAGATTGGATCACATTGGAGAGATAGCTCCAAAGAAAATCAACAGATATCAAAATTTACTCTAGTCACCTAACATTTCAAAGAAGCATATAATTTACAAATGGAATGCATGTGACTTCAAGAAATCTCAAATGCAGCCATTCACAAATAAGGCATACATACATGGAGACACTTTGGAGCTATTCTATACTGATGCTTGGGGGCAAAGCAAGGATCCATCCATCTCAACATCAAGGTATGATGTATCTTTCATTGATGATTGTAGCCGATGGAGCATACTTTATTTCATGAAGCAAAAAGAGCAAGTATTTTCATGTTTTAAGAACTACCTAGCACAAAGAAAATCAAATAAGTAAAACCTTAAAAAGAATAGGGTCTAATAGAGGGGAACAATACTTTACCCATGATTTTGATTCTTATTTGCAAGAAAGGCGAATCAAAAGAGAGATAATCACAAGATATACACCCAAGAAGAATGGAGTTGCAAAAATGAGGAATATGACCATTGTTGAAGCAGCCACATCTATGTAAACTGAAAATAAATTACCCAATTACCTATGGGTTGAGGTGGTATCCACTACCACCTAACTTTTACAAAAATTACCCTCAAAGTCTTTGGAAGGTACAACTCCTTATTAGCTTTGAATGGAGGAAGACCAAGCTTGGATATTGCAACACATTTGGATGCATTGCATATGCACATATAACATCACAAATTAGAGATAAACTTGATCCCAAGGTAGAGAAATGTTTCTTCATAGCATATGACCTTAATCAAAAGGTTTATAGACTATATAATCCTAGAAACAAAGACTTCATAGTGAGTCAAAATATAGTGTTTGATGAAAATAAGTCCTAGTTTGAAGATCATTGCAGGAAGATCAAATCGCCCTCTGTTTTGGAGGAAGGCTTTCCAACACTCTCAAGTAAGGGATGCTGGAGCAACTACCACGCCTTCACACTTGGCTAGGCATTAGAGCTATTATGTGCAAACATTTTGAAGAACCACATGACCTCTTGCTTATACCTTGTTACCATTAACTATTGTAAAAGTCATTTGACTTAGAAGAATCTTGTAAAGCCACTAAACTCGTGGATTTGGAGAACAATATGTTACAAATTTCCATGAGAGCATATCGCCTCATTTAGATTTCAAATTCAAATTGAAAAAAAATCACTATAAAAGTAGGTTGAAGTCTCACAATCATAAGTGCCTCCATTACTAGGCTTATTTCCGATCATTTGTATATGTTGAGTGCCTTACATCATAGCCTACCCTTAGCACTATCATTGGCAATCATATTCATGCCAATGATCATGTACATTATATAATACATTATATCATTGATCACGTACTCTTAGCACGATTCTATAATACATTTTATCATTGATTATCTCTGTTCATCTCTCTGCGATGTTCACTAAGAAGAGTGTTCTTGTAATGCTCATGTCTCAATGATCCCTCCATCATTTTCAATGATCTATAGCTTTTTGGAACCAGCTCAACGTCTTCTACAAGCTACCAAAGTCTGAAGAAGTTATATTAAGCCAATTTGGGAGAAAATTGTCTCGACGTAGTCACTAGTCATTCTCTACAGAGTTCCTAAAATATCTGGGGTAAGCTTCTACTTGCTAAAGTCATTGCTCACAGTATAGTCAATCATGTTATGTGATGTCACTTGGAATCATTAGATCTATAAGTTTATTATATACCCTCAGAAAGAAGTTTTCTAATTGCTACTGTATTGGGAGTACTAAGCAAAACATTTAGGAGGTGTCAAGGCCAAAATAGCAAGTTTTTGGTCACAAGCTGGTTGCAAAGTTAACTATTTTGATCTAATTGTTTGAAGCATCATCTCCAAAGTACATGGGCACTTATTTAGTTTCATTGGGAAGCCAAAGAGGCCTACAACACAACTCTAGAGTGAAAGAGGGCAGGTACAAAGCAGGGATTAGTTGTACCAACTCATTTCTTGAAGTGTCCATCCATCTTTCCCAACAATGGTATCAAGCAAATGGAGGTACAATGGGAGATGCTTTCCCTTATTTTATTGATAAACTGGAGAGGAACAACTACCAAGCATGGTCTTTGAGGATAAAGACATACTTACAAGGAAAGAGTCTCTATGGATACATATGAGGAGATGCCCATTTTCAGAAGCAAAGGACAACCTACAAGAGAGGATCTTGAAAGACTCAACTCATGGTGTGCCAAAGATGCAATAGCAAGGTCATATCTACTTAAATCTTTCTCTGGATTCCTTCTTCCACACATTAGGAATTGTAAAACATCCCAAGAGACTTGGGACACATTGTGTTCATACTTTTCTTCCAACACAAGAGCTAGGAAGAATCAACTGTGGATTGAGTTTACCACTCAAAGGAAGGAACCCAAGCAAAGTGTTTCACAGTATGTGACCAAAGTCAAAGATGTGGCTGACCAATTGGCAAACATAGGAGAAGAGATTGAAGAAGAGCAAATAGTGAGGCAAGTAATCAATGGCATCAAGGCAGATGACAAATAGGAAGCCTTCACAACTACCATGGACTTGTACATGGACATGCTGATTCCAAATCTTACCACACTTATGGGGCAACTCTTTACCCATGACGCCAAGATCAACAAAAATGGAGAACCATCAAGAGTTAATAACTCTTCTACCCTATACACAGATAAAGGCAAGTCTAAAGAGAAAGGGAAAAGTAAAAAGATTGAAGATAAAGGTACTACTTCTCAAGCTAACTATGCAGGAAGAGGTAGGAACTCAAGAGGTAGCGGTAGAGGAGGTAAGGTAGGGGGGAGAATTTTCAACTCTTCCCCATGCAACATATGTGGATTATCTAATCACACTACAGATGAGTGCTATAGGAACTTCAAGAATCATAGAGGAAGAGGATATCAAAGAGGTGGCTACACACAATCAACAGGAAGATTCAACCATAATCAAGGCAACAACAACTACAACAAGAATTACAATAACAACCACCAAGGAGGATACAAATCAAGAAAGAACTACAACAAATACACAAAGGATCAAGAGGATTCTCTTCTGATTATGAATATCACTTCAAATCAAGGTATGGATGATGAACACCTCTTCTACATTGAATCAGCTTGTCCAAACCATGTGGTAGACAATGTAGCTCTTCTCTTTGACCTTGAGGAACCCAAGGGAAAACACCAAGTACAAATAGGTGATGACACCAAGCATTCAGTGGTTTAGGTAGGAAATGTCAAAACTTCTGATGGGAATAGAAATCTGTTGAGCATGGTTTGATATGTACCTACAATCACCAAGAATTTGATGAGTGTTGGACAGATTGTGGAAAAGGGTTTGCACATTAGATTCAACAAATATGGAGCATTTTTGGAGGATCCCCAACATGGTTTCAAGAGAATTTCCAAGGGAGAAAAGAAAGGTAGGTTATTTACATTTGAACTTGAACATACAAGGAATATTGCACTTTATAAGTACAAGGATCAAACATTGTCAGAGCTTGAGATTTGGCATAAAAGATTAGGACATATTGGTGAGAGAACCTTTAAGCAAATATGTAGAGATCAATGTGTGCTTGGGATACCTAATCTATCCAAGCAACACATGATCTATAAATGTGGTGCATGTCAGTTTGGTAAATCACACAGATTAACCTTCTCAAGGAAAGGTTACATGCATGAGGATAACTTGGAACTTGCCCACACAAATGTGTGGGGACCAAGCTAGGACCCTTGAATTTCTGGCTCAAGGTACTATGTGTCTTTCATTGATGATTTCAGTAGATGGACTATCTTTTACTTTATGTGAACTGTTTAGTTTCTTTAAGAAGTATCTTGCACTTGTGGAGAACCAAACAGGAAAAAGCCCAAATAGATTAAGGTCAGATGGAGGAGGTGAGTACTTCTCAAATGAATTTTGATACATTCTTGCAGGACAAAGGTATCAAAAGGCACATTACAACACTATATACCCCTGAGCAAAATGGGTTAGCTGAGAGGGGAAATAGGTTAATTGTGGAAACAGCTAAATCAATGCTTAATGAAAAAAGGTTACCTAATTATTTGCGGGCAGAAAAAGTATCTATTCCCACCTATCTTATTAACAAGTTGCCATCCAAGTCACTTGATGGGATGACCCCATATGAAGCATGGCATGGTAGAAGGCCATCACTTGATCATTGCAAGATCTTTGGATGTGTTGCTTATGTGCATGTTCCATCTCAAATCAGAGGTAAGCTAGACTCTAAGGTAGAGAAGTGCATCTTCATAGGGTATGACTTAAATTAGAAATGATACAGGTTCTATACTCGATCCAACAAAGGTTTTATGGTTAGTAAAGATGTTTTGTTTGATGAGAATGATTCTTGGTTTGAAAGTGAATGAAGGAAGGTTAAGTTGCCATATGAGTTGGAAGAGGAATTTCCAAGCCTCACCAAGAAGGAGCCAAGCCAAAGTGAAGATATCAAATCTGATGATGAGGACATCATCAACCTAGAAGAATTTAAGGCATGGAAATCAAAGGGCAAGGTCAAGATGAAGAGGTTGAAAGACTTACCTGAATCATCCAACCAAGCTATAAGAAGATCACAAAGGGAGAGCAAGAAGCCAATCAAATATGGGTATGACACTTCTTTAGTTACCAAGCATTCCATTTATCTTGCTAAAGATTTATCATTTGAAGAACCTACTTCATATGAAGAAGCAAAGACCAAGGTAGAATGCAAGGAAGCTATGGATGAATAAATAGAAGCACTCAAGGAGAATGATACTTGGGAGCTAGTGCCAAAGAAGGAATCAATGAAGGTAATTGGTTCTAGATGGATTTACAAAATCAACAAAAACTCAGCTGGATCCATAAACAAGTATAAAGCTAGACTTATGGCTAAGGGTTTTGCACAAACCCAAGGAGTTGATTATGAGGAAACATTCTCACCTGTGGCTAAAATTCCAACCATCATAGTATTGGTAAGTGTGGCTACATCAAGGAATTGGAAAATGTACCAATTGGATGTGAAACATGCTTTTCTTAATGGCTGGATTTCATACAAGGTTTACATGGATCAACATCTTGGCTATGAAGGACCAAGCAAGGTAAATTATGTGTGCAAATTGGACAAAGCTCTTTATGGTTTGAAGCAGGCACCTAGGGCATGGAATCATAGTTTAACTACCTATCTTCAAGATCAAGGATTCATGATGAGCAAAGCAGATACTTCTCTGTTTGTTAAGAGAAGTAATTCAGAAGTGATATACTTATGTGTGTATGTTGATGATATCATACTGACAGGTAGTGATGCCAATGGCATCAAATAGATCAAGAACCTAATGATGTAGGAGTTCAAAATCAGTGATCTAGGGTCACTAAAGTACTTTGTTGGACTTGAATTAGTATACACGAATTCTAAAATTTATGTTACTCAAAGAAAGTATGTGCAGGACATGTTGAAGAGGTTCAACTTGGAGAATCGCAAGATAGCTAGCACTCCTATGGAGGTAAATAAAAAATTAAGTGCTCATGAAGGTGATTTGCTTGAAGACATTGCAGGATATCAAAGCATAATAGGAAGCCTAAACTATGCTACATTGACAGTGATTGATATTGCTTATGGAGTAAGTGTCTTAAGTCAATTCATGCACAAACCTAGAGCACCTCACTTGGAAGCTGCCTAAAGGATTTTGAAGTCTCTTAAGGGTACTCAAAATCAAGGTTTATACTTTTCGTACAGTTCACTTTTGGACATCAAGCTTCTTAGATGCAGATCGGGTAGGTTGTAAGGATGGCAGGAGAAGCACATTTCGTTATCTTCCTTTTGCAAGTGATAAAAGGATTTCATGGTCTTCCAAGAAGCAACCTACTATTGCTTTATCTTCAACAGAGGCTGAATACAAGGGATTGACCAATGCTACTCAAGAAGCCATTTGGATTAGATTGCTATATTCACATTTAGGACTTCATACTCACTCACCTATGATCTTTGGTGACAACACAAGTTCTTTACATCTTGCAGCAAATCCTATCTATCATGCAAGAACAAAGCATATAGAAGTTAACTATCATTATGTAAGAGAGAAGCTATTGAGCAACGAGATTTAATTGGAATATGTATCCATTAATATGCAAT
>CM035421.1:113110410-113132910 GCA_020310875.1 Ceratopteris richardii
ATGGGAGCATTTGCAATGAGGTAATTAATTTATAAACTTAGTTTTTACTTGTTGTTTGTAATTTTCATGTGAATTTATCACGTTCTTTGCATGTGTATGGTAGTGGAAGACCAATATTTTGTATTTGGTTTTCATATGGCAATACATTGCTTTGCCACATTTTGTAAAAGCTTCATATATGTCAGTGGTTTGCCACACTCTTGTAGATGCTTCATTATTGAAATATATAACTTCTTTTGTACATGGTTCATAGTTCATTCTGATTATCTCTTTTGTGTCCAATAATACTCCGTTTCATGAAATCATATTTCTGTTGTCATTAGAGTACACATCACATGTAGTCGGTTTTTTTTGGGCAGAGTGTATTGTCTTTTGTTAAGCAACATCATGGTAATGTTGCTGTAGCGAAAGACAAAACACTCTGCCCAAAAAAAATTTTGTAGGTATGGTCGTCAGTATACGCGATGGTACTCTGAGTAGTGTCATCGGAATAACCGTCGGTACACCCAGCAGGCGACGGTATAGGCAATGGTATCTCCAGCAGAAGCCTCGGTATTTGCGCCGGTATTACCGATGCATATACCGACGCATATACCGATGCATATACCCATGCTATGGTACTGACACGCACACCGACCTTTACATCGGCGTCGCGGCAAATAAAGCCGCGTTCATTTTCCTCGGTAAAAACCTCGGTATACCATCGATCTGTTGTAGTGAGGAAAGTTTATTTACACATTAGTAGATAAGTTGTAGAAAATCAAATATTCCTTTCGCTCACTCTGAGAGTGCATTGTATTTAGCTCAAGCCTTTGGAGTTATGCAAAACCTCCATGTATCATACTTTTACTAGTCATAGTTCTACATCAAGTTTTTCCATCAACTCTTCTCACTATTCATTATTGTTGTATACTTCTCAAAGTTTGTCCACTTCTCTGCTATTAAAGCCATGCTATAATTTCATTGTCCTTTCATCAATTGGATCCTGAAGGTAGCATTATAAGTGTGCCTACAAATTGTTATAGTCATTGGACCTCTGTGTATTGAGATATGACAATATCTCTGTGACTATGTGTTTGAATCATCTACTTCTTGAAAAGTTGGGACCGCCCCCTTGACTCTTAAATATTTTGCTCTTTGTCTATTCACGCTATGTTCATGAAGTAACTTGCTTTAGCTCGCTCACCTTCTATTTGAAAACGTGCAAAAGGAGTTAGCGTCAATTACTAAAAGGTTGCGAGCTTTGATTATTTTTATGAGAATCTTCTTGCATAATAAAAGTTTTTTCTTACGTGTGCATACTTTGAAAGTTGTCTGTCTTGACTCAATTTTTAAGTTCAATGCTCCACACTAATGTGGTCACATTATTGTATAGATTGAAAGCTTATGAAGTCTCCTAGAGAGTCCATGTGAGAAAAAAGCTTCTGTTGCATGGTTTTTTCCAAGACCCTCTTAGCTTTGAAAACTGCCATCACTCCTCACATGGAAAGTGAAAATTTCTTGGAGCTAATGATATTCGAGGAAGATTCTTCCTCATGTCTACAGCAGTTCGATTACTACGCAATAATATATAGCAGAATTTCTCAATTTCTCTTGGAATTTTCCTTTAATACTCAATGATTAAAGTCTTCATGTGTATCTGTGAAGTAATCTTCACCTCGAGGCGGTCCTCGGCATATGAGTGGTTACTCTTTATAAGCGTCATCTTGCATCATTCAATGTACCTCGTTCATGACCACTGTTCTGGCATTTGCATAGAGTTTATCGATTCCTATTGAGACTGCATTTTATCATTATCCATTACCAACTCGCACATTTCATTCTCCCTACTATTCAAGACTTTACGCTGAAATTCTCTTTCTCTTTCGTAAATTTACTAACAACAAGAAATCGGCTTGGGACGGAGATTTCATTCGCCGGTTGTCGATGAAAGGAGGTTGATTGTATGCTGTAGGCTACAGCTGAGCAAGCTATAGTGTAAACCTGCCCAAGCTGTTTTCACAAGAAAAGGTAAACCGACTTAGTTGAATTTGCATTCTCGCAAACTCCACGTTTGATTTCTTTTCCTGTCCTTTGATACGCCAAATTCCGTCTATGTTCGCCCATGGATACAGATATGTGTATCCATGGGCGGAATAGTAATACACGTTATCACATCGTTATCACATCGTCATGTGTATCCAAATTTTGAAAGAGCGTACTGGATTGCACGCTAAGAATCCGAGGTCTCATAGAAACCTCCAAGACCTCTTGCGGTACTTTCTTCAAGATTCTGAGCTGCATATGACATGCAAGACGTCGTTCTCGATATCAAAGTCATTAAGAATTGTTATGCATAACTTGCGTACGGATATAAAAACCTTTACCGAACGGCACGACATCGGAATTCCATGGTATCCTCTGTATTTTGACTTACCACAGTATTTCTTTTCATTCTGCGAGAGGTCCACTCCATTTCATCGTAGCAAAGGCATTAACCATCGACATTGTGGGATTGGTTGAGGATTCCCTGCTTTACTGGACGCGTGTTGATGTGTTGGATATGGACTACATTTGCAGCACCGGTGGTGGCATGCAAGAGTGCTATTGCCAGGCTGCTGTTCGCTTCTAGATCGCATCTATACTTACTATTTTAAACACACCACTTTATGCATGTGCTGTTATGCAATGGTATTGGCAGCCACACCATTAGAAAATGACGTTACACAGAGCCTTTCGATTCCATCTTATATATTTTGCAAATAATGGAGTACTCCAAACCTAATCAAATAGAAGGATATGAAGGGCCAGTGAAGTGTTCTTTCAGATAGCATATAATAGCTCAATGGTTAACTTTTCTCCAGAACGATAACCTAAGTTAGAACTTTCTATGCTTGTACATCTTCATCGCTGCGTCAACTTCAGCACGACAGATCCTGAGTCAGTATTCTGTCTGGATCATTAATGGGGGGTTGCGGATCATTTCATGCACGTCAGCTTTCTACATGAACCAATTTGACACGTTCAAACTTCAAACACAAGTACCATAAAAACAGAAAAGCAAAAGAGAGAAAAAAAAGCACTTTTCGGCCAGTAAAAGCTCCAGACTTCCAGTTGATGTGCAGGCTTGTTTTGGCTGCTGCCTCGTGGAACACATCAAGCCAAAATGAGCAGAGATTGTCACTGACAAAAGTCCAGTGATGAGAGTATTCTACAAGTACAGAACTTTCTTACTTGAAGTACGTAATACGTCAGAGAAGATAGAACTGATTTCATGAAAGTGTACGCATCCAATTGTCCTTTCTACTGGAAAGATGTGATCCAGAGAATCGCCGGGCGGAAACCGAAGCATTCATTTTTATTACATGGGTGACTCGGCTGGAAGTACCATGACTTTTATCCAACATGAAGTTGACGTTCTGGATGTGTATCATTTCTTAACACCCTACGTAACAGAGTCCAGCCTGCCTTTATTATTTCTTTTTACTCTTTATTATTTCTTTTTTCTTTTTGAAAAGAGGAAGATCGGCCGGCCTTTAGTCTCACTCGATAGAATTAATAAAACAACAATTGTACAATAACTGAGCATAATGTCCTTCGGATCTCCCGTATCCCATAAAACATTGGTAGAATGGTCCATGTGCATAACAACAATGACTGTACCAAACCAGTGGGAATCCTATGATTTGGAAGGAGACCAATCATTCAAAGGGAGCTATAGAGTAGGTTAATGACTTTTTAGATGCCCTAATGAGTGGCCGACTTGTTTTTAATCCTGTTGTCTTCTGAGTCAAAAATTGTATGGCATCTGAAAGGAGAGGACTTCTCACAATTACATATTCTTCTGCCTAATAGGTATAGGGATTTAGATTGACCATTCTTTCATACATTCATTGACGTTGTCCGCACATCTATCTTTCCATATATTCTAAAATGCTCTCCCTCTGATAGCATTCCTCAAGGTAGAAGAGCAATCGCTTCTTCAAGTAACACTAATTTATTTGATTTCACATAGTAAACTCAAAATCCTAATAGGAGCTAGCAAGATAGAGCGAGTCTTTGGGCACCAAAAGAAGAGGTGGCCAAGGTCTTCTCTACCCTAGACACAAAGCTTAGGCCACTGAGCAGCCCCACATATTTTATTAGCTTTGATATTGGTCCAAATTGGTTGAGAATTCACCACATCAGTTATGAGTTTTGTGTTCTTGATAGAGGATGCCACAACTTCCTAACTCTAAATTTCCATATAATATAGGGCCAATGCAAACACTATCCCTTGTTCATAGAGGTACGCAAGTCAAGGTGCTTATGAATACATAATGTTTTATCCAATGATTTATCATTGGTAAATTGTAACCCTTCAATATGTGCTAGATCATTGTCCACAAGGAGGCACATCTTTGAGTTTTTCCAAAAATTGACTCTGTTTCTTAGAAGGCACCAATCTTCATGGTCAACTCTCTTAGCTGGGTCTATGCCTTCAAATATGATCTAGTGTTCTCTGTCTCAACTCCAGAGATGTTATCGTAGTGTGCTTTCTTTCTTTAGCATACCTGTCAAAAATAGGAGAAAAACACCAAAAAGACATATCCAAAACTATCCATATTTAGACATGGTGACATGTGAGCATCAGAATCACGGGCTCGAATATTTAGGTTTTTAGAAAAATAATACTCTTGTAAAGCCCTATAACTCAAAAATGGTGAGGATTTAGCTTAAGCTTGTGAGAGATACTTTTATTCAATTTTATGATCAACACAATACGGTTAGAGACGTCCGAGGTCCAAATCCACCTCCAAATGTCACTTTTGAGCCCTACAAGTTCCAAAATTCTAGAGAGAGTAAAATCGAGACATCTTCTTAGAATGAACTAAATGTAGGACCCTGAACGAGGTACTTAAAACATGATTCAAAAAAATTTCACTTAGGCACTTTTATTCTCCTATACTTGCTCTACCTTTCTCTCATACATAATTTTTCCTAATTCTTTCATCTTCACCTTAAAAATTTGACTAGAAAACATGATGCAAATAAGGTCTAGAGAGAGAATATGAAACTTGTCAACCCAAAATTTTTCCTACATGCATTAAATGACCTAATTATTCATTCTAAGCATTATTCCCACGATGAAATTTAGAAAGTTCAAAATGAATTATTTCAATAGAAAAGAGGCCTATTACAGTAGTACACAAAAAGACCAGTGTTCACTTTAGACATGGTTTATCTCAAAATCTGCGGAGTTAAGACCATAGATTTGAGCGAGCTTTAGAAGAGTTTTATTTTTCTAAAAACCTAAATATTACAATTAATCGATAACATATTAAGAGGAAAATCCTCTCTACACACAACTATTTATCTCCTTGATTGTCAAAATAGAGTGTGAGCTATGGTCACCTAAAGTGAGACAAGAAAAACACTCTAACAAGCAAGGGGTTTGCTTAGAAACGGCCTACTAGCATATTCAAACTCCTAAAGGGATAATGCACATGTGATCGTGTTGGAACATCAAGCTTACACTATGCTTGAGGTGGCTTAGATCTACATCAAAGGCTATCGCGTCGAAAGAATATCCGTTGGAGAGTTCTTTTTCTTATGCTCATTTATTGTACTTTTTTGAGAGATTTTTGATGGTTCATTTACAGTTGTAAAAGCCTTGAGCTTTACACATGTAAAGCTAGAAAGATAGAGCCCAAATCCCAAGAATTTGTGGTGGTTGAAGTTGCATTCAATCAAGCAATCAAATCACCTAAAAGTAGATCAAACTAGATCTTCACTTTTCCTAGATTATAGGAAAGTGAATTGATTCCCTCCAACAACCATTCCCACCTTCATTTGAACTCAAATTTCACTTGTAGAAGTCATGGAACACTCCTAGAGTCCATATAAAGACTTGAAATCACTTATACATTACATGGAAGCAATATACATATACTTGTGACCATCATTGTCTTGCTCCTTCAATTCTCTGCATCATCTTCTTCGCCAATAGTAATCTTGCAGAGGCTGTTGCTCTCTCTGCTTAGCTCCAAAGTGAGTGAAAGGTGGCTCATTGGAAAGGTATTAGTGTCTAGTTTACGCCTAAAAGCTTTCATAGCATTTAGTTCAACAGATTGGGGGAAATCTGAGTTTTTCTATCTCGGGGTCAATCTCTACATATTCCTAAAAAATAGAAAGTACCACTGGTGAATGTCTCATTCATTCCTATAGCATATTTTTCTTATTCCTTATAATTTTGTGCATTCTATCCACTCCACCCTATGTGTATCACTCCCACAAAAGGATTTTTTCTAATTTTAATCATGCTCATCGCTATGGGCATTTGAAGTTCATTGTCTCTTCCATAGATAGTAAGTTTTTTTAGCTAGTCGACTCGTGAACCTATCTGTTTTGTATCGATTCATTCTCCTTGATGCTTCAAAGTACATAGTGTGTTTCTTTGCACTTATCACATGCTTATATGGTCTATTTGAGTCTCCATAAGCTCATGGGCTGGACTTGTGCCAGTTAGCTAGACCAAACTTTGTCGCTTCGAAATGCTTTTTCTACCTTCTACAAGCTTCTCCAAGTTCTTTTAGTGGTATTAGAGCTAGATCAAGATGGTTGGCGGCTTTCCCTCAATGATCCAAAAGCTTGATGGGCACAACTATGTGGCTTTGAAAATCATGATGGAGGCCTATTTGCAAGGTAGAAAGCTTTATGGAATTGTAGCAGGTGATGAAGCTATGCCTATTCCAAGATCCAAAGGAGGACCTACACAAGAGGAGACAGATAAGCTCACACTTTGGTGTGCAAGGGATGGTCAAGCAAGGTCGTACATACTAAACTCTATCTCTGACTTTCTATTACCACATATTAGAGGATGTAAGACATCTCAAGAGACTTGGGATACCCTCAAGACTTTCTTTTCTACTAGTACCAAAGCAAGAAAGAATCATCTTTGGAACGAGTTCAACCAAATGAAGAAGACACCTAAACAAACCATCACAGAGTTTGTTACCAAGGTCAAGGAGGTTGTGGATCAATTAACATCCATTGGAGAGCTGATTGAAGAAGAGGTCTTCATGAGGCAAATGCTCAACGGCATTAAAAGTGATAAGCAATGGCAATCCTTCACGACGGCTTATGATCTCATCATGGATGTGCAAACTCCAGACTTCAACATCTTTCTTGGAGAACTCTTCAGTCAAGAAGCCAACAATAGCATAAATCAAGGTAACTCTTATCATGTAAATTCAACTAGTGCTCTATATACAGATAAGAAGGATAAGAAGCAGAAAGGCAAAAAGAAGGAAGAAGATGAAGAAGAGACTTCCCAAGCAAACTTTGCAAGCAAGAGCAAGTGGAAAGGGAAGAAGAAAGGACGAAAGCAAAACAAAGCCAAAGGTCAAAATGTTCAACCTTGTGCCATATGCGATAAGACCAACCACACCACTCAGAATTGTTGGTTCAATGGGAAGACCCAAAAAGGAAGTGAAAGAGGTGGACATGGCAACAATAGAGGCAGAGGTGAACACAAATTCAACAATAACAATAGAAGCTATAATAGAAGGGACTACAACAATTATTCAGAAGATCAACCACATGAAGACTCGTTGCTTCTCATGAATCTAAGCCAAAAAGAAGGTAAAGAAGATGATCATTTGTTCTACATAGATTCAGGATGTTTGAATCATGTTGCAGCAAGCAATTCACTACAAGTAGAGATGTTGTGTTTGAAGAACACAGGTCTTGGTATGATGAAGACAAACAAAAGGTGACACTACCATATGATCTTGATTCTGACTCTTGTCAATTAGGAAGCAAGCATGATACACAGGTCCATGATCCAAGAAGTGATACAAACGATGACCAAGATGAAAGAGAAAAGGATTACAAGCTATGGAAGTCAAGAGGCAAAGCAAAGATGCAAGAGGTTGGAGAATGCTCCAAACAAGCACCTAGAAGGTCAGCAAGAGAGAAGAAACAACCAGAAAGGTATGGATATGATTCCACATTTGTTACAAAGCATTCAATATACTTGGCAAAAGACTCGATTTCAGAGGAACCCTCAACCTATGAAGAGGCAAAGGGAAACCCTAATTGGGAAAAAGCCATGAAAGAAGAGATAGATGCATTGAAGGAAATGGACACTTGGGATTTGGTTCCAATGTCACTGAATCAAAAGATAATTGATTGCAGATGGGTATATAAAGTTAAAAGAAACTCAGATGGATCATTTTGTAGGTACAAAGCAAGATTAATTCCCAAAGGATGCTCACAAACTCATGGTATAGACTATGAGGAAACATTCTCACCAGTTGCAAAGATGACTACAATCCGGACGTTGATAAGTGTGGCCGCTTCAAGGAATTGGAGACTCCTCCAACTTGATGTGAAAAATGCATTCTTAAATGGTTGGATAAGTGAAGAGGTATACATGTCACAACCACCAGGTTTTGAAAACCCTAATCATCCATCTTATGTTTGCAGACTTAAGAAAACATTGTACGGATTGAAACAAGCTCTAAGAGCTTGGAATTATAGGTTTGCTACATATCTTCAAGATCAAGGGTTCAAAGCTTGCAGCTCAGATCCTTCTCTATTCATCAAAAAGGATCACAATGAGGTTATCTATCTATGTGTATGTGTAGATGATATTATTGTGATAGGTGATGAACTAAATGGCATTCAAAGTATCAAGAGACACATGCAAGAGGAATTCAAAATCAGTGACCTAGGTGAGCTTACATATTTCCTAGGTATGCAGGTGATATATACAGATGAAGGAATGTATTTTACTCAAAGAAGATACATTCAAGATCTTCTTCTCAAGTTCACAATGGAGAACACTAAACCTGCAGGTACACCTTTGGATGTGAATCATAAACTTAGTGTTTATGAAGGTGAGAAAAGTGAAGACCTAAAAGAATATCAAAGCTTGGTAGGTAGCTTGATATATGCTACTCATACAAGGGCAAACATCTCATATAGTGTGGAAGAGCTTAGTCAGTTCATGCACTCACCGAGAAGACCACACATGGATGCGGCTAAGAGAGTACTTAAGTATCTCAAAGGTACAATAAACGAAGGTATAAACTATCCTTATTCTTCAGATTTGGATATCAAAATCTATTCAGATGCAGATTGGGCAGGAGCTAAGGATGATAGAAAAAGTACATCTGGTTACTTAGCATTTGCAGGTTCGAAGCTAGTGTCATGGAGTTCCAAGAAGCAACCAACAATTGCTTTATCCTCAACTGAAGCGGAGTACATAGGCTTGACCATAGCAACTGAAGAGGCAATACGGTTAAAAGCATTGTATACAGATTTGGGACTTGTGAGTTCCAAACCTCACATACTTGGAGATAATGTAAGTTCCATGCATCTAGCGGCAAATCCTATTTTCCATGTGAGCAAGCACATAGAAGTCCATTACCACTTCATCAGGGAGAAGCTCATGGCAAAGGAGATTGACATTTCTTTTGTTCCAACTGAAAAGCAAGTAGCAGATATGATGATGAGGGCACTTGATGGAATAAAGCTTTGTAGATTCAAAGCTATGTCAGGTATTCAACCTATCACAGAATGAAGAATCAAGCATACTTTAGCTTGAGGGGGAGGTATTGGAACATCAAGCTTACACTATGCCTGAGGTGGATTTGATCTACATCAAAGGCTATCGCCTCGAAAGAATATCCGTTGGAGAGTTCTTTTTCTGATGCTCATTTATTGTATTTTTTTGAAAGATTTTTGATGGTTCATTTACTGTTGTAAAAGCCTTGAGATTTACACATGTAAAGGTAGAAAGATAGAGCTTAAATCCCACGAATTTGTGGTGGTTGAAGTTGCATTCCATCAAGCAATCAAATCACCTAAAAGTAGATCAAACTAGATCTTCATTCTTCCTAGATTGTAGGAAAGTGAATTGATTCCCTCCAACAACCATTCCCACCTTCATTTGATTTCAAACTTCACATGTAGAAGTCCAAAGATGACACGTGTAAGAGAAAAGGGACTTTAAACTTTCTAGCAAGGACAACTGTCCATATATAAGGATCATACGAGGGATGTTTCCATATATAAGGACAACTGTTCACATATAAGGATCATATGTCATAGGTACGTGAGGGCTAGAAGAAGATGACACGTGTAAAAGAAAAGGGATTTTAACCTTTATAGCAAGGACAACTCCCCATATATAAGGATCATACGAGGGATGTTTCCATATATAAGGACAACTCTCCACATATAAGGATCATATGTCATAGGTATAGGAGGGCTAGAAGAAGATGACACGTGTAAAAGAAAAGGGACTTTAACCTTTATAGCCACCTTTAGAAGACTAGATTAGTAGCGGGTGACGTGGTGTCATGGCACAAGGATAGGATCATTTGAAAAATATGGTGGCAGGTGAAAGGATTATTAGAGATCTTATTCTTACATTTTTGTTCATCTCCACATCATTGATCTAATACATATGATGAAAAAATAATCCAATTCTGTTCTTCCTCTAGAGGTGCTCTTAGCTCGCCCACATGATAAAGAATAAGACTAGCTAAGCGATGTGGGGGAACTATGTGACTTCTAGGAGGCATTCAAAGAAAATGAAGGGGGAAGTGAATGGCAGTTTTTGAGGGGGCCCAAGAGGTTTAAAGAGTTTTGTTTGTCATTCAATGAGGTGAAATGAGCATTTCCTTCTTGGGCTCCTTCATTCACAAGGGGAAGGGAGGTGAGGGAGAACTAAGAAATATGTGACTATTTTAACATTTACTTTTAAACGTATTCACACAAAGGACTTCGAGGCATCATGAAGTTCCTATACCAGGATGAAGCCATCACGAGTTCCAATGGTCTCGGACAATAATTATTTACACGACGTTTTGGCATAGCTAGGCGTATTTGGTCTATGAGGTGTGGACGCATAATATCGTTGGCGAGATGTTGGTCACTTTGTTGGGAGAGTAGGAGAGGAAGGAGCCATATTATATAAAATATTCTACTAGTCATGATGATCAAGGTGTCCTACATGTTTTGGGAATATACCATTAGAGATCAAGGAATCTCTCGCATTAGAGAGGAAGTAGGGAACGAAAAAAAATGAGAAGTCGTATGCAATATGGGTTAAAGAAATGGCTGATACAAAGGACTTCGTGTGCACTCCATGAAAAAAAAGAGAGGTATCAAAGAGTTCAGGACGCTTGACTAGAAAAATAAAATGGTTGTAACAACTTTTTCAACAACTTTTTGGAGTCCATAAATCACATTTAAGAATAAGGGCTCTCTCCATTTGGTTTTATCTCTTTTCTTTTCTTTAATCTACACATGCAAAGACACATGTATAATTGAAGGGGGCCAAAACATTGTGTTTACCATTGTGGCGCTACAAGCCATCTATGTTGCTTGAAAAGGTATTTTTAGATAGCATGGACGAAAGCAAAATTCTACTAAAATAAAACAATTATATAGCAACAAGAAGGCATATGTGTAGGAATTAAACAATGAAGAAATGTTAGAACACCTACTACATTGAAAATTTTCTATGCTCAATCAACACTGGCTTAGCATCGAAGGAGGATGCTACAAATATTAGTTATGTTGTCAAATATCTCAAAGGGGGCTATGAGGCCTTCTGATGTGTCATATTGGATTTTCCTAAGTGCACTTTCCTCCATGATTTTAGTAGATGCTTTTTGGGTAGATTCCACCTAAGAATCTCTTTACTTTTAGGAGTAAATTCAAATGAAAGTCTTGTGATTTGGCTCTCATTAGAATAAGAGATTCTCGCTTCAATAATCCTTTTTCATTTGGGAAAATGTAATACTTTTTTTTAATGATAGAAGTGATTAGAAAGTACATTAGGCTAAATTTTTATGGAATTTAATCCCTCACATTTGAACACTAGAAGTGAAATGAACCCAATCCCTAGGTCCCTTCATACACCTTTTTTGCTACCCTAAAACAAAGCTCTTATTCACCTACCTTACACTGATCCAAATCACTTACCTTTTTAGCCACACTTATTTTTGCTCATATGCTTTTCAAGAAGCTATATAACACCCCAAATCAATCTACTTAGGTCAGTCAATGATTCTTTACAAAATAGACTATGTAGAGATGTAGGATATGCAAAAATTAGAGTTACAAAGATACACCAATCTCTCTGCGTATAAAAGTAACTTCAATACGTTCTCTTAGGAAACATAAGACATATATACAAGCTATTGAATGGACTTTAAATATCGTGAATTGGATATGTATGCAAAGAGTTACAACTATTACAAGTAGACTACGTCTATACGTACAAAAGACTAGAGGGGATCTAGGCTTGATAGCTCCTCCTTACTCCTCATCTTTTGCATATAATTCACTCCTCTGTGTTTTCCTAGCTTGGATACTTGTGCTTCAGCTCCATGAGCCTTAGATGACTCTCTCCTTGAGCCTCATTGAGTATATGTCTCTTGGTCTTCAATGACCTACAAGACTTCCATAACGTCCATGGGGAGGGGACCATCCTTATGAGGTAATCCAAGCCTAAGTCGGACTACCCATGTTCTAGGGTCGTGGTAGCTTGATCCATGCCCAAAATAATCTCCACCATTGATTTTCGAGGAAAGTCCAATGGTAGAAAGGTAGGATCATTAACCATTTATTTGTATCCCTTGATGTTGCTTAATCCCTACTTAGGATCAAGTCTAGATCCAATGGCCCACATTAAATATACCCTTCCCCAAGTTAAAAAAGCTACTTTTGTTTCTACCTCTTGATTTAGGTTGATCCTGACATAGGATCAATCCCAAATTCAATGGCTTAGAAGTAACCTTCCTGTCTATCCATCTATGCTCAAATCTAGACCTCATCTAACCTCAACGTCAAGAACTTACCAATGTCCAACACGCTCACATGGCTTCTCCTCATAATGGGGGCCTTACAAAATGGAGTGTTATGGAAAAATGATGGTATTACATAAGGGTAAGGTACTAATCATATCTAATAGCCCCCACCCCCCCCAATGTCCACCTAGATTTTGAATAATTCACACTTTCAGCACTCCTCTTCAAGCTTAAAGTGGTAGTGCCCATATCAAGTAAGCTCATAGCTTTTGAAAAGTTTGTTGACTTGATCATATCCAAGATTTTGGTCAAGATATCTGCAACTTGCTCCCCTATACCTAGATTTGAGATTTTGAACTCTCTTCCAAGCTTTTCTTTGATAGTCCTTTTGCCTGCAGGGTGAAAGCATGTTAATGATTACAAAAAAGTGATGTCCGGGACATAGTTAATTAGCTAGAAAAACTTGATCCTTCTTAGTTGAACATCGTGCAATGGTTATTGAAAGAGGAGTAAAAGCAAGGTGGTGGGGCGAGAGTGGGTGACAGTATGCATGCGAGAGCATGGACCATTCATGACCTAGGTTTTTTTGCTTGCTGCATGTTGGAGAGTCCACCGTAGTACCTCATCTCGCCTGGGAGTTTTTCTGCATAGCTGATTGTTGTCTATGGGAGCCAAACATTCTTTATGGAGCATGCAAGGCAAAAGTTTTCTTGGCTGTTGTTTTGTTGATCTTGTGTTGTTGTAATGAGTCACGAGCGAATCTTTCAATGATTGTGTTGATGGGCAATGGAAGACATACATGCGCAACACAAAATCGGAGGCATTAATCAACTCTGCTCATTGAGCTTCAAGTTCCCTAACTTTCATGTTGCCAAGAATAGGGTCGCCACAAAAGCTCTCTATTGGATATTATTAGCCCAAGTTGAAGTGGAAAATTGCCTCTGTTAGACATTACAAAGCTTGATGCAATTTCTATGGGTTGGAGAGTAGGAATGCTTTTCCAACTCCCTACGTGAAGTGTTCATGACGTGGGTTTTTCTTTGTGGTGCATGTTGGAGAGTATGCCACAGTACCCCATCTCGCCTGGGAGTTTTCCTACATGCTGCATGTTGAGTGGGGAGCAATGAGAGGGACTCCATCACTATAGGCATTTTTTCTGCACGCTACATCTTGAGTGCGGAATATTGATAACTAATTTTCTGCGTGTTGCATGTTGGAGAGTATACCGTAGTACCTCTTCTCGCTTGTGAGTTTTTCTACGTGCTGCATGTTGAGTGGGAATAGTGAGAGGTACTCCATCACTATAAGTAATTTCTCTACGTGTTGCATCTTGAGTCTCTACAGATAACTATTTTTGTGCAATATCATGACAAGAAGCATGACACCTGTTTTGTGCAACAGTGTTTCCAATTACATTGGCAACAACGGAGAGAGCTAAACCTTGACTTGAGCCAACATTGTGTATGGTCAGATGGTGCAGCTTTTCCTTGTAAAGAGTGATGAAATTGATTTTACGGTGATGTGTGGGTTCTTGGCCCCTACACATTTTGTACAATTCCCTCATTAATCTACTTTTTTCCTATTCTCTAAAAAAAAGGAAGTTATATACAAGTAACATCTCAGATTGTGGATGATTGTTGCAGGTTTAAAATTATGCCTAAGAATTTCCATTTAGTTTCATATTGTTCATTCATTGTATCTAACATATGAGGTTTGGCATGATTGTTGTAGGTTTAAAAGTGGCATAACAAGTCGACATACGTAAGTGATGGAGCACATAATGATATCACGTGAGCATACTCAATGTAAAATCAATATAATAAAGTGGATTGATGAGTGGTAGATGTTATTGTATTTAGGTTTCTTCATCATTTGTAGTGTGTTGATGCAGGGAAATCTCAAACAAGCGAACTAATGGAAGTTAATACAATAGCACTTGTGGATAATGATCAGCAAGCATTAAGATGTTATTGGAATGAAAAGAAAAGGAAATATAGATACACAATAACGTCAAGGTCAGCCACTAATGTGGAGGGTAATGCTAATTCCAGTTCAAGCAACTTGGTTGACATTGTGGATAAGATCATCAAGTAATTTAAAAATCAAACTAGACACTTATGTTGTGAAGATAAAATCGAGGCACTAAATAGGATGTTGTAGAGCCCATGTATTGGGCAACTTTTTGATGCAACGGCCAGTAACAAAGATCATGTAACATATGGCCTTTTCATCAATCTTTGGAATACATTGCAAAGTATGAGAAATAGTTCTTATGACCTTGTGTTGAAGAGATCAACATTGATGATGGTTCTAAATAGTAATGCATATTCATTAACAAAACAGATAAATATTTCAAGAATTTCTAGGGTATTGGGAGTAAGTAGGAAAGTCATCGATGATACAATTGGACGGTTAAGTACAGTTGAGTTTGATCATAGTTTTTTGAAGGCAACTAGTAGGCAACACGTACCACATGTATCACACAAGAGGTCAAGCATCTGTATATCATGTTTTGGACAACAGAGAGCAAGGTGTCACCAAATAAGAAGGATATAAGCAGGATCCGACTTGGCAGAAATCAATATTTGGAGCATCCTGTTCACCTTCTTGATGTATCTCAGGTAATCCTATTTTCAATCATCAGTTCATGTTTTTAGCTAATTATACAAGAACTAGTAACAAATAACTTATAGTAACAATCTAATCGTAATAGCTAACTAGTAACAAGCTAATAGTAATGGCTAACTAGTAACAAGCTATTTAGAAATAGCTTATTACAAACAACTAACCAAGAAATTGACTCTTAACTAATAATCAATTAGTAACAAGCTTACATAGCTAATTACTAATAACCATACAAGAACCAACTACTTAGTATTAGCTAGCTGGTAACAAGATAATTAGTAATAACTAATTTCCAACAACTCACCAAGAAGTAGACACATAATAATAACAAATTCTTAGGAAGCTAAATAGTAATAGCTAATTACTAACAACTAACAACCAACTACTTAGTAATAGGTAACTAGTAACAAGCTAATTGGTAATAGCTCATTAGAAACCACCAACCAAGAACCAACTACTGAGTAATAGCTAATTAGTAGAAGCTAATTAGTAATAGCTAATTACAAACATCTAACCAAGAACTCATCTCAATGATTGCTATAGTCACCTTAGACTCAGGAGCCTTTGAAAGCTTGGCTTGATCCAAATCAAGCTTGACCCTATCAAACTTATTCTATTCACTATCAATTAACAATTCTAAAGTATGTATAACCTTAGTACCCTCCACTCGCCTTATGGCAGCAACTACCGTACCTTGTCGAGCATTTAACTCAATATCTTCTTTCTGTTCTTGCAATTTTGCATCTAAAGGCTCTAAAAGTGGTGAAGCATCATCGGTCCCATTTGGTACATAGCTATAGCCCATGCAATGGCTCTAGCAAATTGTACAGACAATTCATAGTTTGTTGGTACCTCATGGTAGAATTTCTGATGTAACACCATCTGTGCATCATAGAACTCTTTCCTGACATATTTAACTTTTATCTTCCCCTTGAGTCGAGTTACATTGAAGACAAACAACCAATCTACCTCACTAACCGATTTTTTTGATATAGTACCTGGATCTATACCTGCGATAGAGAGGCCCGTAAATGGTGTGGAAATCCTCTTTTTTCTGCTAGAATATGCTGTGGTCTAACACTTTTGGATATGATGGATATATCCACCTACATCAACAAGGAAAACTGTTTCATAAATGCATTTCCATTATTCCAGTCGCAACACCAAAGATTAAGTGTAGAGTCCAGGCCTAGATCTTTGTGGTTCGTGGATGCAGAAAAGAAGGGTCCTACACAAGCCCGCAGATAACATAGAGATACATGCAAAAACTTCTATATGTATTAATGATTCAATATAGCAGTTACATACATGAAAATCGTTACATCATGCCACACATGAGTGAGCCACGGCTGTTAAGCCATTATTTCCAGGACATGGAAGTTTGCCACATGGTTCATACATGGCACATCCACGTAATCATAGTTAAGCCACTTCAACACTCCCCTGTAACATAGGTGTTACCTGATTCCAATGATTCCAAGATATTTCCTGCAGAGCATGAACTTATCTGCTCGCACAGGCTTCGTAAGCATATCAGCCCACATTAGATGATCTAATAGTTTTTTTTTTATCTAAAAGATCACGTATAAAATGAAACTTTAAATCAACATGTTTTGTTTTCTCTATCGTCGATAAGAGCTCTTGCATGATCGTTTGGATCCAGAGGCCTTCTTTTGGTGTGAGAGCTAAGGCCACAAATTCAGCTTCTGCTGATGACAATGTAACTATTGTCTACTTCTTGGAGAACCAGGTGCTACTTGCCATTTAATTGGCTATAAAACTTGCCTATTAAATTATACAACATTAGACACACCCATTGATATCAGATTTGGAGCTTACCTGGTCCATTGCTTCTGCCTCAATGATGGACTCTTAACGGATGGCACCTCTCCTCTACCGAAAATAGTGGCTCTTACATTAGAACCATAGAAATCACTCCTAGCCATGCAAGCACCTAAATGTTTCATGCATGGATGCTTGACTCCATACATGCTCATACTCGTTCCTAGGGATTGCGTTTCATCTTCATCGTCTGATGGAACAGCTTCATTGATGGTAGCTTTCTCTTGCGATTGACAAAGTCGTGTGGACCTTTTGTGCTCCACTGTTGCAAACTCCATAAACTCGCTACCTTGTGGAGTACATGAGGAATAATGACATTTACTATTGATGTTCTAGCTATGATACCCAACGGGCTGCCACATTAGTAGTGATTGTATGTCTAGAAAATTGAAATTTTATGAATTTATTTTTTCGCTATTTTTAATGCCTTTGAAATAGTTAAAAAGTGACGGGCTTAAAAGCAATACATACT
The DNA here is from genome assembly GCA_020310875.1 of Ceratopteris richardii. Taxonomy (NCBI): domain Eukaryota; kingdom Viridiplantae; phylum Streptophyta; class Polypodiopsida; order Polypodiales; family Pteridaceae; genus Ceratopteris; species Ceratopteris richardii. Next base: position 113,128,138 of record CM035421.1, read on the forward strand.
ACTTAAAAGTGTTCACATTAACATGCTTTTACCCTGCATCATCATCTCCTATCACAAGGAGATCATCTACATATATGCATATCAAACATATCTTGTCATTTGTCTTCTTCATATACAAGGATGGATCTGCATCACTTGGAGAGAGACCACATCTCTTCAAGGAGTCCACAAGCCTTTGATTCCAAGCCCTTGGTGTTTTCTTAACACCATAAAAGTCTTTCTTCAACCTGCAAATAGAGCTAGGATGATATGGAACTACATACCCTTGAGGTTGTTCCATGAACGCCTCTTCTTGTAACTCACCATTCAAGAAAACATTCTTTATGTACATTTGGTAGACATGCCACCTCCTTGCAGCACATAGCGCTATGAGAGCTCTAATGGTAGACTTGTTTGCAATAGGGCTAGAAGTCTCCTCATTATCCACCCCTTATGTCCTTTGGCTACCATTCTAGCCTTGTACCTTGCCAAGCTACCATCTACATTCCTCTTCATGCCTTCCTTCTTGGGTACTAGTTCCCAAGTGTTGTTCTCCTTAAGAGCTTTGAACTCTTCATACATAGCCTTCCACCACTCTGGTTTGATATTTGCCTCCTCATAAGAATCTTGCTCTTGATCTGCAATGACATTCATCATGTATACATAGTACTTTTCCATGAAAGAACCATGTGTATACCTTTTTGGGGGTCCCTTCTTCCTTGTAGACCTCCTCTGTTGACCTTTGGGAAATTGCTTCTTGAGTTTATTGAGCTTTACATAAGGAGTAATTACCTCCTCAAGTTCTTCCTCTTCTGATTCCTCTTGAGCTTCCCTAGTGTCATAGTCTGTCTCTTATAGCCTTGTATACTTTGAAGTAGGGGATGTTCTTTCATAATCATAAGTGTAAGACTGATCATATGAGTGTACCTTAGATGTAGAAGCCTTTGGTCCACTGATTGTGATTGACTCTTGAGGTTGAATGTGTACATCAAAGTCTGCATACTCATCTTGATCCTTTTCCTTGCCCTTGTCTCGATACCATGACCCTGGCTCATCAAACACATCTCTTGAAACATATAGCTTCCTTGGGAGAGGGTTGTAGCACTTATAGGTTTTTTGCTCATTTGAGTAGCCAATGAGCACACATTTCTCTCTCTTGGGCTCTAGTTTTTTTCTCACTTCACGAGGAACATGAACAAAGCATACACATCCAAATACCTTGAGGTGCTCCATGATTGGTTTCTTTCCATAATAGACTATGCGTGTATTCAAATTGTGCACACCAATTGTTGGAACCCTATTTATCAAGTAACAAGCTGTATTTAGAGCCTCAAACAAATAAGACAATGGTAACATACCTTCATTTATGAGACATCTAGCTATCTCAACCAAATGCCTATTCTTCCTGTTTGCAACACCATTTTGTTCATGGGTGTACCTGAATGTAAGGTGCCTCTTTATGCCATTTTCCTGCAAGTACCTTCTGAATTCCTTGGAAAAATACTCTCCCCCTCCACCGGACCTCAATGTCTTGATGTGTGCATCACATTCTTTCTCAACAAGGGAAATAAACTTTTGAAAGCATGAAAACAATTCAAATTTTTCCTTCATAACATATAGCCATACCTTTGTTCAGTGGTCATCAATGAAAGTGACAAAGTACCTAGATCCTTCCAATGAAAACTCTCTACTAGGACCCCATACATCTAAGTGTATAAGCTCCAAGAGATTAGAGGATTTGTATTCACTCTTAGGAAATGGCTTCCTTGCTTGCTTACCTAGCTCATAATCATCACAGAATGCATGTAGATGTTGGCCTTGAAGATTTTCTAGTCCCTACTCCAAACCTGCTTTGCACATGCTTTTTAACTTGGGAATATTGATAAGTCCTATTCTCTTGTTTCAAAGATCAATCCCTGCAATCCTTTTGTTACCAAAGATCACATAACATACCTTGTTGTGTGTCAGAGCAACATCTAGAAGGCCTATTCACGAAATTTGGGAATTATTCAAGTCCCATTTATAATACCAAGTGATGGAATTAACTTATATTTTCTATGTTATATTCTTCTTACAAAGATCAATTCATGAATACATCTTCTTTTTGTTAAAATGTTTTAAGCTTTCAATAGATAAAAAATAATATTAGTTGATGAGCTTATTTAAAAAAACACCAAGGAGTATGAATAAACAAAGAAAAGCATTCAGCCTTGAATTTTTTAAAATATGAAGTCTATTATTATCCAATTCAATAATAATAGGTTAATTATTTGATATATCAATAAATGCTCATATTAAAGTAAATATCCCAAAATATGATGTTATAAAAATCAATAAATTGATTTCAATTTAATTGTATAACAAATCTATCCTAATACAAATTTAGAGCTTACAATTTAATATAAACAATAAATATATTCAAATTGGGGGTCACTTGTTCGGGTGGTTGGGTCTCTCGCCTCTTGAGGCGGGGACGGGGGTTCAACCCCCATCAACACATGTAAGGGACATGTTTAACATGGAAAATTGTATCTTGTGGGATAAGGTGGGTCCCACGGATACTATGCCCTTCCTTATACAGTTGCAATTTGAAAGTTAAAACCCGGAGGAGTAGGCCTCGACTGAACCTCCATTTAAAAAAAAAGCAACCACATGAATTTAGATCTAATTTAACAATACTTAATAATATGCAATTTGACATACTAATAATTGTTCATTTAGGTGAATGATATGAAAATTATGTCAATACTATAGATTGTTTCATATAATTTTATAATAAATCTATCATACTAACTTAGAGCTTTGAAAAACAATCGAATTCAATAATTACTCAAATATATGCAATTTAGGCTTTCAATAATTTTTCACCTGGTTGAACAGTCCCAAAAATATGTGGTGTTTAAAAACAACAATAAAATACATGATGTTCAAATATTTTAAAATCATTGATATTGTTTCTTAATATATTGTTCAAGTACATAATATGTTTCTCTATCACAAGGTCTCTGATTTACAATTGTATTACATGTATAAGAACGTCTGTTCTTTGAGCAAATCCATCCATAAAGCCATGGAATCATTGTCTTGGATAAAAAGTTTTCCAACTCCTCCGATGATTGCCTCCACAGCTTCGGTAGAATTACATAAGTGCCTTTCATATTCCAAATCACATGATATAATGTATCATAAAAAATAATGGTATTATTTCCATCCAAATCTAGAAAAATTTTCCAAATTGTGTCCAAGTTTTTATGATGCACAAACTTATATCCGATACGGATATCAGTTTTTTGGCATGCACCCTGACCTGCTATAATATGAAATCTTTGATGGTGTTTTGGAAAACATACTGCAAGTGTTCTTTGAGCTATCGACACTCTTTCTGTGGTATGCTTGGCACGCCAGAATAAAGTACCTCCCCGCTTGTTTTAAACAGATATTCGAGGAGATGTTCATAACAGGATTCTGGGAATATCACTCAGAAAATTTTGTACCCAGGCCTTCACATCTCCTCCACTTATTCGCTGTGGAGAGAACCATACATTCAGAACAACTACGGGTGCCACATCCGGACGTGCCAGGACCAGTGAATTGGGATGCATTATTAACAGATCTAGCACGGGGGCTTAGATTAGAAGAACATCACCTCGCTTCCGACGTCGTCCAATACTACGTTCAATGAACATCTAGACAAGGGTCTGTCAGGGGCGACAGACGCGAGAGTGGGGGGGGTGTTGGCAGCAGTCAGGGAACCGAAGGAGCCACAAGACCAAGAGAGTCAGAGCGAAGGGACAGCACAAGCAGACATGGCAGTCAAAGAAGATCTGGCAAGTAGGCCATCTAAATTTTTCAGACATCAAGGAGTTGAGCACACAAGAAGAAAGAGCAAGTAGGGAGCTCAAAGGTATGTATAACAAATCAATAGAGAAAATCCCTACACAAATAGTGATTTTCATCACTAAAAACCATTGTAAATATCATTTCGTATTTTTGTAGCTCCATTTTGTGCAAGCCAAGGAGTCCTTGAGCTGGAGGAGCTTTAGAAGTATTTACGTGCCAATTTTCATATTTTTTAGATCTCGTTTGAGCCCTCTAATAAGCCCTGGAACCTAATTTTTAACTAGGTCGGACACTAGGTCTGGACAGGGCCAAGGCTAGTCAAAAACTATAAAAGGAGCTAGAGAGCTCATTTTGGAGGGTAGATTGTAATTGCAATGAACTTGTAAGAGCTTTTTGAAAGTAATCTAAGAACTCCATTGCTTCTCACTCTTTGTCTTGCCGTGTGTGCGCGTGTGTGTGTATGTGTGTGCATGTTTGTGTGCTTCTCACTCACGCATTTGTGCCTCCACTTGCTCGAGGTCTTCATACCATCCTCACGTCTTCCCGGATTGACATTAAAGGAGGTGCTACTCATCACTGAGCTACAACATGGCTGGAAAAGCTGAGGCTTATATCATGTGATCCAACAATCCTAAACTTGATATGGTTGGAAAAGCTCAGAGGCTCGAACTTAAGTTCGAGCCTCTTTGTTCTTTTGCACATAAGAGACAAGAAACCTAAACTTGATATGGCTGGAAAAGCTGAGGCTCATATCATGTGATCCAACAATCCTAAACTTGATAAGGTTGGAAAAGCTCAGAGGCTCGAACTTAACTTCGAGCCTCTTTGTTCTTTTGCACATAAGACACAACAATCCTAAACTTGATATGGCTGGAAAAGCTGAGGCTCATATCATGTGATCCAACAAATCCTGAACTTGATATGGTTGGAAAAGCTCAGAGGCTCAAACTTAAG
>CM035421.1:113145410-113147910 GCA_020310875.1 Ceratopteris richardii
ACTGAAGTTAGATATCGATCCAAGTTGGAGTTTAAGATTGAATCTCAGTTGAACTTAGAGTGAGACAAGTTCGAACTTAAGTTTGAGCTTGTATTGAATGTGCAGTTTGAAAGCTTTCAAACTTAAGTTTGAGCCTCTATTCAAGTTGGAATCTAAGAAGCCCAAAATTAAGTTTGAGAATCAAAGAGGATTGTAACTTCAGTTTGTGTTTCAATTCAACTTGGAGAGAGAGACAGTTTCGAACTTAAGTTTGAGGTTGTATTCAATGTGCAGTTTGAAAGCTTTCAAACTTAATTTTGAGCTTCTATTCAAGTTGGAATCTAAGAAGCCCAAACTTAAGTTTGAGAATCAAAGAGGATGGAATTTTAGTTTGAGTTTCAATTCAACTTGGAGAGAGAGAGTTTGAGCATATATTCAATTTAGAGTCGAACTCTCACTCTCCAAGTTGAATTGAAACTCAAACTTAATTGAACACACAAATTTGAAATCTAAATGTGCAATCTTAATATATATGTGCACACACACACACAGATATAAATATATATATATATATATATATATATATATATATATATATATATATATATATATATATATATATATATATATATATATATATATATATATATATATTTGAAAGATGTGTGTATGTATGTATATGTATATATATGTGTGTGTGTATATGTGTGTGTATATCTATATGTATATATATGTGCACACAAACACATATATAGATGCACATACACACACACATATATATATTTGAGGCTGTCGTCTTGCACATAGGAGGTTAGTTAAATTTCAGCCAGTATCAACTTTGTGCATCTTTGTCTATATCTATGCGATTGCGTGTCCATAGAGTGTCTGCATGTGCATGAACCTCGGCAAAGGTCCTTGAACTTCATTAGAGTTTGTAGTCTATTTTTAACCACCTTTGTCTATGGGTAGCCACCTTTGGCTCACAAAATGAAGTCCTCGATTCAAAGTTATATCCGTTCCCATTTGGTTATTTTCACTTCTTACTAGTGGAGAACTTTTTGTATATATGTATATGTATGTATGTGTGTGTTCGAAATTTTCCAAAAGATGTTCGAATTTAAGTTCGAGCCTTTGAAAGATGAACAAATGATGCTCGATCTTAAGTTCGAGAGGATTGAACTTTAGTTTGAGTTTCAATTCAACTTGGAGAGAGTTTTGAATTTAAGTTTGAGCCTGTATTCAATGTGCAGTTTGAAAGCTTTCAAACTCATGTTTGAGCCTCTATTCAAGTTGGAATCTAAGAATCCCAAACTTAAGTTTGAGAATCAAAGAGGATTGAGCTTTAGTTTGAGTTTTAATTCAACTTGGAGAGAGAGAGAGTTTGAGCATATATTCAATTTAGAGTCGAACTCTCTCTCTCTCTCTCCAAGTTGATTTGAAACTCAAACTTAAGTGAACACACAAATTTGAAATCTATTCAATGTGCAATCAGAAAGGCTCAAATTTAAGTTTGAGCCTCTATTCAATTTGGAGTTAGAGAGGCTTGAAGTTAAGTGAAAACACAAATCTGAAATCTATTCAATGTGCAATATGAAAGGCTCAAATTTAAGTTTGAGCCTCTATTCAATTTGGAGTTAGAGAGGCTTGAACTTAAGTGAACACACAAATCTAAAATCTATTCAATGTGCAATCTTTCAAATATGTGTGTGCGTGTGTATGTGTATATGTATATATATGTGCACACACACACATATATATATATATATATTTGAAAGATGTGTGTGTGTATGTATATGTATATATATATGTGTGTGTGTATGTGTGTGTGTATGTGTGTGTGTATGTGTGTGTGTGTATATCTATATGTATATATATGTGCACACAGACACATATATAGATGCACATACACACACATATATATATATATTTGAGGCTGTCGTCTTGCACATAGGAGGTTAGTTAGATTTCAGCCAGTATCAAGTTTGTGCATCTTTGTTTGCATCTATGTGACTCCGTATCCATAGTGTCTGCATGTGCATGAACCTCGGCAAAGGTCCTTGAACTTCATTAGAGTTTGTAGTCCATTTTTAACCAGCTTTGTCTATGGGCAGCCACCTTTGGCTCATGAAATGAAGTCCTCCATTCAAAGTTATATCGGTTCCCATTTGGTTATTTTCACTTTTTACTAGTGGAGAACTTTTTGTATATATGTATATGTATGTATGTGTGTGTTTGAAATTTTCCAAAAGATGTTCGAATTTAAGTTCGAGCCTTTGAAAGATGAACAAATGATGCTCGATCTTAAGTTCGAGCCTCTTAACTCTTGCAAGCGATAGCTGGCTCGAACTTAAGAGCCTTTGAATCATATCAAGTTTGAGTATTTACATGATAAGAAGCTCGAACTTAAGTTTGAGCCCATGAATTTTGAGCCTGTTGTGATACATAATATCAAGCTCGAACTTAAGTTCGAGCCTTTGAATCATATCAAGTTCGAGCCTTTTACTCATATCAAGTTACATGA
>CM035421.1:113155410-113180410 GCA_020310875.1 Ceratopteris richardii
ATTAACTCTTTCGGTCTGATTGTCTTTCTGTGGATGCTCTCCACTACTCATCTTGAGTTGAACTTGAAGCTTATTGAACACATGTTTCCAAAAATTTCCTATGGACCTAGGATCCATGTCTGAAACTATAGATCTAGGTAGACCATGCAGTCTAAAAATATTCTGAATAAATAGTTCTGCAACTTGTGGAGCCTCCACTAATTCCTTTGTAGGAATAAAGTGTGCCATTTTGCTCAAACGATCAACCACTACAAGAATAGCATTCTTCTATCGTGGTGTTCTAGGTAAACCCATTATGAAGTCCATGAAAATACTATCCCAACAATATTGTGGTATCTCCAATGGCTGTAGCACACCTGGAAAACTAATCCTCTCTGCTTTATTCACCTGAGATTTAAAACACTGACTTACATAATTATTCACATCTTTGACCATCTTAGGCCACCAAAAGGTACATCAGATTAACTGCAAAGTTTTCTTGATACCAAGATGTCCTCCACAACGTACATCGTGGTTCTAAAAAATAACCTCTTTTTAAAACTTCCCTTCTTGGGAATTAGGCACACAAATCTTTCCCTTTCTTTTGAGTAAACCTTGCTCCACTTGAAAATTTGAGAATGGTTGATCTTTATCATTTTGTGATAACTTGTTGATTATAGAATGACAATAATCATCTTCAATCTGTGAATCTTTGATCTCTTGGATTAAATAACTATCAAGAACTATGAAGCTAATCTGATGCAAAATAGGAGATAATGCATCTGCAACTATATTCATTTTTCCTTTTCTATATAGAATTTCCATATGAAATTCTTGCATGAACTCAGCCCATCTAGCCTGTCTCGCCTGAAGATCAAGCTGGGAACAGAAATACTTCAATGTATAATGATCTGTGTATACTTTAAAAGTTGCACCATATAGATAGTGTCTCCAAATCTTCAAAGCATGAACTATTGCATATAATTCTTGTTCATGGGCAGGCTAGTTTCTCTGTGCTAGAGAAATTTTCTTACTTTCAAAAGCTACTGGTCTGCCATCTTGAATCAAAACTGGACCAACTGCGATGCCAGTAGCATTGGTTTCTATTTCAAAAGGTTTTTGGGGATCTACCACCAATAAAATTGGGGTACTTGAAACTGCTTGTTTCAATGTGTCAAAAGCTTTCTGTTGTGCACTAGTCCAAACAAATTTTTGATTATTCTGTAACAAATCCATCAATGGCGCAGCTATGTGGGAATAGCTAGCAATGAATTTCCTATAGAAGCTCATAATCCTAAGAATGATCGCAACTGGCACTCATTCTGAGGAATCGGCCAACCAAGGATCACATAAACTTTTCATGGATCCATTCTAATACCATCTGCAGAAATTATATGTCCTAAGTACTCAACCTCAGATAAACATAGTTGTGTCTTCTCTGCGTTGATGTAAAAAGTATTGTCATCCAACATTTGAAAAACTGTATGCAAATGACATTCATGTTCTTCCAAGCTTTTACTATAAACCAACAGATCATCTACAAAATTAACCATGAACTGACCAATAAAAGGATGAAAAATATCATTCATGAGCATCATAAAAGTAGCTGGTGCATTAGTTAAACCAAAAGGAATTACAAGATACTTATAATGACCAAATCTAGTAGGAAATGATGTTTTATGTACATCATCATCCTTGACTCTTATTTGATGATAACCACTTTTTAAGTCTATTTTACTATATACAATAGCACCTTCTAGTGCATCCAGAATATCATCAATGCGAGGCATCAGATATCTGTGTTTTATTGTAACTTTATTTAATGCTCTAAAGTCTATACACATCCTGAAAGATCCATCCTTTTTGCGAACCAAAAGCACTACGACTGCAAAAGGTGAATAATTGGATCTGATGAGACCTTTTTCAAGATACTCCTGGACAGTATGACGTACTTCTGCCTCCTCTTGGAGACTCATTTGATACGGTTGTCTCGTCGGTGGATAAGCTCTTGCTACTAGCTCAATCCTATGCTCCACGTTTCTGTGAGACGGAAGACTTGAAGGTAACTCTGAAAGAAACAAGTGGTGGAATTCAGTTTTCATTCTAGAAGCTAGCTGAGCTTCCAGACTAGTTTGAATCTCTAAACTTACCAACTCTTTATGATCAAAATATAAGAAATACAAATACTTACACTCTGCTTTTACCATCGCAGAGGTAGATGCTTGTCTATACACCTTGATGTGCGGCTCTCCACGGATGATGTCCATGGTACTTTGGTGGGTTTAAATCTTTCACTTTCCATCTAACATCTCTACTAGAAGAAGCCCCCACATCTGTCAATGGTATTTGTGAACTAGATGGTTCAGGAGATGGAACTTCCACCTGCATAGGTGTGTCGATGGGTGTTATGGACAAAGGAAACCATCCTGAATCTCAGATTCCATGTGAATCGTGTATCTCATGATTGGTTCAGAATTTGGGGAACCTAATGCTTCTATTGCATCCGAAACATGCCAAAACCCTAAGATCGTCTATCTCCTTGCTTGATTCTGACATTGAGAGACCCTGCTTCGAATTGATGATATCATCGATGACATCATCAATTCGTAACCGCCCTTGGAAAACCTATATAAGGAGGGGTTGGCCACATTCATAATCAGTCTTGCCAATACCAGTCTTGGGAGCTCAAGAAGTCGTGACCACCAAGTAAGTACTCTCCAAGTTCCAGTTCCAGTTCTTGTTTTGTTCCTTGTTCTAGCCTAGTTCTTGGACATCCTGTCTTGTCCTCTTGTAATCTCCTAGTAGGAGATCCTATCAAGTTCTTTCTTGTATTCAGTTCATCTCCCAGAAGGGAGTTCATGTAATCCAGACATCTTGTCTTATACTTCTGATCCCGGGTTGTGGGATATCCTCTTTCATCTCTAGTCTAGTTTCCCATACCTATTGGTCCGGAGTTGTGGGACATCTTGTATTAAATCCATCTTCATGTACTATTTTCCCTATGTGGGTGTTCTTCTAATCATAAGTGTATTTCTGAAATCTTGTCTGGTGAAGTCAGAGCACAATCTAGTGCTCCCCTAACATTTTGGAACGACTATCTTCTATCCAAGACCAGACATCATGGAGAATGCTTATAAACAGATTGTAGCATCACCTTAGAGTCTCCAACAACAAGTCGAAGACCTACGTCATCGACAGACACAAGTCGAGATGGGACATCCAGTGCATGTAGGTGCACTCCTTCAAGAATTACAAGAATGAATCGGGAGTCTTCAAGCAAATCAAGGGAGTATTCTAGTGAATCAACAACCTAGTTAATCATTTATGAAGGAACCCAAGATTTGCATGCCAGAAAAGCTCAATGTGGATCGCACAAAGTTTCATGGATTTCTCCAGCAAGTTAAATTGTACATCCGTATGCAACCTGATAGATACCCTGACAAGGCATCCAAGGTCAGGTTTATTAGAACCTTGCTCTGTCTCCAAGCATTATCATGGTTTACCCCAATCTTGGAGAAGAACATGGCAGTACTTCAGGACTATGAGGGGTTTCTTCAAGAACTCTCCGCCCTGCCTCTACCTATGCATCTGAATTTAGGTAGTTGATATGTGATCTCACTTGGAGATGCAGATACAAGTCGAGTAGCAGATACAAGTCGAGTAGCACAAACAAAACTTTGGAAGTTACATTTGGAGATGCAGATACAAGTCGAGTAGCAGAAACAAAACTTTGGAAGTTACGTCAAGGTAACCGCCCTGCCTCTACCTATGCATCTGAATTTAGGCAGTTGATATGTGATCTCACTTGGCATGAAGATTATTCATAAGCCAATTTAGATGGGGTTTAAGAGATGATGTGAAGGACCTTTTGCTCACGATGCCAGAGGTTAAAACATTGAATGAATATATCATTCAAGCTATTCAATGTGATAACCGACTTTTTGAAAGGAAACAAGAAAAACAAGTAGAAGGAAGACCTCGCCAGTGGAAACCTTTCTAATCGACTACTGAAGATGAGTCCATGCTTGAACCTATGCAAATAGATGTAACTAGGTTTCAACCTCTAATCCTAGAAGAGAAACAGAGAACGAGAGTTAATAAGTTATGTCTCTATTGTGGAAACCCTAGACATCTTGCAATTAATTGTCCGAACAAGAGAACAAACTCTAGAGTCACAGCCACCCTTGTAGAGCAGGGAAACGAGGAAGTCCAGTTGTAAAAGAGACCCTCCAGCCGGACCATGATATAAGAAAGGGTCTCATAATTCCAGCTACACCCATAGAAACATGTCTTGCACCTGTCAACTTAATCATGCCCAAGAAGACCCTTTCCCTTACAACCCTAGTAGATTCAGGAGCCTCCTCATGTTTCATCCATGAAGGATTCATTAAGAAACATGGAATTTCTGTACTTCGGAAGAAGAGACTAGTAGTAGCTGAAGTAGTAGATGGATAACCTCTAGCATCTGGGAATATAACTATGGAGACCACACCATTAAGAGTACACCTTGGTGACCATGAATCCCACATATGTTTCAATGTAATATCGAGCCTAGTACATCTAGTTATCATTGGAATGCCCTGGTTAAAGAAGCATAATCAAGACATTAATTGGGAAAAGAATAAAATCACCCGTCGAGATATCCAGAAGAACCCAACATATGTCGGAGCCAAAGCCTTCATACATGCACTAAGGAAGGAACCTACATATATGATCTATGCCATACCAGCTCAAGAATCAAAGAAAGATGATCCACTACAACTACCCAATCAGTACAAAGGCTTTGAAGATGTTTTTGAAAAGAAGAATGCAGATATCCTCCTAGAGCATAGACCTTATGATTGTCCCATAGATCTTCTAGAGGGAGCACAACCACCCTTTGGACCAATCTATAGACTATCCCCAGAGGAACTTATAGAACTATGCAAGAACATTGATGAGAATCTAGCAAAGGGTTTTATCAAACACTCGAAGTCTCCAGCAGGAGCTCCTATTCTATTTGTAAAGAAGAAGGATGTGACTCTCGGGATGTGTGTAGACTATCGTGGATTGAACAAAGTCACTATAAAAAACAGATACCCTCTACCACTCATATCAGAGCTCTTGGAACGCCTTGGAAAAGCAAAATTCTTCACAAAAATTGATCTTTGAGGAGCTTACAACCTTGTCACAATCAGAGAAGGAGACGAATGGAAGACAACATTTCGAACAAGGTATGGGCATTTTGAATATGTAGTTATGCCATTTGGTCTTTCAAATGCTCCTGCTGTCTTCCAACATATGATGAATGATATCTTTCGAGGATATTTAGATGATTTTTTTGTAATATGCCTTGATGATATCTTGATATTCTCCAAAAATCTAGAGGATCATGAATGTCATGTAAAGATAGTTCTAGAGAAACTAAGAGAAAAAGTATTATATACGAAATTGGAGAAGTGCTCTTTCCATAAGACAAAAGTGGAATTTTTAGGGTACATTATATCAGATAAAGGAATTTTTATGGACCCTAAGAAGTTTCAGACAATCCTTGATTGGCAACCACCTTCATGTGTTCGAGATGTACAATGTTCTCTAGGGTTTGCGAACTTCTATAGGATATTCATCAAAGATTACTCCAAGATAGTGACACCTCTTACCAAGATTAGAGGGAACTCCAAATTCTCATGGACTAAAGAAGCAAAAAAAGCATTTCAGATTTTATCCTAAGTTTGACAAATTTCATTACTGATTTGACTTGGTCAATATGGAGTTGATGGACACCTACATCGAGTTGCATATAATTCAAGGAAATTTTCTCCTCCAAAAATTAATTATGAAATTCATGATAAAGAACTTCTTGCCATAGTGGATGCGTTTGATACTTGGCGTCACCATCTAGAAGGAGCGGCTCATAAAGTTATCGTGTATACAGATCATAAGAACCTAGAGTATTTTATGACCACCCGCATCCTCAACAAAAGGCAATCTCGATGGAGTAACTTTTTATCCAGGTTCGACTTTGTCATCAGATATCCTCTAGGACGGCAACAGTGTTAGTCAGATGCCTTCAAGTTTGGGCAAAGAGGACACCATTTCAGATTTCTCAAGTGTAGCAAACTAGCAAAATTCAGATGACCAAAGCATGCATGCCAAAGCTTTGCATCTGACATAGCCTAAGAATCATTTATTGCACATGCCAAATCATTTTCAGATCTTTCATAGTCTATGAGCTTATACAGCCCACGACATAAAATGCCAGAAGCAATAATCACATCGCCATTTGACATATCATGAGCTGTACACCTGTCATCAACAAATTTCACAACCAAGCCAATCTTGGCTAATGCAGAAACTGATAACAGGTTTTTTTTTATCCCTGGCACAAATAAAGCATCTGACAAAGTGAAAGAACTACCATCAGCAGTAGTCAAAATGATCTTACCAACTCCCATAACAGGATAAGAAGAGTTGTTGGTGCATGTAACAGTATTCCCTGTAGGGGCAGGCTCGAGTGAAGAGAAGAAACTATGCTACGAGGTAATATGTTTGGTTGCCCCACTATCAAAATACCAAACATTTGAGTCTACTGCAGACATGCACTGCTCATGAGAAGATGGGTCAAAACTACAGACAGTAGTAAGCGCCCATTCTTCTTCCTGCACAAGATTTGCAGACTCTGTTTTTCGTGTAGAGGCCTCTACAACAACCATTCTAGCCTCTTTCTTCTTTGCCTCTTTAGCAGCCAGTTTTGGACAGTTCTTTATGATATGATCATTCTTTTCTAATTTCTTCTCATCTTTATCTTCCTTCTTTGAATATGCAGAATTAGCAGATTTCTGCTTACTAGTTGAAGAGCTCCATTTTCCTTTGCCCTTCTGACTAGCCAAGAAAGCTTGATCTGCAACTCGCATAATGGATCTGTTCTACCTGGACTGATCTTCCTGCAACAGAACAGAGACTAACTCCTCAAATGATAAGGCATTCGGATTGCCTTTCATCATCAACCGAAGAGTAGAAGCAAAACTCTGATATGAATGAGGAAGACCATTCAGAACGGCCTGCACAAGTGAGCTATCTGGTATAACCTCATCAACAAAAATCAATTGTTCCTTCAAGTCTTTGATCTTCATTAGGAAACTGTCCATAGAATCACCTTCATTCATGTGCTCACTCTCCAACTGTTTTTGGAGATAAGAAACACGAGCCTCATTCTTAGCTTGGTACAATGTGGTAAGTGTATCCCAAGCATCCTTAGTTGTTCTACAAGAGCGAATATGACGAATAATGGCACGTTTGACAGACAAAGCTATCAATGCATGTGCTTGGGCATCTCTGCCATCCCAGCGAATCTACTCTGCAATAGGTGCAGCAGAAACAACAGCACGAACAGGAATCTGTGGAGTATCATCTTTGACACCATCTTCATCAGCTTCAGCACCTGTATTTGCAGTACCTATAGTTAGAGGTGTAACAGGATGTCTTTCAACACCCTGCACAATGTTCCACAATCCTTTTGCAACCAATACATGTCGCATCATATAAGCCCACAATGGGTAGTTAGTACCATCCAAGTTATCCTCAACAGCCAACATACGGAATACATCACTGCTTTCAGCCATGGCCGGTGACTAAAATACCTTGATGCAGAAAATTGATTGTATCTCAAAAAGTTGAACAGAACTGCCTAGACAAGTTCTGCTAGACCTATAGCAGACTTCAAGACGCTTAAACTGGCGACCAAAAACTGGTATATACCTTTGGCACAAAAAGACGAAATAGCCTGCACAAGCGCTGTGATAGTGTGTTCGGAGGCCGAAACGAGCTCAGATCGCAATGTCCGCACCAAAGAGCGAAGCAGTTTTGATCTCTAAACACCTTTGAGTATGCTCACCAAATTTCGTGCGAATCTGAGACTGCAAACGGAGGAGTGTCGATGGCACCCTAGATGAAGCGACGACTTGCTCTGATACCAATTGTTGGAGTTAGACGTCTGCGGAAGCACGCGAACAACACAAGGAAGAAGAAGAAGCTTGGAGCACAAACACACAATACTGAATGTATTACTAGAGAATGTACAAAGATAAGTAGCCCATTAGGGCAATAGGCGTATATACAAGCCGGGGAAAAAAACCTCCTAAAGAGGGAAAAAAGTGCCCCAGTGGTCCTAGTATGTTCACACACATCACTACCTAAATATATCAACACATTAGAAATACTTAAATATATCCAAAAATAATTCTTTTTTGGTATACAAATAGCCCTGGACGTTAAATTTCATCTCCAAGTGAAATCAAATAAATTCGATCTATGATCATGACTTTATGACCAAAACTCTGCAAACCTATACCTCTGTATAGGAGGTCCTGGGAGTGAGACATAGCTCCCACGATACACTGAGTAGACCTATCCAATGAGCTCCAAATTTAGTGAAATTTAGGTCATTGGAAAGAATATCTAAGCATCTATTTTCATACCGAGTTTCATATGAATATTACTCTTCAACTAAGAGAACCAAGCAAAATAGTGTCTATAACACCTCCACATTTTTCACTGCTCAGAAATTAGACTAGAAGAAAGAGTATAATCATAGAATCCTCAAATGAATTTCAAATGACTTCCAATTTGGTGAAAACTAAGATGGAATAGCTGAAAAACATGTACAAAATAGTTTTCCGTAATTGGACATTCCATGAAAGAGAAATGGCATAATTAGCAAAACTTTGTGCAGTTCTTTGGCAAGTCCTTGCCAGAGGAACAAGAGAGATAAAATAGCCTTTACACTCCTCCAAACTTATCCAAATCATATGACATTTATATATTTCTATTGCAACACTATGCTCCAGCACATATCTAAATTTCATATCATGTGGACAAGTGGTGTGAGAGAACCACCCAAGTTTCTACACACCTGCAACAAATTGCCAGAGAGAATTCCCTACACAATGACTACAGAGAATTTCCCTTTTCTCTTAACTCATAAATTCAAATGTAATGAAATTTGGAGGAAAAAAACTACAATAAGTAAGCTTTAATACACAATACAAAACGCTCCAAATGAATATTTCCACAAAGAGATATGACTCTGACAAGATACCCTTGTCAACATTCCAGAGGGTGTTCCAAGAAACAACAGCTCTGAAGTATTGGAATCCTTTGACCTACTAAAATAACTCCAAAAAACATAAAAAATTGTGAGTACGTTAAAAACTATATCAAGTACCGTCATTCATATTTGCATTGAAATTAGAGCTTCCTACATGACTTTAGGATTATCACAACATGCAGTAGTACCATTTCAAGTTGCACAAACAACAAATTAAAGATATTTTCATGCTTTTTTGCTTTGCATTTGAGCTAACTCACCTGTAATAAAACCATATAATGAAGTGATATGCATAAATATGGTTTCATGAGTAATAAAAAGATTCATGTGCAACAAATCATTCATCATGAATTTATTTACAACAAGCAAATTATGCATTGGTTCTAGTTCTAACAAAACACATATAGAAATTTCTAAATGCTTAAATGAATAGAACTATACGTATATATATTGATTATTAGGACAAATTATTTGTCGAGTGCATGCAATTGATATCCATAGATTATCAAAATCATATTTTCTTTTTTTTTCAATGCATGCATCACTCGTTCTCTTGTAAACAACTAGTTGTAATACTAATTGTATCTTGTAATCCATACAACTAAATTTCAATGAATAAGAATACTAATAAATGCATTAATGAAGTTCCATGTACAATTGAATATTCACTCTTTATTCAATCCATAAACACATTCAACAAAATCAATCAATGAAGAATTTCAACATCTAATGCATCCTAATAGAGTAGCTATGAAGAGCAACCTCTTCCCTTCTTCTAATTCATTTTCTATAAGAAATTTAAGATTTGACATGTTCTTTATGATCCTAAATGAAGATAAATTTGAGAGAAATTATCTCCTATGAAAGGAAACCATGTTCCAAAACATCTATGAAAGAAATAAGAATTCATTCATGCCTAAAGAATCCCTCATGATACTATTCAATCAACTTCCAAGCTCTATATAGATGGTCATATCTACTTAAAAGCTATCAACTAACCTATCATTAGAAGGTGCTTGAAGCAATAAATCTATAGGATTTTGCATTTCTCAATTTGGATAATCTTAGCTCAAGATATGGCCATTTTGGTGCACCTAGGTAGGAATTTTAGGATTGAAAATCAGAGAATTTGTTCTCTTTTCTCTATCTCCCTCCTTTCCAATTCGGCGACCTTCCCCCTGTGAGCACGCGCAGCGTCTGATATCCCACATAACACGTTTTCTTGAAGAAAAGCGCCTATAAGTATAGAGTGAGCTTCATATTCACTACGTATCCAAGTAGAGAAGTGAGAGACATGCTCTCCACAAGCTGTGCACTGTTCTCTATGTGGAGAGCTTCGTTTACACATTTCACATGAGTGGAAGGGTGTTTGCTCTTACCTGGATGCTCCTGAGAGTCCTCCAACAGCTGGACTACTTTTTGAACAATAGTCCCAAGGTCTTCATGCGTCGCAAGACAACCACGCCCAGTCCTTTCTCCAATTCACATGCGAAAAAGCTCCTCCGTCTTCATGCGAGCTCCACGAAATTTTCTTGCCAAAAAAACTCCCAAAAAGCTCTCAAGAAGGTGATGAATTGGCCTATTCTCTAAGACTTTCCCCTCTCTTAACCTGACTCTGATACCAAATGAAAGATCCCACTTAGCTACGTGCCACTCTCCTCCCAACCTTAAATAGCGCTTTCCCTTGGCACCTCTAGAATCTTCTCTAAGGTCCAAACACTGCTCATATGGCCACTTTGAGGAGATGGAATAACCTCGAAGATCCATGCTAGAGCCTTGGCTCCCTCGAGCTCTAGTCCTTGACTTCGCTAGGGTCCTTGACCAAATGCAGTTTAGACCAATGGTAGACCATGGAGGTCTAAATAAATCTAACAGAGATGTGGATGGAGATTATTTGCCTCACTTGAGGAGGCCTCCTTCACGTATTCTTTGGTGTAGTGATCATGCAAGTTCTAGTATTTTGCATAAGGTGGTGCATTCTCTAAGAGCATGCATCTACTTTGGATATGCCCATATTCAATGCATCCATAACACGTGATTGATCATTGTGGTTAGTCTTTGAGTCCACCATTCTGATCCAGGAGGCAATTTCAGATTGAAGAGTTGGATAGACATGAATAAAAGAGTGCTACTGCATGATAATTGTGGAGGATAGAACTCTATGCTATATCCATGGACTGCATCATTAGAATGGAGTTTTGAGAGATCATAACCGGTTGTCTCCAATATGCAACAGGTCGAGGCTTTACCATTCCCTTGGAATAATAACATCCCTTGGCTTCATGTACCATCTTCCCGTAGTGTAGGGAAATGATTTTGTTAGGACACTCAGCATTTGGATACCCTTGATGATAACGGTCTTTGCTTCTTGTTTCCTAATGTCCTCAAGCTCTCCTCTGAGATTTCCAACTATATCTTCCTTGGTACTTAGAAACTTTTGTTGTATCTAGAAGCCATCCAAATCTCTTTTGAGTTGTACCAAAGACTCATCCTAGTGTCCTATGTGGGAGGTGGCTTTTTTAAAGTTAACAAAATCCTGGTCAGTGTGGGTTGCCATGTGCAGAAGTTCCTCTGATCCAAAACTTGGTGCTAATAGGTTCCTAAGCTTATGTCTTGTGCTAATAGTGAGCACTTTCTCAAGCCACTTCTTGATGAGAAAATCACTAGGAGCATCTAGAAATTGGGTCACGATGCCTTCATTCTCATCATTAGCTCATGGAAAGACTCACGTTTTCTAAGGTGGAGGTTTTTAGCTCATGGAGCACTTTTTCTCTTGAGGTCCCTAGTCTAAATGCGGCAAAAACTCTCTTTCATGGTACCACATTGCAAAATGTTCTTCTTCAAATTTTCTATACCATTTGTCATCTAGCCCATCCAACATGGCTAGGAAAAGAGCCATAAATGTGTTATTTAGACATTCCAAACTATGGATTTTGCATAGTGCAAGGAAACCTCTCACATGGTTATCTAGATATTACTTGTATACAATCATCAAGATTGGGAAGCTGATATTGATGCAAGATGAAAGGGATGCAGGTTTCCTTGATCCATGTCTTAATCTAGAAGGGATTTCTTTTGTAAGAAGATTGGCATTGCTTTTCTCTACTATACTAGGCTTGGGTCTTAGTATGACGCACGATGCTACTGCTAACGGCTTAGTTGGGTGTACGAATAGGACTAAGGGAAGTGTGATAAAAATGGTTTCTAGAACAGAAATCTTAAGTTTTCCTAAAGGAAACAATCATTGAGCCTCCTTTGGTCCTATTGGTTGTGCCATGCATACACATACACACATAGACACATACACACACATAGATAAATACATACACATAAACACATACACACTCATAGACACACACACATACACATAGACACACACACACATATACACACACACATACACACATAGACACATACACACATAATGATGCATACACACACATACACATGCATACACACACATATGCATACACATACACACATAGACACATACACACACATAGATACATACATACACATAAACACATACACACTCATAGACACACATACATACACATAGACACACACACACACATATCCACACACATAGACACATACACACATAATGATGCATACACACACATACACATGCATACACACATACAAACACATGTACACACACATACACACATACACACATATATGCATACACACACACATATATGCATACACACACATAGAGAGACATACTCACACATACACATACATGCATATATATACATACATAATGCATATGCATATGCATACAAGCTTTGGAAGAAATTATGCAATACATATGAAAAAGAGACGGCATCAAATAAACTGTATTTATCGAGAAAATTATATTACCTTCGTATGAAGGACACATATAGTGTTGTTGCTCATCTAAATGAGTTTGACGCAATATTCTCTGAGTTATAGGCTCAGAAAATGGATATGGATAATGAAATGAAAGCTCTATTGGTGTTATGCACCTTGCCATCATCATGGGATACATTTTGCACCGCTATTAACAATAGTGCACCTAGTGGTAAACTCGTCTATGATGACATATGTGGAGCACTCTTGAGTGAGGAGATTCATAAAAAGTCTATGGTTGGCACTCAGAGTGGAGATGCATATAATTTTTGTGATTCTTACCAAGGAAAGAATGAGCAATGTGGCAAGAGGAAGAAGAAGGAACATAATGGTCAACACAATAAGAGTAGAAGTAAATCAAAGAAGAGGGATATCGAATGCCATTATTGTCATAAGAAATGACACATGAAGAAAGACTGTTATGCATTAAATAATGCTAAAAGTAAAGAACAGAATGTTGATGGACATGTTAAACAGTTACCTGCACCATCTACTTCGACTGTGAAGATTGAAGAAATTAATGCCATTTTTGATGATGCTGATGTGCTGACACTTGATAGTATTGTGCCAACTGAGGCTCTTATGGTTAGTTCTCTTTCCCACACATGGGTGCTAGATTTTGGTGCTTATTTCCATGTGATACCACATAGAGAATGGTTCTCTAATTATGTAGCAAAGTCTCTTGGTACGCGGAGACTTCCTGACTCTTACCATTGTGATGTTGTGGGGATTGGAGATGTGCTTGTGCAGTTCATTTATGGTTCAAAATTTACTATGCATAATGTACGCAATGTACCTTAGTTATCATGCAATTTGATGTCAGTTGGTCAGCTTGATGAGCTTGGTCACAAGGTGGTCTTCTATGCTCACTCCTTTCGTATATCAGAGGGAAATATGGTCATTGCAAAAGGAAGAAAAGTTGGCTCACTTTATCCTTTACTTGCATTACACAAAGAACACTTGTTAGGTATTACTAAACAGCCTATGGCTTGTATTTGCCATGGTTGTTTGGGCCATATATGTCGTAGTGGAATGGAAAATCTCTCTCGTTTTGGCTACTTACCTGTGTTATCTTTCTCTAATTTTTCATTTTATAAGCATTTTCAATATGGAAAGCAAACTAGAAATGTGCATTGAATGCACATTGACTCTTCAATTCAGCCTTTAGATCTCGTTCATATAGATGTGTGTGGTCCTATGCCCACTAGGTCCTTAGGTGACTCTCTTTACTTTGTCACTTTCATAGATGATGCTCCTAGAAAACTCTAGGTATCAAATCGAAGGATGAGGTATTCCCTACTTTTAGAAAACGAATTGCTTCAGTTGAGACTGAAAAAGGAACGAAGCTTAAGGCTTGACGTTCAGATAATGGGGGTGAGTATAGTTCACATAAATTCAGCTTTTTCTATCAGTCTAGAGGGATTTGTAGTTTACTACTCCTTATACCCTAGTACAGAATGGTGTAACTGAGAGGATGAATTGAACTATTCAAGATAGAGTAGTCTCTATGTTGCATCATGCAAACCTCTGACAATGCTTTTGGATAGAAGCAATATTGACTGCAGTTCATATGATTCACCTTTCACCTAGTACTGCCAAAGGTCTGAAAGTGGCACAAGAGTTGTGGACAGGGAAGCCACCATATTATGATCATATTCAAGTTTCTGGATGTGAAGCATATGTCCATATACCCAATAATTTTAGACAAAAGTTGGACCATAAGTCAAAGAAATGCATTTTTCTTGGGTATGGTCAAGAAGGAAAATTTGGATATCGCTTATGGGATCCTGAACCATGGTCAGTGATCAGAAGTAATGATGTCATTTTCAATGAGTCTAAGATGCATAAACAACCCATTAAGTGTTGGAGCAAGTCTATGAAAAGCCTACGTATTGGCTTGAGTCTCGCAAGCTCATAGGAGAAGCTTTAAGGTGAAGACTATGTATGACAATTGAAGATTTCACTTATGAACTCCCTCTTGTAATTTGTAAGTCCTTACTTAAGGTAAAAATGAAAGAATGTTAAGTGGCTGAGTCCACTTGATCAAAGGAGGAAAGAGAAGCCACCAATTCATGACTGAAGCTAGTTGGAGAATCAAATTAATCTCTAATAGATTGGAGAGTGATTGAAGGAAGTTAGGCTCCCAAGATCAACTATAAATACATGGCAGTTTTAATCATGGTCAAGAGAAGACCTCCAAGAGCTAAGCTTTATGCCATATCAAGGTGTGGTTTCAAGGCACTCATTTGTATATGTTAGTCCATTGTATTGTACAATCAATATACTTTCATTTTCATGATGATTTGAGTTCATATGTTCATGTTCTTGTGAAGTGTACTGTTCTCTACCATATCTCTCACTTTTCTCAGTCAGATTGCAAAGATTATTTCTCTTCGCTTGGTGCATCATTTTTAATGATTGAACTACTGTATGCTCAGTGATTTTAATTGTAGTTGGATGTTTCAATCTTACGTTATGATCATTTGAAGTTAACTGTGTCAGCTCATTTTCTTCTTCTCTACTAGCACTCTCTCGGAATAGTCATTTTGTCAGAGCAGTTTCTTAGTGTGTACTTCACCATTTTCCAAGATTTAAAGCTTGTTAGCATCCAAAAACTGTCTAGTATATGAGTACAAAGTTTCATGAGCATTGGCTTCTTGGGTTCTTTAATCATGTGATATCTCTATTTTACTTCGCATGGGTCTATGTACTATTGCAGCCTTGGAAAATGAGGGTCATCCTATCACTTTCTAAACTTCTTTCTCCTTGTGTAGTCTAAAATTTTGCACTACAAGGAATACGGGCATATAGCGACAGTTAAGGCGACAGAATTTCGTCGCTATAAAATTGCAACATGCATCGTAATTAGCATCGTGCGCGGACCGTCGATTAAACGACGAAGTGAACGACATTTTTTGTGACTTGTGGCGCAATGGGGCTACGACGCTCCCATACAGTGTCGCTAACATGACGATTTTAAATAGCATCGCATAAGCGATGCTTTTATACGTTGCATACGCGATGATTATTGGTGTCGCATAAGCGACACTAAAAACATGTCGCTCATGCGACAAAGGGTAGCATCGCTTACACGACGGTCTGTTGACGGACAAAAATTAAAACGTTGGATGCTCTTCGATCGGCATTTTCACGCATCTGATCGAAGAGCTCTCCAACGTTCGCAATTGCGCTACGCTTACTAGCTGAAGCAAGTATATGCAGAATTGTTGTTTTGCCTAAGCTCTCTCTTATTGTCTCCCTTTGTCTCTATTTCTCTCTTTCTACATCTTTCTCTCTTTGAATTATCTTTCTCTCTCTCTCTCTCTTTATTGCTCACAACCAGGCCAATCATGCATTGTCCACATAAGTATGCCTTGCACTCGCATGTCTCGTCTTCTTATAGGTTGAGACATGTCACGCACAGTGATCCCATCCCATAAAATGCATAGTTCTTCCACAAGTGGTGCAAGATATACATCCATGTTTTTTACCTTATACTTGCCTGGTACAATAAGAGCTAATAATAAATGACCTTTCTTTGTGGCCAACCATGGTGGGATATTATAATTGACCAAACATACATGCCATGTGCTCCATCAAGAACTGCATAATCCAAATGGATTCACTCCATCCATAGCTAGACCTAGACGTATGGACCGAGGCTCACTAGCAAACTCTCGCCACTTACTATCTATGTGCTTCCAAGCATCAGAGTCAGCTGGCACTCGCATTACATTATCTGTAGACCTACTCTTTGTATGCCATGACATTAACTCAGCTATAGATTTGCATCTAAACATGTTCTTAATTCGTGGAATGATAGGAAAGTGGCGAAGAACCTTTGTGGGGATTGCTTCGCCTATAACGTCTTCTCTAAATCTATTTGCTCCACACTTTGGACATACGTGGAGATGCTCATACTCATTCTGAAAGAGAATGCAATCATTCGGACAAGCATGAATTTTAGTATAATCCATTCCAATGGACTGTAAAAGTTTTTTCGCATCTCCACATGTTGGAGGCATGTCATTGCCCTCTGGCAAAATTTGATCTTTAAGAAGCCTGCAATAAGCAATTGAAATGATATTAGTAAATGAAGTTATTGTGATACAACAATGAAAGCCAATTTGTTCTCCACTTACCTGAACAATTCAGTGACACTACTATCTGACCATCCATAAATGGATTGCAGATTGAGCATCGCGAGTGAAGCACGTAGTACAGATATCTTTGCTCCATTGTAAAGTGGTAAACGAGCTAATCTTTGCATGTTTTCATATTCTTCATCAACTTCTGATCATGGAATTTCTGTTGTCTCCATGAAACTCTCGACACCTTCTTCACCATCATGATCTTCGTCCATCTCATAAAATGCTTCAAGCATCTCTTCCATATGTTCATTCTCTGTAATATTATGAGTGATTGCTTCTACATCTAAGTCCTTTTTTGCTCTCTTTTGTTCACGAGAGGTTAACGGTGCAATGTCGTTTGGGTCCGTCTGCTCACCTAGGGGACCATGCGAATGATAGCGTAGGTTTTCCAGTCGACTCCTATCAAAGGATCCATACTCTCTAACATGTGCAGTACAAATCCATTGTTTCCGATAAATTTGATACTTGCACTTTGTGCAAGGACATGCCACTCTCTCTTCAGGATCCAAAGAAGCCATGTGCTACAATATGGACATTTTAGAACATTTTAGAACATTTGTTTTTTTATTAAACCTAAAAATCTAACTCTTAAAGACCTAAATACTCAAATACCTAAAAAAACTTAAAACCCTTGTTTTAAAACCCTAATCTATATAGCTATCCTATTTTATCTATATATTCAGACTTTTTCTTGATTGATCCTATTTTATATATATATTTATTTATTTATTGAGATTTTTTTCCTCTTAATTAAGTTATATGTATGCCTCAACCCTAAAACCCTAATTTTAAAGATCTAGACCTAAATTATGTATATTTCTATACACATGTGTATATACATGTATATATGTATTATATGTGTATGTGTATGTGTGTATATATGTTATGTAGGTGTTAAAACCCTAAAACCCTAATCCAAATGACCTAGAACTAAAACATGTATATATATGTATGCATGTGTATATATATGTGTATATGTATATACATGTGAATATAGATAGGTATATAAGTATGTGTGTTTGTGTATTGTATGTATATTCACTCTATTTAAAATGATTAAATTTAACCTAGTTTTATATATTTAATCATATATATTTCATTTATTTATTTAAAATACTAGTTCTGATCATATTTTATTATCTATATAATTATCCTACCTTATATATATATTTATTTATATATTCAAATTTTTTCCTTACTTAATTATATTTAATTATATATATTTAATTAAATAATTTAAAACACTAGTTCTTTTTATATTTATTTATGTATATAATTATCTTATTATATATATATATTTATTTATATATTCAAATTTTTTTTCTTATGTAATCCTATTTTTATATATTTAATTTTATATATTTAATTATAAATATTTAATTAAATTATTCAAAACACTAGTTCTTTTTATATTTACTTATGTATATAATTATCTTATTATATATATATATTTATTTATATATTCAGATTTTTTTTCCTTACGTAATCCTATTTTTATATATTTAATTATATATATTTAATTTTAAATTATTTAAAACACTAGTTCTTTTTATATTTATTTATGTATAATTATCTTATTTTATATATATATTTATTTATATATTCAGATTTTTTTTCCTTATGTAATCCTATTTTTATATATTTAATTTTATATATTTAATTATAAATATTTAATTAAATTATTTAAAACACTAGTTCTTTTTATATTTATTTATGTATATAATTATCTTATTTTATATATATATTTATTTATATATTCAGATTTTTTTTCCTTACGTAATCCTATTTTTATATATTTAATTTTATATATTTAATTAAAAACCTAATCTTAAAATTCTAGATCTGAAATACTAAACCCTAAAACCCTAATCTTAAATATCTAGAGCTAAAATATGTATATTTCTGTATACATGTGTATATACATGTATATATGTATTATATGTGCATGTGTATGTGTGCATATATGTTATGTAGGTGTTAAAACCCTAAAACCCTAATCTTGAAGATTTAAATCTAAAAAATGTATATTTTTGTATGCATGTGTATCTACATGTATGTATGTATTATATGTATATGTGTGTTTGTGTATATATGTTATCTACGTATTAAAACCCTAAAACCATAATCAGAAAGACTTAGACTTAAATCTAAAATACTAAACCCTAAAACCCTAATCTTAAATATCTAGACCTAAAATACGTATATTTCTATATACATGTGTATATGCATGTATATATGTATTATATGTGCATGTGTTTGTGTGCATATATGTTATGTAGGTGTTAAAACCCTAAAACCCTAATGTTAAAGATTTAAATCTAAAATATGTACATTTTTGTATGCATGTGTATCTACATGTATGTATATATTATATGTTATCTACGTATTAAAACCCTAGAACCCTAATCAGAAAGACTTAGACTTAAATCTGAAATACTAAACCCTAGAACCGTAATCTTAAATATCTAGAGCAAAAATATGTGTATTTCTGTATACATGTGTATATACATGTGTATTATATGTGCATGTGTATGTGTGCATATATGTTATGTAGGTGTTAAAACACTAAAACCCTAATCTTAAATATTTAAATCTAAAATATGTATATTTTTGTATGCATGTGTATCTACATGTATGTATGTATTATATGTATATGTGTGTTTGTGTATATATGTTATCTATGTATTAAAACCCTAAAACTCTAATCAGAAAGACTTAGACTTAAATCTGAAATACTAAACCCTAATCTTAAATATCTAGACCTAAAATACGTATATTTTTGTATACATGTGTATATGCATGTATATATGTATTATATGTGCATGTGTATGTGTGCATATATGTTATGTAGGTGTTAAAACCCTAAAACCCTAATCTTCAAGATTTAAATCTAAAATATGTATATTTTTGTATGCATGTGTATCTACATGTATGTATGTATTATATGTAGATGTGTGTTTGTGTATATATGTTATCTACGTATTAAAACCCTAAAACCCTAATCAGAAAGACTTAGACTTAAATCTGAAATACTAAACCCTAAAACCCTAATCTTAAATATCTAGACCTAAAATACGTATATTTCTGTATACATGTGTATATGCACGCATATATGTATTATATGTGCATGTGTATGTGTGCATATATGTTATGTAGGTGTTAAAACCCTAAAACCCTAATCTTAAAGATTTAAATCTAAAATATGTATATTTTTGTATGCATGTGTATCTACATGTATGTATGTATTATATGTATATGTGTGTTTGTGTATATGTGTTATCTACATATTAAAACCCTAAAACCCTAATCAGAAAGACTTAGACTTAAATCTGAAATACTAAACCCTAAAACCCTAATCTTAAATATCTATACCTAAGTTATGTATATTTCTGTATACATGTGTGTATACATGTATATATATATATATATATATATATATATATATATATATATATATATATATATATATATATATATATTATGTGTATGTGTATATATATATATATATATATTATGTGTATGTGTATGTATGTGTGAATAAGAATACTTGCTCGATGATGATGATGATGATAATTTTTCTCATAATGTTAATATACCTCGTACACGTCATGGACTTGTTGTTCATCAATTACAAGTAGAGGTTTCTAGAAGTCCTGTACCTCCTGGCTTAGAGAATGAAACGGCTGGAGATTATCCATTGCCAGCTCGTGATCGTTCTTTAGTACAAACATATGATAGAAGAAGATATGGAGGATGGAATAGAGGACCACTTCCTTTAGATGGAGAGGTTTTCAACTTTTGGGGTAATCGCTATGTGATTGCTCCATCCACAATTACTAATGTTGGTCGTGGTCTCTTTATTGTAGAGGATTTGTATGTGCCTCCGAACTTTGAAGTCACTCTTATGTCATTTTGTGGTCCTATATATGGATGGGGAGATTGGCATCGACTTTCACGTTATGTTCAAAGCATGATTACTTATGGAATATGCTTGAATGCAACATCCCTTACTAGTAGAAGGATTTTACATGCAAAAAATGAAAGATTATATATTGATTGAAGACCTTACACACATGGAAATATAGCAGGTTTAATAAATAGTAGTTGAGGGTTACATAATAGTTCAAGGACTAATTGCATATTTGAGGAGCGTGAAAATAGTCATGAATCACCATACATGAGTAGAGATGTATCAAGATACATAGTTGTCAATGCTATTACTACATTACATGCTGGTGATGAACTATTAGTGAATTATGGATGGCGTAGACCTCCAAGAGCACCTTTTAGCTAGAGAGAATAAAAATTTTCTATTCATATTTAATAAGTTATATACTTAATTTTATATTTAAAGTTTACTTTTTATTCATTTATGGAATACTAATGAATTTTATTTATATATGTAGATTCCAACGTATGATGTTGACGATATTCCTCCATAACACTCACAATTACCAGTAAGACCTCATTTATCAGAAGCTTCCATGAGGAGGCTACGCAAAACTAATCATGTGCAATATGCAAAGTTGAAAGATCTATATTCAAAAGACGAGAAAGTACAAGATTTGTGTGACAATGATGAAGATGATGGCATGGCAGATTTTATTGAGGATTGGTATCAAAATGACAGTGAGAGCATTGATATTTCTAAAAATGAGAAATATCTTCGAGAGGAATGTCTAAAGGATGTATATGAAGGAAGTCGTTTGACACGACTAAGTGCGAGCTTACTTATTCTCAACCTTCAAAATCATTTTGGATGGAGTAATGTATCTGTTTCGACACTCTTAAGGTAAAATTTTCAATTTTTCTATCTATATATATATATATATATATATATATATATATATATATATATATATATATATATATATATATATGCAAGTTTTTATTCTTGCTTTAGATAAGGTAAGAACAAGAACATGAATTGAATGGACACTTTTTGCCCGCGCATCTTTTAAAACTATTAATGCACCTTTCAAAATATTCACGAAAATTTTGATTGTTTGGATGGCAGGATACGATTGTTTGTTTTGGAGGATATGAAGTATGTACCTTCATTGAATGATTTGTCAATTCTATCATATGTTCAGTTTGAAAGTCTAAGAAGCGGATTTATAATTGCTATTCAAAGAATTTGGCACTATTTATAGCCCATACAATGGTGACCTGGATGAATCGCATGCACAAAGGTTACTCAGGGATAGTTCAATGATTATAATGGACTAGTGCCAGCAGTGTCATAAACCTGAAGTTCTTTGAACAAGTTGTATAAAAGTGATCCTCTCAAGCCACCATGAATTCCACTTTGTATCCTAAAGTTCAGATGCTCATCATTGACATGCAAGAGGTTTACTGCATACCCCAGGAATCCTGCTGGTACTAGTCCCTTATAATCAGGTTGCTCTATCTTGAGTAACCTCTGTGCATGCGATTCATCCAAGTCACCATCGTATGACCTATAAATAGTGCCAAATTCTTTGAATAGCAATTATAAACCCACTTCTCACACTTTCAACTGAACATATGATAGAATCGACAAATCATTCAATGAAGGTACATACTTCATATCCTCCAAAACAAGCAATCGTATCCTGCCATCCAAAACAATCAAATTTTGCACGAATATTTTGAAAGATGCACATAAGCATACACATATATATAATTATATGCATATATATATGTATATTTATTTATTTACTTTTCTTAATATTTGTTTTTTTTATAAACTTACAAGTTATTATCTGAAAAGCTTTTACCAAGTCAGAATATTCTTCCTACATCACATGATGAGATGAAGAAGATAATCAACAATCTTGGTATAGATTATCAATGTATACACGCATGTCCTAACGATTGTATTTTATATAGAGGTGAATATGCAGACTCTTTGACATGTCCCAAATGTGAATCTCCTCGATATAAGGGCGAAGAACATAAAATCCCAAAAGAGGTATTGAGACATTTTCCATTGGCTCCACGGATTAGAAATATGTTTCAAAGCCCTAAATTATCAAAGCTTTTGACTTGGGGACATGATGACAAAAGTACTGATGGAATAATCAGAATTCCTCATGATAGTATTGCTTTTCAGCATATTGATTCTACATGGCCTGAATTTGCACAAAATCCACAGAATCTAAAGTTAGGAGTTGCATTAGATGGGGTTAATCCATTCTCCATGAAATCCAATAAATGGTCAACATGGCCAGTGGTAGTCATAAACTACAATCTTCCGCCATATCTTAGCATTAAAAAGAAACATTTAATGCTTTCACTTTTAATCCCAGGCAAAAGACAAGTTAAAGACATGAATATATATCTTGCCCCTCTCATTGAAGATCTTCAAGAGTTATGGAGAGGTATTAATGTCATTGATGTATCGAAAAGCATCAATGAAAGACATATTACGGTTCGTGGTATTGTGGCTTGGACTATTCACGATTTTCCAAGATATGGTGTTTGTTCAGGTATTGATGTAATTTTTTTATTCAATATGCATGTAAATAAATATGATTTAATCTAATTATATTTTTATCATTTTCCATGATGCAAGAATATCTACTAAGGGTTATAAAGCTTGTCCATATTGTGATGATTGGTTGAGATCAATCTATAGTAAGAATCTCAACAAAAATATTTATCTTCGACATTGATAATTCTTGCATGATGATCATCCATTAAGATCTCAAAGAGAAGCGATACATTTTAATGGAAAGCTTGAAACACGTCAGTATCCAAAACCTATGACGTATATGTATTGGTATAAAAAATGGACAGATGGACCTCTGATAGATCCAGAAGCAGAAATCTTCAGTGATGATTCAAATAATGAGTATGTGAACAGAGGTAAAGGAAAATTGGCACTCGCAGAGAACATATCAATATGGTATTCTTTGGAGTATTGGAAAGAGTTAAAAGTATGTCATCCTCTTGATCCTATGCATATATTCAAAAGTATTGGTTATTCACTATGGTAGCATCTTCTTGGACTAAGAGATACCACAACATCAATGAATGATTTGAAAGATCAAAAATCCAAACCAAAGTTATGGCCATTTTCTCATAGACATCGACAAGAAACGACTTATGCACCTGCTCCTTCGGTACTTACAACAAAAGAGATACAGACTATCAACAATAGAATTCAATTGATTAAGACTCCTACAGGATATGGAGCATCTTTTCAAAACATGTTTACTATGGATGATAAGAGCTTATCTGGGTAAGACCCATGATTGGCATAACTTTTTGAAACATATTTTACCTTTGGTTATCGATGGATATACAATGAAAGGAGTACGAGATGTGATCTATCATCTTGGATCACTTATAAGGTAATTATGATACTTCTATATTTAATATGTATGAATATTGAATATCTTTTATTTTTTAATTAACTTCTTTATAATTGTTTTTATGATATGGATAGGTTGATTACATCCAAAGAGATTGACAAAAACTCAATTCCACAAAAAAACGTGAATGCAAAGAGCTACTATGTTTGATGGAGAAAGAACTTCCTACTTCATTTTTTGATATTCAGGTTCATTTATTAGTCCATCTTGTAGATGAAATAGAGATTGCAGGTGTCGTCAACAGTCGATGGATGTTTTGGATCGAGCGATTTATGGGAGTATTAAAAGGTTATGTGCGACAAAGAGCAAAACCAGAAGGATCCATGGCAAAGGGTTGGATGCTTGAAGAGTGCATGTATTACGTTAGTGAGTACCTTCAAAGAGCTCATGAAGAAGCTCCATGTGCATGGACCAACGAGTCTTCTTCAAAAATAACAGATGAGGTATTATCAGGTAAGGGGGTTCCATTCTTATTTACATTTCAAGAAAAAAAAATGTTTCTACTTTTGTAGCATATAATAGCGAATGCATGCAAGCATTCCTTAGCGAGT
>CM035421.1:113187910-113207910 GCA_020310875.1 Ceratopteris richardii
TGTAGAGGCATGCACGATATGCAATAGCATAACTTTTCAATCATTGTGTGCTCAGTGATACACATTTCTACATAGAGACTATGGTGCAATAGTACAATATATATCAAGCAAATAGTGCCAAGCTACATCTCTCTCTCTCTCTCTCTCTCTCTCTCTCTCTCTCTTGTTGGTGCATATCAAGCCTTCACACATTGGCTTGGAACCATGGAAAACTAGCTTGGACAAAGCTTTATCAAGGCTTCACTTGAAGCAAGGATCATATGAACATATGCTTAGATGTTCTTACTTTTTACCCCTTTGTAAAAGTCTATATGACTTGGCATTTATATGAATCACTTTAGTCACTTACCTACTTCAATTAGTCGTGGAAAAGAGAATGAGTTAGTGGAGAGAATATCTCCCTACTTTTAGTAGAGATATTCTAGGGAGCCTTAGTTTGAATTTCAAACTCAAATGAACACAAAACTCCTATAAAAGATGAAGGAGAAAAGTCGCGGGTGTGTCACTCATTCTAGCTCACATCCCGAGGCTATTCTGTACTATCTAGTGAGTGTGTGAGGTATACTCCATAGCCTACACCTCTGAGTACCATTGTGCTATGTTTATCAAACCAATGGGAATGTACATCCATATGATATAATACATACACTTACATTCATCATCTCTGTTTTGTCTGAGTGTTCTACTCCAAGTCTGTCAACTTCCAAGGAGCATTTCTCAGTGCTCACTGAACCAAATCAAGATATCTATAGATCATTGGAACCAGCTCAAAGTCTTCTACAGCATACAAAATCTCAGAAGATTTCATTCAGCCATTTGGGAGAAATTCGCTTCGAAGTACACACTAGTCTGTGTCTGCAGAGTTCCTAAAAAGTCGGGGGTAATCAGAATTTTGCTAAACTTATTTCTCAGTGTATGGTTTATCAATTTGAGTGATTTCACTTGTGATTGGTAGCTTGTTAAGGTACTTTAATACTCCCAAAAGGAATTGTTCCAATTTTAAGTGCGCTGGTCACACTGAGCATAACACTGAGCACGTATCATTACAGAAATAGTAAGTTTTTTGGATTAGTGAAGGAGCCAAGTTATCTGTTTTGGTTTGATCATTACACAAACCATCTCCAAAGTACATATATGGTTTCTTTGTGTCATTTGGAAGCTAAGCAAGTGTATTAAGCATATCTGGAATCAAAGGAGGGCAGGTGTGAAGCAGGTTTTGCAGCATCAACTCATTTCTTGAGTGCATCCAACCATCACTCCCAACAGTGGTATCAGAGCAAAGAAGATAAACATGGGTGATGGTTTCCCTTCATTCATTGACAAATTGGACAGGAACAACTACCAAGCTTGGTCATTGAGAATGAAGACCTATCTACAAGGGAGAAGCTTATTTGGATACATATCAAGAGATGAGGAATTGCCCTCATTCAAGACTAGAGGACTACCCACAAAGGATGAACATGAAAGACTCAATCAATGGTGTGCAAAGGATGCTTTGGCAAGGTCTTACCTTCTAAACTCTATATCTGACTTTCTTTTACCTCATGTAAGGAATTGTAAGACTTCCCAAGAGACTTGGGAAACCTTGTCAAACTACTTTTCTTCCAACACAAGGGCTAGGAAGAATCAATTGTGGATTGAGTTCACAACCCTTAGGAAGCAGCCCAAGCAATCAGTCTCAGAATATGTGACAAAGATCAAAGACGTGGCAGACCAACTAGCAAGCATTGGAGAGGAGATTGAAGAGGAGCAAATAGTCAGGCAAGTAACAAATGGACTCAAGGCAGATGATAAGTAGGAAAGTTTCACCACTGCAATGGACCTCTATATGGACATGCATACCCCTGATCTCACAACACTTATGGGCCAACTATTTACACATGAAGCAAAGTTTACAAAGGCTGGAGATCAATCAAAAGGTAACAACCCCTCTGCTCTCTATACTGATAAGAAAGTTAAAGATAAAGGTAAAGGGAAGAAACAGGATGAAGAAGCCTCTACCTCCCAAGCTAATTATGTAGGGAGAGGTAGATCATCTAGAGGAAGAGGCAGAGGAGGTAAGTCAGGTAGGGGGAGACCCTACAACTCATCACCATGCAACATTTGTGGATTGTCCAATCATACCACAGATGAATGCTACAAGAACTACAAAAATCAGAGAGGAAGAGGCTACTCAAGAGGTGGATACTCTCAAGGTAGAGGCAGATTCAACCAACATCAAAGCTACAATGGATACAACAACCAATACAACAACAATTACAACAACAACCACAATGGTAATTACCAAGGTGGATTCAGAAATAGAAGAGATTACAACAATTACACAGAGGAGCAAGATGACTCCGTATTGATCATGAATATGACCTCCAAGGCAGGTACAAATGATGATCATTTATTTTATATTGACTCAGGATGTTCTAACCATGTAGCTGGCAATGTGGCACTACTTTCTGATTTGGAAGAGCCCAAGGGCAAACATCAGGTACAAACAGGTGATGACACTAAACATTCTGTTGTCAAAATTGGAAATGTGAAGACATGTGATGGTAACCAGAACCTATTGAGCAGGGTACTCTATGTACCAACCATCACCAAGAATCTAATGAGTGTTGGTCAGATTGTGGAGAAAGGTTTGCAGGTCAGATTCACACAACATGGAGCATATGTGGAGGACCCAAGACATGGTTTCAGAAGGATAGCCAAAGGGGAGAAATCAGGTACATTATTTACATTTGAGCTAGAAGATACCAAGAACATTGCTTTGTATAATTACAAGGATCAGACACTTTCAGAGTTAGAAATATAGCACAAGAGATTAGGGCACATAGGTGAAAGAACCCTAAAGCAGATGTGCAGGGATCAATGTGTGCTTGGGATACCTAATGTGTCCAAGCAACACATGATTTACAAGTGTGGATCATGTCAATTTGGTAAGTCTCACAGGTTACCCTATTCAAGGAAAGGTTTCATGCATGAAGGCTACCTAGACTTGGTACACACAGATGTTTGGGGACCTAGCAAGGATCCTTCCATTTCAGGTTCAAGGTATTATGTGTCCTTCATTGATGACTATAGCAGGTGGACCATTTTATACTTTATGAAGCATAAAGATGAAGTGTTTAATTGTTTCAAGAGGTATCTTGCACTTGTTGAAAATCAAATAGGAAGAAGCTTGAAGAGGCTAAGGTCAGATGGTGGAGGAGAGTACTTCTCCAATGAGTTTGAAGATTTCTTGCAGGAAAGAGGCATCAAAAGGGAGATTACTACAAGGTACTCACCTGAACAAAATGGGGTAGCTGAAAGAAGGAATAGACTCATAGTAGAAACAGCTAGGTCTATGCTTAATGAGAAAAAGTTGCCAAATTATCTTTGGGCAGAGAGTGTATCCACTGCCACCTATCTCATAAATAGGTTGCCATCCAAATCACTTGATGGCATGACACCATATGAAGCCTGGCATGGTAAGAGACCCTCTCTGGATCATTGCAAAATCTTTGGTTGTGTAGCATATGTGCATATTCCCTCACAGGTAAGGGGAAAGCTAGACCCCAAGGCTGAAAAATGTATCTTCATTGGTTATGATTTGAACCAAAAGGGATACAGATTCTACAATCCAACAAACAAAGGTTTCAAGGTAAGCAGAGATGTCATCTTTGATGAGAATGACTCTTGGTATGAAAATGAATGCAGGAAAGTTAGTCTACCCTATGACATGGAAGAGGATTTCCCAAAGCTCACCAAGGAGGAACAAATTCAGCAAGAAGATTCAAGCTCAGATGATGATGATACAATAAATCTTGAAGAGTTCAAGGCTTGGAAGTCCAAAGGGAAGATGAAGATGAAGCAACTAGAAGATAAACCAGAATCTTCAACTCAAGCAATGAGGAGATCTCAGAGAGAAAAGAAGAAGCCTATCAGATTTGGGTATGACACATCACTTGTAACTAAACATTCTGTATATCTTGCAAAGGACTTGTTGAATGAAGAACCTGGTACCTATGAAGAAGCAATTACCAAACCAGAGTGGAAAGAAGCCATGGATGAAGAGATGGAAGCCCTTAAGGAAAGTGATACTTGGGACTTTGTACCCAAGAAGGACTCCATGAAGGTGATAGGATCGAGATGGATCTACAAGCTTAAGAAAAGTTCAGATGGAACCATAAACAGGTACAAAGCTAGGTTGGGAGCCAAGGGTTTTGCACAAACCCAAGGCATTGATTATGAGGAGACATTTTCTCCTGTGGCTAAGATGCCAACTATCAGAATATTGGTGAGTGTAGCTGCATCCAAGAATTGGAATATGTACCAATTAGATGTCAAGAATGCTTTCTTGAATGGATGGATATCTGAAGAAGTCTACATGTCACAACCACCTGGCTATGAAGATCCAAAAAAGGTACATTATGTTTGTAAATTGAAGAAGGCCTTGTATGGTTTAAAGCAGGCACCTAGAGCATGGAATTACAGGTTGACAACCTATCTCCTAGACCAAGGATTTGTGATGAGTAAAGTAGACACTTCTCTATTCATAAAGAGAAGTAGTACAGAGGTAATCTACTTATGTGTTTATGTTGATGACATCATCATTACAGGCAATGATGTCAATGGGATTAGACACATCAAAGGACAGATGATGAAAGAATTCAAGATTAGTGATCTTGGATTATTGAAGTACTTCTTAGGTCTTGAGTTAGTCTACACCAACTCAGGTATATATATCACTCAAAAGAAGTATGTGCAGGATATGGTCAAGAAGTTTGGCTTGCAGGATGCTAAGGTATCTACTACTCCAATGGAGGTCAACCCAAAGCTAAGTGCTCATGAAGGAGAAGAAGTCAAAGACATCACAGGATACCAAAGTATGGTAGGTAGTTTGAACTATGCCACCTTGACAAGAATTGACATAGCATATGGAGTTAGTGTGCTTAGTCAATTCATGCACAAACCAAGGGTACCTCACCTAAAGGCAGCAAAGAAGATCTTGAAGTATCTGAAGGGAACTCAAAGTCATGGTTTGTACTTTCCTTATACATCAGATATTGACATTAAAGTTTACTCAGATGCAGATTGGGCAGGATGCAAGGATGATAGGAGGAGCACATCTGGTTATATTTGCTTTGCAGGAGATAAGCCTATTTCTTGGTCAGCCAAGAAGCAACCT
This sequence comes from Ceratopteris richardii, assembly GCA_020310875.1. Taxonomy (NCBI): domain Eukaryota; kingdom Viridiplantae; phylum Streptophyta; class Polypodiopsida; order Polypodiales; family Pteridaceae; genus Ceratopteris; species Ceratopteris richardii. Next base: position 113,193,072 of record CM035421.1, read on the forward strand.
ACAGTGGCATTGTCATCCACTGAAGCAGAGTATAGAGGGCTTGCCAATGCCACTCAAGAAGCTATATGGTTGAAGCTTCTATATACAGAGTTAGGTCTACATACAAGACCACCAATTATCTTTGGAGACAACACTAGTTCTCTTCACCTTGCAGCCAATCCAATTTATCATGCCAGAACCAAACACATAGAGGTTCATTACCACTATGTGAGAAAAAAGTTACTTAGCAAAGAGATTCAATTGACATATGTGTCTACTAATATGCAATGTGCAGATTTGCTTACAAAGGCATTAGATGGAAACAAGTTAACCAGATTCAAATCCATGATTGGATTGCAGGATGTGATTGAAGATTGAAAGAGAAGACTTAAGCCAAAGTGTTTGGCTTGAGGGGGAGCTGTTGGTGCATATCAAGCCTTCACACATTGGCTTGGAACCATGGAAGACTAGCTTGGACAAAGCTTTATCAAGGCTTCACTTGAAGCAAGGATCATATTGTTGGAACATCAAGCTTACACTATGCTTGAGGTGGATTTGATCTACATCAAAGGCTATTGCGTCGAAAGAATATCCGTTGGAGAGTTCTTTTTCATATGCTCATTTATTGTATTTTTTGAGAATATTTTGATGGCTCATTTACCGTTGTAAAAGCCTTGAGTTGTACACATGTAAAGGTACAAATATAGGGCCAAAATCCCACGAAATTTTGGTGGTTGAAGTTGCATTCAATCAAGCAATCAATCACCTAAAAGTAGATCAATCAAGATCTTCACTTTTCCTAGATTGTAGGGAAGTGAATTGACTCCCTCCAACAACCATTCCCACCTTCATTTGAATTCAAATTCAAGTTGTAAAAGTCGTGGAACACTCCTAGAGGCTATATAAGGAGTTGAAATCACTTGTACATTACATGGAAGCAATATACATACACTTGTGACCATCATTGTCTTGCTCCTTCAATTTTCTGCATCATCTTCTTCGCCAACAGTAATCTTGTAGAGGCTGCTGCTCTCTCCTCAGAGCTGCAAATTGAGTGCAAGAGGACTCATTGGAAAGAAATCAGTGTCTAGTTTATGCCTGTAAATTTTCAAAGCATTTAGTTCAGCAGATTTGGAGAAATCTCAATTTTTCTGCCTCGGGGTCAATCTCTACGTATTCCTGAAAAATAGGAGGTACCACCGGTGAATGTCGCATTCATTCCTATAGCATATTTTGCTTATTCCTTATACTTTTGTGCATTCCATACACTCAACCCTATGTGTATCACTCCCATAAAAGGATTTTTTCTACTTGTAATCACGCTGGTCGCTATGGGCATTTGAAGTTCATTGTCTCTTCCATAGATAGTAAGTTTTTTGAGCTAGTCGACCCGCGAACCTATCTGTTTTGTATCGACTCATTCTCCTTGATGCTCCAAGGTACATAGTGTGTTTCTTTGCACTTATAGCATGCCTATAAGGTCTATTTGAGTCTCCAAAAGCTCAAGGGCTGGTCTTGTGCCGATTGGCTTGACCAAACTTCATCACTTCGAAACGCACTTTTCTACCTTCGACAAGCTTCTCCAAGTTCTTTCAGTGGTATCAGAGCTAGTTCAAGATGGGTGACGGCTTTCCCTCAATGATCGAGAAGCTTGATCGACACAACTACGTGGCTTGGCAAATCAGAATGGAGGCCTACTTGCAAGGTAGAAATCTTTATGGAATTGTAGCAGGTGATGAAGCTATGCCTATTCCAAGATCCAAAGGAGGACCTACACAAGAGGAGACAGATAAGCTCACACTTTGGTGCGCAAGGGATGCTCAAGCAAGGTCGTACATACTAAACTCTATCTCTGATTTTTTATTACCACATATTAGAGGATGCAAAACATCTCAAGAGACTTGGGATGCCCTGGAGACTTTCTTTTCTGCTAGTACCAAAGCAAGAAAGAATCATCTTTGGAACGAGTTCAACCAAATGAAGAAGATACCTAAACAAACCATCACAGAGTTTGTTACCAAGGTCAAAGAGGTTGCGGATCAGTTAGCATCCATTGGAGAGCTGATTGAAGAAGAGGTCATCATGAGGCAAATTCTCAACGGCATTCGAAGTGATAAGCAATGGCAATCCTTCACGACGGCCTATGATCTCATCATGGATGTGCAGACTCCAGACTTCAACATCTTTCTTGGACAACTCTTCAATCAAGAAGCCAACAATAGCATAAAGGAAGGTAACTCTTATCATGGTAATTCAACGAGTGCTCTATATGCAGATAAGAAGGATAAGAAGCAAAAAGGCAAGAAGAAGGAAGAAGATGAAGAAGAGACTTCCCAAGCCAACTTCGCAAGCAAGAGCAAGTGGAAAGGGAAGAAGAAAGGACCAAAGCAAGACAAAGCCAAAGGTCAGAATGTTCAACCTTGTGCCATATGCGATAAGACCAACCACACCACTCAGAACTGCTGGTTCAATGGGAAGACCCAGAAAGGAAGTGGAAGAGGTGGATATGGCGGCACTAGAGGCAGAGGTGGACACAACTTCAACAACAACAATAGAAGCTATAATAGAAGGGACTACAACAATTATTCAGAAGATCAACCACATGAAGACTCATTACTTCTTATGAACCTAAGCCACAAAGAAGGTAAAGAAGATGATCATTTGTTCTACATAGATTCAGGATGCTCGAATCATGTTGCAGGCAACATTGCTCTTCTATCTGACTTGGAAAGTCCAAAGCATAGACATGAAGTGCAAACAAGGGATGACACGAAGCACAATGTGGAGAAGATTGGTAATGTCAAAGCTTCCAATGGCAGGACAAACATTCTGATTAAGGTTCTCTATGTACCCACTATCACTTAAAACCTAATAAGTGTAGGCCAAATAGTTGAAAAAGGCTTGGAAGTTAGGTTCACCCAACATGGAGCTTTTGTGGAAGATCCATGTCAAGGCTTCAAGAAGATAGCCCGAGGTGAGAAGCATGGTAGGCTCTTTACTTTTGAAGTAGGAGATACCAGGAACATAGCTCTATTCAACTTTGGGTCTCAAACCCTAAGTGAGCTTGAAGTGTGGCATAAGAGACTTGCTCATGTGAATGAAAGAACCTTGAAGGATATATGCAGGGATCAAAGTGTTCTAGGAGTGCCGAACATATCAAAGCAACACATGATCAACAGGTGTGATGCATGTCAGATTGGGAAGGCACAAAGACAACCATTCAACCACAAAGGCTACATCCACAACAACTTATTGGACTTAGTACATACAGATGTATGGGGACCAAGTCAAGAACCTTCATTGGCAGGATCAAGGTACTATGTCTCATTTATTGACGACCATAGTAGGTGGATTGTTCTATACTTTATCAAGAGTAAGAATGAAGTGTTTGATTGCTTCAAGAAGTATCTTGCGCATGTGGAGAATCATACAGGTAGATCACTAAAGAAGCTCAGATCTGATGGAGGGGGAGAATACTTCTCCAAAGATTTTGATGAGTTCTTGCAGGATAAAGGTATCAAAAGGGAAGTGACTACCAGTTACTCTCCTCAACTAAATGGAATTGCAGAGAGGAGAAACAAGACATTGGTTGGATCAGCCCGAACAATGCTTGAAGAGAAGAAGTTGCCACATTATCTATGGGCAGAAGCTATTTCAACTGCAGTGTACCTTGTCAATCGACTACCATCCAAATCACTTCAAGGTATGACTCCTTATGAAGCATGGCATGGAAGAAAACCTAGTCTTGGACATTGCAAGGTTTTTGGTTGTTTAGCTTATGTTCATGTACCATCACAAATAAGAGGTAAGCTAGATGAAAGGGCAACAAAGGCAGTGTTTATTGGATATGATTCAACTCAGATGGGTTACAGGTTCTTCAATCCTTCAACCAAGCAATTCACTACAAGTAGAGATGTTGTGTTTGAAGAACACATGTCTTGGTATGATGAAGACAAACAAAAGGTAACACTACCATATGATCTTGATTCTGACTCTCATCAATTAGGAAGGAAGCATGATACACAGGTCCAGGATCCAAGAAGCGATACAGACGATGACCAAGATCAAAGAGAAAGGGATTACAAGCTATGGAAGTCAAGAGGCAAAGCAAAGATGCAAGAGGTTGGAGAATGCTCCAAACAAGCACCTAGAAGATCAGCAAGAGAGAAGAAACAACCAGAAAGGTATGGATATGATTCCACATTTGTTACAAAGCATTCAATCTACTTGGCAAAAGACTCTATTTCAGAGGAACCCTCAACCTATGAAGAGGCAAAGGGAAACCCTAATTGGGAAAAGGCCATGAACGAAGAGATAGATGCATTGAAGGAAATGGACACTTGGGATTTGGTTCCAATGTCACCGAATCAAAAGGTAATTGGTTGCCGATGGGTATATAAAGTTAAAAGAAATTCAGATGGATCAGTTTGCAGGTACAAGGCAAGATTAGTTGCCAAAGGATGCTCACAAACTCATGGTATAGACTATGAGGAAACATTCTCACCAGTTGCAAAGATGACTACAATCAGGACATTGATAAGTGTAGCTGCTGCAAGGAATTGGAGACTCCTCCAACTTGATGTGAAAAATGCATTCTTAAATGGTTGGATAAGTGAAGAGGTATACATGTCACAACCACCAGGTTTTGAAAACCCTAATCGTCCATCTTATGTTTGCAGACTTAAGAAAGCATTGTATGGATTGAAACAAGCTCCAAGAGCTTGGAATTACAGGTTGGTTACATATCTTCAAGACCAAGGGTTCAAAGCTAGCAGCTCCGATCCTTCTCTATTCATCAAAAGGGATCACAATGAGGTTATCTATCTATGTGTATATGTAGATGATATTATTGTGACAGGTGATGATCTAAATGGCATTCAAAGGATCAAGAGACACATGCAAGAGGAGTTCAAAATCAGTGACCTAGGTGAGCTCACATATTTCCTAGGTATGCAGGTGATATATACAGATGAAGGAATGTATTTGACTCAAAGAAGATACATTCAGGATCTTCTTCTCAAGTTCAAAATGGAGAATACTAAACCTGCAGGTACACCTTTGGAGATGAATCATAAACTTAGTGTTTATGAAGGTGAGAAAATTGAAGACATAAAAGAGTATCAAAGCTTGGTAGGTAGCTTGATATATGCTACTCACACAAGGGCAGACATCTCATATAGTGTGGGAGTGCTTAGTCAGTTCATGCACTCACCAAGAAGACCACACATGGATGCGGCTAAGAGAGTACTTAAGTATCTCAAAGGTACAATCAACGAAGGTATATTCTATCCTTACTCTTCCGATTTGGATATCAAAATCTACTCAGATGCAGATTGGGCAGGAGCTAAGGATGATAGAAAAAGTACATCTGGTTACTTAGCATTTGCAGGTTCGAAGCTAGTGTCATGGAGTTCCAAGAAGCAACCAACAGTTGCTTTATCCTCAACTGAAGCAGAGTACAGAGGCTTGACCATAGCAACTCAAGAGGCAATATGGTTAAAAGCATTGTATACAGATTTGGGACTTGTGAGTTCCAAACCTCACATATTTGGAGATAATGTAAGTTCCATGCATCTAGCGGCAAATCCTATTTTTCATGCGAGAACCAAGCATATAGAAGTCCATTATCACTTCATCAGGGAGAAGCTCATGGCAAAGGAGATTGACATTTCTTTTGTTCCAACTGAAAAGCAAGTAGCAGATATGATGACAAAGGCACTTGATGGAATAAAGCTTTGTAGATTCAAAGCTATGGCAGGTATTCAACCTATCAGAGAATGAAGACTCAAGCATACTTTAGCTTGAGGGGGAGCTGTTGGAACATCAAGCTTACACTATGCTTGAGGTGGATTTGATCTACATCAAAGGCTATTGCGTCGAAAGAATATCCGTTGGAGAGTTCTTTTTCATATGCTCATTTATTGTATTTTTTGAGAATATTTTGATGGCTCATTTACCGTTGTAAAAGCCTTGAGTTGTACACATGTAAAGGTACAAATATAGGGCCAAAATCCCACGAAATTTTGGTGGTTGAAGTTGCATTCAATCAAGCAATCAATCACCTAAAAGTAGATCAATCAAGATCTTCACTTTTCCTAGATTGTAGGGAAGTGAATTGATTCCCTCCAACAACCATTCCCACCTTCATTTGAATTCAAATTCAAGTTGTAAAAGTCGTGGAACACTCCTAGAGGCTATATAATGAGTTGAAATCACTTGTACATTACATGGAAGCAATATACATACACTTGTGACCATCATTGTCTTGCTCCTTCAATTTTCTGCATCATCTTCTTCGCCAACAGTAATCTTGCAGAGGCTGCTGCTCTCTCCTCAGAGCTCCAAATTGAGTGCAAGAGGACTTATTGGAAAGGTATCAGTGTCTAGTTTATGCCTGTAAATTTTCAAAGCATTTGGTTCAGCAGATTTGGAGAAATCTTAGTTTTCTGCCTCGAGGTCAATCTCTACGTATTCTTGAAAAATAGGAGGTACCACCGGTGAATGTCGCATTCATTCCTATAGCATATTTTGCTTATTCCTTATACCCCTTTGTAAAAGTCTATATGACTTGGCATTTATATGAATCACTTTAGTCACTTACCTACTTCAATTAGTCGTGGAAAAGAGAATGAGTTAGTGGAGAGAATATCTCCCTACTTTTAGTAGAGATATTCTAGGGAGCCTTAGTTTGAATTTCAAACTCAAATGAACACAAAACTCCTATAAAAGATGAAGTAGAAAAGTCGCGGGTGTGTCACTCATTCTAGCTCACATCCCGAGGCTATTCTGTACTATCTAGTGAGTGTGTGAGGTATACTCCATAGCCTACACCTCTGAGTACCATTGTGCTATGTTTATCAAGCCAATGGGAATGTACATCCATATGATACAATACATACACTTACATTCATCATCTCTGTTTTGTCTGAGTGTTCTACTCCAAGTCTGTCAACTTCCAAGGAGCATTTCTCAGTGCTCACTGAATCAAATCAAGAGATCTATAGATCATTGGAACCAGCTCAAAGTCTTCTACAAGCATACAAAATCTCAAAAGATTTCATTCAGCCATTTGGGAGAAATCTGCCTCGAAGTACACACTGGTCTGTGTCTGCAGAGTTCCTAAAAAGTCGGGGGTAATCAGAATTTTTCTAAACTTATTTCTCAGTGTATGGTTTATCAATTTGAGTGATTTCACTTGTGATTGGTAGCTTGTTAAGGTACTTTAATACTCCCAAAAGGAATTGTTCCAATTTTAAGTGTGCTGGTCACACTGAGCATAACACTGAGCAGGTATCATTACAGAAATAGTAAGTTTTTTGGATTAGTGAAGGAACCAAGTTATCTGTTTTGGTTTGATCATTACACAAACCATCTCCAAAGTACATATATGGTTTCTTTGTGTCATTTGGAAGCTAAGCAAGTGTATTAAGCATATCTGGAATCAAAGGAGGGCAGGTGTGAAGCAGGTTTTGCAGCATCAACTCATTTCTTGAGTGCATCCAACCATCACTCCCAACATCTCTCTCATGTACGCGCACGCGGAGTACCTCCTTTCGTGACCTCGAGGAACTCACGAGCTCTTGCTGTGAATGAACGTACAAAGTTCTACACCTTTGAATTCACGAGGAACTCATGAAGTCCTGCGCCTCTGAATGTATGCTGTGTACATTCATATTCATATAGATTGCCTCTGCCTCTACATCACTAAAGATGATGATCAACTAGTATCATTTTCTAAAAATGTCAAACTTCTCATTACATTAGCTAATCATGGAGCCACCATAAAGGAAATCAATAAAAATCTTCGCTTGAAGCTAAAGAAATCATATCTATGATAGATAAGCATTTTTTTAGGGATTGAAGTCATTAAAAAGAGAAATAAATATTTATTATAAAAAAGGAAATTTGTACTTTATATACTTTCAATGTTTGAAATGTCTTATTGTTAGTATAGCATCAAAACTATGGTCACATAATCAAAGGTAAGTCCTCACACATAAGACGAAGTGAAGGATGTTAAGTTTTAAACAATCAATTGTCGGACTACTACTACTATATATCTAATTTCGCATATGTAGTTGTTGTCTTATGTCCATAGATGTAGGCACTCAAGTTGGCACATCTATTCACACTAAGGAGGTTTGCGATATTTCAAAGGAATAGTGAATGAGTGGCTCTTCTATACATACGAAGAGGACTTGCAAGTCAAAACCTATTTACATGGTTATCTTTCTAGCTCTAAAGATGGAAGAAGGAGCACAAGCGGTTATGGCCGAGAGAAAGACTCTCTTGGATTTCAAAGAAACGGTCCACTATATCTCCTTCATCTATTGAATTAGTGCGTAGGGCATTATGCTAAGTCTGCCATGACTTCAATTTACAAGCAGATAAAAAGAAATAAAATGTGATTATTTGAGTAGTTTATACTTGACAGAAAACCGTATTTTCCATCAACCATCATAGCACATTTAGGTGTTCCTTCATTTCATGACGGTGAAATTGATTGAAGGTGAACTTAAAAGGCAACATGTGAGCACAAATGAGAAATTTGCAAGCTCGCTCATCAAATTTGGTGATGCAACAAAGCTTCTTAAGCTCAAGAGGTGCATTGGCAGGAGGATCAAGGTGATTTATAAATAGGAATAGTTGGAAATTAAGCTCCAATGTTTGGTACCTAAAAATAATATTGAAGGCCAAAATTGAACAATCACAATTTGAGCCTCAATTTGGGAGTTTCCATATTAATTATGAATTGCAGTGCCAAGTATTTTATAATTATTCTAAAGTGAGAATCGAAATTGTTAGTGCTCTACTCACATTTTTGAAATAATGTCTTCACCAAGACCACGCACCATGGGGATTATTTGTAAAGATATGTTTTCTACCTGAAACATAAAGTCAAAGAGGTACAAAAAAACCAAAAAAGGATTCAACACCAAAGTATTCAAGATGTAATTAGAGAACTTCCTAAGCAAATCCAAGACTTGCAAATCAAAGTAGATCAATCTTCTTTGAGTACCACCATGAAAATTAACATGAAGATTCCTAAGAAATTTGAAATTTGATGTGCTAAGATCAATCTTTCAAGGATCTTCGCAACTAATAAATCTATTCACAAGGATGCAATTAGAAGGATACTTAGATGATGCTTCATTAGTATGACTCATAGGAGCTTAATTTAGCGTTGATCTTTCATGGTTTGCACCTATCCTTGGCATCTATTTGAGAGTTCACATCTTCGTTTTGAGACACCAATTTTTCACATGTTGCTGAAATAAAGCGAAGACATCTATATGTAAGTAATAGACCCACTTCTATCAATGCATCAAAATAAAAAAAAAAACCATTTTTGATCTCACATGGCAGAATGACTATTCTATCAAACCATTTCTATGGGGCTTATGTAATCATATCAAGGAACTTAGGTTGACCATGATCAAGGTAACTCCTTTGAGTGGATTCATGAATCAAGCATTCGAGTTTGATAATAAGTTTGTCAATAGAAAGCAAGATAACAATATTTGTTTTTAAGATGGAGAATACAAGTTTACCTCAATTCCTCAACAACATATCTTGGATGAATCTCAACTATAACTCATATAGCTTACTAATATCAAGATCAAGTGACTTAGAACGAGGGGAATACAATGAATTATGATTCTATTGTGGAAATCATGATCATATGCTATTCAAATATCCAAAGAAGAAGAAATAAGATGTATAGGAGTTTCCCACAATCACCATCCCACATCAATAAGATCATCATCTCAGTCAAAATAAGAATATATTCCTTCATGAGATTCATGTACATGATTATGCACCTATATATATTACAAACCCTTTTCACTCTACCATTGTTATGCATCATTATCATGCTCACATACCACATACCAAAAAATCTCTAGAGACCAAGAGCTATATAGAATCCATACCAAAAATCTCATAGGTGATCATGAAGTGAGGGAATGTAACCATTCCTCATAGAACTTGTAGAGGTGTTAATGTCATGGAGACATAGATATACCTTGATTTAGACGTAAATATCCTATATATATATATATATATATATATATATATATATATATATATATATATATATATATATATATGTGTGTGTGTGTGTGTGTGTGTGTGTGACAAATAACAAATGAGTTCAACAAAAGTGTTTTTTCTTAATGGTGATATATCTACATTTGATTGATGGAAATGTTGTAGAAAATGATGTAAGATTAGCGAACTCCTCTTCTCTATAGTAATCTCTAATATAGTGTGGTGATTTTCTTCTGCCATGTGGACAATCTTGTATGTTCCTTGTTTGCTATCTCAGTGTTACAAGTTGAGAAATTATCTCAATGGGAATCTCATTTCACAAGTTACCAATGAAAGAAGGTAACAAGGTATGATAAACATGCTTTGAGATGACCAGTGCAACAAGTTATGATAAACTGACCAAAGTACAATGGACCACTTCTGTGGAATGGATGCAGAGAATATAGGCATATTCAAAGTCCAATTTCCATTGTTTAAGGGATTGCAAGATAAAGCCCCACTTTAAATTGTCATAACCTTTTTCAAGATAAATATTACATTGTCAAAAGAGAAGATGTGTCTATGCTTGATTGCAAGTTTGCATTCTATGAAGATGTGCATGGCGTGTTCTCCTATGTGTGCTATTATATGTGCATATGAGCTAATAATTTGGTATCAAGGCAAGTACATCTAGACCCCTTTGCAAGTTTGCATTGTATCAAGAGAAGATAATAATCAAGTATTTGGAAATTTGATTGCTATTAAGAGTAGTTACAATAGTGTTTACATGAGGATTGGATACTTCAACCCTCTTTGATTGTAATTTGTATGTCAAGAGTTTTTGAAATTAATCCTCATCTATGTTTTCTTGATCATATCCTATGTCTTTCTCTTTCCTACTTCATCTTGCTTTCTTTGACTTGTTTCTTATGAGTTCATACCCGTAGTGTGTGTGCATTGTGGGGTATGTGCATGTGTGTGTGTGTGTTTGTGTGTGCATGTATTCATTCTTATATCTATATCCAACATTGGGCATTGATGACATTAGTATGGATTATAGAGATTACTTCAATTTTTGTTTCAATAGATGCATTGATCTAGTTCCCATCTCTTGGAATCTCTCATCGTGTTCTGATTTCATCTTTCCAAACTCATTTTTAATTAGAAATTACACTAGATCCTATATCTTTTGTTTTTCTCTCATAGATTCTTTTTCCCTATGTTGACTAAACTCGTCGAAGAAGACTTCATTATGCCTTTCTTTCTTAAGCTCATCAATAATTGATCCTATTGCAACTCTTTCAAAATATGTGATCATCATATTGTTAGGAAGTCCATGAACTTGTGCTTGTTGTTCAAATGCCATACTCAACGACATTCATGCCCGTAAATATTCATTTTTCTTTAAGAATTTCTTGCACTACCCTAGCCCATTGTATCTCATCTAAAATAGTTTTGAATAAATTCTCCACAATGCAAGAACTTCAAAAGGTTTTACTTCAAAGTAGTTCATGAAGAGACTCCACAAGTGAGTGAAAGTGAAAGAAAATCTTTTGTTTTTATACGAATTGATGAATAGAACTTGAATACAATAGCAATATATGCAACTGAAGTATGACAAAAGGACTGATTCTATTGACAAAAAGGGTGAAGCAATGAAGTTAAGACATTTGCAAGAATTTTTGAAGGTTCTCATATTAAAATAGATTGTCCCTCAGCACCAAGGAACTCTTACAAAGTATTGAACAATCTTCAAATTCAATGCAAGAAGTTGTAATGCTTCAAACCTACTAGAAACTTGAAAAGAAATAGATCCAAATGCAAAAAATGAAACTGATATCACCTAAACTTATGTTGTATTTGTGGAATGTTTCATGTTGGATTGAGATGTTGTGAAGGTCTAAAGTTGGATGGATTATTTCCAATTTCATGTGTTTCAGAAGATGGCACATGTTTGATGCTTTAAGCAAGTCTAAGTGATAAATTTGGAATTCATATGATAAATGAAAAATGCAATAAAGAAAAATATTTGATTTTTGTAGCGAACTAGGTATTGAATTCATAATTTTAAGAGCACAAACGACACACTTTATTTAGAACTTCTATCTCACCCCAAATTTCTCTACTTCATGATAACTTTCTTCAGCACTCCTCATATGAATATCTAAGACTTGTTCCTCCCATATCTATATAATCCATAAATTAGATTCTGTCTGAATTCACTCAGATCAAAGCAAACAAAAATATGTATTAATGTCACTTCTAGATTCATAGGATCTATCTTCCTCAATTTAACATTAATCCATCCTTTGATTACAAATTTTGTTTGATGACAGTGAGAAATAGTGCACAATCTACTTGTATCCATATTTCCTCAATTTTTGCTCCTACAATCAACATCCTTTGCTCTTCAATATCTACCAATATAGATAAATATTCTATGCTCCTCCAACTCCTCATATCTCCTACGAATATATAGATAAGGGACATGAACCATGTGATTTGCTTTGGTTTTTATTAATGTGTTTTTTAATTATTTTTTGTTTTCTTTGTTTTTGTATCTAGAATTTTCACATTGTTCTACATTATATTCATTATTTTTTTTTTATTTATTAATTTGTGGACTTAGACAATCTATCAGCCAATCTCAAGATTCCACCCTCTAATACCAAGAGTAAGACCTCTTCACTAGTTCATTGAAATCTTCAATTGAGAAAATAGTTGACTTGGTAGTCAAGAAGCTTCATATGGAACATGCAAAAGAGTAATGCTCTTTATGGCAATAGACCTAAGCCTCTTAGGATATATCATAAATGTAATAGGGATCATCCCACTTTCATGTGTAGTAGAGTACCCAAGTATCATCTTGTAGACTATAGTAAAACACCTTAACAACAATACTAGCAACCACAATATCGAAAAGGAAACAGTATCAACGTAGGCCTATGTATCCTCTATGGATGCATATCACAAAACCTCTTAGAGACCAATAGGATTATTATTGAGAACCTAGCTATGGTCAACCTAGATATAGACAAGGAAATCATCAGCGTGTGAGGCCTATTTTGGATGAGTAGCCACCTCTCCATCTCCAAAAGTTTTGTAGTTCAAGTACCTTGAGGAAAACACAAAAAAGGTTATGATCTTGGTAGAGCTAGCAATGGTAGACACCATCCCTAGATTTTCGAAATCATATCTAGAGGATAAGAACAAATATCCAGATGATACTTCTAGTGAGGGTGAATGGTATAAAGAATAAACTTACTACCCTACAAGTACTAACAAAGATCACCCTTGGACGGATAAGTCTAATGAGGGAATCTACTACATAGAGAAAGGAGTTTCAGTCTAGGGAGATTAATGCACTAAGGATGCACCCACTCCTAAATGTACATGCTAGAAATGTGGTGGTGACCACTTCTTGAATGATTTCCCTAAACATTGATGACAAAAATTCATTCATTACTATGAGATTATAGTCACACTTTCTTTTGAAGGCTAATTTGGGTCCACCTAGATTCATTCTTGTTTATATGATCAATCTTGACCAAACATGGTTAACTATATTAGAAAAAGTCAAACCTTGTAAAGTAGAGTGGTACACATTCATTTTTTGGCACACCTTATCCAAATAACACTTGTGGTTACTTAGATCCTTTTAGTGATTGATTTTCTCCTTGATAATCATAATAGCTTTGTTTTATCTCTTTCATTAAGTTCTAATTTCTTGGTCAACCTTGAAATGAATTAGAAAAAAAAAGCTTTAAGTAGAAAAGTACCCATGAGAAATCATGTAAGATTGTTTATAGCCTTCATGGTAAACTTTAGCCCGTTTAGGTTTTTACACGTGATTTTTTCGTAATCTTTGCATCATTCGAAAGCCATTAAAGTCATTTTGAACCATACAAAGTCTCTAGAGCATTCTTCTATACATACAAAGAGGACTTGCAAGTCAAAACCTATTTTCATGGTTATTTTTCTAGCTCTCAAGATGGAAGAAGGAGCACAAGTGGTTATGGTTGAGAGAAAGACTATCTCTTGGATTTCAAAGAAACGGTCCACTATATCTCCTTCATCTATTGAATTAGTGCATAGGGCATCATGCTAAGTCTTCCATGACTTCAATTTACAAGAAAATAAAAAGAAATAAAATGTGATTATTTGAGTAGTTTATACTTGGCAGAAAACCAAATTTTCCATCAACCATCATAGCACATTTAGGCCTTCATTTCATGATGGTGAAATTGATTGAAGGTGAAGTTAAAAGGCAACATGTGAGCACAAATGAGAAATTTGCAAGCTCGCTCATCAAATATCGTGATGCAACAAAGCTTCTTAAGCTCAAGAGGTGCATTGGCATGGAGGATCAAGGTTATTTATAAATAGGAATAGTTGGAAATTAAGCTCCAATGTTTGGGACCTAAAAATAATACTGAAGGCCAAAATTGAACAATCACAAATTGAGCCTCAATTTGGGAGTTTCCATAATTATGAATTGCAGATAAAATCAATCGTGAAGTGGTCAATGGAAAGTGCACTAGTTAATTGGTAGTTAGGATGCTACATAGTGCCAAGTATTTTATAATTATTTTAAAGTGAAAATCGAAATTGTTAGTGCTCTACTCACATTTTTGAAATAATGTCTTCACCAAGACCACGCACCATGGGGATTAGTTGTAAAGAAATATTTTCTACCTGAAACATTATATACCATAAAGTCAAAGAGGTACAAAAAAACCAAAATTGGATTCAACACCAAAGTATTCAAGATGTAATTAGAGAACTTCATAGGCAAATCCAAGACTTGGAGTAGATCAATCTTCTTCGAGTA
>CM035421.1:113220410-113227910 GCA_020310875.1 Ceratopteris richardii
TTAAGTTTGAGTCTCTATTCAATTTGGAGTTAGAGAGGCTTGAACTTAAGTGAACACACAAATTTGAAATCTATTCAATGTGCAATCTTTCAAATATGTGTGTTTGTGTATGTGTGTGTGTATATGTATCTGTATATATACATATGTGCACACACACATATATGGATGCACACACACACACATATATATTTGAGGCTGTCGTCTTGCACGTAGGAGCTTATTTAAATTTCAGCTAGTACCAACTTTGTGCATCTTTGTCTGCATCTATGCAAGCACGTGTCCATAGAGTGTTTGCATGTGCATGAACCTCGACAAAGGTCCTTGAACTTCATTGGAGTTTTTAGTCCATTTGTAATCACCTTTGCCTATGGGAAGCCACCTTTGGCTCACGAAATGAAGTCCTAGATTCAAAGTTATATCGGTTCCTATTTAAGTCCGAGCCTTTGACTTTTGCAGCAAAAAAGATAGTATTTTCAAATCAAAACAATTTTGAAATTTGCACAAACGATGCTCCAACTTAAGTTCGAGCCTTTGAATATGATATGAAGCTCGGACTTAAGTTTGAACCTCTGAATTTTGATTTTGTTGTATCACATCATATGAAACTCAAACTTAAGTTCGAGCTTTTGAATCATATCAAGCAATTTGTTAAGTTATATGATACTCGAACTTAAGTTTGAGCCTCAATTTTTCAGCGAAAAGAAGAGTATTTTTAACTCAAATCTTTTTGAAATTTGAACAAAAGACGTAGTTGAACACTCTCTTCACATGATATGAGGCTTGAACTTCTGAATATGCTATGAAGTTCGAGCCTCTCAATTTTGAGTTTGTTGTGTCACTTAATATGAGGCTCAAACTTAAGTTCAAGATTCTGAATCATATCAAGTCTTAGTCTATTGAGTTACATGATATGAGGCTCGAAGTTCGAGCCTCTCATCTTTCCAACAAAAAGAAGAGTATTTATAACTCAAATCTATTTTGAAATTTGAACAAAAGATGCTTGAACTTAACTTTGAGCCTGTTAAGTTGAACACTCTCTTACATCCAAAAGAACTAAGTTAAGATGGAACTTAAGTTTGGATGTCGACTCAAGTTGGACTTTATGATTCAATCCTTGTTGAACTTGGAGTTAGAGAGATTATAACTTGAGTTTGAACCTCTATTCAACTTCAAGTCAGTGAAGCTGAAACCTAAGTTAGATGTCAATTCAGCTTGGAGTTAACTTGAGTTTGAACCTCTATTCAACTTCAAGTCAGTGAAGCTGAAACCTAAGTTAGATGTCAATTCAGCTTGGAGTTTAAGACTGAATCTCAGTTGAACTTAGAGTCGGAGAGGTTCGAACTTAAGTTTGAGCTTGTATTCAATGTGCTGTTTGAAAGCTTTCAACTTAAGTTTGAGCCTCTATTCAAGTTGGAATCTAAGAAGCCCAAACTTAAGTTTGAGAATCAAAGAGAATTGATCTTCAGTTTGAGTTTCAATTCAACTTGGAGAGAGAGAGTTTGAGCATATATTCAATTTAGAGTCGAACTCTCTCTCTCTCTCTCTGCAAGTTGATTTGAAACTCAAACTTAAGTGAATACACAAATTTGAGATCTATTCAATGTGCAATCTGAAAGGCTCAAATTTAAGTTTGAGCTTCTATTCAATTTGGAGTTAGAGAGGCTTAAACTTAAGTGAACACACAAATTTTAAATCTATTCAATGTGCATCTTTTGTTCATATCAAGCAGTTTGTTAAGTTACATGATATGAGGCTCGAACTTAAGTTGCGGCATCTCAACTTTTTCAGTGAAAAAATAGTATTTTTGACTCAAATATATTTTAAAATTTGAACAAAAGACATAGTTGAATACTCTCTTTACATGATATGAGGCTCGAACTTAAGTTCGAGCCTTTGAATATGCTATGAGGCTTGAACTTAAGTTCAAGCCTCTGAATCTTGAGTTTGCTGTATCACTGAATATGAGGCTCGAACTTAAGTTCGTGCTTTTGAATCATATCAAGTCTTAGTCTATTGAGATACATGATATGAGGCTCAAAGTCGAGGCTCTCATCTTTCCACCAAAAAGAAGAGTATTCGTAACTCAAATCTATTTTGAAATTTGAACAAAAGACGTGGTTGAAGACTCTCTTCACATGATATCAGGCTCGAACTTAAGTTTGAGTCTCTGAATATGCTATGAGGCTCGAACTTTTGTTCATAGTTGAACACTCTCTTCACATGAGATGAGGCTCGAACTTAAGTTCGAGCCGCTGAATATGATATGAGGATCAAACTTACGTTTGAGCCTCTGAATTTTGAGTTTTTTGTGTCACTTAATATAAGACTCAAATTCGAGCCTCTCATCTTTCCAGCAAAAAGAAGAGTATTCATAACTCAAGTCTATTTTGAAATTTGAACAAAAGATGTAGTTGAACACTCTCTTCACATGATATGAGGCTTGAACTTAAGTTCGAGCCTCTGAATATGCTATGAGGCTTGAACCCTCTGAATATTGAGTTTGTTGTGTCACTTAATATGAGGCTTGAACTTAAGTACGAGCTTTTGAATCATATCAAGTCTTAGTCTGTTGAGATACATAATGCTCAAAGTTGAGTCTCTCATCTTTCCAGCAAATAGAAGAATATTCATAACTCAAATCTATTTTGAAATTTGAACTAAAGATGCTCAAACTTAAGTTTGAGCTTGTTAAGTTGAACACTCTCCTACATCCAAAAGAACTAAGTTAAGATGGAACTTCAGTTTGGATGTCCACTAGAGTTGGACTTTAAGATTCAATCCTTGTTGAACTCAAACTCAGAGAGATTATAACTTGAGTTTGAACCTATATTCAACTTCAAGTCAGTGAAGTTGAAACTTAAGTTAGATGTCGATTCAAGTTGGAGTTTAAGATTGAATCTCAGTTGAACTTAGAGTCAAAGAGGTTTGAACTTAAGTTTGAGCTTGTATTCAATGTGCTCGTTGAAAGCTTTCAAACTTAAGTTTGAGCCTCTGTTGAAGTTGGAATCTAAGAATCCCAAGCTTAAGTTTGAGAATCAAAGAGGATTGAACTTCAGTTTGAGTTTCAATTCAGCTTGGAGAGAGTTTCGAATTTAAGTTTGAGCTTGTATTCAATGTGCAGTTGGAAATCTTTCAAACTTATGTTTGAGCCTCTATTCAAGTTGGAATCTAAGAAGCCCAAACTTAAGTTTGAGAATCAAAGAGGATTGAACTTTAGTTTGAGTTTTAATTCAACTTGGAGAGAGAGAGAGTTTGAGCATATATTCAATTTAGAGTCGAACTCTCTCTCCCTCTCTCCAAGTTGATTTGAAACTCAAACTTAAGTGAACACAACAAATTTGAAATCTATTCAATGTGCAATCTGAAAGGCTCAATTTTAAGTTTGAGCCTCTATTCAATTTGGAGTTAGAGAGGCTTGAAGTTAAGTGAACACACAAATTTGAAATCTATTCAATGTGCAATCTGAAAGGCTCAAATTTAAGTTTGAGCCTCTATTCAATTTGGAGTTAGAGAGGCTTGAACTTAAGTGAACACACAAATCTGAAATCTATTCAATGTGCAATCTTTCAAATATGTGTGTATGTGTATGTGTATATGTATATATATGTGCACACACACACACATATATGTATATATATATATATATATATATATATATATATATATATATATATATATATATATATATATATATATATATATATATATATATATATATATATATATATATATATATATATATATATATATATATATATATATATATTTGAAAGATGTGTGTATGTATGTATATGTATATATATGTGTGTGTGTATATGTGTGTGTATATCTATATGTATATATATGTGCACACAAACACATATATAGATGCACATACACACACACATATATATATTTGAGGCTGTCGTCTTGCACATAGGAGGTTAGTTAAATTTCAGCCAGTATCAACTTTGTGCATCTTTGTCTGCATCTATGCGACTACGTGTCCATAGAGTGTCTGCATGTGCATGAACCTCGGCAAAGGTCCTTGAACTTCATTAGAGTTTGTAGTCTATTTTTAACCACCTTTGTCTATGGGTAGCCACCTTTGGCTCACAAAATGAAGTCCTCGATTCAAAGTTATATCCGTTCCCATTTGGTTATTTTCACTTCTTACTAGTGGAGAACTTTTTGTATATATGTATATGTATGTATGTGTGTGTTCGAAATTTTTCAAAAGATGTTCGAATTTAAGTTCGAGCCTTTGAAAGATTAACAAATGATGCTCGATCTTAAGTTCGAGAGGATTGAACTTTAGTTTGAGTTTCAATTCAACTTGGAGAGAGTTTTGAATTTAAGTTTGAGCTTGTATTCAATGTGCAGTTTGAAAGCTTTCAAACTTATCTTTGAGCCTCTATTCAAGTTGGAATCTAAGAATCCCAAACTTAAGTTTGAGAATCAAAGAGGATTGAGCTTTAGTTTGAGTTTTAATTCAACTTGGAGAGAGAAAGAGTTTGAGCATATATTCAATTTAGAGTCGAACTCTCTCTCTCTCTCTCCAAGTTGATTTGAAACTCAAACTTAAGTGAACACACAAATTTGAAATCTATTCAATGTGCAATCAGAAAGGCTCAAATTTAAGTTTGAGCCTCTATTCAATTTGGAGTTAGAGAGGCTTGAAGTTAAGTGAAAACACAAATCTGAAATCTATTCAATGTGCAATATGAAAGGCTCAAATTTAAGTTTGAGCCTCTATTCAATTTGGAGTTAGAGAGGCTTGAACTTAAGTGAACACACAAATCTAAAATCTATTCAATGTGCAATCTTTCAAATATGTGTGTGCGTGTGTATGTGTATATGTATATATATGTGCACACACACACATATATATATATATATTTGAAAGATGTGTGTGTGTATGTATATGTATATATATATATGTGTGTGTGTATGTGTGTGTGTATGTGTGTGTGTGTATATCTATATGTATATATATGTGCACACAGACACATATATAGATGCACATACACACACATATATATATATTTGAGGCTGCCGTCTTGCACATAGGAGGTTAGTTAAATTTCAGCCAGTATCAAGTTTGTGCATCTTTGTCTGCATCTATGTGACTCCGTATCCATAGTGTCTGCATGTGCATGAACCTCGGCAAAGGTACTTGAACTTCATTAGAGTTTGTAGTCCATTTTTAACCACCTTTGTCTATGGGCAGCCACCTTTGGCTCATGAAATGAAGTCCTCGATTCAAAGTTATATCGGTTCCCATTTGGTTATTTTCACTTTTTACTAGTGGAGAACTTTTTGTATATATGTATATGTATGTATGTGTGTGTTTGAAATTTTCCAAAAGATGTTCGAATTTAAGTTCGAGCCTTTGAAAGATGAACAAATGATGCTCGACCTTAAGTTCGAGCCTCTTAACTCTTGCAAGTGATAGCTGGCTCGAACTTAAGAGCCTTTGAATCATATCAGTTTGAGTATTTACATGATAAGAAGCTCGAACTTAAGTTCGAGCCCATGAATTTTGAGCCTGTTGTGATACATAATATCAAGCTCGAACTTAAGTTCGAGCCTTTGAATCATATCAAGTTCGAGCCTTTTACTCATATCAAGTTACATGATATGAGGCTCGAACTTAAGTTTGAGCCTTTTACTTTTCTAGCAAATATGGAACTAGTGAATGTTTGTATATGCAAATATGGATTCTTTTTTGTGGAAATGATGTTTGTGTTCTAGATTTATTTAAATTGATTATTTTTACAATAATTGAAGGAATGATCAATTGAATAACATTGTTAATTTCTCATTTATTCTTTTTATAGGAAAAATCAAGATGACAACAAAGCAAACTATATCCGGTCAACTTGAAGAACGAGAAAAGTGGAAAGGAAAGAGATTCATCTTGTTGGATCATGAAAGACGTGAAAGATATGAAACTGCAATTATTTTATTGGTAAATCCATGGGATGCTATAAATTGCAAAGAGTTGGGAGAAAGTTGCCTAGGTATTATTATGGATGAAACTATGGATCCATCAACTTTGGATTCAACTTTGAAATTGGTGAGTTGGCCTATACTCCAAATCATTACAGAAGATGGTGAGCCTATGATACAAAAAAAACTAGGCTGTAACTCGTTGTATGGCATTGAAGATGATCATTGCAATGTTATTGATGATGTAGATCTTGAAGTTGGAGAGAATCCAAATTTTTGCTTTACCTCATCTTATAGCATTGAGGATGTAGATGGTGAGAAGAATTATTCTCATGCTATTGATATTCAACATTGTTTTGATGATATACAAGTTGTTTCTCCTCTTCCAATGGAATCAAATCAACAAGATGATTTTCATATGGAAAATAGTGACTGGATATTTTGAAGTGAACAAGAAAAAAAGAAGTTACATCCACAAGGTGAGAGTGCATGATACATTGATTCCTAATAAGAGATTCTCATTTGAGAGAATTCAGATGGTTTCAATGCATGATTGTTGTGAACGTAGATGTTTTCAAGTAGCTAGTAGGGCTAAAATATTGGATGCAAGGGTAAATTTTTGGGGACAATGCTATTCAGATAGATGCAAATATGTATTGGATTGCATGAATATCGTGTACAAAGTCTTTATTTGATTTTGTGTTATGCCCTGATGCACTTTATCATCATATGGATGTATTAAAGGAGGAAATTTTATATGACAAAGCAACACAATGTAATATCACATGCAAAAATCAAAGTAATTCATTCAAGGAATTATCTGGAACATTATTTTTGCAACTTGATAATTGTGGTTCAGAAAATAAGAATGGCTATGTCTTTGCATACGTGTCTTTGTTAGTTGCTAATGGGATATTTGATATGGTGCAACATGGATTCCTTATGGTTGGACATACACATGAGGATATCGATGCTTTATTTAGTCACTTTTCAGAAAAGCGCAAAAAACAATCCATTTTTAGTTTTCCACATCTTATGAGAACTTTCAATGAATGTTGCCGCATGCATCCGACACCCTTTCTTATGTCAATTGGTGGAAAATGCACCTGGAAGAGAAGGGGGATAACTCAGATTATGGCAAATGGATTAATCAGGTACTTACTTATTAGAAAAACCTTATGGAGGTTTTGAAATCTCAAATAATATGGAATCCATTGTATAATAAATCTGCAAAAGAATTTGATCCATGCCTTGATGTGAGAAAATGAGACTTTGTTCTCATAGAACCATGTGATGTAATGTACCCTGTGTGGCTTAGCATGGCAAAAAATGAAGTTAATCAAACTAGAGAATCAGAAACATATCTTAAGGTTCAGATACAATATTGGATACCTATTTCAAAAAGGAAAAATATCACTGATGAAGAACTATATAGGGATTGTTGGAAAAAATATTGGAGAGAAAATATTCTTGATCCTCAATGTTGGGCGAATACTTCTTCCATTCTTTGGGCTTGGACACCAAAAGGTGGGTGCAAACCAAATATAACCAAAATTCCATCAGCGGTGA
>CM035421.1:113232910-113470410 GCA_020310875.1 Ceratopteris richardii
ATATCATGAGTTGTACACCTGCCATCAACAAATTTCACAACCAAGCCAATCTTGGCTAATGCAGAAACTGATAACAGGTTTTTTTTTATCCCTGGCACAAATAAAGCATCTGACAAAGTGAAAGAACTACCATCAGCAGTAGTCAAAATGATCTTACCAACTCCCATAACAGGATAAGAAGAGTTGTTGGTGCATGTAACAGTATTTCCCTGTAGGGGCAGGCTCGAGTGAAGAGAAGAAACTATGCTACGAGGTAATATGTTTGGTTGCCCCACTATCAAAATACCAAACATTTGAGTCTACTGCAGACATGCACTGCTCATGAGAAGATGGGTCAAAACTACAGACAATAGTAAACGCCCAATCTTCTTCCTGCACAAGATTTGCAGACTCTGTTTTTCGTGTAGAGGCCTCTACAACAACCATTCTAGCCTCTTTCTTCTTTGCCTCTTTAGCAGCCAGTTTTGGACAGTTCTTTATGATATGATCATTCTTTTCTAATTTCTTCTCATCTTTATCTTCCTTCTTTGAATATGCAGAATTAGCAGATTTCTGCTTACTAGTTGAAGAGCTCCATTTTCCTTTGCCCTTCTGACTAGCCAAGAAAGCTTGATCTGCAACTCGCATAATGGATCTGTTCTGCCTGGACTGATCTTCCTGCAACAGAACAGAGACTAACTCCTCAAATGATAAGGCATTCGGATTGCCTTTCATCATCAACCGAAGAGTAGAAGCAAAACTCTGATATGAATCAGGAAGACCATTCAGAACGGCCTGCACAAGTGAGCTATCTGGTATAACCTCATCAACAAAAATCAATTGTTCCTTCAAGTCTTTGATCTTCATTAGGAAACTGTCCATAGAATCACCTTCATTCATGTGGTCACTCTCCAACTGTTTTTGGAGATAAGAAACACGAGCCTCATTCTTAGCTTGGTACAATGTGGTAAGTGTATCCCAAGCATCCTTAGCTGTTCTACAAGAGCGAATATGAGGAATAATGGCACGTTTGACAGACAAAGCTATCAATGCATGTGCTTGGGCATCTCTGCCATCCCAGCGAATCTACTCTGCAATAGGTGCAGTAGAAACAACAGCACGAATAGGAATCTGTGGAGTATCATCTTCGACACCATCTTCATCAGCTTCAGCACCTGTATTTGCAGTACCTATAGTTAGAGGTGTAACAGGATGTCTTTCAACACCCTGCACAATGTTCCACAATCCTTTTGCAACCAATACATGTCGCATCATATAAGCCCACAATGGGTAGTTGGTACCATCCAAGTTATCCTCAACAGCCAACATACGGAATACATCACTGCTTTCAGCCATGGCCGGTGACTAAAATACCTTGATGCAGAAAATTGACTGTATCTCAAAAAGTTGAACAGAACTGCCTAGACAAGTTCTGCTAGACCTATAGCAGACTTCAAGGCGCTTAAACTGGCGACCAAAAACTGGTATATACCTTTGGCGCAAAAAGACGAAATAGCCTGCACAAGCGTTGTGATAGTGTGTTCGGAGGCCGAAACGAGCTTAGATCGCAATATCTGCACCAAAGAGCGAAGCAGTTTTGATCTCTAAACACCTTGAGTATGCTCACCAAATTTTGTGCGAATCTGAGACTGCAAACGGAGGAGTGTCGATGGCACCCTAGATGAAGCGATGACTTGCTCTGATACCAATTGTTGGAGTAAGACGTCTGCGGAAGCACGCGAACAACACAAGGAAGAAGAAGAAGCTTGGAGCACAAACACACAATACTGAATGTATTACTAGAGAATGTACAAAGATAAGTAGCCCATTAGGGCAATAGGCGTATATACAAGCCGGGGGAAAAAAACCTCCTTAAGAGGGAAAAAAGTGCCCCGGTGGTCCTAGTATGTTCACACACATCACTACCTAAATATATCAACACATTAGAAATACTTAAATATATCCAAAAAAAATGCTTTTTTGGTATACAAATAGCCCTGGACGTTAAATTTCATCTCCAAGTGAAATCAAATAAATTGGATCTATGATCATGACTTTATGACCAAAACTCTGCAAACCTATACCTCTGTACAGGAGGTCCTGGGAGTGAGACATAGCTCCCACGATACGCTGAGTAGACCTATCCAATGAGCTCCAAATTTAGTGAAATTTAGGTCATTGGAAAGAATATCTAAGCATCTATTTTCATACCGAGTTTCATATGAATATCACTCTTCAACTAAGAGAACCAAGCAAAATAGTGTCTATAACACCTCCACATTTTTCACTGCTCAGAAATTAGACTAGAAGAAAGAGTATAATCATAGAATCCTCAAATGAATTTCAAATGACTTCCAATTTGGTGAAAACTAAGATGGAATAGCTGAAAAACATGTACAAAATAGTTTTCCGTAATTGGACATTCCATGAAAGAGAAATGGCATAATTAGCAAAACTTTGTGCAGTTCTTTGGCAAGTCCTTGCCAGAGGAACAAGAGAGATAAAATAGCCTTTACACTCCTCCAAACTTATCCAAATCATATGACATTTATATATTTCTATTGCAACACTATGCTCCACCACATATCTAAATTTCATATCATGTGGACAAGTGGTGTGAGAGAACCACCCAAGTTTCTACACACCTGCAACAAATTGCCAGAGAGAATTCCCTGCACAATGACTACAGAGAATTTCCCTTTTCTCTTAACTCATAAATTCAAATGTAATGAAATTTGGAGGAAAAAAACTACAATAAGTAAGCTTTAATACACAATACAAAACGCTCCAAATGAATATTTCCACAAAGAGATATGACTCTGACAAGATACCCTTGTCAACATTCCAGAGGGTGTTCCAAGAAATAACAGCTCTGAAGTATTGGAATCCTTTGACCTACTAAAATAACTCCAAAAAACATAAAAAATTGTGAGTACGTTAAAAACTATATCAAGTACCGTCATTCATATTTGCATTGAAATTGGAGCTTCCTACATGACTTTAGGATTATCACAACATGCAGTAGTACCATTTCAAGTTGCACAAACAACAAATTAAAGATATTTTCATGCTTTTTTGCTTTGCATTTGAGCTAACTCACCTGTAATAAAACCATATAATGAAGTGATATGCATAAATATGGTTTCATGAGTAATAAAAAGATTCATGTGCAACAAATCATTCATCATGAATTTATTTACAACAAGCAAATTATGCATTGGTTCTAGTTCTAACAAAACACATATAGAAATTTCTAAATGCTTAAATGAATAAACAACTAGTTGTAATACTAATTGTATCTTGTAATCCATACAACTAAATTTCAATGAATAAGAATACTAATAAATGCATTAATGAAATTCCATGTACAATTGAATATTCACTCTTTATTCAATCCATAAACACATTCAACAAAATCAATCAATGAAGAATTTCAACATCTAATGCATCCTAATAGAGTAGCTATGAAGAGCAACCTCTTCCCTTCTTCTAATTCATTTTCTATAAGAAATTTAAGATTTGACATGTTCTTTATGATCCTAAATGAAGATAAATTTGAGAGAAATTATCTCCTATGAAAAGAAACCATGTTCCAAAACGTCTATGAAAGAAATAAGAATTCATTCATGCCTAAAGAATCCCTCATGATACTATTCAATCAACTTCCAAGCTCTATATAGATGGTCATATCTACTCAAAAGCTATCAACTAACCTATCATTAGAAGGTGCTTGAAGCAATCAATCTATAGGATTTTGCATTTCTCAATTTGGATAATCTTAGCTCAAGATATGGCCATTTTGGTGCACCTAGGTAGGAATTTTAGGAATGAAAATCAGAGAATTTGTTCTCTTTTCTCTATCTCCCTCCTTTCCAATTCGGCGACCTTCCCCCTGTGAGCGCGCGCAGCGTCTGATATCCCACATAACACGTTTTCTTGAAGAAAAGCGCCTATAAGTATAGAGTGAGCTTCATATTCACCACGTATCCAAGTAGAGAAGTGAGAGACATGCTCTCCACAAGCTGTGCACTGTTCTCTATGTGGAGAGCTTCGTTTACACATTTCACATGAGTGGAAGGGTGTTTGCTCTTACCTGGACGCTCTTGAGAGTCCTCCAACAGCTGGACTACTTTTTGAACAATAGTCCCAAGGTCTTCATGCGTTGCAAGACAACCACGCCCAATCCTTTGGTCCTATTGGTTGTGCCATGCATACACATACACACATAGACACATACACACACATAGATAAATACATACACATAAACACATACACACTCATAGACACACACACATACACATAGACACACACACATATATACACACACACATACACACATAGACACATACACACATAATGATGCATACACACACATACACATGCATACACACACATATGCATACACATACACACATAGACACATACACACACATAGATACATACATACACATAAACACATACACACTCATAGACACACATACATACACATAGACACACACACACACACACATATCCACACACATAGACACATACACACATAATGATGCATACACACACATACACATGCATACACACATACAAACACATGTACACACACATACACACATACACACATATATGCATACACGCACACATATATGCATACACACACATAGAGAGACATACTCACACATACACATACATGCATATATATACATACATAATGCATATGCATATGCATACAAGCTTTGGAAGAAATTATGCAATACATATGAAAAAGAGACGGCATCAAATAAACTGTATTTATCGAGAAAATTATATTACCTTCGTATGAAGGACACATATAGTGTTGTTGCTCATCTAAATGAGTTTGACACAATATTCTCCGAGTTATAGGCTCAGAAAATGGATATGGATAATGAAATGAAAGCTCTATTGGTGTTATGCACCTTGCCATCATCATGGGATACATTTTGCACCGCCATTAGCAATAGTGCACCTAGTGGTAAACTCGTCTATGATGACATATGTGGAGCACTCTTGAGTGAGGAGATTCATAAAAAGTCTATGGTTGGCACTCAGAGTGGAGATGCATATAATTTTTGTGATTCTTACCAAGGAAAGAATGAGCAATGTGGCAAGAGGAAGAAGAAGGAACATAATGGTCAACACAATAAGAGTAGAAGTAAATCAAAGAAGAGGGATATCAAATGCCATTATTGTCATAAGAAATGACACATGAAGAAAGACTGTTATGCATTAAATAATGCTAAAAGTAAAGAACAGAATGTTGATGGACATGTTAAACAGTTACCTGCACCATCTACTTCGACTGTGAAGATTGAAGAAATTAATGCCATTTTTGATGATGCTGATGTGCTGACACTTGATAGTATTGTGCCAACTGAGGCTCTTATGGTTAGTTCTCTTTCCCACACATGGGTGCTAGATTTTGGTGCTTATTTCCATGTGATACCACATAGAGAATGGTTCTCTAATTATGTAGCAAATTCTCTTGGTACGCGGAGACTTCCTGACTCTTACCATTGTGATGTTGTGGGGATTGGAGATGTGCTTGTGCAGTTCATTTATGGTTCAAAATTTACTATGCATAATGTACGCAATGTACCTTAGTTATCATGCAATTTGATGTCAGTTGGTCAGCTTGATGAGCTTGGTCACAAGGTGGTCTTCTATGCTCACTCCTTTCGTATATCAGAGGGAAATATGGTCATTGCAAAAGGAAGAAAAGTTGGCTCACTTTATCCTTTACTTGCATTACACAAAGAACACTTGTTAGGTATTACTAAACAGCCTATGGCTTGTATTTTGCCATGGTTGTTTGGGCCATATATGTCGTAGTGGAATGGAAAATCTCTCTCGTTTTGGCTACTTACCTGTGTTATCTTTCTCTAATTTTTCATTTTATAAGCATTTTCAATATGGAAAGCAAACTAGAAATGTGCATTGAATGCACATTGACTCTTCAATTCAACCTTTAGATCTCGTTCATATAGATGTGTGTGGTCCTATGCCCACTAGGTCCTTAGGTGACTCTCTTTACTTTGTCACTTTCATAGATGATGCTCCTAGAAAACTCTAGGTATCAAATCGAAGGATGAGGTATTCCCTACTTTTAGAAAACAAATTGCTTCAGTTGAGACTGAAAAAGGAACGAAGCTTAAGGCTTGACGTTCAGATAATGGGGGTGAGTATAGTTCACATAAATTCAGCTTTTTCTATCAGTCTAGAGGGATTTGTAGTTTACTACTCCTTATACCCTAGTACGAATGGTGTAACTGAGAGGATGAATTGAACTATTCAAGATAGAGTAGTCTCTATGTTGCATCATGCAAACCTCTGACAATGCTTTTGGACAGAAGCAATATTGACTGCAGTTCATATGATTCACCTTTCACCTAGTACTGCCAAAGGTCTGAAAGTGGCACAAGAGTTGTGGACAGGGAAGCCACCATATTACGATCATATTCAAGTTTTTGGATGTGAAGCATATGTCCATATACCCAATAATTTTAGACAAAAGTTGGACCATAAGTCAAAGAAATGCATTTTTCTTGGGTATGGTCAAGAAGGAAAATTTGGATATCGCTTATGGGATCCTGAACCATGGTCAGTGATCAGAAGTAATGATGTCATTTTCAATGAGTCTAAGATGCATAAACAACCCATTAAGTGTTGGAGCAAGTCTGTGAAAAGCCTACGTATTGGCTTGAGTCTCGCAAGCTCATAGGAGAAGCTTTAAGGTGAAGACTATGTATGACAATTGAAGATTTCACTTATGAACTCCCTCTTGTAATTTGTAAGTCCTTACTTAAGGTAAAAATGAAAGAATGTTAAGTGGCTGAGTCCACTTGATCAAAGGAGGAAAGAGAAGCCACGAATTCATGACTGAAGGTAGTTGGAGAATCAAATTAATCTCTAATAGATTGGAGAGTGATTGAAGGAAGTTAGGCTCCCAAGATCAACTATAAATACATGGCAGTTTTAGTCATGGTCAAGAGAAGACCTCCAAGAGCTAAGCTTTATGCCATATCAAGGTGTGGTTTCAAGGCACTCATTTGTATATGTTAGTCCATTGTATTGTACAATCAATATACTTTCATTTTCATGATGATTTGAGTTCATATGTTCATGTTCTTGTGAAGTGTACTGTTCTCTACCATATCTCTCACTTTTCTCAGTCACATTGCAAAGATTATTTCTCTTCGCTTGGTGCATCATTTTTAATGATTCAACTACTGTATGCTCAGTGATTTTAATTGTATTTGGATGTTTCAATCTTACGTTATGATCCTTTGAAGTTAACTGTGTCAGCTCATTTTCTTCTTCTCTACTAGCACTCTCTCGGAATAGTCATTTTGTCAGAGCAGTTTCTTAGTGTGTACTTCACCATTTTCCAAGATTTAAAGCTTGTTAGCATCCAAAAACTGTCTAGTATATGAGTACAAAGTTTCATGAGCATTGGCTTCTTGGGTTCTTTAATCATGTGATATCTCTATTTTACTTCGCATGGGTCCATGTACTATTGCAGCCTTGGAAAATGAGGGTCATCCTATCACTTTCTAAACTTCTTTCTCCTTGTGTAGTCTAACATTTTGCACTACAAGGAATACGGGCGTATAGCGACAGTTAAGGCGACAGAATTTCGTCGCTATAAAATTGCAACATGCATCGTAATTAGCATCGTGCGCGGACCGTCGATTAAACGACGAAGTGAACGACATTTTTTGCGACTTGTGGTGCAATGGGGCTACGACGCTCCCATACAGTGTCGCTAACATGACGATTTTAAATAGCATCGCATAAGCGATGCTTTTATACGTTGCATACGCGACGATTATTGGTGTCGCATAAGCGACGCTAAAAACATGTCGCTCATGCGACAAAGGGTAGCATCGCTTACACGACGGTCTGTTGACGGACAAAAATTAAAACGTTGGAGGCTCTTCGATCGGCATTTTCGCGCATCTGATCGAAGAGCTCTCCAACGTTCGCAATTGCGCTACGCTTACGAGCTGAAGCAAGTATATGCAGAATTGTTGTTTTGCCTAAGCTCTCTCTTATTGTCTCCCTTTGTCTCTATTTCTCTCTTTCTACATCTTTCTCTCTTTGAATTATCTCTCTCTCTCTCTCTATCTTTATTGCTCACAACCAGGCCAATCATGCATTGTCCACATAAGTATGCCTTGCACTCGCACGTCTCGTCTTCTTATAGGTTGAGACATGTCATGCACAGTGATCCCATCCCATAAAATGCGTAGTTCTTCCACAAGTGGTGCAAGATATACATCCATGTTTTTTACCTTATACTTGCCTGGTACAATAAGAGCTAATAATAAATGACCTTTCTTTGTGGCCAACCATGGTGGGATATTATAATTGACCAAACATACATGCCATGTGCTCCATCAAGAACTGCATAATCCAAATGGATTCACTCCATCCATAGCTAGACCTAGACCTATGGACCGAAGCTCACTAGCAAACTCTGGCCACTTACTATCTATGTGCTTCCAAGCATCAGAGTCAGCTGGCACTCGCATTACATTATCTGTAGACCTACTCTTTGTATGCCATGACATTAACTCAGCTATAGATTTGCATCTAAACATGTTCTTAATTCGTGGAATGATAGGAAAGTGGCAAAGAACCTTTGTGGGGATTGCTTCGCCTATAACGTCTTCTCTAAATCTATTTGCTCCACACTTTGGACATACGTGGAGATGCTCATACTCATTCTGAAAGAGAATGCAATCATTCGGACAAGCATGAATTTTAGTATAATCCATTCCAATGGAGTGTAAAAGTTTTTTCGCATCTCCACATGTTGGAGGCATGTCATTGCCCTCTGGCAAAATTTGATCTTTAAGAAGCCTGCAATAAGCAATTAAAATGATATTAGTAAATGAAGTTATTGTGATACAACAATGAAAGCCAATTTGTTCTCCACTTACCTGAACAATTCAGTGACACTACTATCTGACCATCCATAAATGGATTGCAGATTGAGCATCGCGAGTGAAGCACGTAGTACAGATATCTTTGCTCCATTGTAAAGTGGTAAACGAGCTAATCTTTGCATGTTTTCATATTCTTCATCAACTTCTGATCATGGAATTTCTGTTGTCTCCATAAAACTCTCGACACCTTCTTCACCATCATGATCTTCGTCCATCTCATAAAATGCTTCAAGCATCTCTTCCATATGTTCATTCTCTGTAATATTATGAGTGATTGCTTCTACGTCTAAGTCCTTTTTTGCTCTCTTTTGTTCACGAGAGGTTAACGGTGCAATGTCGTTTGGGTCCGTCTGCTCACCTAGGGGACCATGCGAATGATAGCGTAGGTTTTCCAGTCGACTCCTATCAAAGGATCCATACTCTCTAACATGTGCAGTACAAATCCATCGTTTCTGATAAATTTGATACTTGCACTTTGTGCAAGGACATGCCACTCTCTCTTCAGGATCCAAAGAAGCCATCTGCTACATTATGGACATTTTAGAACATTTGTTTTTTTATTAAACCTAAAAATCTAACTCTTAAAGACCTAAATACTCAAATACCTAAAAAAACTTAAAACCCTTGTTTTAAAACCCTAATCTATATAGCTATCCTATTTTATCTATATATTCAGACTTTTTCTTGATTGATCCTATTATATATATATATTTATTTATTTATTGAGATTTTTTTTCTCTTAATTAAGTTATATGTATTCCTCAACCCTAAAACCCTAATTTTAAAGATCTAGACCTAAATTATGTATATTTCTATACACATGTGTATATACATGTATATATGTATTATATGTGTATGTGTATGTGTGTATATATGTTATGTAGGTGTTAAAACCCTAAAACCCTAATCCAAATGACCTAGAACTAAAACATGTATATATATGTATGCATGTGTATATATATGTGTATATGTATATATATGTGAATATAGATAGGTATATAAGTATGTGTGTTTGTGTATTGTATGTATATTCACTCTATTTAAAATGATTAAATTTAACCTAGTTTTATATATTTAATCATATATATTTCATTTATTTATTTAAAATACTAGTTCTGATCATATTTTATTATCTATATAATTATTTTACCTTATATATATATTTATTTATATATTCAAATTTTTTCCTTACTTAATTATATTTAATTATATATATTTAATTAAATAATTTAAAACACTAGTTCTTTTTATATTTATTTATGTATATAATTATCTTATTATATATATATATTTATTTATATATTCAAATTTTTTTCTTATGTAATCCTATTTTTATATATTTAATTTTATATATTTAATTATAAATATTTAATTAAGATATTCAAAACACTAGTTCTTTTTATATTTACTTATGTATATAATTATCTTATTTTATATATATATTTATTTATATATTCAGATTTTTTTTCCTTACGTAATCGTATTTTTATATATTTAATTATATATATTTAATTTTAAACTATTTAAAACACTAGTTCTTTTTATATTTATTTATGTATATAATTATCTTATTTTATATATATATTTATTTATATATTCAGATTTTTTTGCCTTATGTAATCCTATTTTTATATATTTAATTTTATATATTTAATTATAAATATTTAATTAAATTATTTAAAACACTAGTTCTTTTTGTATTTATTTATGTATATAATTATCTTATTTTATATATATATTTATTTATATATTCAGATTTTTTTTCCTTATGTAATCCTATTTTTATATATTTAATTTTATATATTTAATTAAAAACCTAATCTTAAAATTCTAGATCTGAAATACTAAACCCTAAAACCCTAATCTTAAATATCTAGAGCTAAAATATGTATATTTCTGTATACATGTGTATATACATGTATATATGTATTATATGTGCATGTGTATGTGTGCATATATGTTATGTAGGTGTTAAAACCCTAAAACCCTAATCTTGAAGATGTAAATCTAAAATATGTATATTTTTGTATGCATGTGTATCTACATGTATGTATGTATTATATGTATATGTGTGTTTGTGTATATATGTTATCTACGTATTAAAACCCTAAAACCCTAATCAGAAAGACTTAGACTTAAATCTAAAATACTAAACCCCAAAACCCTAATCTTAAATATCTAGACCTAAAATACGTATATTTCTATATACATGTGTATATGCATGTATATATGTATTATATGTGCATGTGTTTGTGTGCATATATGTTATGTAGGTGTTAAAACCCTAAAACCCTAATGTTAAAGATTTAAATCTAAAATATGTACATTTCTGTATGCATGTGTATCTACATGTATGTATATATTATATGTTATCTACGTATTAAAACCCTAGAACCCTAATCAGAAAGACTTAGACTTAAATCTGAAATACTAAACCCTAGAACCGTAATCTTAAATATCTAGAGCAAAAATATGTATATTTCTGTATACATGTGTATATACATGTGTATTATATGTGCATGTGTATGTGTGCATATATGTTATGTAGGTGTTAAAACCCTAAAACCCTAATCTTAAAGATTTAAATCTAAAATATGTATATTTTTGTATGCATGTGTATCTACATGTATGTATGTATTATATGTATATGTGTGTTTGTGTATATGTGTTATCTATGTATTAAAACCCTAAAACCCTAATCAGAAAGACTTAGACTTAAATCTGAAATACTAAACCCTAAAACCCTAATCTTAAATATCTATACCTAAAATATGTATATTTCTGTATACATGTGTGTATACATGTATATATATATATATATATATATATATTATGTGTATGTGTATGTATGTGTGAATAAGAATACTTGCTCGATGATGATGATGATGATAATTTTTCTCATAATGTTAATATACCTCGTACACGTCATGGACTTGTTGTTCATCAATTACAAGTAGAGGTTTCTAGAAATCCTCTACCTCCTGGCGTAGAGAATGAAACGGCTGGAGATTATCCATTGCCAGCTCGTGATCGTTCTTTAGTACAAGCATATGCTAGAAGAAGATATGGAGGATGGAATAGAGGACCACTTCCTTTAGATGGAGAGGTTTTCAACTTTTGGGGTAATCGCTATGTGATTGCTCCATCCACAATTACTAATGTTGGTCGTGGTCTCTTTATTGTAGAGGATTTGTATGTGCCTCCGAACTTTGAAGTCACTCTTATGTCATTTTGTGGTCCTATATATGGATGGGGAGTTTGGCATCGACTTTCACGTTATGTTCAAAGCATGATTACTTATGGAATATGCTTGAATGCAACATCCCTTACTAGTAGAAGGATTTTACATCCAAAAAATGAAAGATTATATATTGATTGAAGACCTTACACACATGGAAATATAGCAGGTTTAATAAATAGTAGTTGAGGGTTACATAATAGTTCAAGGACTAATTGCACATTTGAGGAGCGTGAAAATAGTCATGAATCACCATACATGAGTAGAGATGTATCAAGATACATAGTTGTCAATGCTATTACTACATTACATGCTGGTGATGAACTATTAGTGAATTATGGATGGCGTAGACCTCCAAGAGCACCTTTTAGCTAGAGAGAATAAAAATTTTCTATTCATATTGAATAATTTATATACTTAATTTTATATTTAAAGTTTACTTTTTATTCATTTATGGAATACTAATGAATTTTATTTATATATGTAGATTCCAACGTATGATGTTGACGATATTCCTCCATAACACTCACAATTACCAGTAAGACCTCATTTATCAGAAGCTTCCATGAGGAGGCTACGCAAAACTAATCCTGTGCAATATGCAAAGTTGAAAGATCTATATTCAAAAGACGAGAAAGTACAAGATTTGTGTGACAATGATGAAGATGATGGCATGGCAGATTTTATTGAGGATTGGTATCAAAATGACAGTGAGAGCATTGATATTTCTAAAAATGAGAAATATCTTCGAGAGGAATGTCTAAAGGATGTATATGAAGGAAGTCGTTTGACACGACTAAGTGCGAGCTTACTTATTCTCAACCTTCAAAATCATTTTGGATGGAGTAATGTATCTGTTTCGACACTATTAAGGTAAAATGACAGTGAGAGCATTGATATTTCTAAAAATGAGAAATATCTTCGAGAGGAATGTCTAAAGGATGTATATGAAGGAAGTCGTTTGACACGACTAAGTGCGAGCTTACTTATTCTCAACCTTCAAAATCATTTTGGATGGAGTAATGTATCTGTTTTGAATTGTGTGAGACCTGTAGTTTAGTGGGGAATGACACCTCGAGGTCGTACAAATTGGATTTACATGTCTCTCTAGCTAGGAGGTGCAGTCTACAAGAGTCGAGTATCAAATGGGATTTTAAGTTCATGAAAATGTGGAATACACTCATGGAGAATAAAAAGAGCTCTTCTTATGTGGAAAATTCTCCAAATGAGCAGAAGATGAAAAAATAAGTTAGCAATAAAATTACACACGTATTATCCTCTTATCATTTAGTAGTTTTCTTATGTATGAAACATGTCCTTGGTTTCTTCGTTGACAGACATGAGGAAATTCATAAATATCTTAGTGCAAATAAGCTTAAAATCTGACAAGTAGCTATCCTAGATGAAAACTTGTCCTTCAATGCAAAGCTATTCATAGGCACTATTGCTATAAATAAGAAAGTGGAAAACAACGAAAACATAGATTTCATTCTTTTGAGGGAGAGAAAAGCGAGTTTTAGAAAACGTGCATATCTTTCAAGTTCAATGTGTACCCCTATGATAATAAAATTTGGATAATAATGAGCTAGGTATAAAGAAGATTTTATTAAACATATGAAGCTATGCTCGTAATCAATGGCAATACCGTTCTTCTAATCTGATTTTAATATAATGTGGATATGGATTATATTGAGGTTATTCTAAGGCTAACATGATTCCAGAACATTTTCAACGTAGTTATTGAAATTGAGCCGGGATGAATGATCGTAGGAGCTAAAATATCATTGGTACCTTTAAGAAATATTTCAAAGATTCGAGATTATGTTGAACAATAAGAATGACATCGACATGTTCATTGGAATGACGCTTTGGATGTCAACCAGAAGGAATAAAAAATCTGAAGCCTTAGGTCAAAGTTAGAAAATATATATAATCTTGTGGAGACCTACAGTTTAATAAGAAAATATCGCGTAGCGAGACCCCCATTTTACGTATTATTCTTGGTGATAATCTTTCGAAATTTTTCAAAATATGGTTTGGAGAAGTGAAGGACATTTAGAAAGAAAACATGTAGGTGAAAAAATGAACCTGAATTCTTGTGCATTTATTATTATGAGAAAACTTAAATTTTAGCGGAATTTTAAAATGTCCGCTCGACACTTCTATCTATATGAGCTCGATATGCAAAGGAAAACTCCAATAGGGTATCACATAATTAAGTTTTATTTAGACATATACCCAAGTGATAGCGTGAGATCGAAATGCGTTTTTCAATAAGGTCACCGCATAGATATTATTTGTTTAGCGATGATCATTTCGCATCGAGTCTGCTTGTTTCACACAAATATGAAGACCTGCTCTAAAATTCTGCATGCGACTTATTTTCTCAAAGAAAAGAAATTCTGACCCAAAATCTTTGACATGCAACGCAGTAGAAGCATTATGAATCACTAAATATATATTTTCATCATAATTCTTTCGAGTTGCTCTATGAATTCCTGTAAATAATATGCGTCGGTGAGGAAATAGAAGGTAGATGAGGATCACTAAATA
Source organism: Ceratopteris richardii (assembly GCA_020310875.1). Classification (NCBI taxonomy): domain Eukaryota; kingdom Viridiplantae; phylum Streptophyta; class Polypodiopsida; order Polypodiales; family Pteridaceae; genus Ceratopteris; species Ceratopteris richardii. The sequence goes on from CM035421.1 coordinate 113,247,641, forward strand.
TATGTATATTTTTTAATGATACCTGGTCTTTGAACACCATAAGACATGTATAATTTTACGAATTATTAAGAAAATAAACCGAATCAGTAATTACTTTGAGTTATTGTAAGTAATGCAGTTTGGATGGTTGAGAGAGCTCTCAGACACATAAATAGTTTATTATTATTTCAGAGAATAGAACAAATTAATTGCATAAAAAGAGCTGGTGAGGTTTTCTATCTATGGAATATTACCTTAATCTAGCTACTTCCATAACCCATTATGCTATTGTGGCTGAACGGCCCATCGCTATAACGCCACAAATGCACAACATTCCTACGCCTCTACGACAAATAACTGGAGAAATAGCATAGACCAAAAGGCGCAACTTTGTGGCTGATATTGAAAATATAAGTGGTCCTTACATAACAATTTAATGGGTCCTCTTGGAAATATTAAAGGTTTCAGAAATAAAACAAAAACGAGTAATGGATTGTAAACTCAATGTACAATAATAGCTCTGTTTTCTTTATCATAATCTCACCTTTGTAGACGTAGTCAAATTTGATTGATTTTGCATGGACCACAATGGACGAGTGCTCCTGAATATGGTATGCGTTCTTCGATACGAGCGGTTTTGAAGGTCCATGCCTGTGCGTTCTGCTAAGAGTTAGTACTACCAATTCGACTTTTCCGATTCTTCTTTTCTGTTTCTTTTCTTTTCTTTTCCTGTTGCAAGGGCAGGTGCAGCCCCTCCTCAGCAGCCCCCCGGCCCCCCTTACAAAATACAAGGTCCTGTTTTCGTAGGAAAGTTGTTTTATTTGTCATGTCCTCTCTCTCTCTCTCTCTCTCTCTCTCTCTCTCTCTCTCTCTCTCTCTCTCTATATATATATATATATATATATATATATATATATATAAATAATGCATTCCTACTTGACGATGGTTCTGAAAATTACTTAGTACACCCTCTTTTTTCGATCAATATACGAGATATTCGGGGCGGGGGGGCAATCACTTTCTCGAAACGAACTGGTTCATATTCCATTTTTGCTATTACGTTTGTACAACTCTTTTGTTGCGGGATGAGTACACTTCCATGCGGAAGCTGTGAAGAAAAGGTTGGTTATAAGTATAAAAAAAACATCCATTTACAAGATTTAACGCTAACCAGCGTTCATACAAAGCACAAAAATGCGTTTCCCAGCTCGGTTTCATGCACATACCAAGGGAGTTTCACCCCTTTGAAAGATACCAATTCGAATACAGTTCAACGCAATAGACTATGTTGCACCACGTACGGTTTCGAAACATGGATTTACACATAAACTGAATATGAATGGAAACCATCGGACGAGAATGGTATAGTGGCTTACGCCATTGCCCTTGTTGAAAGAGGCCACAAGGCTAAAAAAAAGCCTCTCAGCTATCAAACATGGAGGGTCGGACACGGAAAACTTTTGAGCGCGTGGAGAACGCTATCATCATAAGGTGGGACCTCGGCTTGGTAACAATGAAAATAGACTTTAGGTTGATGAAATACTTAGCATGTATTTTGGAAAACCCATTGGTCCTCTATCACACAAACCTATGGACATTAACGCTGAAAATAAGTGGAGCTTTGGCCCGCAAACTACTAAGCCTTTTGGAAACGAACGAGTTGGCGTTTGGGCTCTCAAGCCTTTGGATTGTTTTATGCCTTTGCTTTGTGGTATATATCTGCTCCGATCATTCTAATTTACTGAAGTTTAGGCTTAAGAAAAATTTTAGGCATGTCCATCCCGAATGTTTAAGTTTTATCAGGAGCAGTGCAACTGAGCGATTCTAGGTGAAATAGTGGATTTGGTGTGCTCCTAGATCTTTATACAGCCTTTGTATGCAGTCTAACGGTGCATCTTCGGATGTGAAGGGTAAGGGATGGATCATTCTTTTCTACTTATGTTTTGCACCAAAGGATTATTCGACTACCGAATTCCGGAACTTATTGCAACATGCACTCTTCATTAATGGCTCATGTGAGATTTACGTCATTAGCAAGATAAATCAAACGGCTCATAGTATGGCCAGGATAATCTATGCACCGTGGGTTTATCAGCAGTGTGTTGATGAAGTTGAATCGCGGAGATTGCATGTGCCCATCTTTAGAACCATGTTCTTTCAACTCAAAATTCCCACCTCACAAATTCAAGTCCAAATGAGAAAACCCTTTGAGCTCCTTTGCAACCCTAATGCAGACTAGAAGAAGAAATTTTCAAGCGTAAGTTTCATACAAAAGAACGTCTCGCGCTTTATGGAACACTGAATACATCTAATTATATGGATTCTTGAAGCTATCAGGCCCTTTTTTGGGATTCGAATGGTAAGACGTGACCTAGGAACCGCTTAAAAGTAAGGCCAGAAACGGTTAAGCGGTGTTTGCATACGCAGACAGTCATTATTTTTGGCTCACAGATGTAGCGTCATTTAACTATTCAAGCCACACAGATTGTTCTAAGGTGCCACAGACTGATTCAATCACTATTCTTGGCGCTTCTATAACTCAAACAAGTTTGTGGTGTGCCTCCATGGTGCAAGCGTTGCCATCGATGCATCGAAGCATGGTTAACAAAATTTGTGGTGTGCCTTCATGGTGCAAGCGTTTCCATCGATGCATCAAAGATTTAGTTCACCTTTTCTTCGAACGCCTCAAGTCTCGTGTTATCTCGCATCAGGTGACGCGGATATTGAGGCTCGTGAAACAAATCAATTGGCAATAGGCATTGTTGGGTGAGGCGGTTGGCTGCTCATCAAGGCTGTGGAATGCCATCAGGGGGGAGACTCTTTGGAAGATTTGGAGGGAGCGATGTGCTGTCAATTTTGGCCAAACCCCAAAGCAATTGTCAATCGAGAAATCCTTGTTTCTCCTATATAAAAGAATCTCCTGAGATAAGAGATCTCCATCGTTTAGGCATCACTGTATTTATCTCCTCGAAGACAACAAGCTGGAACCGAAATGGGTCCCACATGAGGGAGATGATAGATTCGTCCGCCTCATTTGTAATGTCCTCTAGCTTACAAATCTTGTCCCCTAGAGTGTGAGATTTGAGGGTCCATGGGCACTAGCCCCATTCACTTCTAACTTTTCTTCTTCATTTTAATTAAAATCCAGGAGAATAGGGCAAGGCCGAACTTCCTTTGAAAAAAAAAAGTATAATCCGAAAAGTTTCCTGTTTTTAATTGAAAAGAGCAATATTGACTTTTCGACTGTATATACTTCAAATTTTTTTTTTTTCCTTTTGTTAAGATCGACAGAAGAGCCGGGCGGAGAGAGAGCCATGTGTTATTCCTAATTTCTTCATCGTACTACTTTTCTACGTTTCGGTTAGTCTCCCCATTGTGGATCTAAAGTGACACGTGTTGGAATAATGCGCATGCTCACTCGCCACAGATGATAAAAAGTCTTGGTCTTTTCGAATACATTGACTGAACTTCATCGTGAAGACAGCTTGCAATGTTCACGTCCTTTTACTGGTACCATATGCGGACGAGTCCTAGACTTCTACCTCCAAAGCTTCCCAACATGTATACGATCATAAAGGGCGTACTAGATTGAGGGAAATAAAGACAGTGTTGTCGACTTATACGAACTGCCCCACGCCGGTAATGTGCTGCACAGAGCAGTCCATAACTCTTCTCATGTAAGTATAACTATCGAGTTTCCTATGTACTGAGGATATCTTTCTCCGTACTTTCCGGTAAACAAATGAAGCAAAGGGACGAGATGCTTCTTCTATAAGTTCACATACTTTCGTGCTATGCGTACATATACAGTACGTTTTCGAATCACGTAGAAGTCTGCGGTATCTCAAGAAAAGGAAAATGTTGTTGCCTTCGACAAAGTTTGAGGTCTCCAGTAAAATATGCTGCGCAAGCGAAACAGCTTTTACACTTAGTATTCAGTTCACGACTAAAGTATGTTGTACAAGCAAAGACTATTCATGTAAAGTGCTTTGTGCTTTATGGATGCGGTATTTACCTTACGTAAAATTCGAATTTAAGTTAAATATATACGCAAAGAAAAATTGGTCTCACCGAATGCTTGACTCAGATAAATCAGATCTTTTGGCGGGCGCTGAAACGTCAGTGGGTTCCTATATTATCATGCTCTTATTTATCCGCATTCAGCTTAATGACCGATGATTTTTAAGATGCATGAAGTTTACTTCATTCTACAAAATTGGAGCCACTCCATTACACAAATGTGAACCCCATATTCGCACCGTGACATACATCAAAGCTATGGTGTCATTAAAATTATAATGGATATTGTTTTATTATTTCAACAAGTACAAGAAGTCCCCGGATACAACTTTATACACTTATGTGGATTATTGAGGGAGTGTCGGTAATAAATCTTCCTTATTGAAAATGGGACTAAGGCGAAGATGATCAGAAGGTACGGTATGCAGATAACTTAGCAGGACCACCAGAAAAGGCTCCATTAACAGAGGGAACACACAGAAGATATGTAGTTACGATCATGACTGCAGCCAGGAAGCTCCATCGATAAAACTCAATGATTGAAAAGGGGCAGCTTGGGCGTCTGTAAGCTGATGCGACCATGCTACGCGTCCGTTTTGGTTGGAACCTGGACCATAGCACTTGTACTCTCCATAAAACACAGTTCTGTCAAAAGAGAGTAACAAATCCAGTTACTATTCAGTAGTAAGTACCGGTGGACATATATGGGAGAAGAAGTTAGTGCAATTAGGCTAAAGAAAAGGTGGATAGACGACCTATCAAACAGTTTTTGAGAATGCATGAGCCGCGTTGTTCTAAACTCTGCGCATGCTTTGGGCACACACATTCAGAAACAGTGAACGATGTTTCATTCCTTATCATGATCGGACACTATGTAAAAGGTACGCAGGGCGGGGAGGAAGCTTTTCTTACTTCTCTCTTGACGGGTCACCCCAGTTGAACCAGCCTTGTGGAAGAATAACGTTTCCAAGGTAAGTGTAGGAGAAAACGACACGAGAGTACACTCCCCACGCACGGCCGAGATACAGAATTCCAGAGCCATCAACTCTACAATTGACAAAGGAGAATCCCGTGCTTGAGGATGCACTTGAGCGCTTCTGAGCCGTCAAGGAACCCGGGTTAATTGAAAGAGTGTGGAGCGTACATCCCTGCCAGAAACGAGATTCTCAATATGGTGCAATACACTTAGGAACGTATATTACTTTGAAAGACAAGTGTTCTGAAAGGGTGACATGAACTACATCACCATACATCACCTTATAGAGAGACTGACCATCACCAAAAATGAAGTCGATCGAGCCTTGAATAAAACAATTCTCGAAGTAGTGTCGGCCGTGGTTGTCGTAAAGTGTGTCCTGCGCACCCAGAAAATTGCAGTCGTAAAGAGCGGCTTTGTCGCCATTTATTCTAAACGCTACAGCTTGTCGTCCGACAGCACCAGGTGGAGGAGCAGGTGCAGAGTTCTAAAACGCAAAGCCAAACGGACCGTAGTTAATCACGGATTTAATGAGGACAGATGAACTGTAAGCGAAGGAGATCCACTTAGGTATAGCGTGCTACCTCAAAAGTGAGACCTCTGGCAATAAAGCCATCAGAATTGACGCCTACAGTTGCGCTGTCCTGTGTCTTGCCGCTGTCGGATTTTGTATCTCCCCAAGATATCCGAGTGACGTCCTTGCCAGCACCAAGAAATGTCACGTACGGCTTGCTCTTCGGGACGAAAACCTTCTCTCTGGATATACACAATACAATCATAAACGTGGCACTACCATTCGATATGTTTCAGTTTCAAATAACATGCTACGATATTAAATCATACCGGTACACTCCTGCTGCGATTTGGATGGTCATCCTTTGTGAATTTTTCTTCGGAATGCTGTCGACAGCAGCTTGTATGCTCGTGAATTGCGCACCACCACTTGGACTCACAGTGAGCACACCGCCTCCCGCCTTATTTGCTTGCAGCCATAAACCCGTTTCCTCCGACGTTGTCTTTGATTGATTCACTCTTTCCGCTACCCTCTGTATCCATGCCAAATATTCTCGTCGTTGATCCTCTAAACTAGAGGGATCTTCTACTGCCCCATTTGCAAACTGAACGCCTAACAGCGACAATAAAGTTACGATGTAAAAGAATGCGCCCATAGTCATCGATTTCTCTGATACAGAGATCCTCCAATTCGCAGAGGGTGGTCGATGAAATGGAGTTAATACGCTGCACTTATCTCTCCTTGCTCCACTCTATTACTATTACTCAGCTCTCACTCTCTCTCTCTCTCTCTCTCTCTCTCTCTCTCTCCAGATGTAAGTAGCTGTGATCAGCAATGCCCGCCTCCGTCCTTTTTAAAGGCGACGAAGTGCCAATCAAGTGCATGGGGATTCCTGGCTCTCCTTGACAGCCGTCAAACTTCATTATTGAGATAATCGTCCAAAGTAAGGGGTGTTTTCTCTTTATTCTAATTAATTTTCTATTTATAACAATAAACGGGGTATTATCAAAGAAACAAACTTCCCAGTACCACGCAGAGTAAGCGTATTGTGCGCTAGAATTTCTCATTCCTAGCATGCATGTATTGTACCACACTACGTCCTGTATAAAACGTTGCATATACTAAACAAAAGGGTATTATTGTGCAGATAAAACACTGCGGTAAAAGTGAACTATACGATGGACATTATATCTTAAATGGATATGTACCTTGGCGATAAAATTATCTAGTGACCTCTAAATGATTTTCCAAAAGACACTAAAAATGGGCTATATTTGATATAGCATATTCTTATTCCGCGTCCCCTATTTCTGGTAGTTTCTTCTACTTCTTTCTTAGTTTGTTTGGGCGGATGTCGAGTGGTGGAAACTTGAAGTCATGAGAGGAGCTTTAGGGAACAGTAAATTCACAACTCAAAATGCACATCAAGCAGGGATCGTTGATTCGTTGCTAGTAGCTAGCGTCTCGCGAGTCGCGATGCGCTACATAACAAGGAAAGCTGATACATGAAACCTCCGGAGCATGCGACAGAGTTCTAAGTCAACGAGATTCATTGCGAACAGACAAATGCCAGAAAACTCAAAATCGTGTGCGCTTCCCCGATCCGCTCATGGGTCGTCACTGCAGTCGTGGCCTGTGGACCGTCTGTGGGCCAAAGTTTGGCGTTGTGCGGCGAAGCTGTTCTTTCAAGTTGATCAGTCCAATCCCCATTCGAAAACCGTTTCGTAGGGGACCGCGGTTGGGCGCTGTGTGTTTTCCTACTCTCGCACGCTTTCGTTCTCAAGAAGCGGTAGGGTTATTTTGCGCGTCAGTTGTAGTCACAACTTCGTTAAACCTAGTCTTCGTTTGGGCCTCTGCTTATTAACTTCTGAAATTAGATGGGCATCTCCAAATGCTTGAACCTGTACTACAATATTCAGATTACAAAACCTATATTTGGTGTCTCCTCCTCCGAGGCTTGTGGCTGTAGATCTGGAAATTCCTGTGACTTGTCTATAGAAAAGTCATTGACCTGGGCCATGATTAAGCAAGCTTCTATTGAAATTTTCTAGTAATGGCCATCTGCAGTAGCCGGCTTAATTCCACAGAAGACCCCCATTCCAGCTGTCAAATCCGTCGTCCACGATACTATCAAGAATTTCTTGTTCATGATGTCCTCCTTCCAAAACGCAGGGTCCTAGACGTGGGGATCACGATTCACGATCCGGAGGACTTTTTTCACTTTCCGTTTCTGGGGAGGGGAGTGCCTTGGTCTCTCGTAATGATGCGTTTCTAATCGTGTTGCATTGTTCTCAGATCTTTTATTAGACTCTATCAAATTTTACGGAGTCGTCACAAGCAGTCGATTAAGATCATCTTCTTCTCTCACAGATAAGTGGGATGTAAGGACATCATCTTCTCCCTGTATCTGGATATATGCGATCATCTTCTTCGTCTGATTTATATATGCACACGCTGGAAGTGAAGCTACAACGAATCGGAAATATATACACGATCCTCATCAGGGAGAGGCTCTCTTTACATCGTCCAGATGCGGGTGGGCAGATATAAACTTACAGTTCCATATAGATACATCGAATCCAAGGGAGATTAAATCCGGAGCTTCCTTCCAGAGAATTTAAGTCATTAGCCACCAGGCCATGCAAACTCGACACAAATAAAAATGTTATTTTTGCAGTATTTGTTTCTCCAACCAAAGATGGCTATGAGATTCCAAAATCAGGGAGAGGACCTTCCGTATCGCAGGGCTTATTTAGGCATCGTCTCATCACACTAGAGAGTTTTACTAGGCAGTGCATTGGATGCCCTGATAATGCTTCTTGCTTGAGTTCGGAATATGTGCTAAGACGAGCCCATTCCAACTCTTTCCAATCCGTCGTGCTTGAGAGCAATAAACAAATAGATCCGAGAAACACTTTATGTTGCGTTTTTCGTCTTGTACAAAACACACCTCTCCACGTCCCATAGCCGAGTTGGTTGATCTTTGGCCTTTTGAGGCGGAGGAGTTGGTTGATCTTTGGCCTTCTGAGGCGGAGGTCTTGGGTTCAAGCCCCAGGCTATACATGTATGGCTTTGATCAGGTAAACCAATTGTAATGTTGTAACCTTGTCTAACCTTTGCTTTCTGAGATATGGGGAGTCCTGCGAATACTATGCCCATTAATTCGTACAATTGCACTTTCAAAGTTAAAGCTCTAGGAATAAGTTTCAGATGAGATAAGAAACAACAAGTGTTCGTTCAGATTATGATCGAGGAATAGATTTCGGATGGAATAAGAAGCAACAAGTGTTCGTTCGATACTCATAATCTGGGAACCCACTCTGGTAAAGTTATCAACACATTATCGGAATAATCTCTCCACAATCTATCCCCTTTTTGCATTATTTTCTTTATATTATTTGTTATCGTATGACCACTAGAGAAGTCTTCACTATAAGATCCAAATAGGGTCTTAGTCTAATATGACTTGAGCAATTCTATTTAGGGTTGATATTGGAGAACCTTATGTTTTCACAAAGATTCAAAAACAATCGGTAACTTTGTACAGTTTTAATGAATATACAATTAGGAATTATAGTTTTATTCGCTCTACCTTTTCCTTTTTTGAAGGCTTAGGCGTCTAGACCTACGTGTAGGATGGCCAAACAGGTAGGAGTTTTAATGAATATACAATTAGGAATTATAGTTTTATTCGCTCTACCTTTTCCTTTTTTGAAGGCTTAGGCGTCTAGACCTACGTGTAGGATGGCCAAACAGGTAGGAGTATGCAGATATCGCGTAAGAACAATCTAAATACTTGAATTTTATTAAAGGCGTGCTGAGTACAACAGAAAATAGAAGTACGAAAAATGAATAATTATTGGTATTTTCTATCGTGGATTTTATTAGACCTTGCATTTTCTAGGTCCAATGCTAGTGGATCTTAAAGTGCCCTTTTTGATGTAAGGAGGACAAGAAGAATTCGGATGATTTGGTGGTTGTATTTTCTAATTGGGAACATGCTCGATTATAAACACATAGGTGTATAGAGAGGAACTTGCCATGTGACAAGCATGCACCACGACCACCTATGGCAACGGATTTACTAGCCAGAGAGAGCGAGAGAGAGAGAGAGAACTATTCTGCCTTTCAGGGCAGTGAGCTCTTTTAAAAAAGCTCCTATGTGTCGTGACCTCTTTCTCCATCACTTCTGACAAGAAGTTCGATCCATAGCGCAGATTTTGCTTTGGTATTCCATCGTGCGCAAGGAAGACGTCACATGCAATTTTTTTTTTTTTTTTTTTTTTTGTTTTTTTGTATTTTTGTTTCGGAACCAGTTTGTAGTGTCACATTGGTGACGCTCGCCGTGCGCCCCACGTGAGGGCAAGCAAGCCCAACGTGGCAAATGCATTATGAACGCCTCGAATACGTGCTACATCCTCGGATATGGATGAAGTCTCACACGTGGCATTGCTCAGCCCAGAATCCATGGCAGCCCACCCACCGTCTATCGCCCAGAGAGAGAGAGTCTTATGAGAAGCCAGCATGAGGAGCTCCTATCCGAGACTCTTAGTTTTCTAGTTTTTTATCTATTATTGCTTTAGCGGAGAACTAATGTACCCAAAGATGTAAGAAGAGAGATTTGATTCCTTCAAAGAAGATAAATTGTTCCTAAAAGAACGAAGAAAAACAAATCAATTGTTGTTTGTATTGAGAAACTCACTTGAGTATCAATAAGAAAAGTTTCCTTTTGAGATGTCCCTTCTTTTTTCTTTCTTTATTTTCCTTTTTGCAGGAAGAAAAGGAAAGCAAGCATCGATCGAACATTATAAATGTAAATGCATGAGGGATACATTTCCGAGCCTAATATACTCCAACTGAAGTGTGAAAAGATTAATTGGAGATATTATTTAGTTAGCAATGCCCAATTCCAATCCGATCCCCTTGAGTTGACCTTCTTACCGTTTCTCTACTCATATTTGAAAAACTTTGACTAATTTTGTTCTTCTCCTTGAGTGTTAGGTATAGATGATCTATAGTGAATACGTAAAAGATAAGTGACCCATTACGGTTATAGGCATAAATACAAGTGGGGGTGGAAAAACCTCCTAAAGAGGGAAAAAAGTGTTGGAGTGGTCCTAAGTGTGTTCACACACATTACTACTGACATATATCAACAAATTGCCCTAGGGATTGATGCCTGAACAAGGACCTTGCACTCACGTATAAGGAAGTGCCAAGGTATGTGGAAAGAGATCAATTCACAAAAGGAAATAAGCCCAAAGCTTTGCAAAAAGCTTCAAAGTTCTCTGTATGCAATGCCTTGTTGAAAAGTTCTAAAATGTTCTCCTATGTTGGCATATATGCAAAATTGATAGCTCCAGTAGAGAAGCTCTCCCTCACATAATGATAATGTGCCTTAATGTGCTTTGTGCGGGCATGGAACACAAGGTTTCTTGCAAATACACTCTAACTATCAGTGAAGATGGTTGTGGCAGAAGACTAACCAACATCCAAATCAGCCATAAGACATCCGAGCCACGCACTCAACATATGCTCTGAAAAGATGCCCTATACTCAACCTCATAACTAGAAGTGGCCATAGTAGGCTACTTATTACTCAACCAAGATATGCATGAGCTACCAAGAATGAAGCGAAAACCACACATGAGTTGCAAGGGAATGAAAATTATGATCACCACCACTTGCTAGAGAGATGACTCTCGTCTTAACCATCTCCCTCTATATATAGCTTTTGAAGGGCTTTGGTGTGCAGAACAAGAGGAGCAAGGAGGAGATGGAGTGAGAGAGAGGAGAGGAGAGACATGCACATATGCATAGGAGCCTTAAACCCACATAATGATCTCTTTTGAGGCAATGCTCTATAAATGATGTATATATATATGAAGATAGGGGTAAGGTAATTTAGGGCAAATATCCTTTTTGCCTACAGTCAAATCATGTAAAGAACAGGTACCATTCTTCATAATAGCATCATATTTTGATTGCATAGCAACCATCGGATTTTTTGAATTTTGTGATTCATCAAAAGAAATAGGCTCATTCTCACTACAAAGACCCGAGGCAGCCATGTCTTAGCAATCTCGTGCAAAAGAAGAACTATGAAAGTCTAAACAAGTACAACATGACAAAGCTGCATCGATTTTACTATCTTGCAAAGTCTGCACCAACCATTTAGGTATATTTTTTGCCTCCTCTTTGTCAGCCCTATCTTGAACAAGTGCATCATGTAATTATGCATCCAAAATGGAATGATCTGCATCATCATGCGGAACCTATAAAGGTTGAGAAATTTCTTCATTTGGACAACACTTTACTATACACCTATAAAAAGAGGTAGCAAAGTGTCATACACATGTCCAGAGCTAACTAAAGTCTCCTTGGTACATGAACATAATGGCTGAATTGCATCTTCTAGAAAAACAAGATAACGATTGTGTTTATTCTATCAATGCTATAGCAATAGACTTTTCTTTAAAAAATGTACACAACAAAAATACATCTCATTGCTTTATCATCCAATTTTCTGTGTTGTTTTTCAGGCACTAATGCATATGCCAAACAACCAAAGGAAGATAGATGAGCACCAGATGTCTTGTGACCATGCCAAGTGTAACAAAGTAAGTCGTTGATATAAGGTTCTGATCAGTTCACATAGATTTGAAATCAGATGCCATTTGGTCATGTGTGTATGACAAAAGAACTTGAGACTAGAATTACTAGAAGGTAATGTGCTCTTCTAAACAAGTGATCCACTTAGACAAGTGGTTATGTCTCAAGGGTGTGAAAGAGTAGTTCTTCGGTTCAATCCCCATAGGGTACATGGGGAGATTATATTTCCCAAAGAGACCTAGAACTTCTAGAAGCATCCAGTTTAGTTAACTCAAGTTAATTGGGACACTGGTGCACATGCAGTTATGGTTGACACATTGATGGTTAGAATCCATGTTTGCAAAAAGGTAGTAGCCTAGAGAGATCTATATAAGGAGGCAATTGGTTGGGAGTTTTGGTGCAATTAGGTGGCCTTAGTACTTGGCTAATCTGTTGACAGTCAAGGTCAAGCACAAGCATAGAAGCACATCAAGGAAGTGGACACACAAGAAGAAGGAGCAAGTAGGGAGCTCCAAGAAGCACCTATCAAATTTTCAGAAGAAATCCCTAAAAAAATAATGATTTTTATCACTAAAAACCACTGTAAATACCATTTTTAATTTTTCCAACTCCATTTTGTTCAAGGGAGTCCTCAAGCTTGAGGAGTATTAGAACTATCATTCTACCAATTTTCATAATTTTAGACTCCGTTTGAGCTCCCAAATAAGCCCTAGAACCTAATTTTTAACTAGACCCGACACTAGGTCTGGATAGGGCCAAAACCACTCAAAAAACTATAAAAAGGGCTGGAGAGCTCATTTTTGAGGTTATCTTGTGGTAGATTTGCGCTTTGTAAGAGATTTCTTTTGTAATCAAAGCTTTCCATTGCTCCACTCTTTGCTCTTACCTTGTGCACCTGTGTGTGTATGTGTGTGCATGCTCGTGTGCTTTCACTCACGCACTTGTGCCATCACTTGCTCATAGTCTTCATACTAGTCCTCACGTCTCCGCAGATTGACATTTATGAGGTGAAGCTCCTCTCATTGGTACTTGCCATTGTGCTAGAGTGACACCAAATTTGGCGCCGTTGCCAGGGAGAGAGCTTGGAGGATGAGCGTGTGATGGTAAGACGTAGAGTAGCGATGTTGGAAGGTAAAAAAATCATCATTTTTAGTTCAATTTTTGAGTTTTTCTTCTCCTTCATCTGCATCATCATCACCATCTCCACCCACCTTCATCTTCTCAGTTTTTTCCATTTCTAGAGTACATTCACCTTGTTTTTCATTTGTGGCTACAAGCAAGAAGCTTAGAAGGGGTTCAGAGCTGAAACACTGGAGAAATACTACCATAATACCCAAAAAAGTGAGTGATCAATCTCGAACATGATAAGACCTGTGCGAAGTGTCATGAGTGTGATATCGCGGGTTTGAAGAGAGATTTTGCATCTATAGACACATAGGAGTGACAAGGAGGACACAAGATACTCATATTTGCAAAAATGTTTGAGTTTGGACTCCAAAAAAGTCAAGTGTTGTGACCTTCGAGTGTCGTGATATTTGTGACCTCCAAGTGACGCGATATCTATGACCTCCAAGTGTCGTGATATCTGTGACCTCCTAGTGTCATGATATCTGCCATATCCAAGTGTCATGACACCTTGGTGTTGTGAAGAGCAATGGACACCTCATTGTGATGAGGAGGGTTATGATATTCCTATGTTCATGTGTCAGCCCTTGCTAGAAGAATGTGACCCTAGTGATGTCATAGAGGAAGAAGAAAACGACGATGATCTAGAGGCCATTGTGATAGATATTTGCTTCAATTTAGAGAAGCAATATCTAGAAGATAAAGGAGTATTTACCCAAAAAGAAGAAGAACCTCTCACAAGTATTAAAACCATAAATTCAAAGGATGGTAGTGAAGGAGGTCAAAAGAAAAAGAAATGAAAAGCAATGAAACAAGAAGAGGAGGAATCATTGTTCGAGAAACTAGAAAATTTCAAGAAATATGAAGTTGAAGACCGAAAAATTTTGGTACGAATGCCTAAGAGAGAGGCCATCATAGGAGAAGCATATGATAACAAAGAAAAGACCAAAAACATTGTAGTAACCATTGAAGGAAATGAAGAGAGATGTACATATATAGGAGATGACCTAAGTGCAAAAGAAGAAGCAGAGCTTGTAGCTCTATTAAGGGAATATAGGGATGTGTTTGCATGGCACTATAGAGACTTGAAGGGGTTAGATCCTAGAATTTGCTCTCACACTATCCCCATGACCGCTGATGCCAAGCCCACCAAACAGAAGCCCTACACATATAATGATACTTATGCAGCTAAAATCAAAGAAGAAATTGATAGGCTGATTGAAGCTAGATTTATCTATGAGATTGAGCATACTGAATGGGTGTCCCCCATTGTGGTGGTGCCCAAGAAGAATGGAAAGTTGCGAGTGTGCATTAACCTTAAAAACGTTAATGCTGCTACGATTCAAGATAGTTATCCACTTCCAATCACTGAACATCTATTGGAGCGTGTTGCAAGCAAGGAAGTGTATAGCTTCCTTGATGAATTTTCAAGCTAGAACCAAGTAGCCATTGCCCCAAAAGATCAACGCAAAACAGCTTTTGCCATAGAGTGGGGAATCTTTGCATTCTACATGATGCAATTTGGGCTCACCAATGCACCTACAACATTCCAAAGACTCATGTGTCATGTCTTCAAAGAGTTTTTGCGAAAGAGCTTAGAAGTATATGTGGATGATTCATGTGCTCATTCTCAAGAAAATAGATACCACATCCCTGAGCTCAAACAGATCTTCAACAAGTGCAGAGAATATCAAGTTTTTCGGAACCTAGAGAAGGGTGTGTTCATGGTACGGCAAGGTAAGATCTTAGGTCACATTGTTTCTGAGAACGGAATATCAACAGATGAGGATAAAGTAAGAGCCATAGCGGAGTTGCCAAGACCAAGGAATGTTAAAGAGGTACAAGCCTTTATGGGCCATTGTGGATATTATCTCAGGTTCATTCAAATGTATGCAATCATAGCTAAACCTTTTTATGCCATCTTGACACATTTTCAGTGGAACAATGAATGTGAAAAATCCTTCAATGAGCTAAAGAGATGTTTGTGCACAGCACAAATACCGACCACTCCTCATTGGAATAAATTATTCCATGTCCATGTAGATGCATCCAATCATGCAATAGGATGTGTGCTAGCACAACCTATAGGTGAAGGAAACCTAGATTTACCGATAGCATATGCTAGTAGGCAATTAAATGCGGCTGAATGAAACTATACTACAACCGAGAGAGAGGGCTTAGGCATGGTGTATGCTGTGAAAAATTTTAGACACTACCTATTGGCCAATAAGTTCAAGTTTTTCAATGATCATCAAGCTTTATTATATTTGGTCAATAAATCTTGCAATACAGGACACTTAGTACGATGGTTTCTCTTACTAATGGAATACTACTTTGAAGTGGTTGTTAGGAAAGGTAGAACCCACCTCAAGGCAGACCATCTTTCTCGCATCACTTCAAGCGAGTCACCACAAGGAGTGTCTGATGAATTTCCTGATGCTTATCTGTTCAATTTAGAAGTTGTTCCTAAATGGGCAAATAAGTTGGTACCTATCCTTACCTTCGGACCAACAAATAAGAACGTAAAAAGAAACAAAGAAGAAATTATAAGATCACAAAAATATTAAGTATTGGTAGGAAGCATGTACAAACAAGGTACAGAGGGTGTATTAGCTTTTTGTGTTGAGGACAATGAACATAGTAGTTGGTTGCAACAAGCCCATGAAGGATTGCTAGGAAGTCACTATTCTAAACAATGAACATTGCAAAATCTACAACATTTAGGAGTGTACTGGCCTAGTATGGATAAAGAAATACATGAGTGGATCAAGAATTGTCCAGTGTGTCAGAAGAGACCAGAAGTGGAGCATGCGACTCTTTATCACGTATCATTAATTCCATATTAGAGTTCTCCATTGGTAGAATTCATGAGATTGGGAACACTACCCAATGAGGCTAGTCTTGCAAGAAAATGAAGCATGGAAGAAGAGGCTCAAGACTATGCCTTGGTAGGAGACAACCTATACAAAAGAGGAAAAGATGGTTATCTAAGATTGTGTGTTCATGAATCAGACTACTTGAAAGTTTTAGAAACTACACATAGTAGTGTTGCACGTGGACACTTTGGTCCTGACCCGGTAATTAAGACTATTCTATTCTCAAGACTTTGGTGGCCCACTCTTCATATGGATGCACATACTTATGTGAAGAAATTTGACACATGCCAATGTTCACAATATCCGATAAGAAACGATGAGATGCCTTTGAGACCAATGATGGGAGGACGTGCATTCTTGAAGTGGGGAATATAATTTGTTGGTCCTATTAAGCCCCCATCTAGAAACTCCCATGCTGAATACATTATTGTTGCCACAGATTACCTTACCAAGTGGGTAGAAGTGAAAGCCACAACAAAGAATGATGCTCAAACGACGGCTAAGTTCTTATTTGAGAACGTGTTCACCAGATATGGGTTACCAATTGAGTTAGTAAGTGAGAGAGGTACGCACTTCTTGAATGAAGTTGTTGAAAACCTTCTCCAAGAATTCTTAGTGATACATAAGAAGTCAGCCCCCTATCATCCAAAAGCTAACGGACAAGCCGAGAGCACGAATAAGATCCTATGTAATGTATTGACAAAACTCGTAAATAATAAATGATGTGATTGGGACAAACAGCTTCATCATGTTGTTTGGGCATATGGAGTTGCCTACAAAATGGTACTCAATGCCACACCATTTCAGATGGTCTTTGGACAGAATGCTCTACTATCGTTGGACTTCATAATCCCAGCCTTAAAAGTAGCACAAGATCATGAGTGGAATGGACATGAATTGTCCTCTAGGATCTTTGATCTAGAACGCTTAGGTGAGATGAGGTTACGAGCGGCAACAGGCATCTATGCTCCAAAGAAGGGACAAAAGGCATACTTTGATGCACACATCAAAGATAAAGGATTGAACGAGGGAGACCTAGTGCTGGTTTATATGCTAAAGCAAGATGGCCAAAAATTGGAGAAAGGAGGATATGGACCCATGATAATTAATAGAATCTCCACTAGTGGTGCAGTTCAATTGGCCACTTTAGAAGGTGATATCTTCTCAAACTATATCAGTGGTTGTCGAGTCAAGTTATATCAAGAAGCTCCTATAGAGGATATGCTAATGAGACTCAACACTACTAAGAAGCGAAAAGAAGAGCAGTTAAGGGTTAGAGAAGAAGCACAAGTAGAGGCTAGAGAGCGCATCCGAAGAAATATGTTAAGGCAACTAGGCCTAGATGTCAACCCAAAAGCCCCAAAATATCACATGGATATGTGCCAAAAATCGGGTACAATTACTTCTCAAATCATTCATCCACATCCCTTTGTGACCATAGAGGTAGGAAGAGGAAAGAGTGTAAGGACTCTGAGAGCCTTGGTTGACTCAGGTGCTGCAACTAGTGCAATTAGGCTTTCATACTGCCAAGACCTACAATTGAACATCAAGCCCATAGAAGCCTATCTCATAGGTTTGGGAGGTGTGGAAACCCCTTGTTTGGGCAAGGTGGAACTTCCCATCTACCTTCACGATGTTCCAATAAAAGTCAAAATGCTAGTATGTCACGATGAGGACCTTAGAGATCCACTTGTCTTGGGTCAAGATTGGATTTACGACCATGCCGTCAACTTGAACCTAAGAAGTCAACTTCTTCAAGTTTGGATACAGGAACAATGCATTACATTAGAATTAGAGAATGGCATGCTCAAAAATCCAGATGTCACACATTCTCTTAGTTCTTCTAAGACTCATCTTAGCAAAAATGATGTTGTAGGTGTCAAAAGCTCTATGTTCTAGAAGAACTCAATCATGGAAGAACAGGCTCAAAGACAAGCAGACTCCTCCTCTTGCTCAAAGACTAAAGCAGTCACCACAACTCAACCAAAGGAGCAAGTAAAATAGCCCAAGAGAACCGCTATATCAAATAGAAAGACAAAATTATAGAAGAAAGAAACTCCATGCATGAAGCAGATCTAGGTTAGAAAAGGAGAGCAACCACCAAATTTGCCACAACAATTTCCATCCAAGCAGCCTAATCACGCCAGAAGAAGCACCAAGAAACAAGGACAAGCTCAACAACAAAGTCTCCGACAAATGTGGGTACTGAAGCAATCGATGAAGGCTGACCACAATGACGTACACATTTGGGTACATAAGAAATTAGTGGCAGCTCAACAAGGGTGATTACACATGTGGGTTCCAAAGAACTCTTACATGCACAAAGGCAAAAGCATCAGTCACACCCACAAAACCAAAGAGCCAACCACGAGGAATAAAAAATTCAAGCAACCATCCAGAGATGAAGAAGCCAAAGTTGATCTCTACACAGTCAAACACTATTCTCCAATGGATCCCTAAAGGGAGGAATGGTCAGTTGTCATTTAACCATCCACTTATCACAACATGTCAACATCGAGTGTCTACCTCCAACAATGACTGCATCAACGTCCACCATCAACATTGAGAGCCTCGACATGCAACAACCATGTGCCTTTGGCATAATCTTGTCTTTTGCACCATTCAAGTCATGCATTTCCAAATTATGCATTAATATAGGGCCTCCTTACACGACCGTGCATAGACACAATTGAGAATCCTAGGCACATGATACACATCTGACATATGTAAAATATTTTATTGATGCTAACACCTTTCTTCTTGTTTTATTCCATTGTGGATCATCTAGAAAAAAGAAAAAAAAAAGAGAAAATAGACGAGAAGAAGAAATAGGACCAGGCGATCCAAGAATCTCATTAGTGGATCATCAACAAGGACATCCATCTACAACGAAGGACAAACGCATGGTCAATCACCATGATGGGAGTACAACACGAAGAGATGACTATTGACAGACCTTTCACCATGATAAGAATTGTATGCTCCAACAATATAACCATGATAGATTAGGAAACCTCTTTGTCACCATACCCTTGAGCATTTTTCTCAAGACCCCATTTGTTGCACCATACTTCTTTTAATGCATTTCCCAAGTATGCATACATAGGGCCACATTACAAGGCCGTGCACAAGGCACATCTTTTGTTCAACCCATGCACTAATGCACTTACCCGTCATCCATTATGGGCTACAAGTACTTAGCATAAAGAAATATGAAAGCCATGTTTGGAAGATCTAGAGGACATCCAAACTACAACATCAGAACCTATGGAATAATTCACAGTTGACAACTGCTCAAAATCAACATTGACAACTTCCTTTGAGCAACAAACAATTTTTGGGGACACTCTTAAATACACCATCATGCGATAATCCAAGGCAGAAGTGCATATACAGGAAATAATGCTTGCAAAGGATCACATAGGACAGGAATAACTCAACAATCGACCATGTTACATTTGGAAGATGGACAGCTCTTATTGATACATAAGGGACACTGCCTCTCAAAGTACTACATGCAACAACCACTTCAACAAGGGTCTGTCAGGGACGACAGAATCTAGAGGGGGGGAGTGTTGATAGTCAAGGTAAAGCACCAGCATAGAAGCACATCAAGGAAGTAGACACACAAGAATAAGGAGCAAGTAGGGAGCTCCAAGAAGCACCTGTCAAATTTTCAGAAGAAATCGCTATAAAAATACTGATTTTTATTACTAAAAACCATTGTAAATACCATTTTTCATTTTTTCAACTCGATTTTGCTCAAGCGGAGGAGTCCTCAAGCTTGAGGAATATATTAGAACTATCATCCTACCCATTTTCATGATCTGTGGACTCCGTTTGAGCCCCCAAATAAGCCCTGGAACCTAATTTTTAACTAGATCGGACACTAGGTCTGGAGAGGGCCAAAACCACTCAAAAAACTATAAAAAGGACTGGAGAGCTCATTTTTGAGGTTAACTTGTGGTGGGTTTGAGCTTTGTAAGAGATTTCTTTTGTCATCGAAGCTTTCCATTGCTCCACTCTTTGCTCTTACCTTATGCACGTGTGTTTGTATGTGTGTGCATGCTTGTGTGCTTTCACCCACGCACTTGTGCCATCACTTGCTCATAGACTTCATACTAGTCCTCACGTCTCCATGTATTTACATTTAGGAGGTGAAGCTCCTCACATTGGTACTTGCCATTGTGCTAGAGTGACATAATCACTCAAGGCTACACATCATTTTCTCTCTTCACAAGAAAGAACTTCATGTGAACCTATGCTAGTCATTTTGGGCATAGTTACTTTGGATAAATGTAAAAGCAAAGATAATGAGGAATCTCATGAAGCTAGCTGACCTATGACTCATGTGTTAGGAAGAATCGCTTAAAATCATCCCAAAAGTGTAGGAACACTTTTAGGTGAGGGAAAATTCAAATTCAAACTTAGAACATGTTTATAAATACACATACAGAGGCATTGAGAAACTTTAGTGAGCATACATTGAGCTCACACTACCTATGTGTAGTCTGCTACACTTCCCTTGTTTCATATGTTCATTAGCATAACATTTTGATACATTTCTTCAAGTATATCTTTTTCTATTGTTCTCTGTTGCATCTTCATCATTACAATGCCTTTGTAGAATCAATTTTTGTGCATGTGCTCACTCATTTGCATCACTTTAACTTGGATTAGTTAGATTAAAGTATCTACTACTTGTATATAAAATTTAATTGCATTTGGTCAACAAGATCTTGCAATATGCATCACAAGATGTGATTGTGTGTGCACACCTTCTAGATCCCGAAATGATAGGATGACCCCCTCACTTGTTAGAATCTTTTCTCAGTGTATGGTGTGGCTAATTTGATGAAATAACTTGATTTAGTTATCTAGACACTCCAATAAGATGTGTGCAAAAACTCTATAGTCGATTCATACTAGGTTGTGATCCCCAAAATAGAAGATTTCTTTGCATCCTTGCATATGCAAGTTATCTCTTTTGATGCAAACATTTGGGAATGATGGTGCAAATCATTAACTGCTTCCAAGTGCATTACCATGAAGCTAAAGGAGTCTATTTAGCATCCCTAGAGTTGACTTGGCAGGTGTAGAGCAAGCGTTGTACAGTAGCTCATCTTTTCAAACCTATCCTATCCATCTCCTCATAATGGTAATAGAGTAGCAACAAATCAACATGGGAGATGGATTCCCTTCATCCATAAAAAAATTGGATCGAGGTAACTACTCTGCTTGGTCACTTGGAATGGAAGCTTAACTTCAAGGGAGAAACCTTTTTGGTTACATATCTGGAGATGAGATGATGCCAATCCTTAGAAACAAAGGTCTAATCCTCAGATGGATTCCCTTCATCCATAAAAAAATTGGATCGAGGTAACTACTCAGCTTGGTCGCTTAGAATGGAAGCTTAACTTCAAGGAAGAAACCTCTTTGGTTACATATCCAGAGATGAGATGATGCCAATCCTTAGATTCCAATCCTCAGAAACTCAAGAAGAACAAGATTAACCACATGGTGTTCAAAGGATGCTCTAGCAAGGTCATAATACTTAACTCAATCTCTGATTTTTTACTTACACATGTCAAGAGTTGCAAGACTTCATAGGAGAATTGGAATGCTCTTGAAGCATTCTTCTTAGCAAGTACCAAGGCAAGGAAGAATCAACTATGGATGGAGTTTAACACACTCAAGAAGATGCCCAAGAAAAGTGTGACTAATTTTGTCACCAAGATAAAGGACATAGTAGAACAACGTGGAAGCATTGGAGAGATCATTGGTAAAGAGGAGATAGTAAGGCAAGTGATCAATGGAGTAAACGGAGATGACAAATGGGAAGCTTTCACCATGGCCATGGACCTCTACATGGACATGCAAGTTCTTGACTTTGACACCCTCATGGGACAATTGATCACACATGAGACAAAGCTTATGAAGAATGGATACAACTCAAATTTAGAGTTTTGTTTTAACATCAACCGGTCTAGGAAATAATAATTCAAATGTAGATGGAGGTAAGAATACTATTGAATGAAGCTTCTTTAGACATAAAGATGAAATGAAACTAGATTAATGATAGATTTCCTAAACAAAGCTATAAGATACTTGTTCATAAAATGATATCCTATACAAACTAAACAATATATTTTCAGCTAACTAGATTCTTTCCACACTTCAAATCTTCAGTTCGTCATCAACAAGGCTGCATTTCATCTAAAAAATCACATGAGCTTGTGAGTACATACTCCCTCTTTATATAGATGAGAGTAGCCCACCATAGCCCACATTTTTCCTTAGATAACTGATCCATGCAGCCTACATTAATTCCTCTTTAACTCAACAACACTTCAACAAGAATTTAGGCATGGAAAATTCTCTTTTTGATTTTACCAAAAAACCATTCAATTAAATATTTACTCGACCATAGAATTTAGATTTAAATACAACCTTTCAATTCCTTTTTATTTATTTAATTACTTTAGAATAAATACAAACCTTTAGAATAAATTAAATTAAATCCATCAATAAATTTAATTATTACTATAACCTTAATGAAAATAATAACAATTAATAATTAACATAATTGTTTTATTTGAAATAATTTGCTAAGGTTCCATTTTTTATATTTACCCTATTTATTAACTCATTTATAGACTAAAATCTACTTTATTAATCTCTTAACCATAGGTTTACCCTTCAACTGACTTCAAACCATGATTATTAACCCCAATTAATCCATAAACTAATCTTCTAACCTTCCATAACCCTCTAGATCTGAAAAATTACCCTTAATTAACCTTGAAATTAAGCTATAACCCAATAAAACATGGTCAAAACCTATAATTGATCCTTAAATACCCTTGCATTTACTTTCAAAACATAGACAAACCCTTAACTAACCCTTGATTTTTCATCTTTATCCTTAATAATATTAGAAAACACCTAGATAAATACTTTCCCATCTTGATATTGATCATCAAACTTCTTATCCTGAAAAAATTAAAAGCAAAGATTAGTCAAAATTATCATATTTTAACCAAACTTATACCAATCAATTAATCTTTTAATTTTAGTAAAATTTTAAGAGTAATAAATTCTTTCCGACATCTGCCCCCACTAAACCTACACATCGTCCCGATGGGCCAACCAGTAGATTCAAGTGGAACATATCAAATTCTTTTGAAAATAAGTTTTAAATTTTTCAAAGTTTTATTTTATCATGCATTCATACTTTGAGCAATTAAAAAGATTAGCACAAATCATCTAAAAAAACAAAGTAGACATAAGTCATATAAATATCATGTTATATCTATGAATCCACATTAAAATAAGCATTTACAAGAATAAATCGTAAGAGTCATACTCCTTCTGTTCATGAAACTTGCTCAAAATAAGTAACTTATCCTTCATAACAACATATACCAAAACTTTGTTCATTAGGTAATAGAATTATATGCCTCCTACTTTTATTTCCTATGGTCTAATTCTCTATTCATTGCTTTTTTTTTCATATCATTTTTCTTACTTTATTACTTCATCCCAACTCAGCTTTTTATTTATTTTTCACAAATCGGCCTATACAGAAATTGGGTGCGACTCTTGGACTTGTCCACCCAGCCAAGTTTATTCCACTTGTCTGCCAACCAGGCATAGCACATGACAAAACTATGTCAGTCCTACATGAAATCGACGTCAGCTCCTGGCTCTGATCGCCCGACCAGAGTAACTCCACCCACCTACCGACCCATGGAGGTGCATGACAACATAATGGTTAGGCCTATGATGAAACTAGCGTCAGCTTGTGGCCTTGATCACCCGAACAAGGTTGTTCCACCCGCCTACTAGCCCAACATAGCACACCAACTACAAACACATACATATATGAAAATTGGGTATGAAGTTTTATTTTTTTAATTCATTTAGAGGTCAGATCTCATAAGGAATAAATAGCAAGATATAAAAAATCCCACATACTAATGGATAAAATTTTCAGCATATACATGTATTCATAATAAGGCTACCTTTTCTTCCACAAGCTTCCAATTCCAAAATTTCTATTTAACTATCTGACTCAGTTCATATAAATACAGTTTTCATGCTTCAATCATAAATATATCAGATATTTTAACTTCTTAAATTCTACTTGATTTTTTTAAATAAATTTGAACATATCCTTTTAATACATGCACTAATGCTATGCATATACACAAAAAATCAAAGAATCTTTAATCAAAACTGTTTCACCTATTTTAAATAAATATTTTAATCTTCATCTTCATCTTCATCAGCATCATCATCAGCATCATCATCAGCATCAATCTCATCAATCTCATATTATTCATTATTTCTCTTCTTAAACAATTTGTCTTTTCCCTGCAATCAAATTCTTCAACAAAGAACCACCAAAATCTCTAAGTTTAAATGTACTATTATTAAATACAGTTACAACTACATACGGACCAAACCATCTTTTAATTAATTTCTTCCTAGCATCATATTGTGTATCAAAAGTACTATCATAAACTAATACCCAATCATCTACTTCTATAGTACAAGGCCTAAGTCTATGTTTTTTATCAAAATAGATTTTATTTTTAAGACGTGATTCTCTAACTTTTTCTATAGCTTCTTCAATCATTTTATTTCCTAAATTTAACTGCATAATCCTAAGAGAAATCAGATCTTCACGAGTCATCTCATTATTCCCCGGAAGTGTCGTCCATGAAATAATCTCGGTCTGGATAGGAAAAATTGGCTTCTGATAGTACATTAGTTCTGCAGGCATAAATCCTGTAGATCTAGTATACGTCATCATGTCTGCCCATAGTGCCAAAGGAAGGAATCTAGGCCATTGTGTTGTATCACCATTGCAGGCCTTAGAAATTGCCTTCACAATAGAGGGATGACCCTGCTCAATCTTACCATTAGACTCTGGATTATAAGCAGTAGTGAGAAAGAGACCAACCCCTGCTAGTCAAAGAATTCTCTAGCCTCTCTAGCATCTAACCCACCCCTATTTGCTACTATCTTTTCTACGGAGCCAAATCTACTAATAACTTCTTCTAACAAAAATTTACATATGTTATAAGTAGTTTTAGTACGAAGAGCTCTACCCTCTACATGATTAGTCAAGTCTTCCCTAGCTAAAACTATATATCTCATCCTATCTAAACCTTTAGGCATGGTCACTAAATCAAATACGCACTTGTAATGAATACAAGGAGGATAGGTAGGGTGCAGAGGTTCTCTATGTCTAACTGACGAATGTACCTGACAAGTAGTACAAGAACTTACAAAGTCACGCATATTCACATACATACCCGGCCACCAATCAGATTCTCTAATTTTATCATAATTCGCATAGAAGCCTTTATGTCCTGCCCAAAGATTTTCATGCATATCTATCATAACTCTATTTTGAAGATTTTTATTTCCTAAAACTCGCTGCGGATATCTAATTTTCCCTTTTGCATGACACCAAATAAAACCATCTCTTAGAAAGAAATTAAATGCATGTTTCCTAATGTCTCTAGATCTATTAGCTGACCAAACAGGTAATTGCTTCAAAGTGCTAATATAATATCCTATATCATACCAAATTCCCTCATATTCATTTTTCTTAAATTTTTTATATACATAAACATCAGAAATATAATTAATCACATTTAATTCAGTTTCAGTCATATCATCATCTTCAAACTTAGCCCTAGAAAGCATATCTGCAACAGAGTTAGTTTGTCCAGAAATATGATTTAAAATAGGCTTAATAAACTTAATATAAGATATCCACCTTAACATAGCTATATCTGGAGAAGAACAATTAGTAATCATTCCTATTGATGGTAAACAATTTGTTTCTATTACTACATTAGCTCCTATAAAATACTCCTTATCAGTCTTTAACGCAGTAACTAAACCCCATAATTCACGTTTTATTTGTGGATATTTTTTTTTGAGTTTCATGTAAAATTTTAGCCCTGAATCTAATAGTGTATCTATTTCCCTCACTATCATCTTGTCCTATTACCCATCCTATTCCTATGGGACTAGTATCTATAGTTAAAATAATCGCTTTATTATTAGAGTAATTTACACGTTTTAAAACTGGTGCATTAGAAAGTAAACTTTTTAATTTCTTCATTGCTTTAACATGAGTTTCAGTCCATTTAAATTTTCTATTTTTCCTAAGTAAATCATACAATGGATTAGCTACATGGGCATAATGCAGAATCCAAATAGCATAAAATACACATGCTCCTAAGAAACGTCTAACCTCACTAATGTTCTTACAAGTTTCAGATAATTTATTTATAGCATCTACGTTTTGAGGATAAGGCCTACGACCATAGTAACCACATAAATTTCCTACAATTAAAACTTCATTAAATAAAAAAACTGATTTTTCTATAGAAAAAGTTAATCCTACTTCTTCAAATCTTTTAAGTATTTTCTCACAATCTAAAATATGATTAGATACAAACTTCCTACATCCTAAAGAATCTAATGTTTCATCTTTTTCTTTTTCTTCACAACCTTTAATTGGAATATCATCTATAAACGGCATGGTCACATTAGGAATAAAATCATGAAGAACCATATTCATTGCGTTCATCAGAGTACACATACGAACTAATCCTAAAGGATTCTTCATCGTAGTAATATCTCTACTCTCAGTAGCAAGCTGGAACTGATCATACCCTGAAAATAAATCACCCATAGAATAGATAGAATGCCCAACAAAAGCTTCGGTAAATTCTCCTGCAATAGGGCCGGTTCCCACGTTCCTAATAGTAACTTTATTTATGGGTTGTAAGTCTTGGATAAATCTAAGCTTTCCATTCTTTTTAGGAACAGTAAAGCATCTATTAGAATAAGGTGCGGAGGAAGGTTCTAAAATTTTCATATGCATCTTCTCCTTAAGCAATTTCATTAGCTCAGATAAATGAGCCTTTGGAACTGGTATAGGGCGAAGATTCCAAGGTATATGAGCTACGGTAAATATGATCATAGGAGATACTATTCTAGGGTCAAGACATCCTATTTCATGAGGATAAGAGAAAAAGCTTTTCCATGTTTTCCTATCATTTCACGAAACAATTCACGTTCAGAAGGTAGTAAAAAAGAATCTTCATTTCCTATTTTTATCAATTTAATAGTTTCATCAGTAAATTTATGTCCTATTTTTGAAATATCATGTAAGATGGGATCATTAGCCACTTGTTTTATTTTCTGGTCACTTCCTTCAAGTAAAGCTTGAGCTACAAGTTTCACTTTTTTATCTACTATTTTACACTTTGTATGAATTTTAGCTTCATGAAAATCAGAAACAAATTTTAAAATTAAATCATATTCATTTAATGAGTTTAAAAGAATACCATATAATAATTTTTCATCATGTAAGGTTTCATTTATTTCTTCAAATAAAGTACAAGAAAAAGAAGTTTCAATTACATTTTCAATATTTTCATGTTTAGACATATATCCTTTATCTTTAAAATATTTTTCATGTTTTTTCATTATTTTTCTACGAATATCTTTACTATTTAAAATTTTTAATTTTGAAGATGTAAAATAAACAGGAAATTAACCTATTTTATGTACACATTTATGCGAGATATCAAACGAGTTACCACTATTGTCCCGCTCAACAATGGTGTCTAGTAAAAATTTTGATCAAAGTAGGTGTGTTCCTAATTTGTTCTCTATTTCTAATATGGTTTGGGTTAACAGTCATTACTTGTAAGGATTGTAAGTCATCTTTTGATCTAAATCTTGCATAAGCAGAGCCATCTTCCATTATTTTTTTTTTCCATTCTGGTTTCACAGATAAAGGGTTGCCCTAAGATGATTTCATAAGAACAGTTATCTTCTATGAAAAAGTGAAATGTTTCACTTATTCCACCTATTGAAATTGGAATGTTGGCACATGCTCCTAGAAGTGCACCACATCCGTTGTCTGCTGTTCTCATAATCCACCCATGTTGTTTATCTATAGGCCATCTAAATTTATCATATAATTCTTTTGATATTACGTTTATTGCTGAACTTGAATCTAGTAAAGCTAAAGTTGTACAAGAATTTTTCCTATCTCCTAAATTTACTTTAATCTCAGGTGTTCCCCTGGCCCAAAAACTCTTTTTGTAATTGCTTTCAGATTTTTCTTGTATATTATCTGGAAGAATAGGTCCTAAAAAATTTTTATTAACGTAACTTCACTTTCTTCCTCATCATCAGAATCAGAGGAAAAGGAATCTTTAGATATATGAGTTACATCTACATTGTCATGCATTTCAGTATCAGTATTTAATGGAAATTTTTTTCTTTTAATCATTTTAATAAAGTTATCTTTAAATTCTAATTTAGCTATAGTAAATAATTGTACAAGTGATATAGTCACTTGAATTTTTAAAAGAATATCATAGAGTATTTCTTTTGTGTCATTTTTTTGTTCAAGTTCTGAAGTTAAAATAGCTTTTGGAATTCTTTTAGGCTTCTTGGTTTTTCCCTCATTTTTATCTGTTTCCTCATTAGTCTTTGAATCTAATTAACTAGGTTTGTTTGATGTCTTAGGTTGTTTGCCCTCCCTTATATCTCTTCTTTTCTGCTCATCTAAACTTGTATTTTCATTAAATTGTACATTTTTAGGTTCTTTTCTTAATTGTTTTCTAGTTACTCTTTGATTAGTTTCATCTAAATCTTGAGTTTCATCTCTTTTTCTCTTTTCTTCCACATTCTATATGTGAAAAACTAGAGAAATTATCTATAGGTGAGTTCCATGCTGTTTTGTTCATTATATCATCTCTAGCTTTTATCAATGCTTCAATTGAATAATTTTTTGTTTCATTTGATGTTTCATCATCTAGATCACTTTCATCACATTCTAATCTAACCCGAGATGAGCTTCTTTGTGCTTCAGATATATTTTCATATAGTTTTTGCATTCCACCTTTTCCCCAATTTACAGCTAGAGGGAGGTGGGTGCGGTAATCACATGGTTTTTTATCAATATCAATTACAATTTTTTCTTTCTTTTGCCTCTTTTAAAGATTCACAAGCATAAGACATATGTGAGTCGCACCAAACACATCGTCGGGTGGATGCACCTGTTCATTCATTAGTCTGAGCTACTGCGTGACTCACTAAAGGTGCTATAGGTATAGGATTTATTTGTGGGGCATGAGTAAACTGAGGACCTAAAATTTTTCTATCTTGACTGGTTAAAGAATGAACTGTGTTTTGAAGTGTTGCCACTTCCTTAGTTATATTCGTATGCATCTGCATCATATTATCTATTTTATTAAATAGTATTTCAAACTGTAACTCAATAAGGATTTTAGATGTTGATGCATGTTCAGTTGAACTAGAGTTTATATTAATTTTAGGATTTTGAGTAGTTGGTCCTACCATTGGAAAACTTAAACTCATATCATATAGTAATGATTGCCTCTAATTCATTTGTGCTACTACTTCTACTACTTGTTTTAGAACCGCCGAGTCCTCCGTTAAACCATATCTTTTCCGAGGTTCTTCTAGTCTTCTTTCTACTTCACTTCTAATGTCTATAGGTAAAACTTTTAGGAAATAAAGAACTATATCTGGTGTAAGTGCAGTCCTATCTTGATAAGGAAATTGTGAAAATCTCTTCATAAATTCTCCATGTAATTGTTTAAGAGATATTTGGGTTTTTGGAGTGTTAAGCCACTTCATAAATCCCTCCCTACTGTGTTGACCATAATCTTCTAAGTAAAATTATTTATGCATTGTTTTTTAAATTCTTCCCACTCAAGTGCTTTATGAGGTTCTATTACACTAATGGCTGAACCTATTGCAAGTCTTACAAAAAATGTTACCCATTTAGTTACTAGTAAACCATGTACTTTTGCTAGGTCTTCAAAATTTTCTAAATAATTAGTTGTGTTATCTCGAGTGAATTTTCCTTTTTCTTTTAGCATAGCTTCAACTACTTTTTGTCCTTGGGTTTCTGACATCATATTTCTAAATAACTCATTCATTTTATTATGTATGTTAGAACTAGACTTAAGTTTTTTAATATAATCTTTGATTTCTTCTTGGACTTTAGTTTTTTGTTCTCTTACCAAGCTAATTAAGTTGTTTGATTCAACCTTTACTTAATTTTAAAACCTTTAAACAATTCTTGAAAATAGATTCTAACTTTCAAATGAAAATTCCTGTTGAATTTTCAAATTAAAGTTATGCTAATCTAACAATCCTTAATAATTTAATGAAAACTAGATACTCACTTTTCAAATAAATTTCTTTTTGAATTTTTAAATTAAAATTGTACTAATCAAAAAATCCATAATAGATACTAACTTTTAAATGAGAATTCTTTTTGAATTTTAAATCTAGAAATTCCTAATATTTTAATGAAAAATAAATTCTAACTTTCAAATGAAAATGAATTTTAAATCTAGCAATTCCTATTATCTTAAGTTCTCCTAAAGTCCTACTTAAATAGTCTCAAACAGATGCAAGTTTAGAAAATATACCTGACAATTGATGTAGAGGCTAGAGTGCATGTGATATATTCAAATATACATTTGTTGAGCAATAAATGCCTAATACAAAGAATCTAAGTGTTGTGTGTGCAAATGTTTTTCTTCAAATACTTGATGCTAAGGGTGAAGAGATGAGGTTCACTACTTGCCTATTCCCGTGGAGGCGCTCAGAGCATAAGCTCAGCCCTCAACAACTAGGGAATCACAAGATTTGTAATTTTTGCCTCTGCAAAATGACCACCTCAAGCTGCTACAACCATGTAGCCTAAACAAGGCTAATGCATATGCAAGAAAAGGAAAAGTGTTTGTACCTGTCTTGCTGTGCCTTTTTTCACGTCGGGCTCAAATGTGGGAGCGAATGGTGACGACTAGTGGATCAATTCAGTCATCTCGCTAACGACGCACACAGGGTGACTATGCAAAACAAGTATTTTTTCTCCTAAGGTGTGTAAGGCAAAGCATTCCTATAACTTTCAACTGCGTTTAAATAGGATGGTAAGATTAAATCCTCACTAACTACTTTATCTTTCTGTATTTAGAGTTTTGTTTTAACATCAACTAGTCTAGGAAATAATAACTCAAATGTAGATGGAGGTAAAAATACTATTGAATGAAGCTTCTTTAGACATAAAGATGAAATGAAACTAGATTAATGATAGATTTCCTATACAAAGCTATAAGATACTTGTTCATAAAATGATATCCTATACAAACTAAACAATATATTTTCAGCTAAGTAGATTCTTTCCACACTTCAAATCTTCGGTTCATCATCAACACGGTTGCATTTCATCTGAAAAATCACATGAGCTTGTGAGTACGTACTCCCTCTTTATATAGATTAGATTAGCCCACCATAGCCCACATTTGTCCTTAGATAACTGATTCATGCAGCCTACATTAACTCCTCTTTAACTCAATAACACTTCAACAAGAATTTAGGCGTGGAAAATTCTCTTTTTGATTTTACCAAAAAACCATTCAATTAAATATTTACTGGACCATAGACTTTAGATTTAAATACAACCTTTCAATTCCTAAATATTTACTGGACCATAGACTTTAGATTTAAATACAACCTTTCAATTTCTTTTTATTTATTTAATTAATTTAGAATAAATACAAACCTTTAGAATAAATTAAATTAAACCCATCAATAAATTTAATTGTTACTATAACCTTAGTGAAAATAATAACAATTAATAATTAACATAATTTTTTTATTTGAAATAATTTGCTAAGGTTCCATTTTTTATATTTACCCTATTTATTAACTCATTTATAGACTAAAATCTACTTAATTAATCTCTTAACCATAGGTTTATCCTTCAACTAACTTCAAATTACTATACCCTTAATAATATTAGAAAACACCTAGATAAATACTTCGCATATTGATATTGATCATCAAACTTCTTGTCCTGCAAAAAAAAAAATCAAACATTAGTCATAATTATCATATTTTAACCAAAATTATACTAATCAATTAATTTTTGAATTTAAGTAAAATTTTAAGAGCAATAAATTCTTTCCGACAACGTCGTGTCGCACCGTGCCGCCTTGGAAAAGTAGGAAAAACTGCAAGTTATGTCAAATTTAAGAGGAGAGAACTTGAGTGACAACTCTAAGAAAGAGTGTAGTGGTAAAGGTACTTCCCTTGTAAGTAGGAGGTTGTGGGTTCAAATCCTCCTACCTTAGGGAATCTAAAACTCTCTATTGCCACTCAAAATTAAAATTGCCTCGTGCGTAGCCAACTACTACAAACGATCGCCAAGGGAGCCTTGGGTGCCAATGTTGTCAATGCATTGCCTTAGTCGACGTAGGTGTAAACGTAGGTGTAAACGTAGGTTCTGGTTCTGGAACTAGAATAGAAACAAAGATAGAGAACAGAAACAGAAACTAGATCTGGAACTGGAGTCGAAAACGGAAACGGAAACGAAAACAAAAACGGAACAGAAACAGAGAACAGAACCCTCTGTATTGACGCGTGCAGAGCTCTGATACCACTGTTGTTAGGATCTTGCTCACGCACATACAGAGGTTACCGATGAAGAAAACACACAGAAAAATAGATGCAACAAGAGGCGAGGCAGAACGCAGTATTGGGTGCAATCTCCCCCCATGCACTTTGTTTCGACAGTCCATAGACTGCATGTATTTATAGGAATTCTTGATTACGTCGAAAAGAGTGGTTACATGAGAGCGGCTTCAAAAAGCAAGCGTGAAACTAAAAGTTGCTAATATTTACAGAAAGCCATTGCTTTCAATAACAGAAGCTGAAGTCTACGAGGGTTTATTTACAAAGTAAATAAATTATAATTTGGATTATCGGATTATTGATGTCCGCCCTTTCATGCCTTGCACGCTCCTCACGAATCTTCAACTGCTATATCAAAACATAAAAAACTCATTAATACATTAATAATTTAACACTCCAACAATGCATTGTTCAACATATCCCATAAGTTATAACAGATATGTTCATGAAGAACTATTGGAGCTATTCCATACAGATGTATGGGGGGGAAGCAAGGAGCCATCAATCTTTGGATAGAGGTATTATGTGTCATTCATTGATGATTGTAGCAAATGGACATCACTATATCTTATTAAGCATAAAGATGGTATTTTCTTATTTCAAGAAGTATCTAGCACTTGTAGGAACAAGTAAAACTTTGAAGTGGCTAAGGTCAGATCGAGGAGGAGAATATTTCTCCCATGAATTTGATTATTCAAGAGAGAGGAATCAAAAGAGAGATTACAACCAGGTATACTTGAGAGGAAAATGGAGTGGCATATCAAAGAAATAGAACCATAGTGGAGGTTGCAAGGTCAATGCTAAGTGAGAAGAAGTTTCCCAATTACCTATGGATAGAGACTCTACCCACAGCCACCTATCTAATCAATAGACTCCCATCAAAATCATTGGATGGGATGACACCTTATGAAGTATGGATGGGAAGAAGACCTACCGTTCATCATAGTAGAATCTTTGGGTGCATATCATATGCACACATACCTTCACAATTGAGAGGCAAAGTACATCCAAAGGTAGATAAATGCATGTTTATTAGTTATGAACTCAATCAAAAAAATTATATGTTTTATAATCCAAGCAATAATGGTTTCATTGTAAGTAGAGATGTTGTTTTTTATGAAAATAAATCTTTGTTTGACGATGATTGTAAGAAAATTACACTTCCCTATGACCTAGAGGAAGAATTTCCAACATTATCAAAGAGAAGTGAGCATACACATGAAGAATCAAGTGATTTTGAAGAAGACTAGAAGACTTCGAGAAGGGAAATCAGCTCTTGGAACTCCAAAGGAAAAACCGAAGTAAAGGTGATGCGAAATGTGGCATAATCATCTCAAGAAACCATAAGGAGGTCTAGTAGAGAGAAAAGAAAGCCAGAAAGGTATGGTTATGGCACTTCTATGGTCAGAAAGCATTTGATTTACATAGCACAGGATACAAACTTAGAAGAACCATCTACATATGAAGAAGCCAAGATGAATCCAGAATGGAGAGATGCCATGGAAGAAGAGATAGGAGCTCTACAAGAAAATCAAACCTGGGAATCGGTTCACAAGAGATCATCCATAAAGTTCATTGGTTCAAGGTGGATTTACAAGGTAAAAAAGAATTCTGATGCCTCAATTTATAGGTATAAAGCAAGGCTTGTAGCCAAAGGGTTTGCACAAACCCAAGGTATTGATTATGAAGAGACATTCTCAATTGCAAAAAAATGCCTAGAACTAGAGTACTCATGAGTGTTGCATCTTAGAAGAATTGAAACATGTATCAAATCGATGTTAAAAAATCTTTTCTAAATGGTTGGATTTCACAGGATATATACATGGATGAACCTCTTGGTTTTGAAAAAAAATCATATCCAAAATATGTATGTAGGTGAGGGAAATCTTTGTATGGCTTGAAGCAAGCTCCAAGAGCTTGGAATCATAGACTTGTCACTTGTAGGATAAATGTTTTATGGTAAGCAAGGCAAATCGTTCCCTCTTCATTAAGAGGAACCACTCAGAGGTCATATACCTTTGTGTATACCTGGATGAGATAATCATTACAGGTAATGATGTAGATGGAATCAAGAGGATCAAAGATCATATGAAAGAAGATTTCAAGATTAGTGATCTTGGCCTATCACTTAGTTCCTAGGATTGGAAGTGGTATATATAGAGAAAGGTATGTTCTTAATTATTAAAAAAAGTACATTAGAGATATGCCCACCAAGTTCAAGATGGAAAATACAAAGGTTACAGGTACACCCATGGAGGTAAATCTAAAGCTAAGTGCTAATGAAGGTTCTTTAATCGAAGATATAGCTATCAAAACTTAGTTGGAAGCTTGAATTATGCTACTCTAACTAGACTGGATATATTCTATGGAGTTACTATGCTAAGTCAATTCATGCACAGCCAAAAGAAGCCTCACATGGAAGCATCCAAAAGAATTCTAAAGTACTTGAAGGGTATACTCAATGAAGGGTTGTATGTAATAGGCCTCTTTTCTAGTGAAATAATTCATTTGGAACTTTCTGAATTTCATTGTGGGGATAATGCTTAGAACGAATAATTAGGTCATTTTATGCATGTAGGAAAAATTTTGGGTTGACAAGTTTCATATTCTCTCTGTAGACCTTAATTGCATCATGTTTTCCAGTGGGATTTTGAAGGTGAAGATGAAAGAATTAAGGAAAACTCTGTATGAGGGAAAGGTAGAGCAAGTAGAAGAGAATAAAAGTGCTTGTGTGAGATTTTTGTGAATCATGTTCTAAGTACCTCGTTCAGGGTCCTACGTTTAGTTCATTGTAAGAAAATGCCTTGATTTTACCCTCTCTCTAGAATTTTAAACCTTGTAGGGCTCAAAAGTGGCATTTGGAGGTGGATTTGGACTTCGGACGTCTCTAACACTATTGTGCAGATCAAAAAATTGAATAAAAGTGTCTCTCACAAGCTTAACCTAATTCCTCATTGTTTTTGAGTTACATGGCTTTGAAAAGTGCCGTTTTTTCCAACACTTAAAAAAAGAAAAACGAGGGCTTATCTAATTCTATTTGAATCCGTGATTCTCATTCTCACGTGTCACCATGTCTAATTATGTATGTTTTCGGATATGTCTTCTTGGTGTTTTTCTGCTATTTTTGATAGGTATGCTAAAGAAAGGAAGTACACTACAATCGCATGGCTTTTTGGGAAAGTTTTGGAGAAACTCGACTTTTTCTAAATTTGGTGGATCGCACACTTCTTTGAGGAGCACGGCTGCGATCAAACGGAAAAAGATAAGAAGGCCTGCGCATCAACACAGAGGACACACAGAAATCTGAGAATTACCTTGTGATTGAGAGTGTGATTGAGAGTGAGAGTGAGAGTGAGAGTGTGATTGAGAGTGAGAGTGAGAGTGAGAGTGTTATTGAGAGTGCGAGTGAGAATGCGATTGTGATAGCTCGGGGGTGGTCGGAAGGTAGAGGCTTCGTCAAGAAGCTATTGTCCAAAGCTAATGTAACCATTGATTCACATCTATAATATCAGAATTCTTCCTTCTCTGCGTCATATTTGTTCTACTCTTCCGCATCAGATTTTCTTTTACCTTGTGCAATCTCTGCGTTCTTCTCTCCACTGTTATTTCTGAGTAATCGAAAGATTGTGATTGGGGATAGATTGTGATTGAGGAAACGCTACATTGTACTATCCATATCCATCTAATTTAGATGTCAAGATTTTTTTTTTCATGTAGATTGGGTAGGTTCAAAAGATGATAGGAGAAGCTAATTAAGCTATCTAACTTTTGTAGGTACCAAATTGATCTCATGGCCTTCCAAGAAGCAACCTACAGTTTCTCTTTCATCAACAAAAGAAAAATATGGAGGATTTGCAAATGCTACACAAGAAGTTATGTGGGTAAAAAACCTATACTCAGATTTAGGGTTGAATACTTCAAATCCACATATATTTGGAGATAATATTAGCTCATTACATCTTGCTGCTAAGCCTATCTATCATGTCAAGACTAAACACATTCCCTTGTATCATATGTTCATTAGCATTACATTTTGATACATTTCTTCAAGTATATCTTTGTCCACTTTTGTCTATTGCATCTTCATCATTATAGTGATTTTGTAGAATCAATTTCTTTGCATGTACTCATTCATTTGCAATAATTTGACTTGTGTTAGTTAGATTAAAGTACATGCATATAAATTCTCATCACATTTGTTTTAGAGGATCTTGAGATATGTGTCATAGAAGATGACTGTCTCTGCACACCTTCTAGATCCTA
The DNA here is from genome assembly GCA_020310875.1 of Ceratopteris richardii. Lineage (NCBI taxonomy): Eukaryota > Viridiplantae > Streptophyta > Polypodiopsida > Polypodiales > Pteridaceae > Ceratopteris > Ceratopteris richardii. The sequence goes on from CM035421.1 coordinate 113,284,566, forward strand.
AAATGTCAGGATGACCCCCTGACTTGTTAGAATCATTTCTCAGTGTATGCTGTGGATAAATTGATGAATCGAATTTCTTTGCTTATCTAAACATTCCAATTAGATGTATGGAAAAAGCTCCTTGGTCAATTCATACCAGGTTGTGAGATCTTAGAAAATTACTGAGTAGTTCCATTCCCAAACAGAAGGTTTCTTTACATCCTTGCATACGCAAATTATTTGTTTTGATGCAAACATTTGGGATGATGCTCCAAAGCAATTAGTGGTTCAAAATGCATTATTGTGAAGCTAAAGAATTCTATTTAGCATCCTTGGAGTTGACTTGGCATGCATACAGCAGGTCTTGTGCAAAAACATCTCATCTTTGGAACCTATCCTATCCATCTCCTCACAGGGAGGAGAGTCATCTCTCTAACAGGTGGTGGTTGTAATCTTGCATTGATATCACAGCAATGGACCAGAGAATCATAATATGATTTTATAGCAAAGATCGAATCATGCTCTCAGGAGGGTTCATGGATAGTTGAAATCTTCTGAAGTATTTTGATGGAGATGCACCACAGTGCACTCTTCTTCTCCAGAGCTCCATGACGATATCCTCGGAGTAGAAAACTAAGCTCCAAGCACCACACATTGTACTCTGCATAGAGGATGTAGAATACACAGAAAAACATAGTATAGAGGGAGCATGAACATAGACTTGTTAGGTGTTACAAATGCACTTGGACTTTTTAGTCTATGGCTGACCACACCACTATATGTTTTATTAAAGAACACATACATAGAAGTCTCCGATGGTCATTTGTTCTTTCACATGGACATTAACGGTAACAATCTCCCACTAAAGGCCAATATGGCCAAAGTAACTATGGGAAAAAAATAAAGAATTATAAAGAATACCTAAGTGTAAGTATAAAAACTATACCTCCCACCTGATGGGCATGTTGTACAGTTACAAGTGACTGTGTAAGATCATGAATCAGTACCATCAATTGAAAACAGTGTCGAAAGCTATCCTATGGTAGAGCTTTAGTCCAAGCATCTGCAACATTATCTCAAGTGTGAACCTTCTCAAGAATAATGTGCTCTGTTGCTAAGCAATCTCTCATGAAGTGATACCTCACCTCAATGTGCTTGGTCTTTGCATGATTGACTAGATTCTTAGCCAAAGCAATGGCGCTCTGACTATCACTGAGCAAATGAGGTACATGCTGAGGTAAACCCATATCACAAGCAAGATAAGAAATCCACAATGCTTCCTTACATGCCTCACTTGCTACAACATACTGTGCTTATGTGATAGAAATAGTTGTACGTTCTTCAAGATGAGATCTCCAAGAGATAGCACCTCCAAAAAATAAAAAATTTTCCTTGATATAGGCTTACGATCGTCTACACAACCAGAATAGTCAGAATATGTGTAACCAATAATGATGATCTCCCTCTACCTAAGCATAGAAACTTGTTGTAGTGCCACTGAAATATCTCAAATTCATCTTGACCGCTTCCCAATGTTTCTTGCTAGGATTAGACATATATCTGCTCACAACTCCCATTGCAAATGCAATGTCTATTCATGTAGCTACCATAGCATAGATGAGACTACATAAAACAGAATCATATGGAATTTCAATCATGAATTCCTTTTCCTAATTTGATTTGGGGCAATCATCCTTGCTCAGTTTCAGATATGTGGTTAAAGGTGTACTCAATGCCTTTGCATCCTACATATTGAACCTATGAAGTACTTTGGATATGTACCCACTTTGAGACAAGTATATGCATCTTTTGCTCCTATCACAAATAATGCACATGCCAAGAATATGTTCGGCATCCCCCAAATCCTTCATATCAAATGTCTAAGTCAACTTCATTTTGAGAATTGACAAGTCATACGAGGACTTCCTAGCAGTCAACATATGATCAACATAAAGTATCAAGCACATCAAGATGCCATCTGAGCATCTCTTTGTGTAGAGACAATGATCATCATTGCTTCGAGAATTGCCTTGAGACTTCATAAAAGCATCAAAGGTTTGGTACCATTGTCTAGGGGAGTGTTTGAGTCCATACAAGATCTTCTTGAGCTTACAAACTAGACTTTCCTTGCAAGGAACTACATAACCCTCTGGCTGTTCCATACAGATCTCATTTGTAAGATCTCCATGCAAGAAAGTAGTTTTCACATCCATTTGGACTAGCTCTAAGTCCTCTATTGCAATGATTCCAAGCAACATGCATAGGGTAGTCATCTTGACCACTGAAGAGAAGGTTTCCTCAAAATCAACACCATGTTGTTTCTTTAAACCCTTTGCAACAAGTCATGCTTTATATTTTGGAGAAGTACTATCTAATGTGAATTTCAACTTATCTACACATTTACGTGTAAAACTTTCCTTCCCTTTGGCAGGTACAAATCCCAAGTCATTCTTGGAATAGAATCCAACTCACTCTCCATGATGCTCCACTTGACGTGATCCTTTGTTTGATAGCCTCTTTGTAGCTAGAAGGCTCACCGACATCTGTTAGCATAATAAAATCTAAACTTGGAACATATGTATCAGGTGGATGTGAGACACATGCAGAGGATCTCAATGGTTGTTGAACAGGAACATGTGCAAACTCATCTGATCGGACATGCTCTTGAATGTCCCTATGTGCAGCATTTTTATGCATGGTAACTAGAGGACTAGTATCCTCAAACACTAGTTTTCGCACCTCAACCTCCTTAATGGGATGTTTATGCATCTTAGACTCATTGAAAATTACATCCCTATTTTTGGTCACTGACCATGTTTTAGGATCCCATAAGCGATATCCAAATTTTCCTTCTAGACCATATCCAAGAAAATTGCATTTCTTTGACTTATGGTCCAACTTTTATCTAAGTGTCTTGGGTATATGAACATATGCTTCACACCGAGAAACTGGAAGCTGATCATAATATGGTGGCTTCCTTCTCCATAACTTTTGTGCCACTTTCAAACGTTTGGCAGACTAGGTGAAAGGTTAATCACATGAAAAATACTGCTTCTACCCAAAAGCCTTGTGAAAGGTTTGCTGATGCACATAGAGACTACTCTATCTAAATAGTTCTATTCATCCTACCAACACACCATTTTGTACTAGGCTATAGGGAGTTGTAAACTCTCTTCAAATTCCTCTAGACTCGTAGAAAAGGCTGAATTCATGTGAGGTATACTCACCCCCATTATCTGAACATAAAGCTTTGAGCTTAGTTCCTTTTTTACTCTCAACGAAAGCAAGCCATTTTCTAAAAGTAGGGAATCCCTCATCCTTCGATCTGATAGGATATACCCAAACTTTTATAGTAGCATCATCTATGAAAGTGACAACATAAAGAGAACCACCTAAGGACTTTGTGGGCGTAGTACCACATAGATCTATATGAACGAGGTCTAAAGGCTGAATTGAAGAGTCAATGTGTGTTCTATGCACATTTCTCATTTGCTTTCCATATTGACAATGCTCACAAAATGAAAACTCTGAGAAAATTAACACAGATAAGTAGCCAATATGAGAAAGATTTTCCATTTCACTACGAGATATATGGCCCAAACAACCATGCCAAATACAAGCCATAGGCTATTCAGAAATGCATGCCTAGAGAATTCATCAATAAAAGTTATGAAGTAAAGGTAGTTAGCAAAAGAAGGTGTCTACATAGGACAATAGCCATCACTATGAAGAAGCTGCAATTTGTGAGTAGCTCGAACTACAAGGAAGAATGCTCCACTAGACCCAAAATACAACTTTCGCAAACATGTTTATAATGTTCCTTAAGTTTGGCCAAAATGGACACCATTTTAGATTTCTAGAGGCATAGCAAACTAGCAAATTTCTGATAACCAATGCATGCATGCCAAAGCTTTGCATATGAGATAACATGAGAATCTCGAACTACACATATTAAATCACTCATAGATTTTTCATAGTCTATGAGCCTATATAATCCACAACATAAAATGTTAGAAGCAATAATGACATCACCATTTGAAAGATCATGAACTCTATACCTATCATCAACAAATTTGACAACCAAGAGAATCTTGGATAATGTTGAAATTAACAAAATATTTTTCTTGATCCCTAGTATATACAATGCATTTGACAATGTGAAAGAACTACCATTAGAATTAGTCTGAATGATCTTATAAACTCACATTACAAGATATGATGATTTCTTTGTGCATGTGATAGTATTCCCTATAGGGGTATGAGGGGTACGCTCAAGTGAACTTAGGAAATTTTGCTATGAGGTGATATGTTTGGTTCTTCCACTATAAAAGTACGGAACATCTTAGTCTATTGGACTCATATATTGCTCATGAAAAGATGGGTCATAACTGCATATAGAAGTGAATGCCCATTCTTCATGCTGCATAAGATTAGCAAGCCTTGTTTTTGTTGTAGAGGCTTCTCGAACAACTGTTTGAGCCTCTTTCTTCTTTGCCTCTTCTATAGCAAGTTTTTGACAACTCTTTATGACATGATCATTTCCTTAACAATAGTTGCAAAATTGTCTCTACTCTTCTATTTTCGTCTCATCTTTGTCTTCCTTGTTTGACCATGCAAGAATAGCATATTTTTGCTTACTTGTATATGAGTTCCATTTACACTTGCCCTTCTGAATAGCTAAGAAAGCTTGATCTACACCTATAGAAAATACATGTTCTAACTCGACTCCTATTCCTGCAACAAAACAAAGAACAACTCCTCAAATGTTAAGGCATTTGGATTTCCTTTCAACATTAAGCGAAGAGTAGACTCAAGACTTTGATATGAATCTGGAAGACCATTAAGAACAGTCCTCACAAGTGAAATATCTAGTAATAATTCATCAGCACAAATCAAGTGTTCCTTCAAAACTTTGATCTTTGTCAAAAGATTTTTTCATAGAATCTACTTTATTCATATTCTCACTCTCCAACTGTTTTCAGAGGTAAGGAATAGGAGCCTCATTTCTTTCCTCATATATAGTGGTAGGTGTATCCGAAGCATCCTTTGTTGTTTTGCAAGAGCACATGTGTAGGATAATGGAATGTTTGAAAGACAAACCTATCAATGCATGTGCTTGAGCACCTTTCCATCCCATCAAAGTTGATCTACAATAGGTGCAGCATGAATCGTAGCATGAATAGGAATTTGACGATCATCATCTTCAACATCATCTGCATCACCTTCAATGATTATATTCATAGGTGTAGTAGGGTGCTTTTCAATACCCTACACAATGTTCCATATCCCTTATTCTACCAATACATGAGGCATCATATATGACCATAATGGGTAATTACTATTATCCAAATTATCCTCAACAGCCAACATAAAAAACACATCATTGATTTAGCCACCACTACTAACTAAATACCCTAATGCAAAAGAATGTTTCTATCTTAAAAAGTTGAATAGAACTATCCTATTGAGCTTTGCTAAACTTATTGTAGACTTCCAGCACTTATACTAGCAAAGTGGACCTTGTATATATATATTTGGCAAGAAGGGATGAAATTTCCTACATAGGCACTATCATAGTGCATTCAGAGGCCGAAACGAGTACACACATCCTCAGTATGCTCCTAATTTTCATATGATTCTGAGACTATGACTAGAGAGGTGTTGAATTCACCCTAGATGAAGTGGAGACTTGCTCTAATACCATTTGTTGGAGTTTGCGGTCTACAAGAGCATGCAAACAAAAAAATCAAGAAGAAGAAGCTTAGAGCACAACAATTTTGAATGTATTACCAAGTGAATGTATAGAAGATAAGTGAACTATTAGGGTTATAGCAGTATATACAAGCTAGGGGAAGAAACCTCCTAAAGAAGGAAAAAGTGCCCCAGTGGTCCTAAGTGTGTTCACACACATCACTACCAAAATATATCAACAATGTATAGTTTTTTAATATCTACTAAATGGTAGATATAAATTACAAAAGCATAAGACTACAGCAAGCTTAAAAAGTTCAAGCAAGCACTAGGACTTATGGCGATTGCATAGAAGATTGAGCCTTTATGGGTTTCTATCTATTCGATTTAAGTAACCCCATTCAATTTTTAAGTTAAATTATCGAGTATCAGTGTTAGAGATTAGTCTACAAAGAGGATTTCACATGTGTGTGTAGGAAAAGGGCTAGTTTGGACAAGGTCCCTAGATCTAGGGGGATTTTAAGGTACCTAATGGGTAGTGGGGATGTGATTTTCATGATGACACGTTTGTACTAGAGAATTCCAAAGGTACAAGTTGATATAGCTGGGAGTGAGCTTCACACACAATTTTCTAGTTTTGATTGAAAACATTTAGTGAAGCCTTATATTTGGCATCCTAAGCAAGTTCTTGGAATTTTTGGAGCTCTTGCATGTCAAAATTTATTCATAGATTTCGGTAGTGACGTGCGTGAACATACTTAGGACAACTAGTGCACTTGTCTCCCTATCTAGGAGGTTTTATTCCTCAACTTTTATATATGCATATCTCCCTCATAGGGTCACTTATCTTTGTACATTCACTTGGTAGCATATTCTATATTGTGTTGTGCTCCAAGCTTCTTCTTCTTCCATCTGATGTTCATATGCTTTCATAGACCTTGGACTCCAACCATTTGTACAAGAGAAGGTGCAACTAAATCAAGGGAAACATCAACACCCCTCTCATCATAGTATTAGAATTTCACAAGCATTGGTGAGCATACTTAGGGTGATTGGGATTTCAAGAGAGATTTTGATTCGAGCTAGTTTCGGACTCCAAATGCACTATCACGATGAATGTGTATTCTATTTCATCATTTTGTTCCAAACATATATAGAGGTATACACTCACCAATCCAAGTGTCTCAAAGTCTTCAATTCTAGCAAAGCTTGACATGGTATTCTTATTCAACATTTTCAGATATAGGCAGTTTTTGGCATCAAGGTCTTTAGTCACTAGGCACAACTCAAAGAAATGATATATACTATATGTTTGTTTTTGAAGAGATTTTGGATGGTAATTATTACCCATTTTGGGGATATATCATGTATAATGTATTGATAAAGCAAAAGGGTTGCAGAATATTGTTCAAGGTGCTATAAAAGATCCTACTACACCTACAAATACCATTATTAAAGGTGATGGAGATGTTGTTGAAGATGTTGATCTTCAATTGCTTGGTTGTGTTATGGTGATGGAGAGTGTTAATCTCCAAAAGAAGAAGCTACTCTTGAAGTTAGAACACCTCTATATCAAAAGTAACTCAAAACCTTCACCAATTTGGAGGAGGTGCGCAAACTATAGGCGAAACCTTGTGCAAAGCTCTATAAAAAACTTTACACAATTGATAAGTCAATGAGTGAGTTATGTGCAGAAGACTTTCTTTGTAGTCACCTTCTTCATAGTTTGTTCAAGATTTTGGAAATTAAGTATTGATCCTCCAAATTGGTGAAGGTTTTGAGCTACTCTTGATATAGAGGTGCTCTAACTTCAAGTGTAGCTTGTTCTTTTGGAGATTAGCACTCTCCATCAGTGGTATCAGAGCAAGAAGTATCAAAATTGAAGAAAGGAGGACCCCGACTGCTGCAATCATAAAGAATTCAACATTTGAAGATTCAAAAGGTGAAAGCTTGAGAGCAAAGATTGAGAAGGAGGCCATATGACATCAAGGAAGACAAAAGGAACTTCATTCGAAGTAAAGGTAACCTTATTCATCATAAAGCTTGAAGGATTTAATACACATGTGAAGAAAGGATGGGAGATTCTCTTCAAATAGAGAAATTGGATAGAGAGAGCTATCCAGCATGGTCAAGGAGGATGGAAGCTCATCTTATGAGCAAAGACTTGATAGGTTATATTACAAGTGAAGAAGAAAAGCCTCAGTTCAGAGATCCTAGTGTTCCAATTAGGGAGGAATTATCAGATTTGAAGACTTGGATGAAGAGAGATGCTCAAGCCAGGAGCATTATCTACATGGTAGTGAATGATTATTTGCTTCCTCATATCAGAGGTCTTGAAAGTGCAAGTGATATATGGAATGCTTTGGAGGAGCATTTCCAAAACACCACAAAGTCAAGGAAGGCATCCTTGTGGGCAGAATTTACCACATTCAAGAAGAAGGCCCCTCAATCTATCTCAGATAATGTAACAAGAATGAAGGACATTACAGATGCATTAGGAGCAGTTGATGAAGATATTGAGGAGGATAAATTGGCAAGGCATATCCTTACAGGTTTGAGAGGTGATGACAAATGGAAGCCATTCATTTTGTCTACTGAAGTATCACTAGATCATTTTACTCCTCATTTAAATCAATTGCTAAGACATATGTTAACCTCTGAGCAGGATATGAAAGGTGAAAGTGATAAAAGTGCAGGTCAAACAATGTATTCAAAGGATAAGAAGAAGAATAGTAAAGGGAAGCAACAAGCAAATGAAGATGAAGGTACAACTTGCCAAGGTAACTTCCGAAGAGGAAGAGGAGGTGGCAAAGGTAGAGGAAGAGGCAGAAGTAATAAAGATGGAGGCAAAGCTTGTTGGATTTGTGGTAAGACAAATCATTTAGCTAATGATTGTTGGCATAATACTCAGAATAATGGTGGATATAATCAGAACTTTAATTCAAGAGGAAGAGGTGGTAGAAATCAAAGAGGTAACTTCAGAGGTAGAGGTAGTAGAGGTTACTTTGGAAGAAATGCAGGTAGAGGATTCCAAAGTCAACAATACAAAAATACCTACTATAATTATGGTTCAGATCAGAAGGAGGATTCAACATTGATAATGAATGCAACTTGTGAAAGGCAAAGTGAATACCAAAGAGTCTTCTACATTGACTTAGGGTGTATCAATCACCTAAGTGGCAGCATACCTTTGATGACTGATTTGGAGAATAAGGTAACTAATCATGTAGTTGAAACAGGTGATAATACAAAGCACAATGTGAAGTAAATTGGATCAGTGAAGGCCAAGGATGAAAGTACTCTCTTGAGTAAGGTTTTGTATGTTCCTACAATTCCAAAGAATTTGATAAGTGTAGGACAAATTGTTGAAAAAGGTTATGAGGTGAGGTTCACTAATGAAGGAGTTTTTGTGGAAGACCGTAGCAATGGGTATAATCAAATTGTTTCAGGGAAGAAAGAAGGAAGAATTTTCACATTGAAGATTCAAGGTAACATTGGTCATGCCTTGTACACCTATGGAGGACATAAGATCTCAGAGTTAGATCTTTGGCACAAAAGGCTTGGACATTTTAATGAAAGAGATTAAAGATATGGTTAATAATGGTTCAAGGCTTGGATTGCCTAATGTTGCAGGTCAACATATGACATACAGATGCAAGGCATGTCAATTAGGTAAGGCTCATAAGCAATCTTATTCCAAGCATGGTTTTATGTATCCACAGAAGCTTGAGTTGGTACACACAGATGTGTGGGGACCATCAAAGGATTTCAGTATCAATGGTTAAAGGTATTATGTGATTCATGTTGATGATGCTACCAGATGGATCACTATCTATGTGATCAAAGACATTCAATACATTCAAACATTATCATGTGTATGCAGAGAGAATTACAAGTCAAAAGTTAAAGAGACTAAGGTCAGATGGAGGGGGAGAGTATTTCTCTAATGAGTTCAGTAATTACTTGTGGAATGCACGTATAAAAAGGGAAATTTCTTACAGATACTCTCCTCAACAAAATGGTGTAGCAGAAAGGAGAAATAGAACTCTTGTTGAATTTGCAAGATCCATGTCGAAGGAGAAAAATTGCCCAAATTATTTGTGGGCTGAGGCTGTAAATACAGCCAAGTATTTGGTCAATAGATTACCACCTACAGCTTTGCAGGGTATGACACCATATGAGGCTTGGTGGGGTAAGAGACCTACTCTAGATCATTTCAAAGTATTTGGATGTTTAGCATATGCATATGTGCCATCTCAATTGAGGCATAAATTGGAACCTAAAGCTGAAAAATATGTGTTCATTGGATATGATGATATGCAGATGGGATATAGGTTGTGGAGTCCATCCACAAAACAATTCCTTGTGTCAAAGGATGTTACATTTTATGAGCAAGGTACTTGGTATGCAGGTAGAACCAATATTTATGCAGGTGATGAAGAAGTTGTGAATCAAAAGAAAGGTAGATCAAAGGTTCAGATATTTGATGAAGAGGAGAACAATGAAGTACGGGTTGAAGTTGAAGAAGTTCCAAGGTTTGATCTAGAATGTGATGAACCAGAAACCTCAAGAAGTGGAGAACTCAGAAGGTCATCAAGACACAAATGGCAACCTACAAGGTATAGCTATGACACTTCTTTTTCGGCTACCAAAGATTATGCTTATATGGTAAAGGCAGATGAAGACCCTTTTACATACGAAGAAGCAAAAGGTAAGGAAAATTGGGAGAAGGCTATGCAGGAAGAGAATGATGCATTGATGGAAAATGAGAGATGGGATTTGGTTCCTAAACCAAATGGTCAGAAGATCATTGGATGCAAATGGGTCTACAAGAAAAAGAGATTTGTAGATGGAAGTGTGTCTAGGTATAAAGCTAGACTTGTTGTGAAAGGGTTTGATCAGACATATGGTATAGATTATGTTGAGACCTATAGTCCTGTGGCAAAGATGACAACCATCAGGACACTCATAGCTATTGTTGCATGTAAAGGTTGGAAATTATGTCAACTAGATGTGAAGAATGCTTTTCTAATGGTTATATTTGAGATGATGTTTTCATGGAGCAACCACATGGATTCAGAGATGAAAGGTATCCAGATTATGTATGTAAGCTCAAGAGAGCTTTGTATGGTTTGAAGCAGACCCCAAGGGCATGGAATTATAGACTTGTGAAGTTCTTGAAGGAACTTGGTTTTCAAGTATCTAAAGCAGAAAGTAGCTTGCTTGTTAAAGCAAGTGATGATGGGTTCATTTACATGTGCATATATGTTGATGATGAAATTCTTACAGGTACAGATGAGAAAGGCATTCAAAGCCTAAAGAAGCAAATGGAGAAAGAGTTCAAGATTAGTGACTTGGGAAACTTGTCATATTTCTTGGGAATGGAGATCTTATACACTCAACATGGAGTGTATGTAAATCAAGAAAGGTATTTGAAAAACTTGTTGATCAAGTTTAAGATGAATGATTGCAGGGTAGCACCTACTCCAATGGAGGTGAATCACAAATTGAGCAGATATGGAGGAGAAGAGTTCAAGGACATGAAGCTATATCAAAGTTTGTTTGGTAGTCTGATCTATGCTACATTAACTAGGCCTGATTTGTCATATGCAGTTGGAGTATTATCTCAATTAATGCATTCTACTAGGAAAGAACATTGGGTTTCAGGACAAAGAGTGTTGAGGTACATTAAGGGTACACTCAAAGAAGGTTTGTATTATGGTTTTACATCAGATACAAATATCAAGATTTATAGTGATACAGATTGGGCAGGTAATCCTGATGATAGGAGATCAACTTATGGATACTTGTGTTATGTGGGAGATAAGTTAATTTCATGGTGTTCAAAGAAGCAACACACAGTTGCTCTATCATCCACAGAGGCTGAGTAAAAAGGTTATGGTTGAAGCTGCAAAGGAAGTAATATGGCTTAAGATTCTTATGAAGAGTTTTGACATCATCCAGAGTACACCCACTATTCATGGAGATAACATGAGTTCATTGTATTTAGCTGCTAATCTTGTTTTTCATGCTAGGACTAAACATATTGGGATTTAGTATCCCTTTCTAAGAGAGAAGGTGATGGATAAGGAGATTGAAGTAATACATACTTCATCAAAAGATCAGATAGCTGATATGCTAACCAGAAGCTTGGATGGACCAAAGCTACAAAGATTTAAAGACATGGCAGGTATAAAGAAGATAGAGAAAACCTGAATTGATGATTGAGGGGGAGCTGTTGGTGCAAGGCAATAAAAAATTGATGTTTTGATGAAGTTTTGAAGTCAAGGATTGAAGAAAAGATCAAGTCATGAAGCATGAAGAAAGTATAATATGTTTAGAGAATGAAGATATGTATACATATGTACATTAACTTAGAGTTAGCTCACTTATACTTTTGTATATTTATGAGCATGTACATATTTTCCTATATATACAAGGAAAAATGTTGACATTAATATGAGAGAGCATGTGAATAGAGAAAATAGAAGTTGTATGAGTCATTAGACACTTTAGAAGTATGAAGAAGGTGACTACATAGAAAGTGTGTTGCACATAACTCACTCATTGACTTATCAGTTGTGTAAAGCTTTTGATAAAACTTTGCACAAGGTGTCGCCTATAGTTTCCGCACATCCTCCAAGTTAAGTGATCCGCTTTTGCTTCTGCTTCGGGTTCTGCTTCTGTTTTTGTCTCTGTCTCTGTCTCTGTTCGAGTACCAGTTCTAGTTTCAGCTTCAGTTTCAGTTTCAGTTTCTGTTCCAACTCTTGAACCTACGTTTACACATAGAATTTAGTATGTAGGATCATACTTTAGATATACTTTTGAAAATGAATTAGAATATTGACTTATTTAAAACACAATTATCATCTCATTATGATCATTTAATTTCAGCATATCATTCCCAATTACATTAAACTTTCAGGTTTCCGATTCCATGCATGTGTTTTACATGGTTCATGCTTAATATTGTTCAGTGATGGGACATGCGACTGATCATCCATGTCTATTTTTATATTTATCAACTGAGGTCAGTTGCTTGTGTGGTTGTGTTTGATCTAGCAGGTGAAGAAGCATGAGGGCCTGGATACAAGTGGATGTGCGTAAATAAATAAATTCGAAGATTAAATCAAAGACTTCTAGAGTAGTTATATTTAGGTTTATCTTGTTGTAAAAGTAGTCGTTCACTTTAGAAAGCGACATCTTTTGTAAATAAAGTAGTTTTTCCTAAAAGATGCTTCTAAAAGTGACAACCCTCATGTAACTTCTATTTTTAGGACGTAATAGAAATAAACCTATAAATACGTGTACTATGAGAGACTCGTCCATCAGAGTACACGAGGGAGATTGCACCCAATATTGCATCGATTGTTTCTCTGTTTTTTATTCCTATTTTGTCTTCTTTTTGCCTCTGTGTGTGCGTGCGCCGAAGGACCTGATAACAGAAGGAGTTCTAATGAGGCAATTTCTGAGCCTTTAAAAGTTATAAATGATGATGTAGATCATCCAATTCCTAAGGTAGATTTACATGATGCATGTTCATGAGAGGGATGACATAGAGGAGAGAAAAACTATTCCTAAACAATTGGTGATAAATTTGAGAGATAGAAAATTTCATGAACCTTTGACATATCATACTTGTTCATGCTCTTGTAGTGGTTTCTTTGCATCAGATTGTTATGCAATGGTTGTCTCTAGTCAAACTGGATGTCTACTATGCAAGATGAATATGCTATTATGAAGAATGGTGATTGTTTTAATGCGATTTTCCTCTAGGCAATAATGCCATTGACACTAAATAGGTATGCAAGTTGAAACTTAAGCTTGAAGGAACAATTGACAGGTATAATTCTAGGCTTATGGCCAAAGGATATGCTCAAAAGAGAGACACTTTTTCAATGGGTCCGTTAATCCCACATGTCAAAATGACCTATGTTCTTAGCATGTGTGCATTTATAGCTCATCATGGGTGGAATGTGCATTAGTTGAAGATTAAAACTAAATTTTTGAATGGCCACTTTTGTATTTTATCCCCATAGGTTTGTGTAGAAATAACATGAAAAAAAAAGTGTGTAGGTTGAAGAAGGAATTATATGTTTTGAAGCAAGCACCATGTGCTTGGTGTGAGAAATAATAGTGTACTTGACAGCACATGGCTTGAGAACACTACAAGTTAGATGATATACCTCTGATAATTGTCATACATGTTGATGATATGCTAGTTAGTTGTCATAATGAGAATCATATTTTCTTAATTTTAGGCTGATTTGCATGCCTCTTTTGAGGTGTCAAATTTGGGCCATTTGCATTATGATTTGGACATTAGATCTATTCAAGTTGATGTGGGAATAATTTTGTTTCAAAAAAATATATTGAAAATATATTTTAGTTTTTTGGCTTTGAATATTGAAAAACTAATGCCACACCGATAGAAATAGGTTTATGGATGAGTCTTCATGATGTTGGAGATTCATTTAATGTTGTTCTCTATCAGTAGGATGTTGAATGATTGATTTAATTATACATAACTCTGACACATATTCATTTTTCTATCTCTTAGACGAGCACTTTTATACATTTCCTAGGTTTCAAGCATTGATAAGGAGTTGGTCGCATCTTTCAGTAATTGAGTTGTACCTGGTTACTTGGATTCTTTTATCTAAGGGGACATCATTATGGCCAAATTAACATGCTTTTCCTGACCCAAACTAGACTGGTTAGTGTGAAACTAGTGTCTAGAGGGGGAGAAGGGTGTCTAAAGCTTGAAGAAATTCCTTATTTTCCATTTGAATTTATCGAGATAAAGTCTTACACGTACTTTGCTAACAATATGGGATGATGAACAGAACATTTGTTCAAATTTCCTTTTATCAGTAACTTCCATAAGAGAAGCATAATTTTTTTCAAAATGATGTAGGAGCATTCTAAAATTCTTGCGTATCAAGATAGCATGGGAAAGTTTCGCTAACTTCACGTGATTCAATCGATAGTACTTAATTTATAAGAGAAGGAAGCTCACTAGTTAACTACTCTCATTTACAACATTTTAGACATGCTAGTGGACACAAACAATCATTGACAACATGAAATTTGCAATCTTAGTACAAGTATTTGGTCCTATTTCTAATGTCTTTAATATTTATACAGTATGGATGAATTTATTTCTTACTTGATTGTCTCAAGTCCAGCTACGCTTTTGATTAATCTTGAATAGAATCAAAATAAGGTTGCGATTATTATCAAGGAGTCGAGGTACAAAACCATGAACTATTTTTCGTCAACTCTTTGTTTTGAATGCTGACTTTTAGATCTTAAGAGTTGATGTCCTACCATACGGCACTCTCTAGTGATTTCTTTTACACTACAATCTATATTCCAGAGATTTGTGGAAAGCTTTACCATTTTTCTCCAATGAGCATTATACATCACTATAGTTGTCTCCATGGCACATTTTTCTATATCCATCGCTTGGCACATTGAGGAGATCATTTCACAAGGGTCATCTTTCGAGCTTGTTCATTATACAAAAGTGAAGAATATCCACACGAAATTCACCTTTACGTGGATGAAACTTTAACACACATGCAAACGTCTTGGATCCATCACCCTTAAATTTGTTAAGCTTATGTTTTATTTTATCTATTTATAGTTGATGAGCGTGCTCTACGAAAAAAATTCCTTTTTCATTGTGCGATGTTACACTCTTCAATTGAGGAGTTAGGAGGAAGCCCTTCCTCTCTATTTACTCACTTCTTCCTTACTTGGAAAATAGAAGAAAAAATTGAGTATGATGTATTGTTGACCTTACCCTTTTGATTAAGTAGAGATATAGGTCAGCTACGGTTCTTAGGTAGGATATCTTAGCATAGACCTAAGTTTCTGGATTTCTCCTCACATCTCGGTATACACAATAGTATTAGATACACCAAGCACGTTGTTTTCACTGAATAACATGAACTGAGTTATAACCGATTGTACTCCATCATCGAAGAACATAATTAACACTGCCACATTGTTGCAATACTTACTTAATGAATTATTGAACAATCACTTCGATGGAGTTATGACACTTCCTTACTGAACATAAAAAGAGACTTCTGCAGGCTTACTTTACTAAATGATAGACAATGCTATAATAAGTATTTACTTACATACTTTGTTACTGAATCGAATATAGATTGAACAAATTAAATAACTAGGAAGAGAACAGAGCAGTGAAATCAACATTGACTTGTAGGAATTCCAGTGCCTGAGGAACTACCAATAGGATCCATCTATGGTGCACAGCGCGGATCTCCCTCTTTCCTAGCGGTCCTCATACATCTTCTATTAGATTGCCGAAAAGTTACATGTTATACAATCACTACATTTTCCTTCAGTGACTGTTCACCAATTTACAAAAATAACCATGTGGGCCTAACAATTGGCATTTATGGTGGAATCAAACCCAAAACTGTAACGTTTTATGGAGCACAACCTTCTTGTTTGTATGGCTCCTCATCTGTCAGCCTATGCAATGCTCGTTCAATGAACCCTTAGCTTCTTGAAAGGTTACCTAAATTTTCTTGAACAATGTCTTGAGCAGCTTTTGGATTTGATGAAGGTCCAATAGGATAGATTTGGCATTTGGTTGACTACTATTGGCTACTGTAGAGATAATGACCTGACTTTGGGCTTTGGCTAGCTGAATGTGAAATTGTTCTTGTAAATAAAGAGCCACCTTCATCACATTCTTATGCTTATTTCGTACGGTGCAGGCGTGCTAGATGGTTGCACCTTTCACGACTTTAGTATGTTGGAGTCTATTTGAAGGTGAGTGAGGTCCATAGTATGGAGTTTTGTTTTCGTGAGATGATTGACTTTGGTTGAGAGATTGGCATTGGTATCCCATAGCGCTGATGTGGTTTGATGAATTAACTCGTTCTTCTATTGTGATTGGTGAAGCTAGTACTGCATTTTAGTGACTTGCACTTGCACAACCATATTCCGATGTTCAAATTTTGATGTAAGTATTAAGGTGGCATTCATTGCCTTTTCATAGGTTATTGGCCTACTTCACTACTTAATCAAGGTCCTTGAGCTGTCCAAACTGGATAGTATTTGTAGAAACTTCCTTTGGACGGGCGACCACAATAGGAGGGGGGTGCCTAAAATCAAATGGTCCATCTGCACCAGCCAAAGAGATAGTGGGGGACTTGGTATCTTGGACATTGGGTGCATGGCTAACAAACTGTCGACCAAATGGATGATTAAGGCTTGGTGCAACGGGGAGGCCTCGTGGGCCAAGCTGATCTTCAGAAACAAGAATGAGTTGGCGCTCATGGGCTTCCCAAATTGGAAGAATCTTGACATCTTGACCTTGTTGTTTTCCCCGATCCCCGTCTTCCCGAAAGGCTCTAATCTGGTGTGCTCCCTTTGCAAGAGTTGGAATAAAGTCAAAAGCTTCACAAGAATAAGTGAAGACTGGAAGTGGGCTGCCGGTATCAGACAAAACGACTCTATCTGGTTTCCGATCCATGGCATCCGGAGTGTGGAATCTTGGAACATTCAAAATGCCAAGAAGCTATGGAACAAAGGCTTCAAAAAATGGAAACATCTCTGGAAACAAGACACCAACCGCTGGATCAACTTTGAGGATATTGATCCTAGCATCAACATTTCGCATGAAGAATGGAACACGTTGCAAAGCAGATGTCTCGCCTGGGACCGACACAAAGTTCGCCTTCTCATGGGACACGACATGTCGAGCTCGCTTGGTCTCAAATGGCACAATGGGAATAGCCTATCAAAAGTCCCGAACATCAAAGAAACGATCGACTATCAGGTTAACCTCAACAAAAAGTGGTGCCTGTCATGGACGAAGCTTCGGTGGGACATGAAGTTCATGGCTATCTGGCACCCCCTCATAGAAATCAAAAAGTTTGTCCTCTTATGGCAAATCCTTCATCATGGAATCTGGACCAACCTTAAGGCTAGCAAAATTTGTGGGATCCCTCCCTGGTGCAAACGCTGCCACCGGTCTATCGAAGATGTTTCACACATCTTCTTTACCTGCCCCAACTCCAACAGACTCTGGCAGGTGGTTGGAAAGAGAATTAGACTTCAAAAACGTCTCAGTTGGCAGCAAGCCTTGCTGGGAGAAGCGATCGGCTGCTCCGCGACTCTCTGGAACGCCATCAGAGGGGAGGTCCTATGGAAAATCTGGCAGGAAAGATGTGCTTTCAACTTCGGTGACTCCCCCAAGGAGTGGTCAATTGAGAAATTGCTGTTCCTCCTTGGCAAAAGGATTGTCAACTGTAAAAAGTCCCCCCCCTTTAGGCATCATCAAGTACTCCTTTTGATCGATAACAAGCTTAAACCCAAGTGGGCCCCACATGAGGGTGATGAGAGGGTAATTAACCTTCTTTGTAATGTCATCTAAGCTCTGTAAAAGCTTCCCCTGCTTTGTGGGATTTGGGGGGTCCCGTGGGCACTAGTCCCCTTCTCTTGTACTTTTCTTTATTTAATTCAAGTCCGGGAGAGTAGGCTATTGCCGAACTTCCTTTATATTAAAAAAAAGGTCCTTGACTATTTCTTCAAAAAAGTCTTTGAAGTACTGATCCTGTTTCAACTCTCGACGGAATAGGTTATCATTGGTTGCTTTATTTGTTAGCGACTTTGGCATGGAGCTCTTGAAGTTGATTATATAATAAAAAATTTTCTTTTCAAGAGTCATCATAATTCTGGTCGATGGCATCCATATCATGGTGGATTTTCTCTTGAATATGTACAAGGTAAGAACTAAGGTGCAAAAAGTTATGAACATTACAATGATCATTGACACTAAAGTGCTAAAGGGTTTCATGTGGAGCTGGTAGGAGTGGGAGTTCGAGTTTGTTGGGTGCATTCCAAGGCTGATAAAGGGGTTCTATCGGGGACCAATCAGGGCTTTGTGAAGAGGGGCATCATATAGGAGAGTAGGCAGGTGAGGATAAATGAGACAGCTCTGAAGGAGAGGGAACAGGATTGGGAACCGATTGGGATACACTAGCCGAGTGGATATGGGATAGAGGAGGAGTACGCAAAGGGGCATTAGGCATGGGGATGATCAATTTGGGGAGTGGCAAAGTCATAAAAACCTTAGAGGGGGAAACAGGGGGCTATTGCTTTGAAGCGGAGGGAGAATGGAAGGACTTCTCATATGACATAGAAGGAATAGGGGCTGCGGTCATAGTTCTTTAATTGGATTCTATGATAGGTTGGATGGGAATGAAAATGGTGATGGCCATATTATCAATGCTTTGCTCATCTTCAAAGAAACTAGGTGCATGTTGAGGTCTTTTTGCATGGTCAAAGATAAAATTGATGCTTTGTTCATTCTTAATGGTTGAAGAAGCTCGAGCTGCAAGGGCCCATGGGATTAACAAGACACGTTTTTGAATAAAAAGGTTCACTAGGGTAGAGGGGGCTAAAAGGATATACGGTAAGCGTGAATGTATGGAATGCAACTCTTGCATTTCTCTCTATAACGTATTGGCATTGTAAGTGAATGTGGTGAAAGAGAATGCTAGCGCAATTCACCAATACCTTGGCAATACCAAAGATCAAAGAATAAACTTCATGTGA
Organism: Ceratopteris richardii; assembly: GCA_020310875.1. Taxonomy (NCBI): domain Eukaryota; kingdom Viridiplantae; phylum Streptophyta; class Polypodiopsida; order Polypodiales; family Pteridaceae; genus Ceratopteris; species Ceratopteris richardii. The sequence goes on from CM035421.1 coordinate 113,303,841, forward strand.
AATGCCATAAGCATGATGTTGCACGTTCATCATGACCACCAAGAATTGGAGAATGGCCCTTTCAGGTTCGAGGCTATAGCTTATGGCATATTCATTGGAAGTATGCCAAGGGAAAAGTTCCTCCATTGCTTGGTATGAGCTCTGATCGACATGGTCCAAGGGGAGATGAAACCTTTGCACAACTTCATTGATAGAAGTACAAATCTCTATGCCATTGAGTGGGACATACCAGATTGCTACCAAAGAGGGATCTGCAACAACGGAAGAGGTGATGCTTTCTTCCATGGTGCTCACAACCACACCATCCCATTAGAGGAGTGTGAAGCTCTCTAAACGATGGGTACCAAGATATTGAGCATTTGGCTTAGAGAACACTACAAATAGCTATTGAACGGGGGCCAAAGACTCTATGGTGGTGGAAAGGAAAACAACAGTGCATGGATGCAAAGAAAAGCATACAATAGTGTGAGAAAGAACCACATTGGCATGGCATGGATGTTATATATAATAAAAAGGAATAATTATGTCCTTGTCATGATTGAGAACAGTAGAATGATGTATGCAAAATGAGAGAGTGGTGATTAATCATCATGCAAAAGCATGCCATTTTGAACATCAGACTAAAAAGCTACACAGATGGTAGGGACTAAAAAGAGCACAATTTTGAACTTTTGATTGGAGTTTTAATTGGTTCTCTGATATGAGTTTACAATTTTAAAGGTATTGGACCTAGTCTAATGGAAAATAGGTAAGGTGTCTGCATAGGGCCATAGACATCACTGTGAACAAGCTACAATTTGTGAGTATTTTCAAAGTAAACCATCCTATGGGAAGGAGGAAAGCTACATTTTGCCCAACGTACAACCCTTATAGACATGTTTACTAGATGCCTCAAGTTTAGGCAAAGATGACACCATTTCTGATTTTTGTAGGCATAACAAACTAGCAAAATTTAGATGACTAAAACATGCATGCCACAACCTTTCATTTGACATAGCCTAAGAACCTTGAGCTGCACATGCTGAATCATTCACAAATTTTGCATAATCTATGAGCTTATACAACCCATGACATAAAATGTTGAAAGCAATAATGATTTCACCATTTGATAGATCATATGGGCTTTCAACAGCCTGTTCCTACTCAACCTAACACAAGCTATGTGGATCCACTACAAAGAAATGCCCTGCCTATGCCAAATATACATTAAGGATACATGATGCCTTAAGATGCACCTCCAACGCAGTCCATTGCTCTATAAATCCCTATACCATGCGATGAGACCATGTATCAAAGAAATATTGGGCCTACTGATAGAAGAGGATCTAGAGGATTTGGAGGGACTCGAGGAAGAAGGTGCCTCAGGTGTGATGCCTAGGAACACTTTTCCTATGCATGCAAGGAGCTGAAGCAAGCAAAAGAGCATTAGCTAATTACTAATATAAGAAAAAGCTATGAGACTTTAGGACCTCTTCCTCTACTTGTAAATTAGGGGAAGGGAGCAATGAAGAAAGTGTAAGAAAATCTATCAAATACAAATTCTAGCACATGAGCATCCAGGTTAGAGGCACTTAGGTAGGATATGAGGAAGAAGATAGACCATAGTCTCAAAAGAACTACTCAATGGAAGCTCTAGTGAAAGCTAGAGATGTCATCATGCGCAAGACTGCTTGGAAGTCTCCTGTAGATGTCTACTCATATAGTGATAATGTTGAGGATAAGAGTAGAAGAGAAAAGATGCAGGATGAGGTAGAGCCAAAAAGAAGAGTGACTAGAAGGCAAAGTAAGTACAATGAGGGAAAGCTAAAAGACACTAAGAAGAAAGCCTATTTGGAGGGGCTTATTTCTTCTCAAGAGGATGGGAAAAGAAAAAAATAGAGAGGGCAAGAAGCATCTCAAGGACAATCAAACTTAGAAAAAAAGCCAATTGAAAATCAAGAAACAAAACAAGTAGAAGAAAAGAATGAAGAGACTACTTTAAAAACACATAATATGCAAGAGAATCAAAAGGAAAAAGAAAAATAAAACTTCAAAGGCCATATTGATCTCATAACTTTGAAAAGAAGAATAAAGCAAAGGATATTTTGAATGACATTTTGTTGAAGATACAAGTAACAATGTGTATGGAAAAGGTCTTCTCGATTGAGGAGCCTAAATTCAAAGAGAACTTCATTAAACTAATTAAGAGGAAAATATTTTGATTACTTGGAAGATATAGAGATAGAAGAAACATCTAAGAGAACTCAAGTGATGAATGAAATTGTTGCTTTGAGTGACTCATCTGATAATGAAGATGATGAAATTGCAATATACCAAGTGAGCAAAAATTCTCTTGGACTCATACTACCCGATGATGAGAAAAGAGAATATGAAAGAAATTATAATAAAAGGATCTAGGGAAGAGGAACACCAGAAGTAAAAGTGAAACTAGGAAATGATAGAGAGCCATATTTAGCTCTAACCTTTATTGAATATGGATCAGAGGCAAATGTGTTATGTAAAAAATTATATGACAAATTTAGATGGCCGATAGACAACTAACATGGATCATAGATGAGAACCAGAGAGAATGGCTTCAGAGCTCTGCTAGAAGCTTGTGCTTTTGTACTTGTGACAATTATGGGAGTATTAGAGGAATTCCAATTTATTTTGTTCAATATAAGTGTTTATATGAGGCTATTCTTGGCCAATCAATTATAGTCAAAACAAAAATGCAAACGAGGGCTATGTCTGACTGATTTGCTTATGCAAAGATACGATTTTCACTCCTTGCAAGTCATGATAGTGTGTCCAAATCATGCAAGAAACAAGAAAAATATAAGGAAACACCCCATAAACTCCATGATTTGTGATGATTATGCATAGGTGAGGGAATATGGGATGTATTTGAATACGAATTTCTATTAGGATCCATTGTTGAGCGAGATAATGGTAGAAAATGATTTGATGTCTCATAGTAATACCTACCTAGCTTTCAAAGTTGTTATCTATATTCATTTGCATTTCAACTAACTTAGTTGCAAAGAAAATATTTCAAAAAAAATTAGAAAAACATATGAAAAACATTACAAAACTTAGGAATAATATTGCGTGATAACGGAGATATGCACTTCACAAGTTGATAGACTTTTGAGTAGTATGACAGAGAACTCAAAAATGAACAATGAGAAAGTATGTTATAATGAACACTTATATACAAATCCATTGGCATGAATGTCATTGTCTAATGGTGTAGATAGGTGTGCGCTAGAGTGTAGGCCTCACACACACACTCAAAATCAGTAATGAGAAGCTCGGGAGTGATGAGTTCTACCCGTGACTTTTCCATGACCATTTTTATAAGGAATGAGTAAAAATTTGAATTCAAATTCAAACTTTTAGCTCCCTATGATCAAGCTCCTATATCCTAGGAGATATTCCTTCAATCAAAGAGCTAACTTTCTCCACGAATCTTTTTGGTAGGTGATTACAAAAGATTCCAAGTCAATTTGACATTTACAAGGAGATAAAGTGGTAATTAACCACTAGGAATGGTTAAGATATCTTTCAAGCCAAATGTGTAGGCTTGTGATTTACACCAACAGCTCCCCCTCAAGCCAATCATTTTGGCTTGGTCTTGAACTTCAATCTTCATGTATATCCTGCAATCCAATCATTGCTTTGAATCTGCAAAGTTTGGTTCCATCCAAAGCTTTAGTTAACAAATCTGCACACTGCATGTTGGTTGATACATAGTTTAGTTGAATGTCTTTGCTTATCAACTTCTCTCTCACATAATGGTAATGGACCTCTATATATTTGGTCCTAGCATGATAGATAGGATTAACTACAAGGTGAAGAGAACTTGTATTATCTTCAAAGATAATTGGTGACCTAGTATATAAACCCAATTTTGTATACAAAAGTTTGATCCATATGGCTTCTTGTGTGGCATTAGCCAGCCCTCTATACTCTGCTTCTATAGAAGACAATGCAACAGTTGGTTGCTTCTTTGCAGACCAAGATATTGGCTTATCACCTGCAAAAGAAATATATCTGAAGTGTCAGGGAAATACAAACCATGGTTCTGTGTACCCTTGAGATACTTCAAGATTCTCTTGGCAGCCTCTAAGTGAGGTATCCTTGGCTTGTGCATAAATTGACTTAGCACACTAACTCCATATGCATTATCTATCCTTGTTAAGGTAGCATAGTTCAAGCTACCGACCATACTTTGATAACCTGTAATGTCATTGACTTCATCACCTTCATGGGCACTTAATTTTAAGTTTACCTCCATTGGAGTGCTTGCTTAAACCTGGACACTTTGAATGTGATTGCACGTTGAAGAATCAAAATAACAAAAGGCAACAAAACAAATATGCATCCACAAGTGTAGATGATTTTGAGAAGTTGTTCATGGTTCAACATCACATGATGAATACGATGTCTGTTGGTGTTTCAAAATCGAATGATAATGTCTAGTATGTTGATTCACGTGCTTCAAATCACATGAACAATCATGCGGAATGGTTTAGTACTTTGCAAAAATTGCCGGTTCCTAGATATGTTGAAACAGGTGATAACACATCACACCCTATTGAGCATATAGGAAACATAGCATTGTCTATAGAGGAGGAGAAGGTAAAACATCTTGTTGATGTGTTGCATGTTCCAAATATAACAAAGAATTTGGTTTCTCTTGGAAAAATGGTTGACCAGGGATTACAAGATAGGCTCAATGTTGATGGGTTATATGTAGAGGAATACAAACAGGATGGAAGATTGATTACAAAAGGAAACAAAGTGGGTAGGATGTTCACCTTAAATGTGAAAATTCTTGAAATGAATGCAGCAATGATTGCAAAAGGTGCATGAATCATTGCTTAAATAAAGATCTGGCACAAAGGGATTGGACATGAAAACTTGCAAAGGCTAAAATTGATGCAGTCAAAGGAGATTGTCCATGGACTACCAAATTTCAAAGTTGCAAAGATGCGAAAGGTATGTGTAGCATGTCGATTTGAAAAACAGTCAAGAGCATCATTTCCACATGACAAGCATGTTAGTGAGAACATACTAGAAATAGTACATACAGATGTTTGGGGTCTTGTAAAGACCACATTTATGGGCGATTGCAGGTTTTATCTTACTTTCATTAATGACCACACATGAAAAGTGTGGGTATATTTCATGAAAGAGAAGAGTGAGGTGTTCACTTACTTCCAAATTTGTAAAGCTATGGTGGAAAAGCAAACAGGGAAGTATATTCAAACATTAAGATGTAATGGAGGAGGTGAATACATGAGTGAGGTGTTCACTTACTTCCAAATTTGTAAAGCTATGGTGGAAAAGCAAATAGGGAAGTATATTCATACATTAAGATGTAATGGAGGAGGTGAATACATGTCAAATGAGTTCAACAATTTTCCAAAAAGTCATGGAAATCGATGTCAGTTTTCATGCAGGTACACACCACAACACAATGGCATTGATGAATGCAAACATCTTTGAGTGGACCAGATGCATTAGCAAGCAATAGTTCCAACTCAAATCCATGGAGTGGAAGATTTCATGGAAATTTCCGTCCAAAAAATTGATCAAATACATCCAAGAAAGGTAAAGAAAAGCTTTTTGTTGGTCATAAAACATGTGCAAGGTTTGAAGACGTTGATGGAGATTCAAGCAGTTTAGAAAAGATTCTTGATGAGGAACTTGGATTGCCCTCTATGAAGACTCCAGGAGTAAGAAAGGTACATGTAGATGATACAAGGAGAAGTGACCCATGACCAAGAAGATCTGAGAGGATATGAAATTCACTACAACGATTGATAGATGATAGTTACATGGCTCATCATTCTGCCTACATGAAAAAGGTAATACAAGATGTTGAACCTTCTTGTTTTGAAGATGCAATTGCAAAATGTAGATTGGAAAACGGCTGTGGATGAGGAGATGGCTGCACTTTATGGGAATGATACATGGAAGCTGGTTCCGTTGCCACAAGGGAAGAAATCCATAGGCTGCAAGTGGGTTTACAAGGTAAAGCAGAATGCTGATGGTAGCATAAGTAGGTATAAAGCACATTTGGTGGCAAAGGATATGCACAAACTTATGGCATTGATTATGAGGAAACATTCAGCCCTCAAGCTAAAATGTCTACTGTTAGAACACTTGTTGGATTAGCTACAACAAAAGAATGGACATTGCATCAGATGGATGTGAAGAATGCTTTTCTACATGGTGAGTTACAGGAACAAGTATACATGTACCAGCCACAAGGATATGAAGATTCAAAGCATCTAGAATATGTTTGCATGTTGCAAAAAGCTTTGTATGGGCTGAAGCAAGCACCTCGTGCATGGCTTGCAAGGATTGCTGATTACTTGACCACCATTGGATTTTGTATGTGTGATGCAGATCATTTACTATATGCAACGAAGGGTAATGATGGCATCACAATTTTGGAGGGGTCTACTAAGCTGTGGGTTGTAGTGGAGGTGCAACTTGAGGCATTGTGTATCCCTGTATATTAGGCTTTGGCATTGTATTTCTTTGGAGTGGATCTCTGTAGGTAGTACTTGACTGAGCAGGGATGGGGGTCCATGTGATGTATGCTTCATGGAGTAATAATATGAAAAACAAGTGTAAAGTGCTAAGTTTATAGGCTTGACCATACCATGATTGAGATACTAGATCATAAAATCCTGTGAAATATAGAACAAACTCCCATAACAAGTGACTCCGAACCCATCTAATACTAAATGATAGATTGCCCTCATACCACTCTAGGTCTTGCTAACCTTAAGTGTAACCACAAGTAATAGTTTAATCTAAAATACCAACCAAGAAGTCTGTGGTTTTTCATCCTTTACCATTGGAATAAGTTCTATTGGAAGAGCATGATGAAACATCAATAAAAAATTTGGTATAGGTCAGACATATCCCTATGTCCTAGAAACTCTAAAGAAAAGAGTCATAAATCTTCTTCTTGTCTTACTAATGTCAATAACTAGATCATCTCATCTAGTCAAGGACCATCCGCGGAAATAAGTATAACTAATTCTCTCTAGAGTCTATAGGTGAGACAAAATCTAACCATCATGATTAACTAATCTCCCTCTTGTCTTTTATGGAAGAGTACCACTTCTATCTAGACAACCACAATGAGAAACAGAAACTCTCTCTTTCTCTATTCAATCTCTTCTAAGGAAAAGAGCTGTGGTAGTGGAATCTCTTCCACTTTCCCTTTCCCTTTGAAAGAGATTCTATTGAATCCAATTTTTCAGCTCATCCATAAATGAGAACATGCACATAAGTTCTGTATGTTTTTCCTTCGAAAATAGTGGAGATTCAAACTCCCATGTGAAGGAAAATTACAATGAAAAGTAAAGTAAATGAATTCCTTCTAAGATAAACTAATTTATTTTCTAAACATCTCTTTTCTCAAAAGGAAAACATACTCTATTCTTCTCCAAATAAGAAATCATATTTTCCTTTCCTCTTCCCCTTCAAGGAAGAGGAGATAAACTGAGATCTCTAAGATAGAGTGAGATCATTCCTAGATCTCGAAGCTAATTCCCAACAATCTTACGAAGATGGAGATCAAATCTCCCCTAACTAATGAAGGTGTATGTAGTGAAGAGTGGAGAAAATAAATCCCTTATAAGGGTCAAAGCCTTTTACTAAAATGTTCAGCACTGATATGACATGATACCATAAACAAATGTGTATCCATATTAGAAATCTATCTCTGCTAACCATCCTCTATGCATGGATCTATACGATGGAATCAAACTAATGGAATTATCCTTCCTTGAAACCACGAAATGCGTATGTGATATCAATGGTAATAAGATCACCTATCACATTCTCTACTAGAAGAATAAATCTTCCCTAAACTATGAAGGATAACTCGCAGTCCTAAGAATGCATATGAATCTGCATATAGGACCTCCACCATTAGCTTTGTGATGCCATGTAGATGTAGGATCCCCAATCTTTGCCTTGTAATCCTTGCTAAATTTTTGAATATCAAAGAAATATTATAGCTCTTCCATCTGTGACTTGAGATCTTCACCACTCTTCTTCTCACCATCAAAATTCTTCAATTTTACCTTCTTGAAGACTTGATTTAGGGCAAACTCACTAGCATCCTCAAAGAGCACTGGATATTCTTGCACCTTCATCCATTTCATCATTCATCTCCACAAACATATTCGTGGTGCCTTTTGTTTACTTTGCACCTAATTCTTTGTGTAATTTTCCATGAAGCTTTTGAGTAACCTCGTCTTGCTCCTCAATCATTTTTGTCGAAACTTCCATCATTGCTGAGAATCAAATCTACTCTCATACCAATTATAACATTTCCTCAATCAGAAGCTATCCCTAATCACAAGATGCTCATCATCCAAGAATATTAGAAGAGAAAATAATAGAGCCTTTACAAGATAAGAGAAAATCCCACATGGAAGAGTAGACAAGACATGATCGCGAGAAAGAGAAGTTCTAGTATTATAGATTTAGGTCAATTGGTACAATAGATTTACAAAATTGCTTCCTAACAAAGCCCCGACATCCTAATCACCCCGAAGCTTTCACAATCTCATTCACACTTGTACTCTCAATCACACTCTCACTCTCACTCTCACTTTCAATCAAAAATGAATTCTCTGATTTTGAGCCTACTCTTCATGATGGAACAAATCTTCCTCAAAATAGAGTTCATCGTTCCCCATGGAAGTGGGAGATCCACCAAATTGAGAAAAAGTCGCTCTCTCCATGTTACATGCAAAATTTTCACAAAAGCATGCATTCGTAGTAAACTCAAAAATAATGCAAAATTCCAAAACCCTTGTGACTGACAAAGATTCTGAGCTCTTTGATCTTCACAATAGTTTTAGAGATGCCGTAGGTCCATATCTAGCACCAAAGATCACTTTTGAGCCCTACAAGTTTAGAAATTTTAGAGAGACAATAATTTATAGGCATTAACTTACATTGAACTAAATGTAGAGCATGAAACGAGATACTTAAAACATGATTCACAAAAATGTTGATATAATTTCATAGTCATGTATGTGAGCACATTTAGGACTTTTGGGGCACCTTTTCCCTCTTTAGGAGGTTTTTTCCTCAGGCTTGTATGTAATAAAGCGATAGGTAGGAGATGCTTGAACCACACCCTTGATGGTTGAACCACACCCTAAGAGGGAGGATTAGGAGGTAATCCTCAACCATGGATTTTGGGGCAACTTGTTAGCCCATCACATTTCTAACTAAGAGGTTGTGATTTCAATTCCTTACATTGGTATTAGAGCCTAAGAAGTAGGCTTGGGAAAGGTGGATTGACCTAATGGCCTCTAAAAAAGGCGCTTGGGCATCCTCTATATGAAAGGGTTCAAAGTAGCGCACGTCGCTTTCACAAGTTAGCCTTACAAAGATTGAGGTGTATCCCTCAATCCATAGGTCAGATTGAGGCATGCAAGATATCGTTGGAAAGCTCTCAGAACAACTTTTCAAATCCGGTGAGATAGCTAGAAAGTGTAAAGTCTTTGGGGAACCATGGGTTTTGGGGCAAGTGATTAGCCCATCACATTCCTAACCAAGAGGTTGTGAGTTCAGTTCCTTACATAAGAGTAGATCATTGAGGACCATGATTGACCAAGGGGGGAGGAATGTAATAAAGTGATAGGAAGGAGATGGTTGAACCACACCCTTGACAGATAGGAGATGGTTGAACTACACCCTAAGAGAGAGGATTAGGAAGTAATCCTCAACCATGGATTTTGGGGCAAGTGATTAGCCCCTCGTACTCCTAGCTGGTAGGTCATGCGTTCAAATCCCACAATTGGTATCAGAGCCTAGGAAGTAGTCTTGAAAAAGTGGATTGACCAAATGGCCTCTAAAAGAGGCGCTTGGGCATGCTCTATATGAAAGGGTACAAAGAACCGCATGTCACTTTCACAAGCTAGCCTAACAAAGATTGAGGTGTATCTCTCAATTTCTAGGTTGGATTGAGGCATGTAAGATACCATTCGAAAGCTCTTGGAATGGAATTTCCAAATACAATGAGACACGACGAAAGAATAAAGCGCTTGGGAAACCATAGGTGGCACTTGATTGAGGGTTCAAGATACCAAACATAGGTGAGAACAATGTTCAAGACTGAGGTTGTGAACAAGGGCCCAAGACACCAAGGTTGCCAACAAGAAGGTTCAAGACACCAAGGTTGAGAGAAAGGGTTCAAAAGACCAAGGTTGCAAAAAAAGGTTCAAGAAACTATGCAAGGTTGAGGACATCAGCTCAAGGGTACCTCGGGAATTCAAGGGGCTGATGATTGAGGCTAGAGGGATACAAGACAACATCATTGAGGACAATGATTGAAAACCGGGGGATGAATGTAATAAAGTGATAGGTAGGAGATGCTTGAACCACACCCTTGATGGTTGAATCACACCCTAAGAGGGAGGATAAGGAAGTAATCCTCAACCATGGCTTTTGGGGCAATTGGTTAGCCCATCACATTTCTAACCAAGAGGTTGTGAGTTCAATTCCTTACATTGTATATACACCTATAACTCTAATGGTTCACTTATCTTTATACATTCACTTGGTAATACATTCAATGTTGTGTATTGTCCTCCAAGCTTCTTCTTATTCCTTATTCTTTTCACATGCTTCCATAGAGCTCAAAATTCAAAGGTATCATAGCAAGTCTCTACTTCATCTAGGGCATCGTCAACACCTCTCCGATCCTAGTATTAAAATCATAGAAAACTTGGTGAGCATATTTAGGGTGATAAGGAGTTCAAAATAGCTTTGCCTTGTGGTGTTGAAATTTAAATATGAGCTCATTTCGGCCTCCAAAGGAATTATTCTAGTGCTTGTGCAAGTAGTTTTATCTTTTTGTGCCAAATATATATCCAAGTTTGAGTTTGCCAATACAAGCACCTTAAAGTTTGCTACGGGTTTAGTAGAGCTCAACAAGGTGGTTGTATTCAACTTTTTAAGATAGTAATTTTTTTGCATTAGGGTATTTTAGTTAGTGGCCATGGTTGAGAGCAATGATATATTATGTATGTTGACTGTTGAGGACAAGTTGGATGTTACAAATTACCTCTTAGGAGCATATATGATGCATCATGAATTTCTAGAAAAAGGGCTATGGAATATTATGCAACGTATTGAAAAAGAACGTACTAAATCTATGAATATAGTTATTGAAGGTGATGCAAATGGCATTGAGGATGATGATCTTCAGGTTCCTCTTCATGCTAAAGTTTTTTTCATACCTACTACCAAGAAGCTTCATTTGGAGGGAGACATGTTCAAGAAAATGCATTGATGGCTTTGCCTATTAAACATGTTAGTTTCCATCACATTCACTCTAGCAAAACAACTAGGAATGCTTGACATACACTTACCACTTTATACCAGGCAAGAAATGAGGCTTGTGTTGCTTACCCACGACAACTATTGGAGAGTGAGCATACGAATGATGGAGATTCAATGGACATTTTTTTCTAACAACGATCAAAGATTTGAAAGAGCAGTTGATTTTTGGTGATGAAGTCTTGTCTGATAGTTAACCTATGGAGATCGTTCTTAATGGTCTTCCATATTAAAATTAGAGTTTTGCTTCTACTATTTTATTGATGATGAAAGGCACTCCAAATGTCTTAATATTTGAGGAATTAGTCTCTATTTTATTGCAAGAGGATCAGTTAGGATAGAGCATTTCCATTATGCACGTTGTAGATCAAGTTTTCTTAGCTAGTGAGAAGGAAAAGGTAAGTGGAGCTCATCTACTAATAGGCAAAAATCCGCTAATGTTTTACAATCGAAGAAAGAAGACAAAGATAAGAAGAAAATAGAAAAGAAAAAAATCCTTTTACTAATACTATAAAGGACTTTGTCATAAAGAGTTTTCCAAAAATTGTTTGCAAAAGAGGCTAGAATGGTTATTGGATAGGCCTTTACACCAAAAACAAAGTCTCATTACCTTGTGTAGAATGAAGAATTGTCATTAACCACTCTTTGTATCTATGAGCCATCTCCTCATGAGGAGTGTATGTCTACACTAGACTCTATTGTTTTGTAGTTTTATAGTGGGGGAGCGAAACATGTTACCTCGCAAATCAATGTCTTCACTTCACTTGAGCCCGCCCATCAAGGGAATATTGTCACATGAGCATACAACTTCTCATATCCTATAATGGGAGTTGGTTAGATCATTTTGACAGATGCTGATGGTAGCTCTTTGACATTGTGAAATGCCTTGTATGTGCTAGGGATCTAGAAAAATATGATGTCAGTTTGAGCATTAGCCAAGATCCACTTGGTAATCAAATTTGTTGATGATAAGTGTACAATTCATGATCTCTCAAATTTCCATGCCATTATTGCTTTTGGCTTTTTACATCATGGGATGTATAAGCTCATAGAATATCCAAAACTTTTCAATGATTCAACATGTCTAATTCAAGATTCTTAAGCTATCGTAGATGCAAAACTTTGACATGCATGCTTTGGTCATCTGAGTTTTTCTAGTTTGCTACACCTACAAAAATTTCTTCTCTACGCAGACTTGAGCCACCTTGCAAAAATTTTTGAGAACTTGTATCTTTAGCAGAATGCATCATTCATTCATCAAAGAAGATGGTTCAATTTGAGCTACTAAGAAATTATAGCTTATTCATAGTGATGTTTGTGGTCTTATGTAGAGACCTTCATTGGGGAACTAACTTTACTTCATGACTTTTATTGATGATTTCTACAAGCATGCATGAGTGTATCCATTAAAAGAAAAGTTTGAATCGTTTATGTGCTTCAAATAGTTTCTCATTACTATTAGCATGTAAAATGGGCATTCTTTGTTCTTATCAAGGGGAAGTAGGTGTCTTCCATTTTTAATGCATTTCTTTCTAAGCATGGGATAAAACATCAGTGTAGAGTGCCATAGACACCTTAGAAAAAGGTGTTAATGAAAGAAAGAAAAGTTCTCCCATGACAATGATGAGGTGTATGGTCAAGTGGGCTTGGCATGGTTGCAAGACATTTGTTTCTCATCTACGTGTCTTTGGTTGTTTTGCGTATGCATAAGTGCATAAAGAACAACATATGAAATTGGATCATAAAGAAGTGAAAAGTCTTCTTATTGGGTAGGGTTTTCAAAGAAAAGTATATCTTCTATATAATCCATAGACAAACACATTTTGGTAAACTGTGGTGTACTTTTGGTGGAAGATGCAATTCAGTCATTACTTTCATGCACTAAGGAGACTTTTGTTAGCTCCAAAGTTATGTATGACACTTTGCCATGTCTTTTAATAGGTGGACTAGCAAGTGCTCTTCCAAATGAGGCAACTTTGTAGCTCTTAAAAGTTCCACATGATGATATAGATCATTACAATTCTAATGTGGACTTACATGATGCATTTGTTGATGAGAGGCCTAATATAAAGGAGGCAAAAACTATGCCTAAATGGCTGGTGTGGACTTTCTGAGATAACAAATTAGATAGATCATTAGGATCTCATAGTGCTTGGTTTGCATTATATTGCTTTGTTATGGCTGCCTCTAGTCTTTTTTATGAGAATCAACCTGATTTCTTTTGATGAAGGACAAAATTCAAAAGATTGGACAACTACTATGCAATAAAAAATGATGTTATCATGAAGAATGGTACCTGTTCTTTATGTGATTTACCTCCTTGAAAAATGGCCATTGGAACTAAACAAGTATACAAGTTACAGTGCAACCATGATGGAAAAATTGATAGGTATATGGAGATGCTATTTGCAAAAGGTTATGCTTAGGAAAGAGGCATTGATTTTTATCATACTTTGTATCCACATGCTAAATGACTACCATTCATAGCATTTGTACACTTGCAGCTCATCACGGTTGGAATGTACATCATTTGGATATTAGAAAATCATTTTTGAATGGTGACTTACATGAAGAACTATATATATTTCATCCCTGTGGTTTTGTGCAAAATGTTCATGAAACGAAATTCTGCAAGTTAAAAAATGAATTATATGGTTTGAAACAAGAACCATGCACTTAGTATTGAAACAACTTCGAGAAGCTTGTAGGACGTAGAAAAGTGAGTTGCAAAGCAACAAAGTTTGGTCTAACCAAACGGCACAAGAATAGCCCTTGAGCTTATGGAGACTCAAATGGACCTAAAGAGCATGGATAAGTGCAATAAAATTCACTATGTGCTTTGAAGCATCAAGGAGAAAGATTCAATACAAAACAGATAGGTTTATGCATCGACTAGCTCAAAAAAACTTATTATCTTTGGATAAGACAATGAACTTAAAATTCTCATAGTGACCAGCATGATGACAATTAGAAAAAAATCCTTTCATGGGAGTGATGCACATAGGATTGAGGGTATAGAATGCACAAGAGTAGAAGAAATAAGCCAAATATGCTTTTGGAATGAAGCACACACTCAAGAATAGTACCTCGTATTTTTCAGGAATACGCAGAGATTGACCCTGAGATAGAAAAACTCTGATCTTTCCCAATATATTAGACCAAATGGTTTGAAAACGTATAAAAATAAACTTGACACTAATACATTTCCAGTGCGTTCTTTTCCATCAATTTGGAGCTCTGTAGAGAGAGAAACAACTTCTACACACTTACTATTATTGAAGAAGATGATGTAGAAAATTGAAGGAGCAAGACAATGATGGCCACAAGTGTATGTATATTGCTTCCATGTAATTTACAAGTGATTTGAAGTCTTTATATAGAATCTACAAGTGCTCCATAACTTCTACAAGTGGATTTTGAATTCAAATGAAGGCAGTAAAGGTTGTTGGAGGGAATCAAGTGAGGATCTAGTTTGATCTACTTTTAGGTGATTGATTGATTGATTGGTTACAACTCAACCACCACAAAGTCGTCAAATATTAGCTATCTTTATGTACTTTTACATGTGTAAAGCTGTAGATTTTTACAATGGTAAAATATCTATTGAAAAGCTTTTAAAAAAATACAATAAATGAGCATAAGTAAAAGAACTCTCCAAGAAATATTCTTTTGACATAATTCAAGAGATAGATTTTTATGTAGATCAAATCCACCTCAAAAATAGTGTAAGTTTGATGTTCCAATAGCTCCTCATCAATCTAAAGTATGCCTGAGTCTTCATTCTCTAATAGGTTGAATACATGCCATAACTTTGAATCTACAAAGCTTTATTCCATCAAGTGCCTTCATCATCATATCTGCTACTTGCTTTTCGATTGGAACAAAAGAAATGCCAATCTCCTTTGCCATAAGTTTCTCCTTAATGAAGTGGTAATGAACCTCCATGTGTTTGGTTCTTGCATGGAAAATTGGGTTTGCTACTAGATGCATGGAACTTGCATTATCTCCAAATATGTGAGATTTGGAACTCACAAGTCCCAAATCTGTATGCAATGCTTTTAACCATATTGCCTCTTGAGTTGTTATGGTCAAATCTTTGTATTTTTCTTTAATTGAGGATAAAGCAACTATTTCTTGCTTCTTGGAACTCCATGACACTAGCTTTGAATCTGGAGTTGTTGAGTAACGAGAGGTACTTCTTCTATCATCCTTAGCTCCTGCCCAATCTACATATGAATCGATTTTGATATCTAAATTTAAAGATTAAGGATAGTATATACCTTCATTGATTGTACCTTTGATATACTTAAGTACTTTCAGTGTTGTTCTTGGAGAGTGTGTGAATTGGATTAGGACTCCCACATTATATGAGATGTGTGCCCTTCTATGAGTAGCATATATCAAGCTACCTACCAAGCTTTGATATTCTTTGATGTCTTCAATTTTGTCACCTTCATAAACACTAAGTTTATGATTCATCTCCAAGTGTGTACCTGCAGGTTTAGTGTTCTCCATTTTGAACTTAAGAAGTAGATCCTGAATGTATCTCCTCTAAGTCAAATACATTCCTTCATCTGTGTATATGATGTGCATACATAGGAAATGAGTGAGCTCACCTAAGTCACTGATTTTGAGCTCCTCTTGCATGTGTCTCTTGATCCTTTGAATCCCATTCAGATCATCACCTCTCACAAAAATATCATCTAAACATAGACATAGATAGATAACGTCATTTTGATCCCTTTTGATGAATAGAGAAGGATCTCAGTTGCTAGGTTTGAACCCTTGATCTTGAAGCTTTGTAACCAAGTGTAATTCCAAGCTCTAGGAGCTTGTTTCAATCCATACAATGATTTCTTAAGTCTACAAACATAAGATGCGTGATTAGGGTTTTCAAAACATGGTGGTTGTGACATGTATACCTATTCACTTATTTAACCATTTAGAAATGCCTTTTTCACATCAAGTTGGAGGAGCCTTCAATGCTTTAGAGGAGCTACACTTATCAATTTTCTGATTGTAGTGATCTTTGCAATTGGTGAGAATGTTTCTTCATAGTCTATACCATGCTTTTGTGAGAATCCTTTGGTAACTAATCTTTCCTTGTACCTGTAGAATGATCCATCTGAGTTTCTTTTAACTTTACATACCCATGTGCAACCAATTACCTTTTGATTAAATGACATTGGAACCAAATGCCAAGTGTCCATCTCCTTCAATGCATCTATTTCTTCTTTCATGGCCTTCTCCCAATTAGGGTTTCCCTTTCCCTCTTCATAGGTTGAGGGTTTCGCTGAAATTGATTCCTTTTCCAAGTAGATTGAATGATTTGTAAAAAATGTGGAATCATATCCATACCTTTTTGGTTGTCTTTTCTCCCTTCTTGATCTTCTAAGTGTTGGCTTGGAGCATTCTCCACACTCCTGCATCTTTGCTTTGCCTCTTGATTTCCATAGCTTCTGATCCATTTCTCTTTAATCTTGGTCATCATCTCTATCACTTGTTGGATCCTAGACTTGTGTATCATGCTTTCTTCCTAATTGATGAGAATCAGAATCAAGAACATATGGTAGAGTTACCTTTTGTCTCTCTTCATCATACCAAGACGTGTGTTCTTCAAACACAACATCTCTACTTGTAGTGAATTTCTTGGTTGAAGGATTATAGAACCTTTAACCATTCTGATTTGAGTCATACCCAATAAACACTACCTTTGTTGCCCTTTCATCTAGCTTATCTCTTATTTGTGATCATAAATGAACATAAGCAAAAAAACCAAACACATTGCAATGTCGAAGACTTGGTTTTCTGGCAAGCCATGCTTCATAAGGACTCATACCTTGAAGTGATTTTGATTGTAATCTATTGGGTACACAACAATTGAAATAGCATCCACCCATAGATAATGTGGCAACCTCTTCTCTTCAAGCATTGTTCTGGCTGATCCAACCAATGTCTTGTTTCTCCTCTGTACATTTTGAGGAGAGTGCGTGGTAGTCACTTCCCTTTTGATACCTTTATCCTACAAGAACTCATCAAAGTATTTGCAGAAGTATTCTCTCTATCCATCACATCTGAGCTTCTTCAATGATCTACCTGTATGCTTCTCCACATGTGCTCGACACTTTTTGAAGCAATCAAACAATTCATTCTTACTCTTGATAAAGTATAGAATAGTCCATCTAGTATGGTCATCAATAAATGAGATATAATACTTTGATCCTGCCAATGAAGGTTCTTGACTTGGTCCCCATACATTTGTATGTAATCAGTCCAATACGTTGTTGCAGATGTAGCCTTTTTGGTTGAATGGTTCTTTGTGCCTTCCCAATTTGACATGCATCACCTCTTGATCATGTGTGCTTTGATATGTTTGGTAGTACTAGAACACTTTGATCCTTGCATATATCCTTAAAGGTTCTTTCATTCACATGAGCAAGCCTCTTATGGCACACTTCAAGCTCACTAAGGGTTTGAGACCCAAAAGTGAATAGAGCTATGTTCCTTGTTTCTCCTACTTAAAATGTAAAGAGCCTACCATGCTTCTCACCTTTGGCTATCATCTTGAAGCCTTGACATGGATCTTCCACAAAAGCTCCATGTTGGGTGAACCTAACTTTCAAGCCTTTTTCAACTATTTCACCTACACTTATTAGGTTTTTAGTGATAGTAGATACATAAAAAACCTTGCTCAAAATGTTTGTCCTCCCATTGGAAGCTTTCATAGTACCAATCATCTCCACGTTGTGTTTTGTTTCATCCCCTATTTGAACTTCATGTCTATGCTTTGGACATTTCAAGTTAGATAGAAGAGCAATGTTGTGTGCAATATGATAGCCTAGGAATTTGCCTCATGATAGCCTTGCAAATAGGCCTCCATTCTAATTTGAAAAGCCACATAGTTGCATCGATCAAGCTTCTTGGTCATTGAGAGAAATCCCTCATGCATCTTGATCTTCCTCTGATACCACTGAGAGAACCTGGAGACGCTTGTAGGAGACGCTACAACAAAAGAATGGACATTGCATCAGATGGATGTGAAGAATGCTTTTCTACATGGTGAGTTACAGGAACAAGTATACATGTACCAGCCACAAAGATATGAAGATTCAAAGCATCTAGAATATGTTTGCATGTTGCAAAAAGCTTTGTATGGGCTGAAGCAAGCACCTCGTGCATGGCTTGCAAGGATTGCTGATTACTTGACCACCATTGGATTTTGTATGTGTGATGCAGATCATTTACTATATGCAACGAAGGGTAATGATGGCATCACAATTTTGGAGGGGTCTACTAAGCTGTGGGTTGTAGTGGAGGTGCAACTTGAGGCATTGTGTATCCCTGTATATTAGGCTTTGGCATTGTATTTCTTTGGAGTGGATCTCTGTAGGTAGTACTTGACTGAGCAGGGATGGGGGTCCATGTGATGTATGCTTCATGGAGTAATAATATGAAAAACAAGTGTAAAGTGCTAAGTTTATAGGCTTGACCATACCATGATTGAGATACTAGATCATAAAATCCTGTGAAATATAGAACAAACTCCCATAACAAGTGACTCCGAACCCATCTAATACTAAATGATAGATTGCCCTCATACCACTCTAGGTCTTGCTAACCTTAAGTGTAACCACAAGTAATAGTTTAATCTAAAATACCAACCAAGAAGTCTGTGGTTTTTCATCCTTTACCATTGGAATAAGTTCTATTGGAAGAGCATGATGAAACATCAATAAAAAATTTGGTATAGGTCAGACATATCCCTATGTCCTAGAAACTCTAAAGAAAAGAGTCATAAATCTGCTTCTTGTCTTACTTATGTCAATAACTAGATCATCTCATCTAGTCAAGGACCATCCGCGGAAATAAGTATAACTAATTCTCTCTAGAGTCTATAGGTGAGACAAAATCTAACCATCATGATTAACTAATCTCCCTCTTGTCTTTTATGGAAGAGTACCACTTCTATCTAGACAACCACAATGAGAAACAGAAACTCTCTCTTTCTCTATTCAATCTCTTCTAAGGAAAAGAGCTGTGGTAGTGGAATCTCTTCCACTTTCCCTTTCCCTTTGAAAGAGATTCTATTGAATCCAATTTTTCAGCTCATCCATAAATGAGAACATGCACATAAGTTCTGTATGTTTTTCCTTCGAAAATAGTGGAGATTCAAACTCCCATGTGAAGGAAAATTACAATGAAAAGTAAAGTAAATGAATTCCTTCTAAGATAAACTAATTTATTTTCTAAACATCTCTTTTCTCAAAAGGAAAACATACTCTATTCTTCTCCAAAGAAGAAATCATATTTTCCTTTCCTCTTCCCCTTCAAGGAAGAGGAGATAAAGTGAGATCTCTAAGATAGAGTGAGATCATTCCTAGATCTCGAAGCTAATTCCCAACAATCTTACGAAGATGGAGAACAAATCTCCCCTAACTAATGAAGGTGTATGTAGTGAAGAGTGGAGAAAATAAATCCCTTATAAGGGTCAAAGCCTTTTACTAAAATGTTCAGCACTGATATGACATGATACCATAAACAAATGTGTATCCATATTAGAAATCTATCTCTGCTAACCATCCTCTATGCATGGATCTATACGATGGAATCAAACTAATGGAATTATCCTTCCTTGAAACCACGAAATGTGTATGTGATATCAATGGTAATAAGATCACCTATCACATTCTCTACTAGAAGAATAAATCTTCCCTAAACTATGAAGGATAACTCGCAGTCCTAAGAATGCATATGAATCTGCATATAGGACCTCCACCATTAGCTTTGTGATGCCATGTAGATGTAGGATCCCCAATCTTTGCCTTGTAATCCTTGCTAAATTTTTGAATATCAAAGAAATATTATAGCTCTTCCATCTGTGACTTGAGATCTTCACCACTCTTCTTCTCACCATCAAAATTCTTCAATTTTACCTTCTTGAAGACTTGATTTAGGGCAAACTCACTAGCATCCTCAAAGAGCACTGGATATTCTTGCACCTTCATCCATTTCATCATTCATCTCCACAAACATATTCGTGGTGCCTTTTGTTTACTTTGCACCTAATTCTTTGTGTAATTTTCCATGAAGCTTTTGAGTAACCTCGTCTTGCTCCTCAATCATTTTTGTCGAAACTTCCATCATTGCTGAGAATCAAATCTACTCTCATACCAATTATAACATGTCCTCAATCAGAAGCTATCCCTAATCACAAGATGCTCATCATCCAAGAATATTAGAAGAGAAAATAATAGAGCCTTTACAAGATAAGAGAAAATCCCACATGGAAGAGTAGACAAGACATGATCGCGAGAAAGAGAAGTTCTAGTATTATAGATTTAGGTCAATTGGTACAATAGATTTACAAAATTGCTTCCTAACAAAGCCCCGACATCCTAATCACCCCGAAGCTTTCACAATCTCATTCACACTTGTACTCTCAATCACACTCTCACTCTCACTCTCACTTTCAATCAAAAATGAATTCTCTGATTTTGAGCCTGCTCTTCATGATGGAACAAATCTTCCTCAAAATAGAGTTCATCGTTCCCCATGGAAGTGGGAGATCCACCAAATTGAGAAAAAGTCGCTCTCTCCATGTTACATGCAAAATTTTCACAAAAGCATGCATTCGTAGTAAACTCAAAAATAATGCAAAATTCCAAAACCCTTGTGACTGACAAAGATTCTGAGCTCTTTGATCTTCACAATAGTTTTAGAGATGCCGTAGGTCCATATCTAGCACCAAAGATCACTTTTGAGCCCTACAAGTTTAGAAATTTTAGAGAGACAATAATTTATAGGCATTAACTTACATTGAACTAAATGTAGAGCATGAAACGAGATACTTAAAACATGATTCACAAAAATGTTGATATAATTTCATAGTCATGTATGTGAGCACATTTAGGACTTTTGGGGCACCTTTTCCCTCTTTAGGAGGTTTTTTCCTCAGGCTTGTATGTAATAAAGCGATAGGTAGGAGATGCTTGAACCACACCCTTGATGGTTGAACCACACCCTAAGAGGGAGGATTAGGAGGTAATCCTCAACCATGGATTTTGGGGCAACTTGTTAGCCCATCACATTTCTAACTAAGAGGTTGTGATTTCAATTCCTTACATTGGTATTAGAGCCTAAGAAGTAGGCTTGGGAAAGGTGGATTGACCTAATGGCCTCTAAAAAAGGCGCTTGGGCATCCTCTATATGAAAGGGTTCAAAGTAACGCACGTCGCTTTCACAAGTTAGCCTTACAAAGATTGAGGTGTATCCCTCAATCCATAGGTCAGATTGAGGCATGCAAGATATCGTTGGAAAGCTCTCAGAACAACTTTTCAAATCCGGTGAGATAGCTAGAAAGTGTAAAGTCTTTGGGGAACCATGGGTTTTGGGGCAAGTGATTAGCCCATCACATTCCGAACCAAGAGGTTGTGAGTTCAGTTCCTTACATAAGAGTAGATCATTGAGGACCATGATTGACCAAGGGGGGAGGAATGTAATAAAGTGATAGGAAGGAGATGGTTGAACCACACCCTTGACAGATAGGAGATGGTTGAACTACACCCTAAGAGAGAGGATTAGGAAGTAATCCTCAACCATGGATTTTGGGGCAAGTGATTAGCCCCTCGTACTCCTAGCTGGTAGGTCATGCGTTCAAATCCCACAATTGGTATCAGAGCCTAGGAAGTAGTCTTGAAAAAGTTGATTGACCAAATGGCCTCTAAAAGAGGCGCTTGGGCATGCTCTATATGAAAGGGTACAAAGAACCGCATGTCACTTTCACAAGCTAGCCTAACAAAGATTGAGGTGTATCTCTCAATTTCTAGGTTGGATTGAGGCATGTAAGATACCATTCGAAAGCTCTTGGAATGGAATTTCCAAATACAATGAGACACGAGGAAAGAATAAAGCGCTTGGGAAACCATAGGTGGCACTTGATTGAGGGTTCAAGATACCAAACATAGGTGAGAACAATGTTCAAGACTGAGGTTGTGAACAAGGGCCCAAGACACCAAGGTTGCCAACAAGAAGGTTCAAGACACCAAGGTTGAGAGAAAGGGTTCAAAAGACCAAGGTTGCAAAAAAAGGTTCAAGAAACTATGCAAGGCTGAGGACATCAGCTCAAGGGTACCTCGGGAATTCAAGGGGCTGATGATTGAGGCTAGAGGGATACAAGACAACATCATTGAGAACAATGATTGAAAACCGGGGGATGAATGTAATAAAGTGATAGGTAGGAGATGCTTGAACCACACCCTTGATGGTTGAATCACACCCTAAGAGGGAGGATAAGGAAGTAATCCTCAACCATGGCTTTTGGGGCAATTGGTTAGCCCATCACATTTCTAACCAAGAGGTTGTGAGTTCAATTCCTTACATTGTATATACACCTATAACTCTAATGGTTCACTTATCTTTATACATTCACTTGGTAATACATTCAATGTTGTGTATTGTCCTCCAAGCTTCTTCTTATTCCTTATTCTTTTCACATGCTTCCATAGAGCTCAAAATTCAAAGGTATCATAGCAAGTCTCTACTTCATCTAGGGCATCGTCAACACCTCTCCGATCCTAGTATTAAAATCATAGAAAACTTGGTGAGCATATTTAGGGTGATAAGGAGTTCAAAATAGCTTTGCCTTGTGGTGTTGAAATTTAAATATGAGCTCATTTCGGCCTCCAAAGGAATTATTGTAGTGCTTGCGCAAGTAGTTTTATCTTTTTGTGCCAAATATATATCCAAGTTTGAGTTTGCCAATACAAGCACCTTAAAGTTTGCTACGGGTTTAGTAGAGCTCAACAACGTGGTTGTATTCAACTTTTTAAGATAGTAATTTTTTTGCATTAGGGTATTTTAGTTAGTGGCCATGGTTGAGAGCAATGATATATTATGTATGTTGACTGTTGAGGACAAGTTGGATGTTACAAATTACCTCTTAGGAGCATATATGATGCATCATGAATTTCTAGAAAAAGGGCTATGGAATATTATGCAACGTATTGAAAAAGAACGTACTAAATCTATGAATATAGTTATTGAAGGTGATGCAAACGGCATTGAGGATGATGATCTTCAGGTTCCTCTTCATGCTAAAGTTTTTTTCATACCTACTACAAAGAAGCTTCATTTGGAGGGAGACATGTTCAAGAAAATGCATTGATGGCTTTGCCTATTAAACATGTTAGTTTCCATCACATTCACTCTAGCAAAACAACTAGGAATGCTTGACATACACTTACCACTTTATACCAGGCAAGAAATGAGGCTTGTGTTGCTTACCCACAACAACTATTGGAGAGTGAGCATATGAATGATGGAGATTCAATGGACATTTTTTTCTAACAACGATCAAAGATTTGAAAGAGCAGTTGATTTTTGGTGATGAAGTCTTGTCTGATAGTTAACCTATGGAGATCGTTCTTAATGGTCTTCCATATTAAAATTAGAGTTTTGCTTCTACTATTTTATTGATGATGAAAGGCACTCCAAATGTCTTAATATTTGAGGAATTAGTCTCTATTTTATTGCAAGAGGATCAGTTAGGATAGAGCATTTCCATTATGCACGTTGTAGATCAAGTTTTCTTAGCTAGTGAGAAGGAAAAGGTAAGTGGAGCTCATCTACTAATAGGCAAAAATCCGCTAATGTTTTACAATCGAAGAAAGAAGACAAAGATAAGAAGAAAATAGAAAAGAAAAAAATCCTTTTACTAATACTATAAAGGACTTTGTCATAATAAGTTTTCCAAAAATTGTTTGCAAAAGAGGCTAGAATGGTTATTGGATAGGCCTTTACACCAAAAACAAAGTCTCATTATCTTGTGTAGAATGAAGAATTGTCATTAACCACTCTTTGTATCTATGAGCCATCTCCTCATGAGGAGTGTATGTCTACACTAGACTCTATTGTTTTGTAGTTTTATAGTGGGGGAGCGAAACATGTTACCTCGCAAATCAATTTCTTCACTTCACTTGAGCCCGCCCATCAAGGGAATATTGTCACATGAGCATACAACTTCTCATATCCTATAATGGGAGTTGGTTAGATCATTTTGACAGATGCTGATGGTAGCTCTTTGACATTGTGAAATGCTTTGTATGTGCTAGGGATCTAGAAAAATATGATGTCAGTTTGAGCATTAGCCAAGATCCACTTGGTAATCAAATTTGTTGATGATAAGTGTACAATTCATGATCTCTCAAATCTCCATGCCATTATTGCTTTTGGCTTTTTACATCATGGGATGTATAAGCTCATAGAATATCCAAAACTTTTCAATGATTCAACATGTCTAATTCAAGATTCTTAAGCTATCGTAGATGCAAAACTTTGACATGCATGCTTTGATCATCTAAGTTTTTCTAGTTTGCTACACCTACAAAAATTTCTTCTCTACGCAGACTTGAGCCACCTTGCAAAAATTTTTGAGAACTTGTATCTTTAGCAGAATGCATCATTCATTCATCAAAGAAGATGGTTCAATTTGAGCTACTAAGAAATTATAGCTTATTCATACTGATGTTTGTGGTCTTATGTAGAGACCTTCATTGGGGAGCTAACTTTACTTCATGACTTTTATTGATGATTTCTACAAGCATGCATGAGTGTATCCATTAAAAGAAAAGTTTGAATAGTTTATGTGCTTCAAATAGTTTCTCATTACTATTAGCATGTAAAATGGGCATTCTTTGTTCTTATCGAGGGGAAGTAGGTGTCTTCCATTTTTAATGCATTTCTTTCTAAGCATGGGATAAAACATCAGTGTAGAGTGCCATAGACACCTTAGAAAAAGGTGTTAATGAAAGAAAGAAAAGTTCTCCCATGACAATGATGAGGTGTATGGTCAAGTGGGCTTGGCATCGTTGCAAGACATTTGTTTCTCATCTACGTGTCTTTGGTTTTTTTGTGTATGCATAAGTGCATAAAGAACACCATATGAAATTGGATCATAAAGAAGTGAAAAGTCTTCTTATTGGGTAGGGTTTTCAAAGAAAAGTATATCTTCTATATAATCCATAGACAAACACATTTTGGTAAACTGTGGTGTACTTTTGGTGGAAGATGCAATTCAGCCATTACTTTCATGCACTAAGGAGACTTTTGTTAGCTCCAAAGTTATGTATGACACTTTGCCATGTCTTTTAATAGGTGGACTAGCAAGTGCTCTTCCAAATGAGGCAACTTTGTAGCTCTTAAAAGTTCCACATGATGATATAGATCATTACAATTCTAATGTGGACTTACATGATGCACTTGTTGATGAGAGGCCTAATATAAAGGAGGCAAAAACTATGCCTAAATGGCTGGTGTGGACTTTCTGAGATAACAAATTAGATAGATCATTGTCATATCATACTTTTTAAGGATCTCATAGTGCTTGGTTTGCATTATATTGCTTTGTTATGGCTGCCTCTAGTCTTTTTTATGAGAATCAACCTGATTTCTTTTGATGAAGCACAAAATTCAAAAGATTGGACAACTACTATGCAATAAAAAATGATGTTATCATGAAGAATGGTACCTGTTCTTTATGTGATTTACCTCCTTGAAAAATGGCCATTGGAACTAAACAAGTATACAAGTTACAGTGCAACCATGATGGAAAAATTGATAGGTATATGGAGATGCTATTTGCAAAAGGTTATGCTTAGGAAAGAGGCATTGATTTTTATCATACTTTGTATCCACATGCTAAATGACTACCATTCATAGCATTTGTACACTTGCAGCTCATCACGGTTGGAATGTACATCATTTGGATATTAGAAAATCATTTTTGAATGGTGACTTACATGAAGAACTATATATATTTCATCCCTGTGGTTTTGTGCAAAATGTTCATGAAACGAAATTCTGCAAGTTAAAAAATGAATTATATGGTTTGAAACAAGAACCATGCACTTAGTATTGAAACAACTTCGAGAAGCTTGTAGGACGTAGAAAAGTGAGTTGCAAAGCAACAAAGTTTGGTCTAACCAAACGGCACAAGAATAGCCCTTGAGCTTATGGAGACTCAAATGGACCTAAAGAGCATGGATAAGTGCAATAAAATTCACTATGTGCTTTGAAGCATCAAGGAGAAAGATTCAATACAAAACAGATAGGTTTATGCATCGACTAGCTCAAAAAAACTTATTATCTTTGGATAAGACAATGAGCTTAAAATTCTCATAGTGACCAGCATGATGACAATTAGAAAAAAATCCTTTCATGGGAGTGATGCACATAGGATTGAGGGTATAGAATGCACAAGAGTAGAAGAAATAAGCCAAATATGCTTTTGGAATGAAGCACACACTCAAGAATAGTACCTCGTATTTTTCAGGAATACACAGAGATTGACCCTGAGATAGAAAAGCTCTGATCTTTCCCAATATATTAGACCAAATGGTTTGAAAACGTATAAAAATAAACTTGACACTAATACATTTCCAGTGCGTTCTTTTCCATCAATTTGGAGCTCTGTAGAGAGAGAAACAACTTCTACACACTTACTATTATTGAAGAAGATGATGTAGAAAATTGAAGGAGCAAGACAATGATGGCCACAAGTGTATGTATATTGCTTCCATGTAATTTACAAGTGATTTGAAGTCTTTATATAGAATCTACAAGTGCTCGATAACTTCTACAAGTGGATTTTGAATTCAAATGAAGGCAGTAAGGTTGTTGCAGGGAATCAAGTGAGGATCTAGTTTGATCTACTTTTAGGTGATTGATTGATTGATTGGTTACAACTCAGCCACCACAAAGTCGTCAAATATTAGCTATCTTTATGTACTTTTACATGTGTAAAGCTGTAGATTTTTACAATGGTAAAATATCTATTGAAAAGCTTTAAAAAAAATACAATAAATGAGCATAAGTAAAAGAACTCTCCAAGAAATATTCTTTTGACATAATTCAAGAGATAGATTTTTATGTAGATCAAATCCACCTCAAAAATAGTGTAAGTTTGATGTTCCAATAGCTCCTCGTCAATCTAAAGTATGCCTGAGTCTTCATTCTCTAATAGGTTGAATACATGCCATAACTTTGAATCTACAAAGCTTTATTCCATCAAGTGCCTTCATCATCATATCTGCTACTTGCTTTTTGATTGGAACAAAAGAAATGCCAATCTCCTTTGCCATAAGTTTCTCCTTAATGAAGTGGTAATGAACCTCCATGTGTTTGGTTCTTGCATGGAAAATTGGGTTTGCTACTAGATGCATGGAACTTGTATTATCTCCAAATATGTGAGATTTGGAACTCACAAGTCCCAAATCTGTATGCAATGCTTTTAACCATATTGCCTCTTGAGTTGTTATGGTCAAATCTTTGTATTTTTCTTTAATTGAGGATAAAGCAACTATTTCTTGCTTCTTGGAACTCCATGACACTAGCTTTGAATCTGGAGTTGTTGAGTAACGAGAGGTACTTCTTCTATCATCCTTAGCTCCTGCCCAATCTACATATGAATCGATTTTGATATCTAAATTTAAAGATTAAGGATAGTATATACCTTCATTGATTGTACCTTTGATATACTTAAGTACTTTCAGTGTTGTTCTTGGAGAGTGTGTGAATTGGATTAGGACTCCCACATTATATGAGATGTGTGCCCTTCTATGAGTAGCATATATCAAGCTACCTACCAAGCTTTGATATTCTTTGATGTCTTCAATTTTGTCACCTTCATAAACACTAAGTTTATGATTCATCTCCAAGTGTGTACCTGCAGGTTTAGTGTTCTCCATTTTGAACTTAAGAAGTAGATCCTGAATGTATCTCCTCTAAGTCAAATACATTCCTTCATCTGTGTATATGATGTGCATACATAGGAAATGAGTGAGCTCACCTAAGTCACTGATTTTGAGCTCCTCTTGCATGTGTCTCTTGATCCTTTGAATCCCATTCAGATCATCACCTCTCACAAAAATATCATCTAAACATAGACATAGATAGATAACGTCATTTTGATCCCTTTTGATGAATAGAGAAGGATCTCAGTTGCTAGGTTTGAACCCTTGATCTTGAAGCTTTGTAACCAAGTGTAATTCCAAGCTCTAGGAGCTTGTTTCAATCCATACAATGATTTCTTAAGTCTACAAACATAAGATGCGTGATTAGGGTTTTCAAAACATGGTGGTTGTGACATGTATACCTATTCACTTATTTAACCATTTAGAAATGCCTTTTTCACATCAAGTTGGAGGAGCCTTCAATGCTTTAGAGGAGCTACACTTATCAATTTTCTGATTGTAGTGATCTTTGCAATTGGTGAGAATGTTTCTTCATAGTCTATACCATGCTTTTGTGAGAATCCTTTGGTAACTAATCTTTCCTTGTACCTGTAGAATGATCCATCTGAGTTTCTTTTAACTTTACATACCCATGTGCAACCAATTACCTTTTGATTAAATGACATTGGAACCAAATGCCAAGTGTCCATCTCCTTCAATGCATCTATTTCTTCTTTCATGGCCTTCTCCCAATTAGGGTTTCCCTTTCCCTCTTCATAGGTTGAGGGTTTCGCTGAAATTGATTCCTTTTCCAAGTAGATTGAATGATTTGTAAAAAATGTGGAATCATATCCATACCTTTTTGGTTGTCTTTTCTCCCTTCTTGATCTTCTAAGTGTTGGCTTGGAGCATTCTCCACACTCCTGCATCTTTGCTTTGCCTCTTGATTTCCATAGCTTCTGATCCATTTCTCTTTAATCTTGGTCATCATCTCTATCACTTGTTGGATCCTAGACTTGTGTATCATGCTTTCTTCCTAATTGATGAGAATCAGAATCAAGAACATATGGTAGAGTTACCTTTTGTCTCTCTTCATCATACCAAGACGTGTGTTCTTCAAACACAACATCTCTACTTGTAGTGAATTTCTTGGTTGAAGGATTATAGAACCTTTAACCATTCTGATTTGAGTCATACCCAATAAACACTACCTTTGTTGCCCTTTCATCTAGCTTATCTCTTATTTGTGATCATAAATGAACATAAGCAAAAAAACCAAACACATTGCAATGTCGAAGACTTGGTTTTCTGGCAAGCCATGCTTCATAAGGACTCATACCTTGAAGTGATTTTGATTGTAATCTATTGGGTACACAACAATTGAAATAGCATCCACCCATAGATAATGTGGCAACCTCTTCTCTTCAAGCATTGTTCTGGCTGATCCAACCAATGTCTTGTTTCTCCTCTGTACATTTTGAGGAGAGTGCGTGGTAGTCACTTCCCTTTTGATACCTTTATCCTACAAGAACTCATCAAAGTATTTGCAGAAGTATTCTCTCTATCCATCACATCTGAGCTTCTTCAATGATCTACCTGTATGCTTCTCCACATGTGCTCGACACTTTTTGAAGCAATCAAACAATTCATTCTTACTCTTGATAAAGTATAGAATAGTCCATCTAGTATGGTCATCAATAAATGAGATATAATACTTTGATCCTGCCAATGAAGGTTCTTGACTTGGTCCCCATACATTTGTATGTAATCAGTCCAATACGTTGTTGCAGATGTAGCCTTTTTGGTTGAATGGTTCTTTGTGCCTTCCCAATTTGACATGCATCACCTCTTGATCATGTGTGCTTTGATATGTTTGGTAGTACTAGAACACTTTGATCCTTGCATATATCCTTAAAGGTTCTTTCATTCACATGAGCAAGCCTCTTATGGCACACTTCAAGCTCACTAAGGGTTTGAGACCCAAAAGTGAATAGAGCTATGTTCCTTGTTTCTCCTACTTAAAATGTAAAGAGCCTACCATGCTTCTCACCTTTGGCTATCATCTTGAAGCCTTGACATGGATCTTCCACAAAAGCTCCATGTTGGGTGAACCTAACTTTCAAGCCTTTTTCAACTATTTCACCTACACTTATTAGGTTTTTAGTGATAGTAGATACATAAAAAACCTTGCTCAAAATGTTTGTCCTCCCATTGGAAGCTTTCATAGTACCAATCATCTCCACGTTGTGTTTTGTTTCATCCCCTATTTGAACTTCATGTCTATGCTTTGGACATTTCAAGTTAGATAGAAGAGCAATGTTGTGTGCAATATGATAGCCTAGGAATTTGC
This sequence comes from Ceratopteris richardii, assembly GCA_020310875.1. NCBI lineage: Eukaryota > Viridiplantae > Streptophyta > Polypodiopsida > Polypodiales > Pteridaceae > Ceratopteris > Ceratopteris richardii. The sequence goes on from CM035421.1 coordinate 113,334,291, forward strand.
CTCATGATAGCCTTGCAAATAGGCCTCCATTCTAATTTGAAAAGCCACATAGTTGCATCGATCAAGCTTCTTGGTCATTGAGAGAAATCCCTCATGCATCTTGATCTTCCTCTGATACCACTGAGAGAACCTGGAGACGCTTGTAGGAGACGCTACAACAAAAGAATGGACATTGCATCAGATGGATGTGAAGAATGCTTTTCTACATGGTGAGTTACAGGAACAAGTATACATGTACCAGCCACAAAGATATGAAGATTCAAAGCATCTAGAATATGTTTGCATGTTGCAAAAAGCTTTGTATGGGCTGAAGCAAGCACCTCGTGCATGGCTTGCAAGGATTGCTGATTACTTGACCACCATTGGATTTTGTATGTGTGATGCAGATCATTTACTATATGCAACGAAGGGTAATGATGGCATCACAATTTTGGAGGGGTCTACTAAGCTGTGGGTTGTAGTGGAGGTGCAACTTGAGGCATTGTGTATCCCTGTATATTAGGCTTTGGCATTGTATTTCTTTGGAGTGGATCTCTGTAGGTAGTACTTGACTGAGCAGGGATGGGGGTCCATGTGATGTATGCTTCATGGAGTAATAATATGAAAAACAAGTGTAAAGTGCTAAGTTTATAGGCTTGACCATACCATGATTGAGATACTAGATCATAAAATCCTGTGAAATATAGAACAAACTCCCATAACAAGTGACTCCGAACCCATCTAATACTAAATGATAGATTGCCCTCATACCACTCTAGGTCTTGCTAACCTTAAGTGTAACCACAAGTAATAGTTTAATCTAAAATACCAACCAAGAAGTCTGTGGTTTTTCATCCTTTACCATTGGAATAAGTTCTATTGGAAGAGCATGATGAAACATCAATAAAAAATTTGGTATAGGTCAGACATATCCCTATGTCCTAGAAACTCTAAAGAAAAGAGTCATAAATCTGCTTCTTGTCTTACTTATGTCAATAACTAGATCATCTCATCTAGTCAAGGACCATCCGCGGAAATAAGTATAACTAATTCTCTCTAGAGTCTATAGGTGAGACAAAATCTAACCATCATGATTAACTAATCTCCCTCTTGTCTTTTATGGAAGAGTACCACTTCTATCTAGACAACCACAATGAGAAACAGAAACTCTCTCTTTCTCTATTCAATCTCTTCTAAGGAAAAGAGCTGTGGTAGTGGAATCTCTTCCACTTTCCCTTTCCCTTTGAAAGAGATTCTATTGAATCCAATTTTTCAGCTCATCCATAAATGAGAACATGCACATAAGTTCTGTATGTTTTTCCTTCGAAAATAGTGGAGATTCAAACTCCCATGTGAAGGAAAATTACAATGAAAAGTAAAGTAAATGAATTCCTTCTAAGATAAACTAATTTATTTTCTAAACATCTCTTTTCTCAAAAGGAAAACATACTCTATTCTTCTCCAAAGAAGAAATCATATTTTCCTTTCCTCTTCCCCTTCAAGGAAGAGGAGATAAAGTGAGATCTCTAAGATAGAGTGAGATCATTCCTAGATCTCGAAGCTAATTCCCAACAATCTTACGAAGATGGAGAACAAATCTCCCCTAACTAATGAAGGTGTATGTAGTGAAGAGTGGAGAAAATAAATCCCTTATAAGGGTCAAAGCCTTTTACTAAAATGTTCAGCACTGATATGACATGATACCATAAACAAATGTGTATCCATATTAGAAATCTATCTCTGCTAACCATCCTCTATGCATGGATCTATACGATGGAATCAAACTAATGGAATTATCCTTCCTTGAAACCACGAAATGTGTATGTGATATCAATGGTAATAAGATCACCTATCACATTCTCTACTAGAAGAATAAATCTTCCCTAAACTATGAAGGATAACTCGCAGTCCTAAGAATGCATATGAATCTGCATATAGGACCTCCACCATTAGCTTTGTGATGCCATGTAGATGTAGGATCCCCAATCTTTGCCTTGTAATCCTTGCTAAATTTTTGAATATCAAAGAAATATTATAGCTCTTCCATCTGTGACTTGAGATCTTCACCACTCTTCTTCTCACCATCAAAATTCTTCAATTTTACCTTCTTGAAGACTTGATTTAGGGCAAACTCACTAGCATCCTCAAAGAGCACTGGATATTCTTGCACCTTCATCCATTTCATCATTCATCTCCACAAACATATTCGTGGTGCCTTTTGTTTACTTTGCACCTAATTCTTTGTGTAATTTTCCATGAAGCTTTTGAGTAACCTCGTCTTGCTCCTCAATCATTTTTGTCGAAACTTCCATCATTGCTGAGAATCAAATCTACTCTCATACCAATTATAACATGTCCTCAATCAGAAGCTATCCCTAATCACAAGATGCTCATCATCCAAGAATATTAGAAGAGAAAATAATAGAGCCTTTACAAGATAAGAGAAAATCCCACATGGAAGAGTAGACAAGACATGATCGCGAGAAAGAGAAGTTCTAGTATTATAGATTTAGGTCAATTGGTACAATAGATTTACAAAATTGCTTCCTAACAAAGCCCCGACATCCTAATCACCCCGAAGCTTTCACAATCTCATTCACACTTGTACTCTCAATCACACTCTCACTCTCACTCTCACTTTCAATCAAAAATGAATTCTCTGATTTTGAGCCTGCTCTTCATGATGGAACAAATCTTCCTCAAAATAGAGTTCATCGTTCCCCATGGAAGTGGGAGATCCACCAAATTGAGAAAAAGTCGCTCTCTCCATGTTACATGCAAAATTTTCACAAAAGCATGCATTCGTAGTAAACTCAAAAATAATGCAAAATTCCAAAACCCTTGTGACTGACAAAGATTCTGAGCTCTTTGATCTTCACAATAGTTTTAGAGATGCCGTAGGTCCATATCTAGCACCAAAGATCACTTTTGAGCCCTACAAGTTTAGAAATTTTAGAGAGACAATAATTTATAGGCATTAACTTACATTGAACTAAATGTAGAGCATGAAACGAGATACTTAAAACATGATTCACAAAAATGTTGATATAATTTCATAGTCATGTATGTGAGCACATTTAGGACTTTTGGGGCACCTTTTCCCTCTTTAGGAGGTTTTTTCCTCAGGCTTGTATGTAATAAAGCGATAGGTAGGAGATGCTTGAACCACACCCTTGATGGTTGAACCACACCCTAAGAGGGAGGATTAGGAGGTAATCCTCAACCATGGATTTTGGGGCAACTTGTTAGCCCATCACATTTCTAACTAAGAGGTTGTGATTTCAATTCCTTACATTGGTATTAGAGCCTAAGAAGTAGGCTTGGGAAAGGTGGATTGACCTAATGGCCTCTAAAAAAGGCGCTTGGGCATCCTCTATATGAAAGGGTTCAAAGTAACGCACGTCGCTTTCACAAGTTAGCCTTACAAAGATTGAGGTGTATCCCTCAATCCATAGGTCAGATTGAGGCATGCAAGATATCGTTGGAAAGCTCTCAGAACAACTTTTCAAATCCGGTGAGATAGCTAGAAAGTGTAAAGTCTTTGGGGAACCATGGGTTTTGGGGCAAGTGATTAGCCCATCACATTCCGAACCAAGAGGTTGTGAGTTCAGTTCCTTACATAAGAGTAGATCATTGAGGACCATGATTGACCAAGGGGGGAGGAATGTAATAAAGTGATAGGAAGGAGATGGTTGAACCACACCCTTGACAGATAGGAGATGGTTGAACTACACCCTAAGAGAGAGGATTAGGAAGTAATCCTCAACCATGGATTTTGGGGCAAGTGATTAGCCCCTCGTACTCCTAGCTGGTAGGTCATGCGTTCAAATCCCACAATTGGTATCAGAGCCTAGGAAGTAGTCTTGAAAAAGTTGATTGACCAAATGGCCTCTAAAAGAGGCGCTTGGGCATGCTCTATATGAAAGGGTACAAAGAACCGCATGTCACTTTCACAAGCTAGCCTAACAAAGATTGAGGTGTATCTCTCAATTTCTAGGTTGGATTGAGGCATGTAAGATACCATTCGAAAGCTCTTGGAATGGAATTTCCAAATACAATGAGACACGAGGAAAGAATAAAGCGCTTGGGAAACCATAGGTGGCACTTGATTGAGGGTTCAAGATACCAAACATAGGTGAGAACAATGTTCAAGACTGAGGTTGTGAACAAGGGCCCAAGACACCAAGGTTGCCAACAAGAAGGTTCAAGACACCAAGGTTGAGAGAAAGGGTTCAAAAGACCAAGGTTGCAAAAAAAGGTTCAAGAAACTATGCAAGGCTGAGGACATCAGCTCAAGGGTACCTCGGGAATTCAAGGGGCTGATGATTGAGGCTAGAGGGATACAAGACAACATCATTGAGAACAATGATTGAAAACCGGGGGATGAATGTAATAAAGTGATAGGTAGGAGATGCTTGAACCACACCCTTGATGGTTGAATCACACCCTAAGAGGGAGGATAAGGAAGTAATCCTCAACCATGGCTTTTGGGGCAATTGGTTAGCCCATCACATTTCTAACCAAGAGGTTGTGAGTTCAATTCCTTACATTGTATATACACCTATAACTCTAATGGTTCACTTATCTTTATACATTCACTTGGTAATACATTCAATGTTGTGTATTGTCCTCCAAGCTTCTTCTTATTCCTTATTCTTTTCACATGCTTCCATAGAGCTCAAAATTCAAAGGTATCATAGCAAGTCTCTACTTCATCTAGGGCATCGTCAACACCTCTCCGATCCTAGTATTAAAATCATAGAAAACTTGGTGAGCATATTTAGGGTGATAAGGAGTTCAAAATAGCTTTGCCTTGTGGTGTTGAAATTTAAATATGAGCTCATTTCGGCCTCCAAAGGAATTATTGTAGTGCTTGCGCAAGTAGTTTTATCTTTTTGTGCCAAATATATATCCAAGTTTGAGTTTGCCAATACAAGCACCTTAAAGTTTGCTACGGGTTTAGTAGAGCTCAACAACGTGGTTGTATTCAACTTTTTAAGATAGTAATTTTTTTGCATTAGGGTATTTTAGTTAGTGGCCATGGTTGAGAGCAATGATATATTATGTATGTTGACTGTTGAGGACAAGTTGGATGTTACAAATTACCTCTTAGGAGCATATATGATGCATCATGAATTTCTAGAAAAAGGGCTATGGAATATTATGCAACGTATTGAAAAAGAACGTACTAAATCTATGAATATAGTTATTGAAGGTGATGCAAACGGCATTGAGGATGATGATCTTCAGGTTCCTCTTCATGCTAAAGTTTTTTTCATACCTACTACAAAGAAGCTTCATTTGGAGGGAGACATGTTCAAGAAAATGCATTGATGGCTTTGCCTATTAAACATGTTAGTTTCCATCACATTCACTCTAGCAAAACAACTAGGAATGCTTGACATACACTTACCACTTTATACCAGGCAAGAAATGAGGCTTGTGTTGCTTACCCACAACAACTATTGGAGAGTGAGCATATGAATGATGGAGATTCAATGGACATTTTTTTCTAACAACGATCAAAGATTTGAAAGAGCAGTTGATTTTTGGTGATGAAGTCTTGTCTGATAGTTAACCTATGGAGATCGTTCTTAATGGTCTTCCATATTAAAATTAGAGTTTTGCTTCTACTATTTTATTGATGATGAAAGGCACTCCAAATGTCTTAATATTTGAGGAATTAGTCTCTATTTTATTGCAAGAGGATCAGTTAGGATAGAGCATTTCCATTATGCACGTTGTAGATCAAGTTTTCTTAGCTAGTGAGAAGGAAAAGGTAAGTGGAGCTCATCTACTAATAGGCAAAAATCCGCTAATGTTTTACAATCGAAGAAAGAAGACAAAGATAAGAAGAAAATAGAAAAGAAAAAAATCCTTTTACTAATACTATAAAGGACTTTGTCATAATAAGTTTTCCAAAAATTGTTTGCAAAAGAGGCTAGAATGGTTATTGGATAGGCCTTTACACCAAAAACAAAGTCTCATTATCTTGTGTAGAATGAAGAATTGTCATTAACCACTCTTTGTATCTATGAGCCATCTCCTCATGAGGAGTGTATGTCTACACTAGACTCTATTGTTTTGTAGTTTTATAGTGGGGGAGCGAAACATGTTACCTCGCAAATCAATTTCTTCACTTCACTTGAGCCCGCCCATCAAGGGAATATTGTCACATGAGCATACAACTTCTCATATCCTATAATGGGAGTTGGTTAGATCATTTTGACAGATGCTGATGGTAGCTCTTTGACATTGTGAAATGCTTTGTATGTGCTAGGGATCTAGAAAAATATGATGTCAGTTTGAGCATTAGCCAAGATCCACTTGGTAATCAAATTTGTTGATGATAAGTGTACAATTCATGATCTCTCAAATCTCCATGCCATTATTGCTTTTGGCTTTTTACATCATGGGATGTATAAGCTCATAGAATATCCAAAACTTTTCAATGATTCAACATGTCTAATTCAAGATTCTTAAGCTATCGTAGATGCAAAACTTTGACATGCATGCTTTGATCATCTAAGTTTTTCTAGTTTGCTACACCTACAAAAATTTCTTCTCTACGCAGACTTGAGCCACCTTGCAAAAATTTTTGAGAACTTGTATCTTTAGCAGAATGCATCATTCATTCATCAAAGAAGATGGTTCAATTTGAGCTACTAAGAAATTATAGCTTATTCATACTGATGTTTGTGGTCTTATGTAGAGACCTTCATTGGGGAGCTAACTTTACTTCATGACTTTTATTGATGATTTCTACAAGCATGCATGAGTGTATCCATTAAAAGAAAAGTTTGAATAGTTTATGTGCTTCAAATAGTTTCTCATTACTATTAGCATGTAAAATGGGCATTCTTTGTTCTTATCGAGGGGAAGTAGGTGTCTTCCATTTTTAATGCATTTCTTTCTAAGCATGGGATAAAACATCAGTGTAGAGTGCCATAGACACCTTAGAAAAAGGTGTTAATGAAAGAAAGAAAAGTTCTCCCATGACAATGATGAGGTGTATGGTCAAGTGGGCTTGGCATCGTTGCAAGACATTTGTTTCTCATCTACGTGTCTTTGGTTTTTTTGTGTATGCATAAGTGCATAAAGAACACCATATGAAATTGGATCATAAAGAAGTGAAAAGTCTTCTTATTGGGTAGGGTTTTCAAAGAAAAGTATATCTTCTATATAATCCATAGACAAACACATTTTGGTAAACTGTGGTGTACTTTTGGTGGAAGATGCAATTCAGCCATTACTTTCATGCACTAAGGAGACTTTTGTTAGCTCCAAAGTTATGTATGACACTTTGCCATGTCTTTTAATAGGTGGACTAGCAAGTGCTCTTCCAAATGAGGCAACTTTGTAGCTCTTAAAAGTTCCACATGATGATATAGATCATTACAATTCTAATGTGGACTTACATGATGCACTTGTTGATGAGAGGCCTAATATAAAGGAGGCAAAAACTATGCCTAAATGGCTGGTGTGGACTTTCTGAGATAACAAATTAGATAGATCATTGTCATATCATACTTTTTAAGGATCTCATAGTGCTTGGTTTGCATTATATTGCTTTGTTATGGCTGCCTCTAGTCTTTTTTATGAGAATCAACCTGATTTCTTTTGATGAAGCACAAAATTCAAAAGATTGGACAACTACTATGCAATAAAAAATGATGTTATCATGAAGAATGGTACCTGTTCTTTATGTGATTTACCTCCTTGAAAAATGGCCATTGGAACTAAACAAGTATACAAGTTACAGTGCAACCATGATGGAAAAATTGATAGGTATATGGAGATGCTATTTGCAAAAGGTTATGCTTAGGAAAGAGGCATTGATTTTTATCATACTTTGTATCCACATGCTAAATGACTACCATTCATAGCATTTGTACACTTGCAGCTCATCACGGTTGGAATGTACATCATTTGGATATTAGAAAATCATTTTTGAATGGTGACTTACATGAAGAACTATATATATTTCATCCCTGTGGTTTTGTGCAAAATGTTCATGAAACGAAATTCTGCAAGTTAAAAAATGAATTATATGGTTTGAAACAAGAACCATGCACTTAGTATTGAAACAACTTCGAGAAGCTTGTAGGACGTAGAAAAGTGAGTTGCAAAGCAACAAAGTTTGGTCTAACCAAACGGCACAAGAATAGCCCTTGAGCTTATGGAGACTCAAATGGACCTAAAGAGCATGGATAAGTGCAATAAAATTCACTATGTGCTTTGAAGCATCAAGGAGAAAGATTCAATACAAAACAGATAGGTTTATGCATCGACTAGCTCAAAAAAACTTATTATCTTTGGATAAGACAATGAACTTAAAATTCTCATAGTGACCAGCATGATGACAATTAGAAAAAAATCCTTTCATGGGAGTGATGCACATAGGATTGAGGGTATAGAATGCACAAGAGTAGAAGAAATAAGCCAAATATGCTTTTGGAATGAAGCACACACTCAAGAATAGTACCTCGTATTTTTCAGGAATACACAGAGATTGACCCTGAGATAGAAAAACTCTGATCTTTCCCAATATATTAGACCAAATGGTTTGAAAACGTATAAAAATAAACTTGACACTAATACATTTCCAGTGCGTTCTTTTCCATCAATTTGGAGCTCTGTAGAGAGAGAAACAACTTCTACACACTTACTATTATTGAAGAAGATGATGTAGAAAATTGAAGGAGCAAGACAATGATGGCCACAAGTGTATGTATATTGCTTCCATGTAATTTACAAGTGATTTGAAGTCTTTATATAGAATCTACAAGTGCTCGATAACTTCTACAAGTGGATTTTGAATTCAAATGAAGGCAGTAAGGTTGTTGCAGGGAATCAAGTGAGGATCTAGTTTGATCTACTTTTAGGTGATTGATTGATTGATTGGTTACAACTCAGCCACCACAAAGTCGTCAAATATTAGCTATCTTTATGTACTTTTACATGTGTAAAGCTGTAGATTTTTACAATGGTAAAATATCTATTGAAAAGCTTTAAAAAAAATACAATAAATGAGCATAAGTAAAAGAACTCTCCAAGAAATATTCTTTTGACATAATTCAAGAGATAGATTTTTATGTAGATCAAATCCACCTCAAAAATAGTGTAAGTTTGATGTTCCAATAGCTCCTCGTCAATCTAAAGTATGCCTGAGTCTTCATTCTCTAATAGGTTGAATACATGCCATAACTTTGAATCTACAAAGCTTTATTCCATCAAGTGCCTTCATCATCATATCTGCTACTTGCTTTTTGATTGGAACAAAAGAAATGCCAATCTCCTTTGCCATAAGTTTCTCCTTAATGAAGTGGTAATGAACCTCCATGTGTTTGGTTCTTGCATGGAAAATTGGGTTTGCTACTAGATGCATGGAACTTGTATTATCTCCAAATATGTGAGATTTGGAACTCACAAGTCCCAAATCTGTATGCAATGCTTTTAACCATATTGCCTCTTGAGTTGTTATAGTCAAATCTTTGTATTTTTCTTTAATTGAGGATAAAGCAACTGTTTCTTGCTTCTTGGAACTCCATGACACTAGCTTTGAATCTGGAGTTGTTGAGTAACGAGAGGTACTTCTTCTATCATCCTTAGCTCCTGCCCAATCTACATATGAATCGATTTTGATATCTAAATTTAAAGAATAAGGATAGTATATACCTTCATTGATTGTACCTTTGATATACTTAAGTACTTTCAGTGTTGTTCTTGGAGAGTGTGTGAATTGGATTAGGACTCCCACATTATATGAGATGTGTGCCCTTCTATGAGTAGCATATATCAAGCTACCTACCAAGCTTTGATATTCTTTGATGTCTTCAATTTTGTCACCTTCATAAACACTAAGTTTATGATTCATCTCCAAGTGTGTACCTGCAGGTTTAGTGTTCTCCATTTTGAACTTAAGAAGTAGATCCTCAATGTATCTCCTCTAAGTCAAATACATTCCTTCATCTGTGTATATGATGTGCATACATAGGAAATGAGTGAGCTCACCTAAGTCACTGATTTTGAGCTCCTCTTGCATGTGTCTCTTGATCCTTTGAATCCCATTCAGATCATCACCTCTCACAAAAATATCATCTAAACATAGACATAGATAGATAAGTCATTTTGATCCCTTTTGATGAATAGAGAAGGATCTCAATTGCTAGGTTTGAACCCTTGATCTTGAAGCTTTGTAACCAAGTGTAATTCCAAGCTCTAGGAGCTTGTTTCAATCCATACAATGATTTCTTAAGTCTACAAACATAAGATGCGTGATTAGGGTTTTCAAAACATGGTGGTTGTGACATGTATACCTATTCACTTATTTAACCATTTAGAAATGCCTTTTTCACATCAAGTTGGAGGAGCCTTCAATTCTTTGGAGGAGCTAGACTTATCAATTTTCGGATTGTAGTGATCTTTGCAATTGGGGAGAATGTTTCTTCATAGTCTATACCATGCTTTTGTGAGAATCCTTTGGTAACTAATCTTTCCTTGTACCTGTAGAATGATCCATCTGAGTTTCTTTTAACTTTACATACCCATGTGCAACCAATTACCTTTTGATTAAATGACATTGGAACCAAATGCCAAGTGTCCATCTCCTTCAATGCATCTATTTCTTCTTTCATGGCCTTCTCCCAATTAGGGTTTCCCTTTCCCTCTTCATAGGTTGAGGGTTTCACTGAAATTGATTCCTTTTCCAAGTAGATTGAATGATTTGCAAAAAATGTGGAATCATATCCATACCTTTTTGGTTGTCTTTTCTCCCTTCTTGATCTTCTAAGTGTTGGCTTGGAGCATTCTCCACACTCCTGCATCTTTGCTTTGCCTCTTGATTTCCATAGCTTGTGATCCATTTCTCTTTAATCTTGGTCATCATCTCTATCACTTGTTGGATCCTAGACTTGTGTATCATGCTTTCTTCCTAATTGATGAGAATCAGAATCAAGAACATATGGTAGAGTTACCTTTTGTCTCTCTTCATCATACCAAGACGTGTGTTCTTCAAACACAACATCTCTACTTGTAGTGAATTTCTTGGTTGAAGGATTATAGAACCTTTAACCATTCTGATTTGAGTCATACCCAATAAACACTACCTTTGTTGCCCTTTCATCTAGCTTATCTCTTATTTGTGATCATAAATGAACATAAGCAAAAAAACCAAACACATTGCAATGTCGAAGACTTGGTTTTCTGGCAAGCCATGCTTCATAAGGACTCATACCTTGAAGTGATTTTGATTGTAATCTATTGGGTACACAACAATTGAAATAGCATCCACCCATAGATAATGTGGCAACCTCTTCTCTTCAAGCACTGTTCTGGCTGATCCAACCAATGTCTTGTTTCTCCTCTGTACATTTTGAGGAGAGTGCGTGGTAGTCACTTCCCTTTTGATACCTTTATCCTACAAGAACTCATCAAAGTATTTGCAGAAGTATTCTCTCTATCCATCACATCTGAGCTTCTTCAATGATCTACCTGTATGCTTCTCCACATGTGCTCGACACTTTTTGAAGCAATCAAACAATTCATTCTTACTCTTGATAAAGTATAGAATAGTCCATCTAGTATGGTCATCAATAAATGAGATATAATACTTTGATCCTGCCAATGAAGGTTCTTGACTTGGTCCCCATACATTTGTATGTAATCAGTCCAATACGTTGTTGCAGATGTAGCCTTTCTGGTTGAATGGTTCTTTGTGCCTTCCCAATTTGACATGCATCACCTCTTGATCATGTGTGCTTTGATATGTTTGGTAGTACTAGAACACTTTGATCCTTGCATATATCCTTAAAGGTTCTTTCATTCACATGAGCAAGCCTCTTATGGCACACTTCAAGCTCACTAAGGGTTTGAGACCCAAAAGTGAATAGAGCTATGTTCCTTGTTTCTCCTACTTAAAATGTAAAGAGCCTACCATGCTTCTCACCTTTGGCTATCTTCTTGAAGCCTTGACATGGATCTTCCACAAAAGCTCCATGTTGGGTGAACCTAACTTTCAAGCCTTTTTCAACTATTTCACCTACACTTATTAGGTTTTTAGTGATAGTAGATACATAAAGAACCTTGCTCAAAATGTTTGTCCTCCCATTGGAAGCTTTCATAGTACCAATCATCTCCACGTTGTGTTTTGTTTCATCCCCTATTTGAACTTCATGTCTATGCTTTGGACATTTCAAGTTAGATAGAAGAGCAATGTTGTGTGCAATATGATAGCCTAGGAATTTGCCTCATGATAGCCTTGCAAATAGGCCTCCATTCTAATTTGAAAAGCCACATAGTTGCATCGATCAAGCTTCTTGATCATTGAGAGAAATCCCTCATGCATCTTGATCTTCCTCTGATACCACTGAGAGAACCTGGAGACGCTTGTAGGAGGTAGAAAAGTGAGTTTTAAAGCGACGAAGTTTGGTCTAGCCAACACGCACAAGACCACACCTTGAGCTTATGGAGACTCAAATAGACCTTATAGGCATGTGATAACTACAAAAAAATGCACTATGTACTTTTAAGCAGCAAGTTGAGAAAGAGTCGATACAAAACAGATAGGTTTGTGCATTTACTAGCTCAAAAACTTACTATCTTTGGATGAGACAATGAACTTTAAATGCTCATAGGGATGAACATGATTAAAATTAGAAAAAATCCTTTTATAGGAGTGATAGACATAGGTTTCAGTGTATAGAATGCACAAGAGTACAAGAAATAAGAAAAATATGCTTTTGGAATGAACCAAACACTAAATAGTGGTACCTCCTATTTCTGAGGAATACATAGAGATTCACCTTGAGACAAAAAAACCAAGATTTATCCCTATTTATGGATCCAAATTCTTTTCAAATTTATAGAAATAACGTAGACACTAATAAATTTCCAATGATTCCTCTTCCACCCAATTTGTAGCTCTATAGAGAGAGGAGCAGTCTCTGAAAGCTTACTATTGTTGAAGAAGATGATACAAAAAATTGAAGGAGCAAGTCAATGATGGCCACAAGTGTATCTATACTGCTTCCACATAATACAAAAGTGATCTGATGTATTTGTATAGACTCTAAAACTGCTCCTCAATTTCTACAAGTGGACTTTGAATTCAAATGAAGGCATTAAAAGCTGTTGGAGGGAATTAATTCAGTTTCCCACAATCTAGGAAAAATGAGGATCTAGTCTTGTCTACTTTTAGGTGATTGATTGATCGATTGATTACAAGTCACCACCACAAATTCATGAAATATTATCTCTCTTTTGTACTTTACATGTGTAAAGATCTAGGATTTTGCAATGGTAGAAGATGCACAAAAACTCTTTCAAAAAAATACAATAAATCAACATAAGTAAAAAGAGTCTCCAATGGATATTCGTTTGATGGAATCCAAGCAATGGATTTTGATGTAGATGAAATCCACCTCAAGCATATAGTAAGCTTTATGTTCCAATAGGTATGAAAAGATACATGCTTGCTTGATTGCACATGGTTTTGAGAATAGTCCAACTGATAGCACCTTATATGTTAAGCGTGTAGATGATGTGCTTCTGATCATTATTGTGTATGTTGATGAAATGTTTCTCATTATTCCTAATGAGAAACATATTGCTGAATTTAAGGCTTATTTGCATGCCTCTTTTGGATGTCATATTTGGGGCATTTTTATTATTATTTGGGTATTCAATCTGTGCAATTTTATGGGGGAATAGCTTTGTTTCAAAGAAAATATATTGAGGCACTATTGCAACATTTGTTTCCTTGAAGATTGGAATCCTATGGCCACTCCTATGGAAACACGATTAATGTTGAGTCTTCATGATGTTGGAGATGCATTTGAGGGTGTTCTCTATCATCAGCCTATTGGATGATTGATTTACTTATGCACAACTCATCTTGATACTTAGTTTGATGTCTCTCAGATGAGCACATTTATGCATTGCCCAAGTCCCAAGCATTGGTGAGTGGTTAAGCACATCCTTTGCTACTTGAGTGGTATGGAGCTACTTGGGTTGTTCTATCCCAAGGAGGGATCATTACCACCAAATTTACATGCTTTTAATGACTTTGATGGGAGTGATAGCTATGACACTCATGTCTCCACTAGTGGTTTTTGCTTCATGCTTGGTAGATCATGCATATCTTGGTTGAGCAAGAAGCATCCTACTATGGCCACTTATAGTTGTGAGGTTGAGTGTAGGAAAGCGTTCATAACAACTATTGAGTGTGTGTGGCTCAAACAGCTTTAGGATGATTTGGCTGTTGGTCATTCTTTTGCCACCATCGTCTTCAGTGACAATCAAAACACATTGGTAGTTGCAAGAAACCCTATGTTCCATACTTGCACAAAGGACATTGAGGTGCATTATAAATATGTGAGGGAGAGACTCTCTGCTAGAGAGATCAGTTTAGCATATGTTCCCACATAGAATAACATTGTAGACCTTTTAAGAAAGGCTCTATATAGGGAGAAGTTTGAAGTTTTTGCTAAAGCTTTGGGATTAATTACTTTTGTGTATTGGTATCTTTCGACATAGCTTGTCACTTTCTTATAGATGAGTGCTAGCTCCTTTTTCACCGCCTTACTCCAAGGAGGGATATTTCAATAGATTTTGTTAGTGATGTCTGTGAACATACTAAGGATTGTTGAGACACAATTTTTCCCTTTTTAGGAGGTTCCCCCACGCCCTAGCTTGTATATGAATTATAAACCATTAGGGCTACTTATCTTTGTACATTCACTTGGTAATACATTCACTATTGTGTGTTGTGCCCCAAACTTCTTTTTATCCCTTGTGTTGTTCATGTGCTTTTGAAGACCTCAAACTCCAACAAAACTTTTTAGCTACAAACTTTTATTCTCCTATGTGTGTTCTACCTTTCTCTCGTAGATAATTTCTCTTAATTCTTTAATCTTCATGTTCAATTTCCTACCTCAAAAAATGATGGAGATAAGGTCACTAGAGAGAATATAAAGCTTGCCATCCCTAAATTTTGCCTAATTGCATAAAACAGCATATTCATTCTAAAATTATCCCCATAATACTTTATGGAACAATCAAGATGAATTATCTTAGTATCAAAAGGCTCATTAGAATTCTGCCCTCCATTTAAGAACTCTGTCCTCAAATTTGGAAATAAGGAGAATGTGCCAAAAAATCATCTAAGTTTGGCCAAGTTGAAATTTCAAATGTATATGTGTGCCATTTTACCAAAATCTATATTATAGAATATTTCTAAATAGTCTTTCCCTCCAATCTAATACTATTCCACATTGAAGCTCAAAGGACCCATCATCTTTTGCATTATATTTTTCCTTGAAAACACGAGAAACATATCTTTTAAGTAAGTTAACATGAAATAAGCGATGCACATTTAAATGTTCAGGAAATTCTAATAAATAATAAAGAGATCCAATCTTTTTCAGAACTTTAAAAGGATCTGGGTATCGTGGAGAAAGTCTATGATCACTCCCTAGCAACAAGTTACATCGGTGAGGAATTGACTTTAAGAATACCATTTCATTTGTTTGAAATTCAGATGGTCTTCTCTTCAAATCATAGAGTTTCTATAGCCTTTTTGAGATTCTTTTATGTGTGGCTTAATCATTTGAAGTTCTTCCTCCATCTTGTCGAGCGTTTGCTCCATCAATTTTTGAAAAACCAAAAATTGATGATGGAGTAAAACAATTATAACCATGCATAGGCTGAAATGGAGTGATTTTAATAGATGCATGTCATGCACCATTGCATGCAAAATTGACTAAGGAAAAATATTCACTCCAATTATCTTGATTTTCATTCACATACATATGCAACACATCTTCAAGTACTTGAGTGACCCTCTTAGTTTCCCTATCATTTTCTGGATGGGAAGTTCTACGCATATGAAGTTGGGTGCAAATCAGTTCAAATGTTTCTTTCCATAATTTTCAGGAAAACCTAGAGTCTCTATTAGAAATTATGGTTTTAGGCACTCCATCTAGTTGAAAAATTTCTTTTACAAATATTCTTGCAACATTCAAGGTAGTATCGATCTTTTTCATAGGAAAGAAATGTAGCATCTTGGTAAGTGGATCAACTACCAAAAATATGGTATTTGTTTACTTATTGTCCAGGCAACTGTGTGATAAGGTCCACAGAGATAGACTCCCACATTTGATTTGGAAGATCCAAAGGTTGTAGTATTCTAGGAATTCTCTTTAACTCACATTTCATCAGTTATGATGTTAAACACTCACTAGTATATTTTCTAATATCCCACTTCATACATGGATAGAAGTAAGAATATTTAATTTTATCATAGGTCTTTGAATAACGTGCATGTGCATAAAAGGGTGCATTCTGATAATCATGTAATATTTCAACTTTCAATGGAGACTCATGATAGGACATCAATCTATACTCATGCTTGAAAACAATTTGATATATTCCAAGTCCATCATTTGGAATAGATTCTAGTAAAAGGTATCTCTTGAAAAAGCTTCATCAACATTCATTTCTGGTATTTTCTAAGGATCCTTTATGGATCACATATCCCTGTAAAAGTCTAGTGTTTCACTATTCTAAAAGAATAAAGGAAGAGTTCATATTCCATAAGATTGAAGGTGGTTGGTTTCAATGGTCAATTAGTAAAAAAATCAAGATCAAATATGGATCTCTACATTTCCTAGATTGTAGAAATGTAGTTTCTTCATCCCACAAGCACTAACCACATGGATTCAAACTTGAATTCATTGAAAGAGAGTCGTGAAATGCATCAAGGGAGTCTATAAAAAGACTCATATTTCTTTGTTTAACATGGATCAATACATATACATTTTTTATCATCTACTTTTCTCTAGTCCAATCTTAGCATCATCTTCTTTAATCAAATTCTATTTGCACGAGTTGCTCCTCTCCCTAGAGAGCTCTAAATTTGATGTTGAGAATTCATTGGAAAGGTAATAGTGTTTAATTCCTATCTATAAATTCTCGTGGTGTTTTGTATTGCAAATTGCCAAAAAACTTATCTTTAAGGTCTCTCGGTCCATCTCTACATACACCTAAAAATTTGGGGGTACCATGAGTTAGTGTTAAGCTTCTCCAAGTTCTCACAGTGGTATGAGAGCTTTATCACTCAATGATTAGAAGCTTCATAGATAAAACTATTTTTCGTGGAAAATCAAAATGGAAGCCCATTTGCAATGTAGAAATATTTATGGTATTTTAGCAGGTGATGGAGTTATGCCTATTCCAAAATTTAAAGGAGGACCTACACAAGAGGAGAGAGACAAACTCACACTTCGGTGTGCAAGGGATACTCAAACAAGGTCATATATACTAAACTCTATCTTTGATTTTTTGTTGTCACATATTAGTGGATGCAAAACATCTCAAGTGAATTGGTATGCACTTGAGACCTTCTTCTATGCTATCACCAAAGCTACAAGAACCATCTATGGAATGAGTTCAACCAAATGAAGGAGACAAAAAGACAAACTATCATAAAGTTTGTTACCAAGGTCAAGGAGGTTGTAGGTCAATAGGCATCTATTGGGGAGCTAATTAAAGAAGAAACCATCATGAGGCAAATTTCTAATGGGATTAGAAGTGACAGGCAATTGCAATCCTTCACCACCACTTATAACATCATCATGGATGTAAAAACTCCTCTTTTCACCATATTCCTTGGGCAACTCTTGAACTAAGAAGCCAACAATAATATGAAAGAAGGTAGCTCTTATCAAGGTAACCCAACAAGTTCTCTTAATGCAAATAAGAAAGACAAGAGGCACAAAGGAAAGAAGAAGGAAGATGTTGAAGAAGATATTGCCTAAGCCAACTCTACAAGCAAGAGAAAGTATAAAGGGAAGAAAAGAAGAGAAAACATGACAAATCCAAGAAATCGATGTTCAACCTTGTTCCATCTATAAAAAGAGTAAGCATACCACTCAAAATTGTTGGTTCAATGGAAGCACTCAGAAAGAAAGTGGAAGAGGTGGATTTGGCAGCAATAGAGGCAGAGGTGGAAACATCTTCAATATTAACAATAGAAATCATAATAGAAGTGACTTCAAAAATTACTAAAAAGATCAATCACACAAAGATTCCTTAGTTCTAATGAATCTGAGTCACAATGAAGGTAAAGAAGACAAACATTTGTTCTACATAGATTTAGGATGTTCAGATCATGTTGCAAGGAATGTTGATGTTCTCTCTGACTTGGAAAATCCAAAGCATAGGCATGAGGTACAAACATGGGATGAAACCAAGCACAAGGTGGAGAATTTTGTAATGTCAATGATCCCAATGGCAAGACAAATATTCTGACTAAGGTTCTTTATGTACCCATTATCACTAAAAACATGATAAGTGTAGGCAAAATAGTTGAAAAAGGCTTGTAAGTTAGGTTATCCCAACATAGAGCTCTTGTGGAGCATCCATGCCAAGGCTTCAAGAAGATAGCCATAGGTGAGAAGCATGATAGGTTTCTTACTTTTGAAGTAGGAGAAACTAGGAGTATACCTCTATTCAATTTTGATTCTTAAACCCTAAGTGAGTTGGGACTATGGCATAATAGACTTGCCCATTTAAATGAAAGAACCTTGAAGGATATATGCAGAGATGAAAGTGTTCTAGGGCTCCCAAACTTATCAAAGCAACACATGATCAATAGATATGATGCTTTTTAGATTGGGAAGGCACAAAGGCAACCATTCAACCACAAAGACTACATCCACTACAATCTATTTGACTTAGTACACACTGATGTGTGGGGACCAAGTGAAGAAACTTCATTGGTAGGCTCAAGGTATTTTGTTTCCTTTATTAATTTTCAAAACATATGGAGAATTCTATAATTTTATCAGGAATAAGTGCCAAATTCTTGAATCCTTCAAGAAGTACCTAGCACGTGGAAAGCCATATAGGTAATTCATAAAAAGAACTTAGATCTAATGGAGGGAGAGAATACTCTCCATAAAGTTTGATGAATTGTTGCAAGATAAAGCCATTGAAAGGGAAGTGACTACAAGGTATTCACCTCAATTGAATGGTAATGCACAGCGAATAAATAAGACCCTAGTTGGATGAGCAAGGAAAATGCTTGAAGAGAAGAAATTACCATACTATTTATGGATAGAGGCAATCTCAACTGATCTATAGACTCCCATCTACATCTCCTCAAGGTATGACCCCTTATCTGGCTTTGAATGGTAGAAAACCAAGGCTAGGTCATTGTAAAGTATTTGGTTGTTTAGCTTTTGTACATGTACCTTCACAAACCAAAGGTAAACTAAATGAAAACGAAGCAGGGTAGTATTCATTGGTTATTATTCATCTCAAATGGGCTATAGGTTTTATAATTAATCCACCAAGAAATTTAGTAGAAATAGGGATGTTGTGTTTGAATAACGTAGGTCATGGTATGATGAGGACAAGTAGAATATAAAATTACCTTATGATCTTGACTCTAATTTTCATCCATAAGCTAGCATGCATGATATATAGATACAAGAGCTAACAAGTGAATCTAATCATGATCAAGATTGTAAGGAAAGAGGTTATAAGCTTTTGGAAGTCAAGAGAAAAGGCCAAAATGCAAGAATGTGGAGATTGTTCCATACATAATCCAAGAAGGTCAACAAGGGAAAGAAAGAAACATGAAAGGTATGGATATGACTCTACATTTTTTAGAAAAGCACTACATTTATTTGGCCAAACACGTAGTTTAAGAGGAACTTTCAATGTATGAAGAAGCAAAGGGTAACACTAATTTGAAGAAAGTTATGAAAGAGGAGATTGAAGACTTTAAAGAAATGGAGTCATTGGAGTTGGTCCTGATGCAAACCAATAAGAAGCTAATAGGCTACAGATGGGTTTATAAGTTGAAAAGAAATTTAGATGCATCAAGTTATAGGTAGAAGGTGAGATTGGTTGCTAAACGAAATGCTCCAAATAAAGGTAAAGAGTATGAGGGGACCTTATCAGCAGCGGCGAAAATGACCATCATCATGACATTGCTTAGTATAGTAGTTGCAAGAATTTGGAAGCTACTTCAACTTGATGTGAAGAATGATTTTTTTTAATGGGTGAATTTGTGAAGAGCTATACATGTCACAACCTCCAGAACTTGAGAACCCTTATTATATATCTTATGTACGTAGAATAAAAAAGGCATTGTATGGGTTGATACAAGCTCTTAAAGCTTGGAATTTTTGATTGGTAACCTATCTTCAAAACCAAAGTTTCTGAACAACAATGCAAAACCTTCTTTGTTCATCAAGAAAGTTCACAATGAAGTTATCTATTTGTGTGTATATGTAGATGAAATAATTGTGATAGAAGATGATAGAAATGGTATACAAAGAATCAAAAGACACATGCAAGAGGAATGTATCTAGGGATGTCTTTCACTCAAAGGATATATATTCTAGATTTACTTCTTAAGTTCAAGATGTAGAATACTAGACTTGCAAGTATAGCTTTGGAGATAGATCATAAAATTAATTTTTATGAAGGTGAGAAGGTTGAAGAGATTAAAAAATATCAAAGGTTGCTAGGTAGCTTATTATATGCTACTCATTCAAGAGTAGATATATCATTTAGTTTAGGAGTGCTAATCCAATTCATGCACTCACCAAGAAGACCACATCTGGATGCAGCTAACAATGTAGTCAAATCAATCAACGGAACAATTAGTGAAGGTATAACTTATCCTTATTCATCAGACTTTGATCTCAAGATATATTGAGATGAAGATTGGGCAGGATCCAAGGATGATAGGGGAAGTATTTCAAGATACCTAGAATTTGCAAGTTCAAAGCTTGTGTCATGGATTTCAAAGAAGCAACCAATGTTTGCTTTATCCTCAATTGAAGCAGAGTATAGAGGTTTGACCATATCAACTCAAGAACCAATATGGTTAAGAGAATTCAAGTCAAATCTAGGAGTTATGAGTTTGCAAATCTCAGGATATTTGGAGATAATGTATGTTCTATGCACTTAGCAACAAACCCTTTCTACCATGCAAGAACCAAACATATAGAGGCTCATTACTATTTCATTAGGGAGAAGCGCATGGAGAAAGAAATATGCATATTTTTTGTTCCAACTAAAAAGCAAGTAGCAGATATGAGAACAAAGGCACTTGATGGAATCAAACTTTGCAGGTTTCAATTAATGATAGCTATTCAACATATCAACAAATAAAACTCAAGCATGATTGACCTTGAGAGAGAGATGTCAGGACATCAAGCTATGATCATGCTTGAAAAAAAAATTTCTATTCCAAATACATAATTTGGAATACATTCTAGTAGAAGTTATCTCTTGAAGAACCTTAATCAACATGTATTTATAGTATTTTCTAAGGATATTTTATAGACCAATTATTTGTCATATTATGGCTTTGTGCCACATTGCTCCATGAGGAGCATTGTTTTATTTGATGGGTAGAAGAAAGGAGATTATTATCTCATTTATGAGACTCATGCATGAGTAGGGACTCTCAGGAAAACATAAAGAATGCTCGGCGGTTGGGAGGAGAACACACCGAAGTCTTTGTGGGTGTTGATCGATGGCTCATGAGAGTGGCTCAAGCAAAATAGATGCACACATTTTATAAGACTACTATCACAGCACGGTCCTAGGAAATTCTGCGTTCGTGAAGGAGGTGGGAATCGAGCCCGCACAGCCAACTTGCAAGGCACATGGACTATCCAACTTGCCTAGATTCTTTAGGCATGAAAACAAAGGCTGCTAAAGAGAGATATTGAAGTACATACGCTATCGGTCGCCCCCCTCCACAATTCTACAAGTTCACAAGTGCTTGTGACTTTTGGAAATATTGGATCTACAAGAGATTGCACACAGAGATAACTAAAGTTCAATGCAAGAAAAGCCCTATCCTGTGACAAGAAGCAAAAGAAAAGGTGGTTCAAGAATAGGATGGATTCGAAGCTTGCTAAAATCTCCCATTTGAGTTTTTGCATGAAAGTAAAAATCTTGATTTAGGCCTATTTTGGGGAGTAAATTAGCATGCAAGAAGGGAGGATTTGGTGAGGTGAAACTAGCCCCAACTATCTTCATATATTGCTCTTTGAGATTATGGAGAGAATTTTAGGATTTGCTTGATTGAAGAATGCTTTTGAGCACCCCAAAAATCACATTTTTCACACTTTTTCGAGCCCCTCCAACAATCCACTAGTTTGGCATGTCCCGTTTGGAAAGGCCATATCTTGGACTAGAAAACTCCAAATTCAAAGTGCTATGGCTCCTTTCAAAGAACACAAGATCTGCTTTTAGTTTAGAAAAAGAAATTTTGGAAAATATGTATTTTTTATTGTCTGTATAGGTCTACAAATTATCAACAGTTTTTGGTAACTACCTTCCGGGAGTCATATCTTACAAACCGGGAAGGTGATTGAAGTAATTTCCCTTAAATTCACTTGCACATGATGTATATTTCAGTTTATGATTATTTCAAGGTCCTAAAATGATTTTCATAGGTTTAAAGAAGGATTACAAATGCATTTTTGGGATAAATTTGCATTATTTTGGTAATCATCTCACCATGTTTCATGTTTTGGGAAGTTATCTGATGTTCTTGGACACTTCAAAGTTCATGTTAGGATCTGAGGTGGAAGATGCAGAGGTCTCGAAGCTCGGAAAAAAGTATTGGATGCATTCAATTCCAATACCAAATCATTCAAGGATATATGCTCTATATTTTTAGGCATCTTACTTTATTTTATGGCATGTTCTGTATGAACATGCATGGATTGGAGTGCATATTCCAAGTTGATCATTGTTTCAGTTTTAAAAATATGGATCAACATGCGAGAAGTACACTTTTTGAGTTTTTGCAAGAAAGATGATTGTAGGAACTACATGGTTATGCAACAAAGAGAATTGTTGCCAGCATTTGTTTTTATGTTTTTGCACGTTATGGAGTCCATGTACGAGTTTATGGCGTGCATGCCATGGGCTTGTCAAGCCCTATGTTATTGGATGGCCTGTCTGCCATTGAGTTTATGGTTAATTTTTTTTTGGGATTCCATTTCCTGGGGAAATGTTGTCGAAATTTTTCCCTCCGCATGGAGTTATATACTCGCTTGCATTTAGGTAAGAATGTTATGCCATGGTAACATGGCTTTTCTCCAAATATCGGTAAGCTGTTAGCATGCTTGTAAGCATAAATTTTATGGACTTAGGAGGATCATAATAGTAGACATAAGGCAACTTCAATGATAATAGGATCCCTAGCATAATCCTTATGGATTTAGACCAAAGGATTGCTAAGGGAAGCTAGAGCTACACCTTCACCATTAGTAATGTGCACAAGCAATCCTTTAGGTTTTATGAAGTTGAATATAGGCACGAGAGATACATATATGATACTCTTCAAAGTAGTGAAGATTTATTTATCTTCAAAAGAGTCTCACAATATGATTAGGGGACTATGGGGTATTATGAGCAATACCCAAAGAGTGACTAGCTTCACTCATACACATCAGTTGAGCAAGTACTAAAGCATTTTTGCTACACTACTAAGGAAAACAATTAGATGGGATCACAAAGATCGGTTTCATGAGACGGCATCG
The DNA here is from genome assembly GCA_020310875.1 of Ceratopteris richardii. Taxonomy (NCBI): domain Eukaryota; kingdom Viridiplantae; phylum Streptophyta; class Polypodiopsida; order Polypodiales; family Pteridaceae; genus Ceratopteris; species Ceratopteris richardii. The sequence continues at coordinate 113,357,852 of CM035421.1, forward strand.
ATGGGTGCTTATGTGATTCAAGTGATGGCAAGGAAGGCCAGAGGTATGGCACTAACTCTATGACTTAGAGCATAGATCCTTTAGTAAGAAATAGTCGGGGTACCCGATACATATATGTATATTGGGATCTACATAGCGGTACCTAAGCTCTGTCTTGTTACCTAGGAATAGTTTAGTTTGGAAAAGAAAGGGATAACAATTGTCACATATTGACTAGAACCAAACTAACTAGTTTGAGGGCATGGGACTCATTTGAGTCCACACATATGAGGTAAGGATATGGGATTCATTAGAGTCCACCTACATATTCCATTACATGCAATATATATATATATATATATATATATATATATATATATATATATATATATATATATATATATATTTGTTTTCAAAGAAGAATTGGATGAAGTTTCCACTGGTATGGGACGGTGGAAATAACTTCCCGTTGAGTACTCTTCTTCTATGGAAAGGCAAAAAAGGACTCATCATTCATGGTGGCATGTCTCACTACATTAGAGGAGAGCTAGTAGTAGACATCTCCTTAGGATTGAAAGCTATCCTTCATAGTTTAGGGTGTTGATGACATGATTGCTCCTACTTCATCTACATTTGTATCCGCATGAGTGCATCTCCATTTTGTATCCAGGAGGCACTCCATTTCTAGTCTATTTCCATTTTATATTGTACTTCCTTTGTATTTGGGTACCTTGCCATGTGCTTCTACCAATTGTATCCATTCTCCTTTCACGAGACTTATCCCACATATGATGTACTTTTGAGAGCCCCTCCCAAATCTATATAAGGAGGGCCTCTCCCCTCATTTGTACTTGGTTAGAAGCTTGAGAAGCCTACTCCATGCCCTGGGCAAGCTCATTTCTAATCCACATGAGTTTACCCACTTCATGGTCTACTCATTTTGTGTCTCACACATTCTTTGTTTTGTGAGAGTACTTTTCATTTTGCTTCCGCATGCGTACTCTCTACATGGTATCAGAGCGTTAGGTGGAGGTCTTGGTGGTGCATTTGGTGGTCGTTTTGGTGGTGGTGGTGGTGCTTCATTCTGGTGGCGTGCTTTCTGCTCATTGAGAGAGGCCTTTTGCCATCAGTTTTTGGGATTCATTCTACCCATTTGCCCACCCTGCCACCCATTTTCATCATTTTATGCCCCCTTTATCCCCATTTTCCCACCATCTTTCTGGATGGAGTGTAATATCTTGTAATTTCGAAGTCATTTATGCAAGAGTCCATACTTATTCTCATCGTTTATAGTGTTCATAAACACTATTCGAATCATTTATTTCAAGCTCGGTCTCTCTGTGCTGAATGAACACGTGAATACTGTGAGTCATCCATTATGGTCTGAGCGATGACAAGCACACAGATCCATCTTTATACGTATGTCCCAGTATAGGCGCGTATGTAGTGGCTGTCAATCCGTATGCAAATCTATCATTGTGCTGTCAGCTGAGGGACCGACTGCAGTTCCAGAGTGTTGCTTTCCCTCTTCGTATTCACGCACTCGGGATTTCACAGCGATAGAGGAGGCGTGCGCAAGCAAGAGACGTGTTGTGGCAGTGTAATCGGGGGATGGGTGTACAGAGGTCATACGGAGTTCTTTAACAGAGAACTTAGCACATAACGGTGCTTATTATTTGCAAGTAATCACCAAATATCAGTGGATGCGACTATTACGTGTCCTGCATTCATTCATTCCGCTTGACAATCCTTGTTGGTAAGCGGTGCCTCCATACAGCCTTTGTTACAGAAACAACTAAGACCACGACAGAGATCGGTTGCGCCAACTCCGACAAAAGAGAGAGCTTGCATTAGAGGATCGACAGGAATGCGAGCTCTGCGTGCTCATTGATTCTGCATCATGCCTACTTCTCTCATCGATGCAAACCTCTTCACATTCGTGAGGAGAGTGGCAGGATATTTGGACGTGCGCCATCTTCAGTGAGAGGAGAGAGAGAGAGAGAGAAAGATAGATAGAGAAAGACTCATTAGGAAAAGTGGATTAACCGGCTTGGTCCTACAGGAGAAGTATTTGTTCGAATCCTTCAGCGCCGATTTTGAGAGAGAGAGAGAGAGCATGGCACTCATCTCTGCAACACATTGTCCAGCTTGACCAGTTGACCATTGTCCAACTTGAACAGTCCACTGAATGCCCTATTAGGCACGGAAGTCTACACCACAACTGAAGCACTGACAGCCAAAGAAGCGAAGATGTTCAGATGCAATGTGCGGGGATGATGTCGTACAACATTAGAGGATCGACATGTTATTAGCGCAATTAGAAAACTGGAAAGACATCTTCTTGGCGAAGAGTGCACAGGGACCTTAGCATCCAGCAGCGTTGCTGCAAAGGTGCGCAAAACACTCTTTCGGGGAGTAACAAAGCTAGAAGAAATCAAGGCGAATGATGCCTGGGGGAAGGGTCGATGAGTGGCACGCTAATCCAGCAGCACTGACAAGATGGAAAAACGGTCAAATCCTTTTTTTGTTGGATGCTAGCAATGAGCAATCCCCCCGCTCTCCATAGTTGTCAGTGATCACATGGTTTGCAGGCACTAACAGCAGTGGCCATCTGCGTGATTTTAGAACAAATATCAACGCCAAGTACCTGCGCAGAGCAACTAATACAATTGCATATTTTTGGCAAGTTTTTTTCAAACAACCACGTTGAATTCATTTTGGCAGTAGATAACTCACTTACCATATTTGGCATAGAGCTTATATGAATTAATGCGCATCTGGTTTTAGTATATCAAAGGATTGATCCTTATCTTAAGGTTCATATAGGCACTTGTCTATTACTTTAAAATCGATTAGCTCTCATATTTGGAGCTAGGCTTGTTATTTGTTACTATCTCTCTCCACCACAATATTTGCTTCTCTACATTAGCATAACAATATCTCCCTAACCATAGTTTGATCCTCAAGTTGCGATCTACCATCTTTTTCACACATTCATGGGGATTATAATTTCCAAAGTATTAAAACCCTCTTTGTACTTAGCACAACAACCCTCCTTTGAGCACACCATTTGGTACCCCATGTACTTTGTAAGGGTTACTTTGTAACCTTCACAAATTGGCATACTATTAGGCACTAAGTGCACTATCTTTGTACGCTCAAGAATATAAGAAGAAGAATCTTTTGTGTGTGCAAGTCTGGGTTGGAGGCTAGTCTAAGCCCACCCACCAAACTCTCCTCTACTCTAAGGTTCCATTGGTGTACAATGGGCTAATCTAAGCCCCCTCCTCTTGCGTCGACTTATCTTGGTATTGTCCAAGTGCAGGGCTACTCTTAGCCCCCCCTCCCAAGAATTTTAAGCGTGATGTCCAGTCATTCATTTCAAACTTTGCAATTACTTTGCTGCATCATTTTTGGCGAAGATTTTGGTAGTTGTTCTAAACACTTTATCTTTAAAACTTGTGCATTTAGGGAAGATTTTGGTAGTGTTTCTAAACACTTTATCTTCAAAACTTTGTAATGACCAAAAGTGAAGGTAGCTTATCATCCATGGCTAACTTTTTACCCTCTTTCACCCCTATTTTTATGACTAAGGATGAACGCCTCAATGGCCAAAATTACAATTTATGGAAAGATGTCATGCACGCCTATCTCTACACGAATGTATTGAACCGAATAGGGATACCAACTTAGACAATTGGCATGTGTGGAATATCAAGGACAAAAGAGCTTTACGTCAGCTATTACTTGTTTGCGACGAACTGACAAAAGGCCATATCACGGCTTGCAAGAGGTCCAAGGATGCTTGGCATACGTTAGCTGCTTTGTATGAAGACAAAACCCCTTCAAAGATATATGCATTAGAGGTCGAGTTTCATAATTTGACCATTAGGCCACACGACACAATTACCAAGGTCATAGCCCAATTCGAGGACTACCAGCGTAAATTAGCACTATGTGGTTGGCAGATCTCTAGGGAAGACATGGCCATTCGACTTCTTAACAAGTTACCTAAGTTGTACGAAACATTTTTCATAACTTTGTATAATCGCAGCCAAGTCTTATCTTGGGAAGAGGTACGTCGACTATTGCTCCTTCAGGACTCGCGAGCCAAATTGACTTCCTCACAAGAGTCAACCATGAAGGCCAAAGGCCCCTTCAATAAGGGAAAAACCACAAGTCATCAGTCAAGCAATGGAGCTAAGGAAGGATCGCATAATTCATCGAAGAAGTTCACCTGTAATTTCTGTGGAAAATCAGGCCACATAGAAACGTTTTGCTATAAAAAGAAACAATCATCGAAGGCTTCTACGTCTAGGCAAGCATCCAAAGGATCCCAACCTAGATCCCACTGCTCGAGTGAGGAACTCTTCATCTCCACAGAAGCCAATGCACTAGTGACTTCTAGCTCTCCGCATGAGTGGATTTTTGATAGCAGAGCTACCTCACATATGTGCAAAGACAAGGACTCCTTTCAGGAACTCGAAGAGCACATGGGAGAAGTCTATCTTGGCAACAACAAAATTTTACCCATCGAAGGCAAAGGAAAAGTTCAAATTTCCAACCATCAGGGGGAATGCAAGTCTTTATCTAATGTTTGTTTTTTGTTCCAAACTTATGTATGAATCTACTTTCCGTCAAGGCCATTACAGATCAGGACAAACAGGTATGGTTTGATAACACCTCAGTTAAGGTAGTTGATCCCCATACGAAGAATATCATTGCTCAAGGTATAGAAGAAAAGGACCTCTACAAGCTATCTTGCTTTGTATCCAAAGAATCAACCTCAAGTTTGTGGCACCAGAGATTTGGCCACAGTTCATACTTATCAAAAATCTCTTCATCCCAACTTGTGAAGGGATTGCCAAAGATAGGGCAACTTACTGATGTTAGCCAAGCTTGCACCCAAGGCAAGCAACACAAGGCCTCGGTTCCCAAGGAAGCTTCAACACGAGCAGGGAACCCACTAGCCCTCATCCTCATGGACTTATGTGGACCTATGAACACCCCATCCTTGAGTGGATCCCTCTACTTTTATCTTCTAGTAGAGGACCACTCTCGCTTTATTTGGGTGTAGTTTTTGAAGTCAAAGGCAGACACATTCTCTAAGTTTCAAGCTTGGATCAAGGAAGTTGAGAATGAAGCTTCAACTAAAGTTAAAACCATCAGATCCGATGGAGGTGGTGAGTTTATCAATCATCAATTTGATAACTTTATCACCCAAAAAGGAGTCAAAGGACAAGTCACTCAGCCTCATACTCCATCCCAAAATGGAGAAGCTGAAAGGAAGATACGGTGTGATGGAAATGGCATGAACAATGCTTCATCACAAAGATCTACCCTAGAAGTTCTGGGCAGAAGCTGTGCATACTGCCGTTCACATTCTTAATCGAGGCTTTACAAGTGCTTTACACAACAAAACACCCTTCGAAGCCTACTATGGAAGAAAACCAAATGTGAACTACTTTCGAGTCTTTGGTAGTGAAGATTTTGTCCATGTACCAAAAGAAGATAGAAACAAGTTACAATCAAAGTCCAAGAAACACATATTCATAGGCTACAGTGACCAATCAAAGGCATACCGTCTATATGATATGGAAAACCACTCCATCACCATTTCGAAGGATGTGATCTTCAATGAAGCTTCATCATACTCAAGAAAATATTCAAGTACAAGTCCTAGTCCACCTATCTACACTTCAGATGGGGACTTAGTATTTCCAAACTCCAACTCAGAAGCGAGTACTTCACAACAACCACACCGATCTCAAAGGCTGCTTGATAAGAAACAACGCAAACAAAGTCATTATGTTAACTATGCTCTAATGCACCAAACTCAACAAATCCCAGAGCCATCCAATTACAAAGAAGCTCAAGGCCAACCAGAGTGGGAAGAAGCTATGCAAGTAGAACTAGATGCAATAGCAAAAAACAAGACTTGGACATTAGTTCCCAAACCAACCAACCATCAAGTCATAGGAGTCAAGTGGATATACAAAGTCAAATACAAGTCTGATGGCACTCTAGATAAATATAAGGCAAGATTAGTAGCTAAGGGATACAAGCAACAACATGGCATTGATATAAAGAAACCTTTGCTCCTACTGCAAGATTCACAACCATAAGAGTCATCTTAGCACTAAGTTCTCACTTTAAGTGACCAATTTACCAGCTGGACGTCAAAAGTGCATTCCTCAATGGAGATCTTCAAGAAGAAGTATATGTCGAACAACCTGAAGGCTTCAAGATCAAAGGCAAAGAAGATCAAGTCTACAAGTTTCACAAGGCAATTTACGGACTCAAGCAAGCTCTTAGGGCCTGGTATGAAAAGATTCACAAGTTCTTTGAAGACAAGGAATTTCACAGAAGCAATGCTAATGCTAATCTCTACATCTATCAAAAGGAATCTTTAGTAGCCATCATCATTCTCTATGTAGATGACTTGATCCTGAAAGGCTCAGATGAAGAACGCATTCAGTTTATCATCACACAGCTTCACCTTGAGTACTCTATGACAGGTCTTGGATTACTTCACTACTTCTTAGGTATGGAAGTTTGGCAAACAAAAGAAGGTATATTCCTATCATAGAAGAAGTACTACTCTGATCTACTTTCCAGATATAACATGGACCAATGTCGCTCAGTTTCTACACCACTTGATCCAAACATCCAGCTTACACTGGAGGACTCATCATCACTTGTGGATGTGCATACCTATCGACAGCTTGTTGGCTCTTTACTCTATCAACAATAGACCAGATATTGCTTATGCAGTTGGTATACTCAATCAGTTTGCACATCAGCCTTGTCAAAATCATTGGGATGCCGCTCAGAGACTACTTCGTTACCTTGCCCTCACCTGACATGATGGTCTTTGGTACAGAGGGTGCATCGAACTCGCCGGATATTCCGATTCACATTGGCCTGGTGATCCTGATTCTCGACGGTGTACTTCTGGGTATATATTCTTGCTAGGCTCAGGACCTATCTCTTGGGCAAGTAAGAAGCAGCCTACAGTCGCTCTATCATCTACTGAGGCCGAGTACAGAGCATCCAGCTTTGCAGCATGTGAGGCGAACTTGTATAAGTTAGATTACAGCTCCAAATTTGATAAGTGAGCATTCATTCCAAAGGTAATAGTGTCCACTTCGTGTTCACAATATATGGTGGAATTTGGTATAGTAGAATGTACGAAATTGTGATTTAAAGTTATTGGGTCTATCTCTACATATTCCTAAAAAGTTGAGGGTACCACCAATCAGTGTTAAGTTTATTGAAATCACATTGACTTATGATAAATTCAGCTCTTATGCATTTTAGCTACTCTACTCCAAGTATGACGTTCATCAAAAAGGAATTCCATTAGTTGTAATCAGGTTGATTGGTTTGAGCATTTGAAGTTGCAGTATTCAATCCAAAAAAACAAGTTTTGTTGACTAGTCATTGTGCAAATCTATCTCTTTTGTATCAACTCTTTATCATTGATATTCTAAAGGATATAGTGGGTTTGTTTAACTAACTACAAGCCTATAAGGTGTATTTCACAATTGAGGAGTGCAATAATTGGTCTTGTGGTAGTTGGCTACACCAATCTTCAACATAACTTAATTTTCTACCTAACTCAAGCTTCACCAAGTTCTCGCAACTTAAAAGATATCCATAATCGATTCTTACAATATAAAGACCCATTATATGAATGTAATTTATGTTAATAGATTTATCTCCTATTTGCATGCAAAGAAATCAAGATAGGTGCACAAAAAGAGTCCTATTTGAGTTCTTCTAGAATTTAATTGAGAAAATTAGAAAAAATTATAGAAAGATGATTATATAAAGGTTTCCAGCTCAATGCATCAAAAACCTTATTTTCCTTCTTAGCTAAGTAGCTAATGTCAAAATCATGCTTGCATAATAATTCAATTCCATGCTTTCTCCTACTCTTAACTAATAATCCTATGAAAGTGTATTTAGGATATGATGATATGTTTTCAATTAAACCTTAACCCCTAACAATAGATGTCTCCAATGCTTAAATGCATGTTCAATAGCAACCATTTGTAGATCATGAGTAGGATAGTTAAGTTTTTCCTAATGTTTTGGATTCATACACATCCACCCTACAATCATATGAAACAACACATCCTATTTTTCTACCACTTGCATAACATGGAAATATAAAAGGCTTTGTCATTTTTGGTATTTTAAAAACAAAATTTTCAATGAATTTTTGTTCCAATGATGCAAATCATTTTTGACAAGTGTCACTTCACAAAAAGCATGCATTCATTTTAGTTAACTCTGTTCGAGACTAGCTATCTTGGAGAAATCCTTAATATCTTCTCTTTCATATTGCAACAATACTAAATAACTTCTAACATCCCTTATAGTTTTGGGAATTTGACAATCAGCTATTGTTTTCACTGTATCTTGATTTATATGAATTCCTACTTTACATATGGCTCTTCCTAGATACACATGTTTATCCTTAGCAAAGAAAGTTTTACTCTTCTTTCCATACCATTACTTTTCTCTTAGATTTTGCAAAATCTTTTTGAGACATACAATAGGCTCATAATCATCTAGTGAGTATACAAAAATATCGTCGATAAATAATAAGATGAACTCATTTTGGTAATTATAAAAAATATTTTTCATCAAGGACAAACTCACTAACATCCATATCTTCATAATTGCATTTTTTTTCTTCCTCTAGGCACACTGAATGTTCCTGCACCTTCATCCGCTCCATGAAAACATGTGTGGTGCCTTCTAGTTGCTTTGCTCCTTGTTCTTTATGTAGTTTTTCCAAGAAGCTTCCGAGTAAGCTCCTCTTACTCGCGAAGCTTTCGTGTCAAACCTTCTATCCTTATCGAGGATTGATTATGCTCTAATACCACTTGTAATACTTCCTCAATCACAAGCTATCCCCAATCACAAGCTTGTGATCATTCAAGCAGAGTAGAAGACATAAAACTAGAACTTGTAGAAGATGAGGAAAAATTGGACACGGAAGAGTAGACAAGATATGATCTAGAGAAAGATAATTTTAGGTATTATAGATTTGAATCCATGGATAAAATAGCTTCATGAAGAAGCCTCAACCTTCTAACCACCCCGGAGCTATTGTAATATCATTCACACTCGTAGTCCAAATCACACTCTCACTCTCACTCATCAAGTAGTTCTCTCATTTTCGGCCTCCTCTTGCATGATGCAACAAATCTTCCTCAAAACAAGGATGATTATTTCTCAAGTAAGTTGTACTTTCAAATTGATAGGTGCACATCCAATTGCACGCTAAAAAGTTGTAAAAAGTCAGCTCTCTCCATGTTGCATGCAAAACGTTCATAGACACATGCGTTTGTGGTGATCAAGTGCTTTCTTTAATGATTCATGTCCAAAAGTATAGGAAAAGAAATTAAAAGATATATCTAAATACATCTTAGAAGTGTGCATGACAACACGTATGCCTCAAAATCATGGACTCAAATAGAAATAGAGAAGCCTACTTTTTAGTCTTTTTTAAGTGTCGGAAAAAGCCACATTTTTTGGGCCTTGTAATTAAAAGATAATGCAAAACTGACAAATGCTTGTGAGAGACAAAAATGTTCATTTTATCTCCAAAATATTAACGGAGTTCCCTAGGTCCAAATCTACCTCCAAATATCAATTTTGAGCCTTGCAAGTTTAGAAATTATAGAGTTTTTCACAGCAGAACTTTTATTCTCTTATGCATTGTCATGTCGTTCTAGGGAAGGAAGAGAGATGAGACTCAAGAGCTAAATTCACAAAACATAGGAACATAGTGTGCCTTGAGCATTCTCAATGTTCAGGTCTTGGATTCATTAGAAGACTTTGTAGAATATGCGTCCTAGCTAGCGTTAAAGAGTTTATGTGCATACTTCAAGCACATGCTTGTACATGGATTCTCAAACACTAATACTAATATATGAATATTCTTTTCCTGGTATGCTCACACCACAAAATCCAATCCATCTACTACTCATGAACCTTTACCAAGAACTCGTGAATTTTTACGAAGAATAGCATCTATCAATGAAACATTACATCATTACATAATAGTAGAGAGTAGCTTTGGCATGATCCAAAGAAGGGCGCACCGTGTGTGGCCATGATTTGATTAGTATTGCAATGTCCCTCAACAGTTAAAACCTCTACGTGCTTGTCACTCTCAGAATCCTTCTCTGTTCTGATGGTTGCCAGATTTCTGATGAAGGTACTTCAGGCGCACCATCACTCAAAGTTATTGATCTACTTCATTTCATCTATATTTCTTTTTGTTAAGTTATTGGTCTACTTCATTGCATTTGTGTGGTCCAAAAAAAAACTCTTCATTTATTTGAGTAATGTTCAATGTCAAAAGGAAAAGAAAGTTTTGCCCAATGTAAAATTCGGAACGCTTGAACAATTCTAGAGGATGGATAGAAGCCTTGAGCAAAGAAACTTCCTCTTGGTTCATACAAAATATCTCAGAGCATAAGGCTGTTCAGATACAGGCTTCTCACTCAAAGGAATGTGTTTCACACATAATGATACATCAGATATTATTCTACCAGATTCTTAAGGAAATCCTTCTACAACACATTGAAAATTTGGCAGTTGCCGTCGAGTTCCTTGCTAGATGATAGAAGTAGATGAATTCCCCTCGGTGGCTGCTATTCTTGGTCTTTGCATTTCTAAAGTTTTCTTTTAAGCAATGTTGTCTTCTATTTTCTCATTAGATAAATCATCTAGGATCAGAAATTTGGGCGCTTAAACGTGGTTATGCATCGGTCATATTATGATGCAACATGACGACATACTCGTATTTTTTCAATAAAATAGTATTTTCATTCTATGCAAACACAACATGAACAAGAGGTCAAACATAACTATGAACATTTGATCTTGACTGGAATAAGGTGTTGGAGTTAGATGTCTATGGAAGCACACAAACAACACAAGGAAGAAGACAAAGCTTGGAGCACAACACACAATACTGGATGTATCACTAGAGAATGTACAAAGATAAGTAGCCCATTCAGGCAATAGACATATATACAAGCCAGGGAAAAAAACCTCCTAAAGAGGGAAAGAAGTGCCCTGGCGGTCCTAGTGTGTTCACACACATCACTACCTAAATATATCAACAAATCCCCCCTGGGAGTGATGTGGTGAAGAAGTAGCTGCAGTATGTATAACGAAGTGCCAAGCTATGTGGAAATCACTCCACAAAAGGAAGTAAGCCCAAAGCTTTGCCAAAAGCTTCAAACTTCTCCCTAGGAAGAGCCTTCGTGAAAAGCTCTGCAATGTTCTCCTACGTGGGCACATATGCCAAGATGATCTCCCCAGTAGAGAACCTCTCCCTCACATAATGATAATGCACCTCAATCTGCTTAGTGCGAGCATGGAACACAGGGTTCCTTGCAATTGCCAATGCGCTCTATTTGTCAATGAAGATGGTGGTGGTAGAAGACTTACCAACACCCAAATCAGCCATAAGGCATCTGAGCCACACACACTCAACAGTCACTATGAAAGCTGCCCTATACTCAGCCTCATAATTGGAAGTGGTTATAGTAGGATGCTTCTTGCTCAACCAAGATATACATGAGCTACCAAGCATGAAGCAAAAGCCACTAGTGGACACACGAGTGTCATAGCAACCAGCCCAATCAGAATCAGAAGAAGCATGCAAATCTTGCGGTAGTGATCCCCCCTTGGGATAGAACAAACCAAGTAGTCGGGTACCACTCAAGTAGCAAAAGATGCACTTAACCGCCTACCAATGCTTGACTCCTGGGCAATGCATAAATCTGCTCATCTGTGAGATAGTAAATTGAATATCTGGCTGAGTAATGCATAAGTAAATCAAGCATCCAACAACCTGCTGATAGAGAATAGCATCAAATGCATCTCCACCATCATGAAGACTCGGTTCTAAACCTGTTTCCATAGGAGTGGCAATAGGTTTACAGTTTTCAAGGCCAAAATGCTACAATAATGTGTCAATATATTTTGTTTGACACAAAGTAATTAATGTGTGCATAAACTGAATGCGCAAATAGTGATGCAAATGCCCCAAATCCGACATCTCAAATGAGGCATGCAAATCAGCCTTAAAATCAACAATATGCCTCTCATGAGGACTAGTGAGCAGCATGTCATCAACATAAACCGTAATGATCATAAGTACATCATTAGCACGCTTAACATATAAGGTGCTTTCAGTTGGACTATTCTCAAAACCATGTGCAATCAGATAGGCATGTATCTTCTCATACCAAGCATGTGGTGCTTGCTTTAAAGCATATAATGCCTTCTTTAACTTGCACACCTGGTTTTCATGCCCTTTCTGCACAGCCACGGGGCTGAAAAACATACACTTGTTCATGCAAGTCACCATTCAAACATGTAGTTTTAATGTCCAACTGATGCACATTCCAACCATGATGAGCTGCAAGTGCACAGATGCCCGGAACAGTAGTCATATGGCATGTAGGTGCAAAGGTCTCATCAAAATCAATGCCTCTTTCCTGCACATAACCCTTTGCAACAAGCCTAGCCTTATACCTATCAACTGTACCATCATGTTTATGCTTCAACTTGTATACCCACTTAGTTCCAATGGCGTTCTTGCCAGGAGGCAAGTCACATAAAGACCAAGTATCATTCTTCATTATAGCATCATATTCAAATTGCATAGTAGCCATCCAATTTTCTGAATTTTGTGCTTCATCAAAGGAAATAGGCTCTATCTCATGATAGAGACTAGATGCAGCCATAACATAGCAATCTGATACAAAAGAGGCACTATGAGAGCCTGATCGAGTGCGATATGACAAAGGTGCATCTAATTTGTTGTCACACAAGGTCTACACCAGCAATTATGGCATAATTTTTGCATCCTCAATATGAGCTCTCGGATCAACAAGTGCACCATGTAAATCTTCATCGGAAATGGGATGATCTGCATCATCACATGAAACCTACAAAGCCTGAGAAGTTGCCTCATTAGGACAAGCACTAGACAGTCCACCTGTAAAAAGAGACAGCAAAGTATCATACATGTCTTTGGAGCTAACCAATATCTCCTTAGTACATGAAAGCAATGGCTGAATAGCATCTTCCACAAAGACAACATCACAACTAACCAAAATGCATTTAGTCCGTGGATGATGCAAACGATAGCCTTTACTTTCAGAATTGTACCCAACAAAAATACATTTTACTGCTTTACCATCCAATTTTCTAGGATGTTGTTCACGCACTAATGCATATGCCAAACAACCAAAAACATGCAGATGAGCAACAAATGGCTTGCCATCATGCCAACCCTCATATGGAGTGATAGACTGTAGGTCTTTAGTGGGACATCTGTTAAGTATATATGTTGCACACATGACAGCCTCAAGCTAGAAACTATGTGGTAAAACCTGACTCTTGACCATACACCTCGCCATCTCCATGAGTGACCTATTCTTTTGTTTAGCAACTCCATTCTGTTGAGGTGTATACGACACTGTACACTGGTGTTCTATCCCACGTTTACCGAGAAATGCATTAAAATAAGAAGACATATATTCCCCCCCTCGACCAGAACGGAGGGTGCCCATTTTACATGCTGATAGGTTTTCAGCCAAAACCAAAAACTATTTAAAGCACATGAACACTTCGAACTTTGCCTTCAATGGATATACCCATGCATGCCTAGAAAAATCATCGATGAAAGTCACAAATTAAAGATAATTTCCAAAAGAAGGTGTCTGCATAGGACCACAGACATCACTATGTACAAGGTGCAATTTCTAAGTAGCTCGAATTGAACCATCTTTTGGGAAGGATGAACAGTGCATTTTTCCCAAAATGCAACCTTCACAAACATGTTTCCCAAGTGGATCAATTTTGGGCAAAGAGGACACCATTTCAGATTTCTGCAGGCATAGTAAATTAGCAAAATTTAGATGACCAAAGCGTGCATGCTAAAGCTTTGCATCTAACATAGCCTAAGAATCAGTCTTCCAAAGGCTTTACTTCAAATGAACTCTTTACTCCCAATTCGGCAGTAGCTTCCAAATTCTATAGCAACCACTAAATCCCGCAACAACCTGGAGAGAATTCTCAGGGGTAATGCTTCACTTTGGGACTATTCAAACCTTCCTTTTCAAATCATGAGAAACCACCTAGGCATTCCACAGAAGACAACCACGGGGAACGAAATGTGGAAAAAAGCATAATGTATTAGTATATTTCTAATTTACTCATAAAACGCAATAGTAACACTTCTAATGGCAACAAAATCTCATGAAATTCTTTGCGAAAAAAGAAATTTTCATGCATTTGTCTCAATTTGAAAAAGCAATTTGTCATTTTTCTTTTGTCTCAATTTGAAAAAGCAATTTTTCATTTTTCTTGAAGTTATTTTCATATCAAGGCATTCAACTTATGGAAGTCTTTAGATTTTCAAAAAACTCACATCACGATATTGAAATTAACTAAGAACACAACACACCTAAAATCGTCTACGCTACAAGGTCAATATCGTATACTCTGGGTGCACCTTTGATACCCATATCCATTCTAATAATCGGTCTCATATTCATATCCTAGACTCTTCTACTTCAGGAAAATAATATATGAGTGACTCTCTTTAGTGGATTTTTAAATTATTTCAACCATCCTTCTTTGGCTTTTCTTTTTCTCAACTCTATTTCTTTCTCCTTTCCCTTCTTTCCTTCTTTCTCTCTTTCTCTTACTCCTTCCTTGTTTCTTTCTTTCTTTCTTTCTTTTTCTTTCTCCTTCCTTCTTTCTTTCTTTCTTTCTTTCCTTTTTTCTTTCTTTCTTTCTTTTCTTTTTCTTTCTCCTTCGTTCTTTCTTTCTTTCTTTCTTTCTTTATTCTTTTTTTATTTCTTTCTTTTATTTTTCCTTTTTTCAAGAAGCAACCGACCTTCTCTCTCTCTCTCTCTCTCTCTCTCTCTCTCTCCATGTCGTTTTTCTTTCTTTCTTTTTCTTTCTCCTTCCTTCTTTCTTTCTTTCTTTCTTTCCTTTTTTCTTTCTTTCTTTCTTTCTTTTTTCTTTCTCCTTCGTTCTTTCTTTCTTTCTTTCTTTATTCTTTTTTTATTTCTTTCTTTTATTTTTCCTTTTGTCAAGAAGCAACCGACCTTCTCTCTCTCTCTCTCTCTCTCTCTCTCTCTCTCTCTCTCTCTCTGTTTGCTCTCGATCGCCTTCAAATTATGCCTCTCTCTCTCTCTCACTCTGTCTCCCTCTCTATCTCTATCTCTCTCTCCTCATCTTCGTTTGCTCTCGATCGCCTTCAAAGTATGCCTCACTCTCCATGAATCTCTACATGAGCTACTGTGCATTTTTCCTGCTCTCCATGCATTGAATCTCTCTCTCTCTCTCTCTCTCGGAATTTGTGCATTCGCTATCGTGCATTTTTGCCACTTTGCACACATTGTCTCTCTCTCTCTCTCTCTCTCTCTCTCTCTCTCTCTCTCTCTCTCTCTCTCTTTCTCTCTCTCTCTCTCTCTCTCTCCCCCCTCACGATGTGCAAGCAAGTAGGCCACCATCTCTCTCTCTCTCATCATGATGTGCAAGCAAGCTAACCACCATTTCTCTCTCTCTCTCTCTCTCTCTCTCTCTCTCTCTTTCTCTCTCTTTGCGCCATATGCAGGTAATTTGGTATGGGTGATTGTCTATGCTTGTAAGGAAATACAAAGGAAGATATAGCAAAAGTGCTTTTATGCGTGTTCTGTGTGTTTCCCTTCTCGAAGGACACATTGCATGAGCTTGATGTCACTACCAGACCCAATATTTACTTCCTACAGATCAAATGCCTTTCAGACGCAGTAGAATGGTAGCGAACCCATTATCAAGCAAAAAATAAACCTGAGATTTCTTTCACGCATCCAGAAGGCTATGGCAATAGAAATGCCCCTTAAAGAAGGGTATCAGAATCAAAATCTCTCTCTCTCTCTCTGATAAAGCATGAACATGAATGTGAAAGAAATGAGTAAGATAGGGGCAAGAAGTTTACCTGGAGAAATGTTCCATAGATGAGTCACATGGGGAAGAACCAAATGAGGTGTGGACCCCTATTTATAGGTTTTCCTCCCTCCCCTAGGAGTTATCTCTAGAAACTTCTAACCTCCTTTCTCAAACTTTCTATTTTTTGGGTTTTTCTCTTTTTATTTCCCTTGGACTTTGGTTTTTGGTTTCACACTATATGTATAAAATTAAATTAATTAAAGGGTTAGAATTAGGGCAAATGGTAAATATAAGGGTCCAAGTTTGGGTTTCTCTCAGAAAAAGTTAGGGTTTTCCTATAATTATGGTTATACACATCAGGTTAAGGGTCTATTCACATTTATGGGCTAAACTCCTAGGGTTTCAAGGGTCAAAACTAGGGTTTCCATGGGATAAAACTCATGTTTTCAAGGGGTTTCAAGGGTTTTCAAAGATCAAACCTATTTCCCATATCATAACCAATTAAATCAACAGGAACAAAGAGAGTTTATAACTCTTTCTCGCTCAAAACATCACACCAAAACTAAAAAATCATTGAACTTTGAAAAAAATTGATGTACACTTCCTTGAGGGATTTCATCCAAATGATGCATGCAGGGCTCTGATACCAGTGTTATGAGGATCTTGCTCACGCACACATAGAGGTTACAAATGCAGAAAACACACAAAAAAATAGACACACCAGGAGATGAGATAGAACGCAATATTGGGTGCAATCTCCTCACATGCACTTTCTTTTGACACTCCACTGAATGCATGTATTTATATGAACTTTTTATAATGTCGAAATACTGGTTACATGACAGCCGCTTCGAAAAGCATGCATGAAAGTAAAAGCTGGTAACTTTTGTAGAAAGCCTTTGCTTTCAATATCAGAAATTATGGTCTACAATGACCCTTATTCTAACCGCTACTTTTCTAACTCTTTCTAACAATAGAACCCTCTACGGAGCTTTATCTACAAACTAAATAAATTATAAGTCGGATTATTGATGTGCACCCTAAAGTTGGATTATTGATGTCTGCCCTATCATGCCTTTTCACGCCCTCATAACCTTCGACTGCTATATCAAAAACACCAAAACATGTTAATGCATTATTAACACTCCAACAATGCCTTGTTCAACACATTCCATAATTTATAACATATTTTAAACAAAAAATACACAGAGCTTTTAATGTGCGTAGGTACTCCAATATATACAAATATCCATAAAAACAAACGAACAAAGAAACACACACACATCTCTCTCTCTATATATATATATGTGCGTGTGTGTATGCGTGTAAGTGCGTATATACACTCGTGAAAAGTAATTGTAATCAAGAAAGCTTTTAGAAATATTTCCATTTCCAAAAATTTGTTGATCGTGCATGGTAAAAATAAGATAAAACTCTCAACATATATCGTCACTTCTCCCCAAGCTCATTCGCACGACCAATTTTGATCATTTCTTCGAATTCGGTGCATTTTGATAGTTATAAAGTCGGCAGTTGGTTTTTTTGCCAATTATATCTACTATTGACCTAATGAATAACTTGATACTAATGTTGTCACTTTAATATAGTTGGAAAAAGCAAATAGAGCTCGAAATTGTATGTAATGAAGTTCTAAGATGATAAACAAGTCTAAAGGATGTGTTATGATTTTATGCAGCCAAAGCGTGTGGGAATGTCTTCATTGTTACCTATATGCATATGCCTTAAGACTCGAAGAGGTTTTCATCCATATATTCAAGTATTCGAAACAACATGTAGTAGAACGACATAGTTTCACAACTAGTTCTCCAATCTTCTTCACAAATAGTTGTCCAATCTTTTTCACTTTTATAGTTATTGTCGCTCAGTGTTTGATGTGAAGCCCTTAGTACGTTCTTATATGTAAAACCGTTAGTACGTTCTTCAATATGTGTGACTAAACATCAAGCCTGGCAAGGGCATCACATCAATCGTGCTCTAATGCATCAAGATTTATTTAATACTCAATAAACGCTACTAGCCAATCCATTGGCATACATTCAATGTACACATATTCGTTGATTTGTGCAGTGAAACAAACGCCATCGAACGAGTCGCTCACAATCACTTGCGGAAATCGTTGGAAATTTTTGCCGTGTAGTTATCTTTATACAAACGAGAATCTAACGCGCTTGTTGCAAAATGATATACGTAAAGTAAATCCGCTTCTGTAGGGCTATAATACTTCATGTATTGATGCGTAGAGCCGCATGTGAATTAAAGAGGTGTTAACCAGCAAAGAACAGTGTAACAGTTGTTTCCGACGAGACATCGATTTTGTGAGACAGACTATCTCCTTGTAAAGGCCGACCTGCAACCAATCACGTGACTATTTCTTTTCCTTTGGATGGAAGCCGACATCTCGCTATCTTGTCAAACATGTATTTGAGGTAAATTTTGTCAATCCAAACAAACTTTTATAGTACAATCAGTGTTGTATTTTGACGGGCAGGTAAACATGTATTTGAGGTAAATTTTGTCAATCCAAACAAACTTTTATAGTACAATCAGTGTTGTATTTTGACGGGCAGGTCTGTCCTTCAATTTTGCAGACTAACACAACTTCGTACCGTATTTTATGATTTTAGTTCATTTTTTGACGGGAAAAAAAATATTAGTTTTATTATACGTTCAAAACCACCAAAAACGGGCAATACGGGCAATACGACCGTCAAAAATCAACACGGAGTACAATACAGTATTCGTCTACGAGCTGTTTCAAGTTTATTGGGTGCTTTTTTTATATAAGTCGAACAACTAAGTTATACGCGATACATTGGCTACTCTACATGTTAAGTGCGATATCTCGGTTATTAACTGCTTAGAAGATTACATATTGATCTACGATACGATCTTTCCTAATCCTGCTGTTTATAAGATCGGCCATGATGTCCTCACGAATAAAAAGCCATTAAAACACAGTCTTTATGTTTTGTCAATCGCACTCCTTTAGAAGATTGCAGTTACGTCGTGGAAGACTCGAATTTCTATGAAGAGACATTCGAATATCTTATAATTAATTCTCATGAATGCTACATTGTTCGATGGAATGAACTATGACATGACCTGGTCATTTTTTTGCGTATCGCGCGAAGCAAAATAAAGATATATCTTACAGAGCACCGTCAGGAATTTATTATTATCGAAAATTCGTTTATCAGAATTAAGAAATGTATTGGTAACAACGTTGCACCTAAACTTTCGATATAGTTTGTCTGTTTTTTTTTAATGCTGATCCTTTTTATTTTGAAAGACATACCGACAGAGAGTTGCTGATTCTACAGAAATTATGCCTCATAAGATGTGTTAACTACAGCAAATGGTCCTCACAAATCTACTGTATATTCTTTTTGTAACTTTAATACAAAAGAGTTCTATACAACATTTGTATTTTTGTGAAGCAGTATTTTTCATTCTTCTTACAACGGGGTTGCACCATATGCACACGATGGATAAACTATACCATGATATTGACTGTTTAATTGTAAAATTCCTCACTAAGATATGCAAAACAATGGAAAGAATAACAAGCGCACTTGTGGTAAATACCCTTCACGAACGTGTCTTTCCATTGCCCTCACGCGTTCTATTCGGTGTATGTTGGCCTGTAAGAAAACATTTTTAGTTTATCAGCTATATGAGCATGAGAAAAGTACTATAAGTTATAAGACTGTGTACCATACAAATAGTTTCGATTTCGTATCTATATTCTGCTTCCTCTCTAGTTTTACTTTATTTAATTGCAATAAAGATGGATGGAGCGATACAGTCATAGGGGAATTATTTACATATCCAAATGATTGGAAATAGGGAAAGGCAGCAAATGTGGTACAGCTTGATCTTGTATCCATTAAGAGAGAAGATATGGTGTTCTTGATCAGAATGCACTCTACAGGGCATTGAATTTCAATCGGTTGCTTAAGGACCTTAGGTTTTCCTCTTATGGTGTTTGACGTCTATGTTGACAATTTCAGGAGGATAAAGAGGTAGCTTGTTCAGAAAGTAGAAAAGGATAAAGCTGTATTCATTGTCAATATAAAGCTCATCTTGTCGTTTCAGACCTGATAACATATGCTTGTTCTGCGTGTCTATGTGATCGATTGACGAAACAAGAAATTATAGATAGATAGTGATGCAGATGCGTTTGTAGCTAGATAGTGAGTCCAGTAGCATCAAAGCTACCACCTCATATGTATATGTATTCGATTAAAATCATTGATATTTCACGTTTTAATGCTAATAGAAGTTTTTACGTCATTATTAAGATACAAAGATTGTTATTGCTTTTGTCTTTTAATTAGCTAGTTCTAGCCTTATGATATGGATTCATCTCATTCTAACGTTAACTTTGAGATAAAACCATGTCTTCGAATTTCTCCATAGACACCTTTTGAAAGTATAAAATGTAGTGCCATATTATACTCTACTTTTTTTTAAAATAGAGCGTTATATTTTATGAGAAAGAAGGATATTGGAGAATATAAGGAAGATACAAAGGATAATCTAGAGTCTTTCATCTCCTTCATTAAGAATCCATTTTTTTTTTTGAAGTTTACTTCCTTGAATAAGAAATCCCTTTTTGTGCCCAAATAGATGGTTGATTTTCTGATTTCTAACTTTCATACCCTAATAACCTAGGAATTTCTCAATAAACCACTCCTTGGGACAATTACCAAAATTAGTAATGCATCTTTCCTTCCTGACTTTAGAATGAGCCTACATGCTTATCACATTCTAGAGGTCATACAATCATCCAATCTCCTATGCAAAAGCATAATACAATGATCTATTGTTGGAGCTTGAGAATACTCTAAACACTTTTCCCCAGACTCTCATCTTCATGGTACATGAGAGGAAGATTAAACAATGTCTTCTTTTTTCTTTTATTTTCGAGCAATGGATGCCAAATATCTTTAAAACTAGACTTCCACCCAATATAGGATTAATATATGTTGCACTTTTGGTTAAGATTGAGGTGGTAAAACCATTTATGTATTAGGCTTGAATGTGTTCGATTTTATTACCATTGCTCCATCTAAGCCCCTTTGGGTGTAGATTGCAAGTTATCTCCAATACAAATATATGCTTTCCATCCTCAATTCAAATCTAGTAAATGAAAATGACACCAATGTCTATAATCTAATCTAGCACTAGTCCCATTTTCTATTTTTGTTCCATATATAGGTTCAATAGAAAAAAATCATGGTCAAAAACTTCTTTTCTCTTTTCATATTGCTTCTCACAATCAGTCTTTTTTTATATATAAGAAACTAGTTGGAATTGCGTTTTCTAGCTACAAACATCTTTTTCCAATCACCGAATAAAGAACAATGTAGAATCAATAATTGAAAGCTATTTAGATAGAAGAATTGTAATTAAGTGATGGTAGGTGAAGATGAAGTAGATCCTAATAAAAAAACTTTTGGAATTTTAAATAAAACCTTGCCAAATATACGTGACTTCTATGCCTTCCTATTGAATAAATAAAAAGACCTTTGTTCTTTGTTGCACGTGTATTGGAAATTTATGTCATTAGATGTAGCTTTTGCTTGTGAGAACCAATGAGGATTTTGTTTTTATAATTTATGAAATGTTGGCCTCTCTTAGCACGAGGGAAACCTCTTTGTAAGAGCTCCATTGGGAAGATAACTGACCATCTCTCTATAACAAATCATAATATGAAAGCTTGCATAAGGATAAAAGTACTGAACACTCAACAGATGTATCCTAAAGTATGACATGCTTTGAAATTTGAACACATAGAGGACTTTGAATCTTAGTATATCTTCATATCTTGAAGTTCAGATCCTAGTTTGATTCTGCAAAAGAAATTTATTGATTTCGAATCTTTAACTTTACACAATGATTCTCAAAAGTTGCTTGCTTTGAATAACACAACAAAAAAAATAGACATAAAAAATGCAAATGAATTGGAGTCTTGATGTTCTTCATTCTTAAAATGTAAATCTTGGATCCACTAGGTAACTTCTCACCTTCTATATAATTCATGTAAAGAATTACATTTGACCTGATATCCCATGGAGACTAAGAAGCTAACATTTGATGATTGGTTGTAGGAAAGGTGTAAAATCTTGACTTCGACTAGGCTAGAGAAACCTTATTTCCACATCATGCATCTAGGAAGGCTCATTGATTGATGAGTCATCATTAAAAAATCATGAGAAGATGTATATAAGACTATAGTTAGTCGTCATCAAATACATGCAAAGAACTTCAAAAAGGTACAAGTGAAGCATATATATGTGGTGTGTACAAACATTTTGAGCTATAATTACAATAGCTTAAGCATGCCAAATGAATTCCAAATGTATAAGGTTAACATTGAGGCTCGCCTTGCTGCACCAATACCCACTCCTGCTTGATGTGCTCGGTCCTCAACTTCCCATGTCTTCATGAAAGTTTGCATACTTGTCATAACTTTGAATGTCCAAAACTTCCTCTCCATCTTTTGATTTAGTTATCATACCTACAAATTAAATAATACTCCTCTATTAGACCTTACTCTTTTGAGTCTTCATCCTATTTTTTTTGCTAGCATTGCTACATACTTTTGTTTTGTTTAAAGGAAATTACCACATTGAAGAATCATCTACAATTGAAACACAATACTTGGACTGTGATGGTAATGGATTCTTGATTGATGTCCAGATATTTGTGTGGATAAAATCAAGACCTTCTTCATGTGTGTATCATTTTCATGTATCCTCTTAGTTGGAAAGCTCCCCATTTGTATTTCTCATGTTTCTTGGTGAATTTGGAGTCCCAACCACACTGTTCTCATTGCTTATCTCCTTCACTTTCTATTCATTTACATATGAAATTCTCTTAAGCCTAAGAGGGTTTGAATCACATAGCTAAAACAATGTATGTTCTTTGTATATTAAAACTAAAATGTAAAGAAACTACCTCTTTTTTTACCTTCAAATATCTTCTTGAACCATTGTGAGGTGTCCTCAACATAGACTCAATATTTTGAAAATTTTATGTGCAAACCATTTTCACATATGTATCCAACACTATATGGTTTCTTGTAATCATTGATACATAGAGTAGCCTGATCAACATATTTGTAGAGTCATCAAAATGTTCGACATTACATGTCGTTTCCAATGAGTTTTTTTTTAATGACCTATCTCCCTCCAAAACCAACTTAACAAATTCCTTGATATTAGATTTAGTTTCTATAAAATGTATTGTAACATAAATTATACCTAGAATTATACATCTCTATTGAGGATCCAATTATGGCTCTTGAAGCACCTCTTCCTCTTCCTCATTTGGGTTCCAATAGCATGTATCTTTGATATACTCTAGCTAGACCATAAATGGTACATAGAGGAGCGTTTAGACTTCTTCTTCTCTCTTGATTACAATATCTACCTCTATCTCTATAAAATATGTCTCTTCCAACAAATTTGGCTTTGGAAGAGTGCCCTTCTTCTTAAACCTCTCTATCGTTGGCTTTCGCACGTTTACTTGTATTCTAATAAGCATATAGTAAAGAGGTTTGGTAACCTTGTAGTGTCTATCAACCTTCATTGAATGTAGCATGTTGGTTGAGAAGTCACATAAAGGTGAAAACATTAGACACTTGATTATCTTAATAGATCCCCAATTCAATTGTGAAGAAGATTCACTTTGATTGTACCTTAATTTCATTACTGAAATTTTAAATAGTCTTCCCTTCATCAATTTCCTCACCTATACTTGCTAGATGATGGGAGGTATCCTAAACCTTGGTCACAAAATCCACAATAATCTTCTTTGGTTGCTTCTTAAGGCTTGTGAATTTCACACGTAGTTGGTTTTCTTTAGCTTCTCTACTAGATGGAAACAAATATTCTAGTGCTTTCCACAATTTTTGTGATGGATATCATCTAATTTATGGTAAGAGGAAATGAAATATTTATTGAACTATATATGTAATGTCCTTTCGATAGTGTTATATTGTTTTGATCTTCTCGCTATATATTATGGGGATAAGAGTTGAGAATGCGTAAGTAGACCATTTTATGCATGTAGGCAAAATTTAGGAATGAAAAATTTTATATTTTCTCCCTAAACTTTATCTCCATTATGTTTTTTGGTTCAAAATTGAATTTCAAGATGAAAGAGTTAAGTGAAAGGCTATAGGAGAGAAACGTAGAGCATGCATAGGAGAATAAACATTCCTCTCTAAAAATTTTGTTAAGCATTTTTTAAGTACCTCGTTTTGGGCTCTTCATTTAGTGCACTATAAGATAATGCCTCAATTTTATTTTCTCTACAATTTCCAAACTTGTAGGGCTCAAAACTGATATTTTGAGTTAGGCTTCAACCTAGGGTATCTCCAAAACTATTATGTAGATCCAAGAGTTGAACATTTTCCTCTCACATTTTGAGTTGCAGGGCCCAATAAAGTGGGCCTCTCTATTTCTACTCAAATGTATGATTTGGATGCATATGTGTTGTTGTGAACACTTATGGGAGATCTTTGGATATATCTTTTCATTGCTTTTCTTCTACTTTTGGATAGGAACCCCTGAAGAAAACAATTTAAAATTACAAAAACATGCTTTTGGGAAAGTTTTGCATGCAACATGGAAAGAGCCCAATTTCGCTAAATTTGGTGGATCACCCACTTCCTTGGGGGAGGATCAACTCTATCTTGAGGATGATTTGTTGTGTCATGCAAGAGGAGGCCAAAAATGAGAGAATTACTTTGTAATTGAGAGTGAGAGGGAGAGTGAAAGTGAGTGTGTGATAGAGAGTGCAAGTGTGATAGAGAGTGTCATAGCTTGGGGTTGGTCACAAGGGTGAGTCTTCCTCATAAAGATATTTTCGAAATCTATGGTATGGATTGGATCAAATCTATAATACCACAAATTCTCTTTTTCTTGTTCATATATTGTCTACTCTCCTGGATCAAATTTTCTCTTATCTTGAGCAAGTTTTGTTTTTCTCTCTTCTACTATTCTTGAGTGATCAAAAGTTTTTGAATGGTGGAATCTTGTGATTGAGGAAGCATTACAAATGGTATCAGAGTGGAACTGATCCTCGGCCACAATGGAAGGTTTAACACAAAATACTAATGAGCAAGAGGAGCTTAGCCACAAGAGTCTTGGGAAATTACACAAAGAACAAGGCAAAGAGCAACCAAAAGGCACCACAAGCGTGTTAAAGGAGCTAAATAATAACGTAAATGAAGCTGCAGAAATATCTAGTGTGCCTAGACAAAGATAGAAATGCAATTATGAAGATGTGGAGGCTGGTGAGTTTGTTCTCAACTAAGTGTTCAACAAGGAAAAAGTGAACAATTTTGATGTAAAAAAGAAGATAAGCAAAGATATTGAGGCATCGATTGAACAACTACTAGATTTCTTTGAGCTTGGAAAATCCAATGAGGAGTCCAAGTCAAAGTTTGGGATCCTACACTTGTATAAAAGCACAATGCTGTGGTGGAAGTCCTATATGCACACTTGAACGCGTTTTTGTATAGTCCTATGGAAGGAGTTTAGAAATCAAACACAAAAAGGTTACTATTCTCTAGACTACCATATGGACAAGAAGATGGAGTTATAACATTTTCAACAATGAGAGAGTCAATTGTTTTGATGAGTACAAAGAAAAGTTCCTATGTCTTCACAAATATGCATTGGAGGTTAGTGGTGATGCTTTAAATAGCATGTTTTTTGAATGACTTTTAGAATCTTCATTATCAAGTGAAGGAATCTGCATTTATTGATTTCATGGATCTTATTGTGATGGCTGAGAATTTTGGGAAGATGGAGAAGTTAAATCTATAGAAGGCAAATATAGCTAGATTCATTGCAAGAAGACATACAACATAGAGAATTGTCACAGAAAACATGAACAATTCAAAGAGAACTTCATCTTTTAATAATCAAGATAAGAATGTTGCTTAGGTGCAAAACCAAAGGAGGCATCAACCAATCCATTGGTAGCAAGACCTTGATTTTACAGAGCCGGCAAAAAGACTCCATTTGTGTTTTCATTGCAGGGAGCAAGAGCATTGGACATATGAATGTCCGAATGACAAGGCAATCTTTTGGCTTGCACAATTGAAGGTGATAAACATCATTGAGAAAGGTGCAACAATTGACAAATATGATGTGGGAGGTAAGTTCCCTAACTGCATTTTATGTTCCATGGTGAGGTCTTTCCCAAGGGACTCTATAATTACAATTTTGGGTACAACTTCTATGCATAAAGTTAGATTTCTAATTGATCCCAGTACTACACATTGTTTTCTATCTTTTCTTTTGGTATAGTATTTATAGATACCCCTAAGTATGAAGATAACATGAACTATGGAGATGGCCAATGGATGACTACACTATGCAAAAAGATACATTAAAAACCATACATTTAGTATTTTTGATTTGTGCTTTTCTAGGCATTTCCATGTGATTAAAATGAAAAAGAGTGATGCAATTATAGGTAAGGATTGGCTAGTTCGAAATTCTGCAACAATTGATTGTGAATAAAGAACAATCACTTTAAGGCTAGATGGTGAATCTATCCACATTCTAGGTGATACGCATAATCCTAAGCATATTCTCATTTTTGCTATGCAGGTAATTAGAGGTATATGTAATGGTTGTAGAAAACTTGTAGTGTATGCAAATAGTCTGCATAAGGAAGGTAACAATGAAAATATTCCCAATTGTGTAGAAAATATTTTGAAAGAATCTGCAGATGTATTTCCAGAAGACTTGCCTAGCTAGTATATCTCCACCTAGGCAGAGTGACCATGCCATCAATCTAAGTCCGAGGAGTGAACCCCATTCTACAACACCCTATAGATTTGACATACATGAATTAAATGAGCTTAAGATTCAATTAGATGATCTTTTAAAAAACGGTTGGGCAAGACCAAGTCTTTCACATTGGGGAGCACCATTTTAATTTCTCAAGAAAAAAGATTGCTCTTATAGATTGTGTATTGACTACAAGGGTTGAATAAAAGGCTAATTAAGAATGAGTAACCACTCCCTCACAGTCAATTAAGTGGAGTGACTATATTCACAGAGATTGACTTAATATTTGGATCACCAAACTAGGATCAATTCAAAAGATATACCCAAGATTATTTTCAAACACGTTACGACCACTAAGAGTTTACGGTGTAACCTTTTTTCAGTATCAACTGCTCATAACATATTCATCTGCTTGATGAAAAATATTTTTCATGATTACCTAGAGGAATTCATGTTATTATTTGTTGATGATATATTTCTATACTCACAAGATTATAATGAGGATGCTATACATGTTAAGAAGAATTTGGAGACTCTTAGAGAACACAAATTGTATGGAAAGAAGAGTAACTGTTTCTTTGCTAAGGATAAAATTGTGTATCTCGAAAGATTCATATCTAAAGGGGGAATTCATATAGACCAGGATAATGTGAAAACAATAGTTGATTGGCTAGTTGCTAAAAGTGTAAGGGATGTTACAAACTCTTTTTAGGATTGGTGCAATATGCGAGAGCACATATTAAGGTTTTATCTATGGCATATAATCCCCTTATATATTTCACTAGAAGGAAAGCATGATTTCTATGGAGTGATACCTGTGAGAAGTCATTTGAATCATTGAAACAAAACTTTATTCAAAATTATGTTTCAAAATTACTTGAAATGAGAAATCCTTTTGTGGTTGCATGTGATGCAAGATGTAGTCTAATAGGATGTGTTCTATCATAGCATGGTAGGTTGGTTTTGTATGAATCTAGAAAACAAGAATTTAAGTATCCTACTCATGATCTAGAAATGCTTGATTTGTACACACACATGCATTCAAGAAATCTAGTACTAGGTGTTACGTTTGGGTAGAAAACATATCATGAGAGTCTAAAATACATTTTCACACAACCATTTTTGTATAGTTTTCAGATTAAGTATTTGGATGGTACGAAAAATAAGGTCTCCAATACATTGAGTCCAATACCTTTACTTTATATGCTTTTTGTAAAAAAGTTCAAATTTCTAGATCAAACTCAAGAAAAAATCAAACACTACTCTTTTTATGCATTTATCTTGAACTTTTTGCATGCAAATATGGGTGTGAATGTTTAAAGTGCCAATAGTTGAAATCAATGTTCCTCCAATGCAACAACCTTTGGATGTTGCAAATCAGAAGTGGGAGTCTATCTCTATGGACTTCATCACTAAACTTCATATGGTCAAAAGAAAAAATGATACCATATTTGTGGTACATGATCCACTTACTAAGATGGCACATTTCTTTCCTATGTAAAAGATTGATACTGCCTTGAATGTTGCAAGAAAATTTGCAAAATAATTTTTTTTACTACATGGAATGCCCAAAAACATATTTTCTAATACAGACTCTATGTTCACATAAAATTTCTAGAAAGCAGTAGTTGAATTGATTGGCACCCAACTTCATATGACTACATCTTTGCATCCATAGTTATATAGGGAAACTAAGAGCATTAATTTTATACTTGAAGATATGTTATAGATGTATGTGAATGAAAGGCAAGATGATTGGAATGCATATTTTCCCCTAGTTTAGTTTTTATAAAATAGTTTATGGCATGCATTTATAAAAAATAATCCCTTTGAGGATATGTGTGGTTATAGTTGTTTGACTTGGCCTTTATCTTTTTGGTTTCCAAATATAGTAGAAGTATCTAAAGAAATAACTGAGAAGATGGATGAAGAACTTGGAGAAATTAAGAAACACATAAAAGAAGGTAAAAAAAGTCAAAAGAAATTTTACGGTCTGAGGAGAAGAACACTTGAATTTCAACCATATTTTTGAAAAAGATTGCATTTCTTGCTTGTTTTTTGGAATTTTATGAACATTTATATGTGCATCCTATATTTTGTGTTAGCTTACTTAAAAGATATGTATGTACCTAATGTTGCTCGTGTTTTGCAAGATGACTATAAGTAGAAAGATGATGGCACTTTTGAGCTTTGAACTAAAATAGTACTAGATTTGAGGGAAAGATTACTCACAAATAGATCTATATTCATGACTTTGGTAATTGTTTCCAATTCTGAGGATAGAGTTCCTAAAAGGGAGAAGAATTCGAATAGGCCTTTTGATAGTGAAATAATTTAGTTTTATTTTTTTAATATACTATGGGGATGAAGTTTAGAATGTTTAAGTAGGCCCTTTTATGCATATAGACAAAATTCAATGGTGACAAGTTTTGTATTCTCTCTATGATCCTTATATCCATCATGTTTCCTAGATGGAAATTAAACATGAAGATGAAAGAATTAACAAAAACATTGTACGAGAGAAAGGTAGAGCATGCATAAGAGAATAAAAGATTCTCTATTAAAATTTTATGCATGCTATTTGAAGCATCTTTTTCTGGGCTCTACATTTAGTTTGTTAAAGGATAATCCGTTGATTTTATTCTCTTGCTAGAATTTCTAAACTTGGAAGGCTCAAAAGTGATATATGGAGGCAAATTAGGATCTAGGGCATCTTTAACACTATTGTCGAGATCAAAGAGCTGAAAAAATTTTTCTCTCACAAGCTCTTTGCGATTCCGCATTATTTTTGAGTTATAGGGCTCAAAACGTTGTGGCTTTTCCAACACATTGGTAGCAAGATCCTGATTTTATTGAGTGGGCAAAAAGACTTGATTTGTATTTTCATTACAGGGAGCAACAACATTGGACATATGAATGCCTCAAAACAGGAGTTTTTGGCCTACAAAATCAAACGTGATAAACATTGTTGAGCAAGGGGCAATAATTGACAAGAAGATGATGTAGGTAAGTGCCCTAACTCTACTTTACTTTCCATGGTGGCTAATTCTTTTCCAAGGGCTTCTATAATTACGATTTGGGTAACACATTCTATGCATAAAATCATATTTCTGATCGATTCGAGTAATATGCATCGTTTTGTATCCTTCAAATTGCAAAAAAAAAAAAATTAGGGATACCCGTACTATGTATATAACATGACTACGTTATACGAAAGTATACATTGATGACTAGACTTTATGAGATGATACATTCAAAACCTTACATTTAGTTTTTCTTATAGGTGTTTTCTTGGGAGTTTCCATGCGATTGAAATGAAATAGAGTGATGAAATTATAGGCATGGAACGTCTTATCAAAACTCTTCAAACACTCATTGGAAAAGAACAACGATCACTTGAATGTTAAATGGTCAATCTATGCACATTCTAGGTGATGCAAATAATCATAATCTTATTGTTGCTTGTGGTGTGCATAAAGTTAGAGGTATACATGATGGCTATATAACATTTCTCGTGTAGATGAACAATCTCCATTCGGAAGATTACAATGAAAATCTTCAGAATTATGTAGAAAATCTTTTGAAAGTATATGTAGATGTATTGCTAGAAGACTTGCATAGTATACCTCACCATAGGCAAATTGACCACACCATCAATGTGTATCCTTGGAGTGACCCTATCATAGACACCCTATAGATATGACAATAGATGAGCTAAAGCAGATTAAGATCCAATTAGATGGTTATGAGAAAGGTTTGATAAGACTAAGTGTTTCACCTTGTGAAGTCTCTGTTTTGTTTTCATAATAAGAAAGACACCTCTTATAGATTATAGGCTTTCTATGTGAGTAGTTCAAATGATTTTTGACAAGTCTCACTCCATAGAAATCATGCATTTCTTCTCGTCAAATCTATGAGGGGATTGGCTATCTTAGAGAAATCCTTTATATGTGCTCTATTATATTGCACCAATCCTAAAAAACTTCTAACATCCCTTATAATTTTAGGAACTAGCGAATCAGCTATTATTTGTAGTTTATCTTGTTCTATATGAATTCCCTCTTTAGATATGAACCTTCCTAGATACAAAGGTTTATCCTTGGCAAAGAAGCATTTACTCTCATTTCCATACGATTATTGTTCTCCAATAGTTTCCAAAGTCTTCTTGAGATATACAACGTGCTCATCATCTTTTGAGTTTACAAATATACATAAAAAAATACGAAGATGAATTCTTCCATGTAATCAAGAGAAATATTTTTCATGAGGAATGGGAATGTGGCAAGAAAATTTGTTAATCCAAAAGTTAAAACCATACACTCATAGAGGTCAGAACATATGCAAAGTGTTTTCTTTGGTAGATCTTCTGTTTTGATCCTATTTTGGTTATATCAAGATCTTAAGTCAATCTTAGTGAATAGAGTCACTCTATGTCATTGACATATTAATGCATCTATGTGAGGGAGTGGGTACGTATTTTTAATTGTTCTTTTATTCAACCCCTTGTATCCAATTTGCAAAAGGACCGTGGAACATTGTGTAGGGTGTCGAAAAACATCCTATCACACCTACAACGGTTACAACTATAGGTACTGAAGCTGATGCAGAAGTGTCAAAGATGATGATATTAAGCATATTTCTGTCAATGCTCCGATTTCGACTGCACCTACCGTAGAGCAGATTCATTGGGATGGCAAAGATGCTCAGACACATGCATTGATAGCTTTGTCTGTCAAACATGCCATTATTCCCCACATTCAATCTTGCACAATAGCTAAGGATGCTTGGGATACACTTAGCACATTGTACCAAGCTAGGAATGAGGCTCTTGTTGCTTACCTCTGAAAACAGTTGGAGAGTGACACATGAATGAAGGTGATTATATGGGCAGTTTCCTAACAAAGATCAAAGACTTGAAGGAATAATTGATTTTTGCTGATGAGGTTAAACCAGATAGCTCACTTGTGCGTACCATTCTGAATGGTCTTCTTGATTCATATCACAGTTTTGCTTGTACTCTTCGATTGATGATGAAAGGCAATCCAAATGCCTTGTCATTTGAGGAGTTAATCTCTGTTCTGTTACAGGAAGATCAGTCTAGGTAGAACAGGTCCATTATGCGAGTTGCAGATCAAGCTTTCCTGGCTAGCAGAAGGGCAAAGGAAAATGGAGCTCTTCAACTAGTAAGCAAAAATCAGCTAATTCTGCACAATCAAAGAGGCAAGACAAAGATGAAAAGAAATCAGAAAAGCAGAAATTGTTTTGCAAGTACTGTAAAGGAAATGATCATATCATAAAGAACTGTCCTAAAATAGCTTCAAAAGCGGCAAAGAAAAAAGAGGCAAGAATGGTTGTTGTAGAGGCCTCTATTCCAAAAATAGAGTATGCTAATCTTATGCAGGAAGAAGAATGGGTGTTTAGTACTGTTTGCAGTTTTGACCCATCTTCTCATGAGCAGTGCATGTCTGCAGTAGACTAAGATGTTTGGTACTTTGATAGTGGGGCGACCAAACATATTACCTCGCAGCGCGGTTTTTTCTCTTCACTCGAGCATGCCCCTACAGGAAAAACTATTACATGTGGCAACAACACCTCTTATCCTGTTATGGGAGTTGGAAAGATCATTTTGACTACTGGTGATGGTAGTTCTTTCACTTTGTCAGATGCTTTGTTTGTGCCAGGGATGAAGAAAAATCTGTTCTTAGTTTCTGCATTAACCAAGATTGGCTTGGTTGTGAAATTTGTTGATGATAGGTGTACAGTTCATGATCTATCAAATCGCGATGTGATTATTGCTTTTGGCATTTTATGTCGTGGGCTCCATAAACTCATAGCCTATGAAAGATCTATAAATGATTTGACATGTGTAGTTTTGGAAGTTTATGAAGTTTGAAGATGGAGAGTGAAGAAAAGACGTGTCATGAAGAATTATACCTCCTCATGGATCTTCTTTGTGGATCTTTCCTCTAGGTTGCAAATTCTCATGATTTGAAGAATATTATATGAAGTGAAGAAAAGTTTTTGAAGTAAGAAGCATTACCCCCTGTGGATCTTTGCTGGGGATCTTCTCTCCAAGTTTTTGTGTGGATTTTTGAAGTAAAGAGAAGCAAAGTTATTATCAAGAAGACTTGAAGTAAACAATTGTCCGAAGACCAAAGAAAAGCAAAGATCTGATCGCAAAGACCAAAGTCAAAGCTCGTGGGTGTCTTCTCACACTATAGTGGGAAGTCATTACTATATTCACTAATCCACACTATAGCAACATACTATATCATCGACCCGCACTATAGGGGGAATCTTTGTATCACTATGATTTATTGGATGATATAATTTTATTTTCATTGTATCATTGAGAATTGTTGCTTAATTCTGCACTATATTTCATTTTTTTCATCTGTGATGACTTTCCCCGCGTGTGAGCTTTCCCTTATCTTTCTCTTCCGAGGGCGCGGGCCTACGACGTAGATGATGACCACCGTATCAGGGGCGAGACACCCAGCATGCAGACACCACTCACCGGATGAGGGGGATGATGCACCACACCCGATGGGGCCTGATCCAACCCCATGCACGCTCTCCCTTCCTTAGACCTTCCGTCGCTCCCAGATACCTGAACCCGACGTGAAGCGAGGCAGTTGCCCGGTGATCCTCGACATGCCATCCAATCCTTGAGAAGAGAAAATAAGAACCTCAACATTCGACATATATTCCAGGTACGTGCATTTCCAGATCTTTGAATTTTTTTGCATCGTTCCACACACTTGAATAGAAAGATTGCTTTTGACTACCTGACTTTGATCATCCACTTTTTGCATCAGTTTAGATTATAGAGGTGTACACTTTTTTTCTTGCTTGGATTATAAATCTGTGATTTTCATAGCTTAGATCATATAAAGAAGAAATTGATATGAACAAAATGATTGAAGGAAAGTTTAGGAAATACGAAGATTGATTTAGGTAAATGGAAATTAATTCTAGTGAATCTATAAAATCGAAGTTTGGTATCATCACGACCGTAATGCAAATGATAAATGCAATATCTAACACTATTCAGCTAATAGGCATAAGTATTAAAGATGTAAGAAAGGAAATGGATTTTGACATTTGTATATTGAAACATAAGGTTGAGTTGTTGAACAAACAAGTTAATGACCTACAAACATTGAAGTGTGACCATGAACATGAGGTAAAATTTCAAAGCATATCTAGACAGAAACAATCATTACGTCTTAGAAGATCCATGCCTAGACATTAGGAAAAAAGGTGAACCGTGCAGATTCCTAATTTTTAGGGATTAAGGAGCTTAAAACATGAGATTATCAGAGCACATGAAACCACTAGTGGTTTGGAAAATAAAATATTCTCTGACAAATACTTGAATGGCAACTCTCAAATCGTGAGTATCCTTGACCTTTGGATCTATTTGATCAATGGTGCATGTTAAAAATTGTGAAAAGTAAGAGAGAGAGAGGGGCATCAGTTCTCGTGGGAATGTCCACACTATCTTGCATCTCTCTACAACTTTTATGGCCTTCCGATCGGACCAGATCCAACGCAGAAGCGCAAATGGCGCTGATCGCAAATCGGCGAAGAATGGTAGCCCTTAGATCATGTAATGCATCTGATGGCTGTAGCTAAAAGGCGCCAAGATCTTCCATGGACTCAAGTTGAACCATTGATCATAGCTCCATCCAAAGGCTACGAATGAAAATGCCTTTTCATTAGAGAATTCAAACTACATTGTTCGATTTTGAGCTAAATCCAATGGCAAAGAAACATAGGCACAGTCCGTCATCATTGCTTTGATCCTATCCATTTGTTCTAAAGCCAATCCAAAGGTTCAAGATCAAAGTCACCTTGACTTTTGCCGTTTTATCTTAGGCTTTGGATCTCTGAAGAAATGTAACGGCTCTAAATGATTCGTAAGCCTTTCAAAACCCACTCAAAAGGAAAACCATGAATTCTACCAGGTTTCTACACATTTGACCACACAAAAACAAGGGAAGCCTATGCCTAGTCTATGTGATTAAGCCACTAGACTGTGTCCACCACCCTCTTCTCATTGGTCCATCCTTAATCACTCCTTACTCTAAAAGGCCCATGACGGGTTCACCTTTTCTTCCTAATGAGTGATACCTAGGAAATCAAGTTGGCCTCAGAAGAGACCTATACGATGTTTTTGGTACAATCAATATGGACATATGTTCTGGGATTGTCTAGCATATGAAAGTGCATGTGAACGTAGATTAGTAAGTGAACATGAAAATAAAATTTGTAAATACCAAGATGGAGAACCTTTGCATTTGAATGTCAGAAGAGGTGGGATGAGGAATATTTTGAAGATACCAAAACTAGATCGAAGTTAATTCAAAAGATGCAGAAACCAAAAAGACTTGAGAAAACTAAATATGATGAACAAATGAGAATGCCATCTATTGAGAGTCAAGAGAAACTTACTGAAGAAACCAAAAGTAGACAGATAAAGGTTGAAAGAAAATATTGAGTAGATACTAAGAAAACAAATGGAAATAGATCATAAAAGAGAATCTGATAGAGAAATTCAAGAGAAATCAAAGAAAGACCAAAATGTATATGTTTCATTTGATCCAAAACTTTTGACTAATGAGTATTTATTTGACCAAGAAAGAAAGTTGCAAAATTAGAATCCCAATTAAATCTTGATAAACAGATTGAATAAGAGAAGTGTAAAGAAGAAACTCAAGAAGATATAAAATATGATAAACGAGTTAACAGAGCAGAAAAAGAGTTGCTTGATGATATTATTATGCAAATTGAGGAGAATGTAAAGGCAACTTTGAAGTCTTCTATGACTTTGAGAAAGAACAAGAGAAGTAGAAATCTAACTTTTCAAGATATATTTGCAAATATTGAAGGATGATTGAAGAAGAATCATAACAAAAATGTATGGGAATGATCAAGAGTTATTGGATGATAAGGATTGATTATGATATTGATGTATGATGATGGATGATGATGAAGATGATTAGTGATTTCATGATTTATGATGATTTATGATGATTTATGATTGATGTTATCTGATGATTGATGATTATGAACGATAATGATTGATCATCGATTGATGATGATTTATGATTGATGGTTTATGATGAATGATAATGATGGTTGATGAATGATGATGATGACTGATATTGATGATTGGTGATTGATGATGATGATGGTCAATGATAGTAATTATGATGATGATGATGGTTTATGATGATTGATGATGATGAATGATTAGTGATTATGATGATGATGATGGTTTATGATGATTGACGATGATGACTGAAGATAATGATTATGATTATTAATGATTGATGATGATAATGATGATGATGGTTAATGATAATGATTATGATGATGATGATTATTGATGATTTATGATGATAATGATTATTAATGATTGATGATGATAATGATTGATGATGGTGATGACTCATGATGGTTATTATTTATAATTGATGATTAGTGAACGATTATGATTGATGCATGATGATGGTTAATGGAAGATGTAAGATGATGATCATTGATTATTGATGGTGATTAATGATGATTGATGACGATGATACTAGAGGATGCTGACGATACTAATGTTGATGTTGATGATGAACAATAAATGAGGAAAATTGAAGAAAAGCTGGATCGAACAAAGAAGATTGTGTATAATGAAGTTAGCAGACATCTAGTATGGTTTTGCATGGAGCATGAATGACTAGAAATTATATGAATTGAATCAGTTAGTGGGCTAGAGACTTTTGGGAGTGAAAGCTTGGGAGTATGATGGCATGCTTAGACTGAGTCCATATATATGATGATTGATTTGAGTGCTTAGTGAGTGGGATTCTTTGGGTCCTACTATTTATTTCTTACAAGATCTTACCTCCATATGGATCATGATTCATGAAAAACCTTCATACTCAAGCCAATTGTATATGTGTGTGAATGTTGTTAGAGCAGTACGATGGGCTAGTAGGGGGTGGAGCCACCTTGCCCGGGTGATCAACGCCACGAGCTGACGCTAATTTTATCATAGGCCTGACCTATTTTTTGTCATGTGCCTACACGAGTCCATAGGCGGGTGGAGCCACTCTGGCCACGTGGTCAGATCCATGAGTTGACGTTGATTTCATGTAGGGCTGATGTTGTGTATGTCGTGCGCTATGTCGGGTCGATAGATAGGTGGAATAAACTTGGTTGGGTGGATAATTCCATGAGTCGCACCCGATTTTGACATAGGTCGATTTGTGGAAATAAAAATAGAAAGAAAAATGTTGAGTTGAGATGAAGCGAAAAATAAAAGAAAAGAAAAAGAAATAGGAAAAGAAAAATGAAAAAGTAAAAGAAAAGAAAAGAGATGTGATGGAGAGTTGGACAATAAGGGATAAATAGGGGAATCAAGGCATATTCTACAAACTGAGTTAGTAGAAGCTTAGTATATACTCGTACTTAGGATAAATTGTTGGATCTGAACCAATTGAACAAACACAAGATCTATAAAGCCAATCATTTTTTCATATGATTACTTGTCTGATTATAGAAGCAAAAACATAGAATGATGTTTGTGAAGCTTGCATCTGATTTATTTTCTAAAATTTGTACTAATCTTTATAAAGTTGATGGAGTACATGAGATCATGTTTCAAATTTTGAAAAGAAAAACATAAAAATTAAAAAGAGTTTCAAAAGAATCCTAATACGCATATCACTACAACATATGAGGGG
Organism: Ceratopteris richardii; assembly: GCA_020310875.1. Taxonomy (NCBI): domain Eukaryota; kingdom Viridiplantae; phylum Streptophyta; class Polypodiopsida; order Polypodiales; family Pteridaceae; genus Ceratopteris; species Ceratopteris richardii. The sequence goes on from CM035421.1 coordinate 113,395,398, forward strand.
CATACCAACGTTGCCAATACCGATGGTCACCCCTCGGCGTCGGTATGACCGTTGAAAATGCTTAAAAATCCACGGATGCAATACCGACGGTCATTTAATCGTCGGTATACACGGTGTCAGTATGAGCGCCGGTATAGGCATCAGTACTTTACTGTAAGTTACCGACGCTTATACCGATGCTTATACCGAGGCTCATATCGACGCTTATACCGAGGCAACTTTTAACCGAGCCCGAGAGCAAAAATTCGACATCTGCTTGCATTTTGAACCAAAGTTTGCTACTGTCAAGTTTGCACGCACGAACTACATTCTGAACCTATTGTGTACACACATCTCTCTCTTTCTCTCTCTTTCTCTCTCTTTCTCTCTCTTTCTCTCTCTCTCTCTTTTCTCTACATCTCTGTTTCTCTAGACCTGAAATTTTGGTAAGAATTGCACATACTGTAGCACCTTTTCTCTTTCTTTGTATTTTCCCTTTTCTAATTTCTCTTCTCTTTCATTTTGCAGGAGCTTTTTGGCATCAAATCTTTGGAATTTGACCAAGGGCAACATTAAGTGGACCTTGATGACAACGCTCCAAACAATTACATCGATGTAAGTGATTGTTTTGTTTCTTATTGATATAGAGTGAGATAGAGAGAGAGATGAAAGAAAGAGAGAGATCTAGAGAAACATAAAGAGAGAGAGAGAGAAAAAGAAAGAGAGAGAGATGAAAGAGAAAGATAGAGAGAGAGAGTGAAAGAGAGAGAGATGAAATACAAAGAGAATGAGATAGAGAGAGAGATGCATACATACATATACACACATATGCATACACATACTCACATACATATTACATACACACATGCATATTATATACACACTCACATACATATTACATATACACATGCATATACATACACATACATATTACATACTCACATGCATACACACATATACATACATACATGCATATTACATACAAACATGCATATTACATACACACATGCATATTAGATACACACATGCATATACATACACACACATATTCATTCTCATACTCACATACATACATACATGTATACACACATATACATACACACATGTACACACACACATGTATACATACACACATGCATATGCATGCATACATACAGACATATTTGCATGTACACACACATACATACATACACACATGCATATTACATACAAACTCACATATGTATACACACACATATGTGCATACACACATGCATATGCATACATACATACACACACATATGCATGTACACACACACATACATACATACACACATGCATCTTACATACACACACACATATATATATAGATAGTCACATATGTATACACACACATGCATACATGCACATACACATACACACACATCACATACACATACACACATACACACATATACATGTTTTAGGGTTAGGGTTTTAGGCTTAGGGTTTATGAATTTCTCTTTTCTTTTGTTTTGGAGGAGATTTTTGGCATCAGTTCTTTGGAATTCGACGAAGGAAAACATTAAGTGGACTTTCACGACAACACTCCAAACAATTACATCGATGTAAGTGATTTTTTTGTTTTTTATTGATATAGAGTGAGATAGAGAGAGAGAGATGAAAGAAAGAGAGAGATACATACACACATATTTGCATGTACACGCACATACATACATGCATACACACATGCATATTACATACACACACACATATAAATACACACTCACATATGTATACACATAGATATGTGCATACACATGCATATGCATACATACATACACACACATATGCATGTACACACACACATACATACATACACACATGCATATTACATACACACTCACATATGTATACACACACATATGTGCATACACACATGCATATGCATACATACATACACACACATATGCATGTACACACACACGTACATACATACACACATGCATATTACATACACACGCACATATTAATACACACTCACATATGTATACACACTCACATATCTATACACACACATGCATACATGGACATACACATACACACACATCACTTATACATACACACATACACACATATACATGTTTTAGGGTCAGGGTTTTTGGATTAGGGTTCTCGAATTTCTCTTTTCTTTTGTTTTGAAGGAGATTTCTGGCATTGATACTTTGGAATTTGACAAGAGACGATGTCAATTGGGCTTTGATGAGAGCGTTCAAAAGAATTACATTCATGTAAATGATTGTTTTGTTCTTTATTATAAATAGAGATATAGAGAGAATAAGAGAGAGAGAGAGAGGGAGAGAGAGATATGAAAGACAGAGAGAGAGAGAGATAAAGAGAGAGATATAGATAGAGAGAAAGAGAGAGACATAGAGATACATACACACAGATGCATACATATTACATACACATATGCATATGCAAAGAGAGAGACATAGAGATACATACACACAGATGCATACATATTACATACACATATGCATATGCATATGCATACATACACACACACATATACATGCACACAAACACACATATACATGTTTTAGGGTTAGGGTTTTAGGATTAGGGTTTTTTACTTTTACACATATACACACACATGCACACATATACACATGCATACACACATACACATACACATACACATACACATATACATACACATACACATACACATACACATACACATACACATACACATACACATACACATACACATACACATACACATACACATACACATACATACATACATACACACACATGCATACATACATACAGACATACATACATACATACATACATACATACATACATACATACATACATACATACATACATACACACATACACATAGACAGAGAGAGAGTCACACGCACACACATGCATACATACACACACGTGAAATATACATACACACATATGCATGTTTTAGGGTTAGGGTTAGGGTTTTTGGCTTATACATATATACACACATGCATACACACATATACACATATGAACACATAATACATATGCACATACACATATATATCCACGTGCATACACACATACACACACACATACATTCATAGACACACACACACACACACATACATATATATATATATATATATATATATATATATATATATATATATATATATATATATATATATATATATATATATATATATATATATATATATATATATATATATATATATATATATATATATATATATATATATATATATATATATATATATATATATACACACACGCATACACACATACACATATGTGACATATACATACACACATATGCATGGTTTAGGGTTAGGGTTTTTGGATTTTACATATATACACACATGAATGCACACATATACACATATAAACACATAATACATATACACATACACATATATATACACATGCATACACACATATACATGTTTTAGGTATAGGTCTTTAGAATTAGGGTTTTAGGATTTTTACATAGATACACATATGCATACACACACATACACGTATGCATACACATATATATACACAAGCATACACACATACACGTATTTTAGGTCTAGGTCTCTAGGATTAGGGTTTTAGGGTTTTTACACATGCAGATAAATATTTACACATATAGAAATATACACACATAATACATGTACACATACACATGTATATACATAGGCAGACACACATATACATGTGTTCTAGTTGTTGTTTATAAATATCATGTCTATGTGTCCCATTTCTTTGTACAGGATTCATGATTCATTTTGCTCATGTCTTTTGTATTTGACAGTATGTTTTGCTTTATCAAATCATTTTTTTGTTGCCTGTCATACATGTCAATTGTAGTAGGGTTTTTCTTGGGCAGAGTGGATTGTCTTTTGCTACACAACAACATGGGAATGTTGCTACAGCAAGAGACAACACACTCTGCCCAAAAAAATTTTGCAGATATGTTCGTCGGTATAGGCGATGGTATAAGTGTCGATATCCCCAGGCACATACCGATGCTTATACCGACCATTTTTCCCAGGGGCATACCATGGCTTATACCGTCGCTTATAGCGACGCATATACCGACGCTCATACTGACGCGTATACCGACGCTTATACCGATGCTTATACCGATGCTTATACCGACGCTTATATCAGGCGTATACCAACGCTTATATCCATGCTTATACCGACGCTTTGGTTCCGATGCCTACACTGACCCTTACATCGACGTCGGGGCAAAATAGCGCCCGTTCATTTTCCTCGATAGAAGCTTCGGTATACGCCTAATATGTTGTAGTGATATGTTGGATTTTGCAGGTTGGCCCATCGGGACCATGTATAGGTTTCGTAGGGACGGATGTCGGGATGAAATCCCTCAGAGAAGTTTACATCAAATTTTTTCAAAGTTCACTGATTTTCTGGTTTTGGTGTGGTGTTTTAACCAAGAAAGAGTTATAAACTATGCATGTTTTTGTTAGTTTAATTGGTTATGAGATGGGAAATATGTTTGATCTTTGAAAAACCTTGAAACCCCTTGAAACCTGAGTTTTACCCCATGGAAGCCTTAGTTTTGACCCTTGAAATGTTGGAAGTGAGGTAGGCCCTTGGCTCATGTCACAGGTCCATGGTTCCATAGGTCTGGTATATACAAGACAGAATCTAGCAATCTTCAATATTGACAAAACATGAACATACCACAACTTAATCATACAAATGATGAGACAAAGATAGAGAAAGAATAGACGACATGTGTAAGGTGTTACGTAAGCCATCGCCTAGTCATAGTATCATATATACCAATGTTCAATGTACAATGTGGGAGCAAAACTCTCAACCACTCTATGTGATGAGAAATAGATGAATGAGTGAATGTGCAAATGTAACAAACATATTCAGATGTATGGGCAGTAATCTGAATATACATGAGATGTGTGACCTAATAGGTTATAGAAGAGTGAATATGAGTGACTAGAAGAGGAAGGATCAATCTGAAATTGATAATCAACAAACCCTCATCTAAACTTAGGCTATGGAAGACCCTAAGTTAGATATGTGTGTGAAAAGATCACATACTTAAAAAGTAGCATAGGATGCTAAGAAGTTTGCTGCCGAAAATCCTCAGACTCATGTGAACACACCTTCTCAAACATCTCATCAAAATATGCATAAAGCGTATACGTATTGTTTCTCTTGTACCTATGCCGAATAGGACTCATCCTTATATGGATGCTATTGCCTCCATAAAATTCAAGTAGTACATGTGTGCATAAAGAGAATATGTATCTGAATACTTAACATAAGACATAAATCTTATGTTAACCACCATCCAATGTCTTTGACGTAGCCCGACATCTTCTTGTAGAAGACAATGTTCAACTACAACATGTAGATGGCCGATCCTCACCATCAAGATGCTAATGACCAAGTCTTCTTGCCATGAACAAGAGATAGCCTCCTCTCCATGAGCTAGAGTGTGAGCACACCCTTCATCTTCTCCAAGAAGAATCATTAAGAAGAACTCCATAGCTGCTCCTCAACATGCTTCAAGTTAGCACCATGGCTGCCCCATGTGCTACACGAAACACCACCTCTATTGAGGTCCAAGCTCCAAACTTGTGTTGAATACTAGGTGAAGGATGAATACAAGTGATTCCAAGCACATCTTATATAGTATAGCTTCCTTGCAATAAAGCACTCCTAAAAGCATCTCGTAAAACGATAATTATGCAATCGCTATTCCTAAAAAATCAATCGGGAAAAACATCCGCTGCCCGTCATCCGTTCGCATTTTAACAAATAACCTTCTGTAACATAACAAGTATCTTCTTCTATCTTTCTGCAAGACAATCTGATAGAGCCTGAATCTTTGACTTACTTCTTCCAATGTTAAGAATCTTCACAAACAAAGGATAGACAACTCACTCATAAAAAGATCATACAAGATCTCTCTTGTGTAGAATCTGCTCTTATCAAACCTTCATGTCTGAATGTTTGATTTGCTACTTGAATGTCTCCAAGTGCCCATGTTTCACATAAAGTTATAAAACTTTTCTTCAAACAAATCCTTTCCAAGAATCTGTAACTCCTACTTGAAACATAAGTGGACAAACTTCTCACCTTGAGAACTCCAGAAGCTGCAAGTTGATACTTCATAACTTTCATATTTTACCCGGGTGAAATGTGACAGTACCTGCTTGACTTTCTTTTGGCTAACTCCACTTCTCAATCAAGTAATAGGATCTAATGGAACACCTTTTTGAATACAAACATGTATCCAAAAATCTAGACAACCATAGAAAGTAGATTCTCTATTGACTTGTACATCAACAAGACTAAATTTTCTGGAGTTTCTGAAAATATTGAATATGAGGTAAACTTTTCCAAACATAGAACCTCAACCCAAGTCTTCGACATCTGCTACAAAAAACTCTTTTACCTTAAGAGAGTTAGATAAAGAAGAAACATACTTCTCTGCAACTTGTCATATACCAAGTAGCTCTGTATTGACACTCCAAGAATTCTTTGAGGGAACATATAAGCTGTCTGCTTAAAAGCTTCAACTAAAACATAACTCATATATATATGAGTCAAAACATATATCTGCTGCTTTTCTTTCTCTGAATGCAATTCTTTGTCAAATCTACTAAATCATGACCAAGTATAATGCAAAACAAGAAACTACTTCTTCTTTAAACAAGATGTTCTCGTAGACTTGTCTTTGCGTGTAGAGGATAAAATAGGAAAAGTATATGGAAAATATATGAGAAAAGGAAGCCTTACTTTTCTTTTGGAAATGATGAACTTTCTTCTTTTGCACCTTTCTTCTACTTGATGATGTCAACATCTTCAAACTTCTCTTCCATACCTTTTGTTCTCTTCATCTTGAAGTAGCAAACACTCTTGACTTCTTCAAATGAACTTTTCTCTTCCTCTCAGGCTAAGAGTAAGAGATAAAACAAACATGGTATACAAATGGAAGTGAATATAGAATCATGTTTTATAATCTCCTCATATCTCTGAATCAAAATTTTGTTTCAAATGTCTGAAACGACTAAATTCACCAATCTTTTGTCTGAATGATGAATTACCCTTCTAGAGTTACCTCTCTAGATCACATTTGTACCTTGATATCCAGCCAACTTACAACAGAAAATTGGCTGAAAAAATCATCCCATCTTCAGATTTGTCTTCTTAGATGAACTTTCTTGGCATGAAAGAGATCCCTCAAAACTCTCTAGAAAAAACCTCTAGATACCTGTTTTGATGTAGCCTTTACTTTTCAAAAGATGAAAGTGTATAAAAGCAGTCCTTGAATTTCTTCAAATCTCTTCATAACTGCTCTTCTAAGACATGACCTGCAAATGATAATCTGATAGTAAAAATTGATACCTCTGATTTGATGTCGATCTGATTTCTTCATCTTCTCTAAACCATTGTTCTTCCTTGAATTTGAAGTAGTCTTCTCTTCATCAAGTCTTGGTCTTCAAACAATACTTTTGTGAAGTATTTGCATACTCTTCTAAAAATATTCAGCTGCTAGCAGATCATCAACTTCATACTCCACACTGATGAATACACATGTGACTGAATTGTCTGATTCTCAAATCTCTTCCCATCTAGATTAAGTGTGTATGTCAAATGTCAAAGGTTAGAAGATGCTTTTAAATCAAATGTTGTAAACCTGGGATTCTGGAAAACCTGAGAATCTGAATGAGCCTTAATGCATTGATGCCAAAGACCTAAAGTTCTGAAACCAAAACCTTAGTGCTCTGATACCAAATGTTGGAAGTGAGGTAGGCCCTTGGCTCATGTCACATGTCCATGGTTCCATAGGTCCAGTATATACAACACAAAATCTAGCAATCTTCAATATTGACAAAACATGAACATACCACAACTTAATCATACAAATGATGAGACAAACATAGAGAAAGAATAGACGACAGGTGTGAGGTGTTACGTAAACCATCGCTTACTCATAGTATCATATATACCAATGTTCTATGTACAATGTGGGAGCAAAACTCTCAACCACTCTATGTGATGAGAAACAGATGAATGAGTGAATGTACAAATGTAACAAACATATTCAGATGTATGGGTAGTAATCTGAATATACATGAGATGTGTGACCTAATAGGTTATAGAAGAGTGAATATGAGTGACTGAAAGAGGAAGGATCAGTGTGAAATTGATAATCAACAAACCCTCATCTAACCTTAGGCTATGGAAGACCCTAAGTTAGATACGTGTGTGAAGATCACATACTTAAAAATTAGCATAGGATGCTAACAATTTTGCTGCCGAAAATCCTCAAACTCATGTGAACACACCTTCTCAAACATCTCATCAAAATATGCATAAAGCATATACATACTGTTTCTCTTGTACCTATGATGAATAGGACTCCTCCTAATATGGATGCTACTGCCTCCATAAAATTCAAGTAGTACCTATGTGCTTAAAGAGAATATGTACCTGAATACTTAACATAAGATGTAAATATTATGTTAACCACCATCCAATGTCTTTGACGTAGCCCGACATCTTCTTGTAGAAGATAATCTTAAACTACAACATGTAGATTGCCGATCCTCACCATCAAGCTGCTAATGAACAAGTCTTCTTGCCATGAACAAGAGATAACCTCCTCTCGATGAGCTAGAGTGTGAGCACACCCTTCATCTTCTCTAAGAAGAATCATTAAGAAGAACTCCATAGCTGCTCCTCAACATGCTTCAAGTTAGCACCATGGCTGCCCCATGTGCTAGACGAAACACCACCTCTATTGAGGTCCAAGCTCCAAGCTTGCGTTGAATACTACGTGAAGGATGAATACAAGTGATCCCCCTTATATAGTATAGCTTCCTTGCAATAATGCACTCCTAAAAGCATCTCGTAAAACGATAATTATGCGATCGCTATTCCTAAAAAATCAATCGGGAAAAATATCCGCTCCCCATCGTCCGTTCGCGTTTTAACAAAATACTTTTTTGCTTTTCTAAAAGCTTCCTTCATCTGATCGTGGTGAATGGGATTTGAACCCGCGTGGGTAGCTTGAGAGGCTATTGAAGTAACCAACGCACTAGGCGCTTTTGTTGTACTAAGGAGCAATAATGAAAGCTACACTTCTGTACTTACTGGAGAATATTGGACCAATAAGATTGGACCAATAGGATATTGTTTACCAACATGAAAGCCCTAGGATTTTAGCCCATAAATGTGAATTGACCTTTAACTTGATGTGCTTGACCATAATCATGGGCAACCCCTAACTTCTCAGAGAGAAACCCCAACTTGGACCCTTAGATTTACCATTTACCCTAATTCTAACCCTTTAATTAACTTAATTTTGTTCATAAAGTCTGACACCAAAAAGCATAGTCCAAGAAAAATAAAAAGAGAAAAACCCAAAAATAGAAAGTTTGAGAAAGGAGATTAGAAGTTTCTAGAGAGAACTCCCAGGGGAGTGGGAGAAGAACTTATAAATAGGCATCCGAACATCATTTGGTTCTTCCCCGTGGGACTCTTCTATGGAAGAACACTCCAAGTAAACTTCTTGCCCCTCTATTATTCATTTCTTTCACATTCATGTTCATGCTTTGTCTAAGAGAGGGAGAGAGAGAGAGAGATGTTGATTCTGATACCTTTCATTAGGGGCATTTGTATTGCCATAGCCATTTGGATGCAAGAATTACATCTTGGGTTTATTTTTTGCTTGATAATGGGTTCGTTACTACCATTCTACTACGTCTGAAAGGCATTTGATATGTAGGAAGTAAATACGGGGTCTAGATGTGATATCAAGCTCGTGCGATGTGTCCTTCGAGAAGCGAAACACACACAACATGCACGGAAGAACTTTCGCTATATGTCCCTTTGTATTTCCTTTCAGGCATAGACAATCACCAATACGAAATTACCCACCTATGGTGCAAAGAGAGAGAGAGAGAGAGAGAGAGATAGAGAGAGAGAGAGAGAGAGAGATTCAATGCATGTAGAGCATCAAAATTGCACGGTAGCTGATGTAGAGATTCACACAGAGAGAGAGAGAGGCATAATCTCAAGGCAGCAAAGAGCAAACGGAGATGGAAGAGAGAGAGAGAGAGAGAGAGAGAGAGAGAGAGAGAGAGAGAGAGAGAGAGAGAGAGAGAGAGAGAGAGAGAGAGAGAGAGAGAGAGAGAGAAGGTCAATTGCTTGCCGACAAAAGGAAAAATAAAAGAAAGAAAATAAAGAAATAAAAAAGAATAAAGAAAGAAAGAAAGAAAGAAACAAGGAAGGAGAAAGAAAAAGAAAGAAAGAAAGAAAGAAACAAGGAAGGAAGGAGAAAGACAAAGAAAGAAAGAAAGAAAGACAGAAGGAAGGAAGGGGAAGGAGAAAGAAAGAGAGTTGAGAAAAAGAAGAGCCAAAGAAGGATAGTTGAAAGAATTTAAAAATGCACTAAATCGAGTCACTCATATATTATTTTTCTAAAGTAGTAGCATGTAGGATATGATTATGAGACGGATCATTAGAATAGATATGGGTATCAAAGGTGCATCAAGAGTATACGACCTTGACCCTCTAGGATGATTCTCAGTATAGTGCGATGTCGGAGAGAAATACTCTCCTTACTTGGAAGTCAAATCACTAAAAATAATTCGCACTCACAATGTTCCTCGGAGATAAACATGTTCGTGGTAAAGACCTTGACAACTATATGGAACTAGCTAAACACTTTCCATGCAAGTTCTGCAGGGCTTCATGAGTTTTATTCTACAAAGCAAAATCTCTGTGTAGTGGAGATAACATGGAAGGCATGATCAAAATAGAAATGTTAAAGCGAGATGAAGTAAAAATAACCTGTGTTCTATCTATTGGAACATGTATTATGCTGTTAAAACTAGTGGCCTTTCTTTTTTCCCATTAAGATGTATAGAAATGTATATGCCATCACCAAAATATATAAGTGACTATTGTATATGAGCATATATTGGATGGGCGTACGTTTTTTTATATGAAGCAACTCTTAATAAATAAAGAGTTTTTGTTTTAAATTAAAAGTAGACTTTGAGATCTCTGGAAGAGAGTACGCATGCAGAGTGGCAGATAGAAGGTCGGACAGTCTGAGAGAAGGTGGTGGCAGTTGGACCATGGTGCCACCATAAGTTCGAGTATCCTGGACATGCATCTCTAAGTTTCCTGCCATGCACTGGTGCTCTCGGTCAGAGAGGAAAGGATCATGAAAAAGAGGATAAGAGGACCAGGAACAAAGGAGAGGTCTGTCGTGAATGAGTTCATGAATTTTCTACGCATCTGCTGGCAGAGGGGAAGCACTTCGGAGGTTTTTTGCTTCTTCTCCTAGAACCGGCTGCCTTAGTTGGGAAAGGTCGCTGCTGGCCTGGACGACATGGGAGGCTACCATCAAGAAAGGCAAGGCTGGATCCAATAAGGTCTTACCTGTTGTGGTCATACGCCAAGAGAAGCCTTGGAAGGAGGAGTCAGATCGTGAAGGACGCATGCTGAAAACAGACTAGTTGGCTACAATCATTAGTGGATGCGAACGCATATCTTTGACAGGAGTGCACTTCGTATCGGCCAAGTTCTGGAGCAACTGTACCAAATGGTGCTGCATAGCATAATCAAAAGATAATCAAACGATTCAGCAAATTCAATCTGAAGTCAAACATAAGCTCATCAATTCGTCGGCAGTTCAATTTGGAGTTACAATCAAACATAGATAGAGTTCATCTTTTGGACAGCGATGTGCGTGCAGCATTCAAGAAGAATATGATGAATCGAACTATATGCTCTTCATTCAAGTTTTATGCATTTGATAATCTGTGAAGGATGTTGGTAATGACGATCTGCATATGTTAAAAAATTATGACGCATATGGAGATCTAAACTATTGTGATTAAGTTCTATATTTCTTTTGACTGGTCATTATATTGACTGACTACTGCTGCCTATAGCACTCATATATTTGTTCGGGTGAGATATATCAATTGCTTCCATTTTTAGTTAGGAAACTATTTCACGAGGAGATTCATTCGCCACTAAAGACGTGAAACCAGCGCTCATAGATATGGATATGCAGGTTGATTCAGAGAAAACTGATAAAAATCAGTTAAAGATATGAAGCTAGAGGTGACATCATTACAATAATGGGTAACATCCATTTGCAGTACTTTATGCTTCAGCCTATTTCTATAGTTTTTTTAAACGTTATGGATGCTGATGATTAAGATCTGCAAAGCTGACTTGTGATTAAACAATTGACATTGGAAATGAGATCATGTGAATAGTTTGATTTCAACAAGTTCTGTTTATTATTTTTTTTTCTGTGTGAATTATAGTAGATATAATAGGTTCATTCTGTGCTGCTAATTACACTATGTAAATTTGATGTTCGTGGAGCAAGACGTTCTTTCGAAGTCTATAGTCTGACGATGTGGAGTTTATCATTAATCTAAATTTTCTTTGAATATCGCTAGAGGGAAGCTTTGATCTATTATGAACCTGTAGCACGAATATTAATGACTCGAGGTGTTTGATCAAATTTGCATAAGTTTTATTTTATATCTTGCTAATGTATACGAAGTTTAGAAAATTTAAATAGCTGAGAATGCTGAAACGACAAATTTCAATGATCATACTCCTAGCTGCATGCATTCAAACTTCTTTGAGTCTCTCTATTTTGATCGTTCACATGAAAAATTATATTGCTAATGAGTTCAGGCTTTTCCTCTATTCGTTTATTGATAAAGCTAGAGTCGGAGATAGATGTGTATAAGATGAAGCTTGTTATCATTTTGGCATTAAGCAAAAAGTATTAGGATATAGCATACGGTCTAAGAATTATTTCAAGGAGATTCCACCTTGAGATGTTGTGACACTCATCTTCATCAAATGCAACTAATGTTTGCCAAATTATCATGTTGTTTATCACTCAAGTCATTAAGTTTCCACATTACCTGAGCTTGCTGTAGTCACCCTATGTATGCCATTAGCAAGACGATTGAATTGATCCGCTAGTCGTCACCATTCGCTCCCACATTTGAACCCGACGTGAAGAAACAACCTTGCAGCTCAGGTATAAATTTATAAATTTTGCTTGCATATGCATACATTATATCGACATGTTGAAGTGCAGAAGCTTCTTCATTCGTGGGAGCTGTGGTTGTGTCGTTGGAAGCTTGCACTCTTCTTGGTGTTGAGGGCTGATCTTTGGATCTGAGCACCTCTACGAAGAGTGGCAAGTAGTGATCCTCATCTCGTCATCCCTCTCATCGACATTAGAAGCAGGAACGTTTGCACATTCATCCATTAGCAATTGATGTATTAGATTTGATCCTATTAAAAATTGTATAAATTTTCATAGTCACTTTTTGAGCCTCTTCTTCGATTCAGATTGCAGGTATTTATCTATTCTCTAATACTTCTTTTTTCTCAAATATCAATGGGTAAAAAGAAAGCAGTTAATTTAAACACACATAAAACGAACTCTACTATGGAGGGCTTAATTAAGAATGCAAATTTGGGACTTGAAGCGCAAGTCAAAGATTTAGAGAATAAGCTTAACTCATCAAATCAAGCCAAATCTAAAGAATTATTTCTATTAATTTACAAGTTAAATGAATTTTCTAATTCAAATAATGGGATCTGTGGAATTTTACAAGAAATTGTTAAAAATTTAAAGAGCCAAATAGATGATTTGACCAAACAAGTCAATGAACTCCCTAAATGCATGTGCAAACATGAACATGAAAAAAGTTTATCTCCAAAGTTGCCTAATGAAACCCATATGAATGAGTATAGGAGATTCACCTATAGGGCTATGAATAGGAAAGTATATCCCTTAAGATGCTTTTGGTATGACCAACTAGTTCATATGTATGAGGATTGCATTGCTCATACTAATGCATGTCAAACTCACTTAGTCATTACAAATGACCATAAGATTTCTGATTATCAAACACAACTACCTTTAAGATTAAACTTAGGTAGAGGAGGGATGAGAGAATACTTTGACCAAATGAAATTTAGTCCTAAAACAAAACTTTAAAAACAATGGAAACCTAAGATTCATGATGAGAAAAGCAATGTATCTCAATTACAGTCTATGAACACCAAGATTCTGACTAAAAGTGAATGCTTGGACAATGGTCAAAACCTTCTTAAACCTAAATATATGAGTAACATTGATATTCAAACTACATCTAAGGATCAAGATACATTGAAAAAGATTAAGAAAGAAGAAGATGTAAGGATAAAAGATGATGAAAATGAACAATCAATGGATGGAAAAGAAGATATATATGAGGTGAATTCAGAACCTAAAATCATAGAAAATGACAATAAATGTGACCAAAATAAAAATGATGAAAGAATAGTACAAACATCTGAAGATGAAAATCTTCAAATTCAATTAGAACATGACAAGAATATGGAAAAATGGGTACAAGAAGCCATATGGAAGATTGAAAATAATACGAAAAACTCATTTAAAGTTAAGAAAAAGGAGAAGAATTTAAGAGAATAGCTTTATTGTGATGGAATTGTTTATTGAAGATAAAACTTTTCAACTTTTGATATTGCTTGCTCCATATATGCCAGTTTTCCTAAAGAAGATGAACATCTACCTAAATTTTTTTGTTTTATGAAGTTTTTATGCTTGGAAAAGCTAGTTAAAAGCTTATGATAAAGTTTTACATTATGATTTGCTTATTCAAAAGAATACTAAAATATGAAAACAAAAAGTTTGTTGATTACAAATTAAACTAAAACATGTTTGAAATTATATGCACAATATGCTTGCAAATAAGTTTGATTAATATGCTTGTCATTTCCTAAACTTATGATGCCAAAGACGCTATTCTAGAATAAAAATATGATTATCCATTGAGATAGGATGATAACAATTATGTTGATATACTACTCAATATGATTTTCTTTCTTATGATGAGAAGGAACATATTTTATGCTTTTCTATTGATAAACATATGATAATAAACCTTCTAATTATAAATAGTAGTATCAAAATGATGTTACTAAACTGATGAACTTATGATTTTCTTTCTTTCACAGATAGGTAGAAATCTATTATGACGAACAATTATGAAGAACATTATTATAATGAAATGATGAATATTTTGAACTAACTGATTTTTGTTTACAACAATTATGATGGTATACTTTTAAAAGAAACAAACATACATGTTATAAATATGATCATGATAAATATGAAGAACATGAAAATATGATACAATATGATGATGATTATATTGACATACCATATGATGAGGAAGAGGAACTTTCATAATCCAGATATGATTTTTTCATTGATATCAAAATATGATGCTCATTTATAAAGATACAAGTTAAAAATACTATAAACATTATGAGTTTTTCTAAAAATTATGAACTTCGTTACATAGGTTGAAAAACCTAATGCGAAACTTATTGCGTTACATAGGTTCAAAAACCTAATGTGAAATTTATGAACTTTGTTACATAGGTGATAAACCTATTGTAAAAATTAAGAATGGATTATTTATGACAATTATAACCACTATGAATTTCTTATGATGAAATTTATGACATGATGAAGATGAATCTCATAGAATATATGAATTTATATTTGCAAGATAAATGCTAATGAAGATTACTTGTTTTGTATCTTCTGCTTTATGATTACTTACAGGAATTGATGATGCGTTATGAAATTGATGGGTTGCCAATATTATGAAGAATTTGAAGAGAAGTTGAAGAAGAATTCTATGTCGATCAGGTGAAATAGTTCTAAACCTGATTAATGTTTTATATATGTACATTCTTCAGATAGGTTAAGAAACTTCTTAAAATTATGAAAAGTAGAATTTACCCTGAAGTAGGAACGTGCTTGAAGAGAAGATAGGGATTAGAGACCTATGGTTGTCATATGAATAGTTGAAGGAACCCTTAACTTGCAACTCCTAGTAGAAGTGGGCTTGTTTTATATAGGTAAACTTCCTTAAATCTGACCCATTTAGCTAAAGAGATCCTAGTTCCCACTTTAGCTTACCTCTAGATCCTTTGCTCTGATTAGGGGTTAAGCCTTTACCCTTCATCAAAAAAGTCGCGAAGAAAAATTGAAAGTAGTATATTAATGGTTGCTGCATATGAAAAGAGGAAAAATGACAAAAAGAAAAATTATAATGAAAAAAAAAAGATTAAAGAAAAATCAAATGATTTCAATGAATCAGTTGTGGTCTTGAAATCACTTCTGAATTGAAAAGCGGGCTATATAAGGCGGATGTATGCTAGAGGGGAATTAGTTTTTTGTATCTTAATGGCAAGTGGCTAGGAGATGAGGATAGAAGGCTTATATAACATATGCTTTACTTATGAACAGAGTTAATAGAAGAGTTAGTACGAACATTATTTGAATGACTTCTATAGTTCCTTTCTAAAACCTGTTTTCCAACTCATGCATTGAACGAAAAGGTTGAAATTCAAGCTTACATAAATTTATAAGTTTTCTTTGCTCTCAGAAGATGTACTAATGATAGAGGCATTTTTTATAGACTATTTGCATTTGATTCATGAATAATTTTCAAAAGAATTTGATATTGCCTTCTCTAATCTTGGTTTGGCGCATCCGGAGGAAGCACAGGTTTGGTGGGGGTGGATGTCGGAGAGAAATACTCTCCTTACTTGGTAGTCAAATCACTAAAAATAATTCCCACTCACAATGTTCGTCGGAGATAAACATGTTCGTGGTAAAGACCTTGACAACTATATGGAACTAGCTAAACACTTTCGATGCAATCAAAGTTCTGCAAGGCTTCATCAGTTTTATTCTACAAAGCAAAATCTCTGTGTAGTGGAGATAACATGGAAGGCATGATCAAAATAGAAATGTTAAAGCTAGATGAAGTAAAAACGACCTGTGTTCTATCTATTGGAACATGTATTATGCTGTTAAAACTAATGGCCTTTCTTTTTTCCCATTAAGATGTATAGAAATGTATATTCCATCACCAAAATATATAAGTGACTATTGTATATGAGCATATATTGGATGCACGTACGTTTTTTTTTATGAAGCAACTCCTAATAAATAAAGAGTTTTTGTTTTAAATTAAAAGTAAACTTTGAGATATCCGGAAGAGAGTACGCATGCAGAGTGGCAGATAGAAGGTCGGCCAGTCTGAGAGAAGGTGGTGGCAGCTGGATCATGGAGCCATCGTAAGTTCGAGTATCCTGGACATGCATCTCTGGAGTTTCCTGCCACGCACTGGTGCTCTCGGTCAGAGAGGAAAGGATCATGAAAAAGAGGATAAGAGCTCCATGAACAAAGGAGAGGTCTGTGGTGAATGAGTTCATGAATTTTGTACGCATCTACTGGCAGAGGGGAAGCACTTCGGAGGTTTTCTGCTTCTTCTGCTAGAACCGGCTGCCTTAGTTGGGAAAGGTCGCTGCTAGCGTGGGCGACATGGGAGGCTAGCATCAAGAAAGGCAAGGCTAGATCCAATAAGGTCTTACCTGTTGTTGTCATACGCCAAGAGAAGCCTTGGAAGGAGGAGTCAGATCGTGAAGGACGCATGCTGAAAACAGACCAGTTGGCTACAATCATTAGTGGATGCGAACGCATATCTTTGACAGGTGCGCACTTCGTATCGGCCAAGTTCTGGAGCATCTGTACCAAACGGCACTACATAGCATAATCAAAAGATAATCAAAGGATTCAGCAAATTCAATCCGAAGTCAAACATAAGCTGATCAATTCATTGACAGTTCAATTTGTACCAAACGGCGCTGCATAGCATAATCAAAAGATAATCAAATGATTTAGCAAATTCAATCCGAAGTCAAACATAAGTTGATCAATTCATCGGCAGTTCAATCAAATGCACATAGAGTTCATCTTTTGGATAGTGATGTGCGCACAACATTCAAGAAGAATATGATGAATCGAACTATACGCTCTTCATTGACGTTTTATGCATTCGATAATCTATGAAGGATGTCGGTTATGATGATCTGCATATGTTCAAAAATTATGACGCATATGGATACTTAAACTGTTGTGATTAAGTTCTATGTTTCTTTTGAGTGATCATTATATTTATTGATTGCTGCTCCCTATTACCACTCATATATTTGTTCGGGCGAGATATATCAATTGCTTCCATGTTTTTGGGGAAACTATTTCAGGAGGAGATTTAGTCGCCACTAAAGACGTGAAACCAGCGCTCATAGATATGGATATGCAGGTTGATTCAGAGAAAACTAATAAAAAATCAGTTAAGGATATGAAGCTAGAGGTGACATCATTACAGTAATGGGTAACATCCATTCGCAATACTTTATGCTTCAACCTATTTCTATACTTTTTTAAAACGTTATGGATGCTGATGATTAAGATCTGCAAAGCTGACCTGTGATTAAAAAATTGACATTGGAAATGAGATCATGTGCGTAGTTTGATTTCAACAAGTTTTGTTTATTTTTTTTTCTATGTGAATTATAGTAGATATAATAGGTTCATTCTGCACTGCTAATTACACTATGTAAATTTGATGTTCGTGGAGCAAGACGTTCTTTCGAAGTCTATAGTTTGACGATGTGGAGTTTATCATTAATCTAAATTTGCTTTGAATATTGCTAGAGGGAAGCTTTGATCTATTATGAACCTGTAGCACGAATATTAATGACTCGAGGGGTTTGATCAAATTTGCATAAGTTTTATTTTATATCTTGCTAATGTATACAAAGTTTAGACAATTTAAATAGCTGAGAATGCTGACAAATTTCAATGATGATACTCCTAGCTGCATGCATTCAAACTTCTTTGAGTTTCTCTGTTTTGATCGTTCACATGAAAAATTATATTGCTAATGAGTTCAAGCTTTTCCTCTGTTCGTTTATTGATAAAGCTAGAGTCGGAGATAGATGTGTATAAGATGAAGCTTGTTATCATTTTGGCATTAAGCAAAAAGGATTAGGATATAGCATACGGTCTAAGAATTATTTCAAGGAGATTCCACCTTGAGATGTTGTGACACTCATCTTCATCAAATGCAACCAATGTTTGCCAAATTATCATGTTGTTTATCACTCAAGTCATTAAGTTTTTACATTACATGAGCTTGCTCTAGTCACCCTGTGTGCATCGTTAGCGAGACGATTGAATTGATCCGCCAGTCATCACCATATGCTCCCACAGCGGGTCGACGATACAATATGCGGCTACAGTGCAGCTTAGTGAATATAGTAAAGACTTCCCACTACAGTGTGAGAAGACACCCATGAGCTTCAACTTTGGACTTCACAGTCAGATCTTTGCTTTTCATCAATATTCGATCAATGCTTTACTTCAAGTCTTCTTGGCAATAACTTTCCTTCTCTTTACTTCAAAAATCCATGCAAAAGCAAGGAGAGAAGATCCCTAGGAAAGATCCACAAGGGGGGTAGGTAATACTTCTGACTCCTTCATACAATATTCTTCAAATCGTGAGAAACTGCAATCTGAAGGAAAGGTCCACAAAGAAGGTACACGAGGAGGTATAATTCTTTACGACAGGTCTTTTCTTCACTTTTGAATCTTCAAACTTCATAAACTTCAGGTCGTCAGTCTTCCAAAGGTGCCTTTACTTTAGATGAACTCTTTACTTCAAATTCGGCAGTAGCCTCCAAATTCTATAGCAACCTCTAAATCCCACAGCAACATGGAGAGAGTTTGTGGGGGTAATGCTTCACTTGGGGACTTCAAACCTTCCTTTTCAAATCATGAGAAACCACCTAGACCAGGAGAGGTGTTCCACAAAAGAGAATCATGGGGAAGGAACTGAGGAAAAAACCAAAGTTTGTTAGTATATTTTTAAATGTACTCATAAAGCTCAATAGTAACACTTCTAATGGCAACAAAATCTCATGAAATTCTTTAGGAAAGAACAAGCTTCCCAATCCAAGTTAAAACACTTCAAATGATGGACTGAGCACTGAGAACAAGTTTCAACAATTTTTGGAACCTCCCCACAATTCTCGGGGCACTGTAGAGATAGACCAGTAAGCAGTAAAATGCAGATATCTCCAAACGTATTAATCCAATGACCTTGAACATTTATATGCACAAAGTAGACAGTACAAGCTATCCCACGCAAGTTAAATCACTGAAAAAGGTTCAGTAGAACTTGAGATATGACCTTCTGAAGTTACTGCTCTCAGTGAGTATAGCAGAGAACAAAACAGAGAAGTAGATGATGATAAATGTATAGATTCACATATGATTACAACCACATTGGCAATGAATCTTTGCACAATGGGAGTAGAATGATAGAGCTATGGAGTAAGCTCTTCAATCTCTACAAAATGACATGAAGTGGTCATGTACAAGGCTTGCTAATCGCCTCTTCCTTCTTGCTCCTTTTATAGCTATTCTTGGAGGGAGTTTTGAATTCGAATTCGAATGGCTCCACCTAAAAGTGATCCCCAAAGTTAGGAGAGATTCCCTCAGCTCTAAATTTCGTGTTTTTAGGTAGTTAGAGCCACGAATTTGCTTTTACATCATGGATGAGGTAAGCCAACCTTTTCCTTTTTTCTTTTTCCATTTACAAGAGATAAAAAGTACTCTTTTATAAGAGGTATTCACATGACTACTCATGTGACTTACAAATGAGGATAATATCAAACATATCAAGCATGTAAGCTTGGGTAAAATGCACCAACAGCTCGCCCTCAAGCCTAACATGCTTGGCCTTCAAATAAGTCTTCAATTGTCCTTGATTTCCTGCAAGCCAATCATCAACTTGAATCTACTTAACTTCATACCATCAAGAGCTTTCATCAACATGTCTGCACATTGCATATCTGTAGAGACATAGGATAGTTGAATATCCTTTCTCATTAGCCTCTCCCTTACGTAATGGTAGTGGACTTCAATATGCTTGGTTCTAGCATGGTATACCGGATTAGCTGCTAGATGTAGTGAGCTTGTGTTGTCACCAAAAATGTGAGGAATGAAGTCCAAGATCTGTGTACAAAGACTTTAACTACATGATTTCTTGAGTTGCATTAGCCAAACCTCTATATTCGGCTTCGGTAGAAGATAATGCCACGGTTGGTTGCTTCTTCGATGACCAAGAAATGATTTTTGAACCTGCAAACAATATATATCCGGATGTGCTTCTTCTATCATCTCTAGATCCGGCCCAATCTGCATCTGAGTAGACCTTTAGCTCAATATCTGAAGTATATGAATAATACAAACCTTCATTCATGGTCCCCTTTAGGTACTTGAGAACTCGCTTGGCCACTTCCATATGTGGTCTT
Organism: Ceratopteris richardii; assembly: GCA_020310875.1. Lineage (NCBI taxonomy): Eukaryota > Viridiplantae > Streptophyta > Polypodiopsida > Polypodiales > Pteridaceae > Ceratopteris > Ceratopteris richardii. The sequence continues at coordinate 113,416,680 of CM035421.1, forward strand.
CTTGGCTTATGCATAAACTGACTCAATATGCTAACACTATAGCATATATCCACTCTTGTGAGTGTTGCATAGTTCAAACTTCCAACCAAGCTTTGATAGCTTGTGATGTCTTCAATTGGCTCTCCTTCATAAGCACTAAGCTTATGATTTTGCTCCATAGGTGTACCTGCACACTTGGTATTTTCCATCTTGAACTTGACGAGCATGTCATGGACATACTTCCTTTGTGTGATGTATATACCTGAATCTGAGTAGATCAACTCTAATCCAAGAAAATAAGTGAGTGGTCCGAGGTCACTTATTTTGAACTCCTCCTTCATTTGACTCTTTACCTGTTTGATTCCTTCAAGATCATTGCCTGTGATAATAATATCATCAACATACACACATAAATAAATCATTTCAGATCCATTCCTATTTATGAACAAAGAGGTATCCGCCTTGCTAGCTTTGAATCCTTGGTCCTGCAAATAAGTCACCAATCTGAAATTCCAAGCTCTTGGAGCTTGCTTCAATCCATACAAAGCTTTCTTTAGTTTGCATACATAATTAGGATGATGTGCATCCTCATATCCAGGAGGTTGTGCCATATACACTTCCTCAGAAATCCATCCATTCAAGAAAGCATTCTTTACATCAAGTTGATAAAGATTCCAATTTCTAGATGCAGCAAGACTAATGAGAACCCTAATTGTAGGCATTTTTGCAACAGGAGAGAAAGTCTCCTCATAATCAATACCATGGGTTTGAGCAAACCCTTTAGCAACTAACCTTGCTTTGTGTCTATTTATACTTCCATCTGGATTCCTCTTCATTTTGTATATCCATCGAGATCCGATTATCTTCATAGATGGCTTGTTAGGTACAAGCTCCCAAGTGTCATTCTCCTTCAAGGCTTCCATTTCTTCATCCATTGCATCTCTCCAAGCTTTCTTGCTTTGTGCTTCTTCGAATGTGGTAGGTTCTTCATTGGTTGAATCCTTTGCAATGTAGATTGAGTGCTTGGTGACCAAAGAACTATCATAACCAAACCTTTCTGGTTTCTTCTTCTCCCTTGAAGACCTTCGAAGTGGTTGATGTGAGCTCTCCGGTCCATATGTAGCATCCTGCATCTTTGTTTTACCTTTGTTCTTCCATAGCTTTAGTCTTTCCAAGTCTTCTAGGTCAATCTCCGAATCACTTTCTTCAATCTGCTTTGGCTCCTTTGGTTGAAGTGATGGAAAGTCTTCATCCAAGTCATACGGCAGCTTCACTTTCCTGTCATCATCAAACCATGATTTGTTTTCATCAAAAATTACATCTCTACTCACAGAAAATCCTTTATTGGTTGGATTGTACAATCTATATCCTTTTTGGTTTTGGTCATAACCAATAAATACGCACTTCTCTGCCTTGGGATCAAATTTCCCTCTTACTTGAGAAGGAATGTGAGCATAGGCTAAGCATCCAAAGATTTTGCAATGCTCTAGACTAGGTCTTCTTTTATTCCACACTTCATATGGAGTGGTTCCATCTAGTGACTTAGATGGAAGTCTATTTATGAGATATGTGGCTGTCGACACAGCCTCTGCCCATAGGTAGTTCGGCAATCCCTTTTCGTTGAGCATGGACCTTGCAGCTTCGACAATAGCTCTGTTCCTCCTCTCTGCTACACCATTGAGTTCGGGTGTATACCTTGTAGTGACTTCCCTTTTAATGCCTCTTTCATGCAAGAAGGCATCAAATTCAGAAGAGAAGTATTCTCCTCCACCATCTGATCTGAGTCTTTTTAAAGTCCTACCTATTTGGTTTTCAACAAGAGCAATATACTTCTTAAAGCAATTAAACACTTCATCCTTGTGCTTCATGAAAAACTGAATGGTCCAGCTGCTACAATCATCTATGAAAGACACATAATATCTTGAGCCTGATATAGATGGCTCCTTACTTGGACCCCACACATCTGTGTGCACTAGATCCAAAGGATTTTGATACATATATCCTTTCTTATTGAAAGGTTGTCTATGAGCCTTGCCGAGTTGACAAGCTTCACACTTATAAATCATGTGTTGCCTTGTGATATTAGGCAAACCAAGTACACTTTGGTCCCTGCAAATTTGTTTGAGTGTCCTCTCACCAATGTGAGCAAGCCTTTTGTGCCATATCTCCAACTCTGTTAGAGTTTGAGATCCATAGCTAAACAAAGATATGTTCTTTGTATCTTCCACTTCAAAAGTGAAAAGCCTTCCTATCTTTTCTCCTTTGGCAATTCTTCAAAATCCTTGCCTTGGGTCTTCAACATATGCTCCAAATCGGTTGAATCTAACCTGCAATCCTTTTTCAACAATCTGTCCAACACTTATTAAATTTTTGGTAATTGTAGGGACATACAAGACTTTGCTTAAGAGGTTCATATTCCCATCTGATGTCTTCACATTACCTATCTTCTCCACTGAGTGCTTTGTATCATCTCCTGTGTGCACTTCATGCTTGTTATGAGGATCTTCCAAATCAGAAAGTAAAGCCACATTTCGTGCTACATGGTTCGAGCAACCCGAATCAATGTAAAATATGTGATCATCATCCTTACCCTTCTTTGCTGATAGATTCATAATCAATAATGAATCTTCTTGACTTTGGTCCTCTGCATAGTTATTGTAATCTCTTCTTCCTCTATGGCCACTTTGATAGTTGTTGTTGTTGTTGTAATTGTTGTTGTAGTAGTTGTTGTTGTTGTAGCCTCCATTGTATCTACCTCTATTTGATCCATAGCCACCTCTATTGAATCCTCTTCCTCTTGAGTTCCTCGGGTTCCTGAAACATTCTTCAGTAGTATGGTTAGATAAGCCACATATGTTGCAAGGTTGAGATGATTGGAATCTCCCCCCTGCCTTGCTTTCCACCTCTGCCTCTTCCTCTAGCTCTTCCTCTACCTGCAAAGTTTGCTTGGAAAGAGCTTCCTTCATCTTCATTCTTCGTATTCTTTGACTTGTCCTTGACCTTAGCTTTATCAGAATATAAGGCAGAAGTTTGATTACCTCTTGAGGACTCACCACCTTTGCTAATCTTTGCTTCATGAGTGAAGAGTTGGCCCATGAGTGTGTTGAGGTCGGGTACATGCATATCCATGTATAAATCCATGGCTGTTGTGAATGACTCCCACTTGTCGTCTGCTTTGATTCCATTCATGATTTGTCTTATGATTTCCTCTTCAATTACCTCTCCAATGCTTCCAAGTTGGTCGGAAATCTCCTTCATCTTTGTGACATAATCAGTCACATTTTTCTTCGGGCTTTTCTTCATTGTTGTGAACTCCATCCACAATTGGTTCTTCCTTGCTCGAGTGTTGGAAGAGAAGAAAGAAGCAAGTGCATTCCAGGTCTCTCTTGATGTCTTGCATCCCTTGACATGAGGTAAAAGAAAATCAGAGATTGAGTTTAGAATATAGGACCTTGCAAGTGCATCCTTCTAACACCAATTCGAAAGTCCTTCCACTTCTTCATGTGATGGTTGCCCTTTGTTCCTCATGGTTGGCATTGCTTCATCTTCGGATATGAATCCATATAGATTCCTCCCTTGAAGGTAAGCCTCCATCCTTAGAGACCATGCCGGGTAGTTGTTTCGATCCAACTTGTCAATTGTTGATGGAAATCCATCTCCCATGTTGCTTGACTATGCTCTGATACCACTGTGAAGAGAGATGGTGGATGCAATCCAAAGATGAGTAGGTTCCGCTACAACCAGCTTCACACCAGCCAACTGAGACTTCAGAGTTGATTAGTAGACCCTTTGAGCTTCCTAAATCCACCAAAATATCAGCCAAGTACTTTGGAACATGTATCCCAAAAGTTTAAGTCAAGACAGACTAGTTGCGAAATGACTAGCTCCCAAAACTTGCTATTTTAAGACATACACCTGCTGGAAAAAATGAACAGTGCTCTCAACCTGGTAGGAATTAGAAAACTTCCTTTTGGGCATATCAAATAGACTTAGCAAGATTCCCAATCCAAGTTAAAACACTTCAAATGATGGACTGAGCACTGAGAACAAGTTTCAACAATTTCTAGAACCTCCCCACAATTCTCGGGGCACTGCAGAGATAGACCAGTAAGCAGTAAAATGCAGATATCTCCAAACATATTAATCCAATGACCTTGAACATTTATATGCACAACGTAGACAGTACAAGCTATCCAATGCAAGTTAAATCACTGAAAAAGGTTTAGTAAAACTCGAGATATGACCTTCTGAAGTTACTACTCTGAGTGAGTATAGCAGAGAACAAAACAGAGAAGTAGATGATGATAAATGTATAGATTCACATATGATTACAACCACATTGGCAATGAATCTTTGCACAATGGGAGTAGAATGATAGAGCTATGGAGTAAGCTCTTCAATCTCTACAAAATGACATGAAGTGGTCACGTACAAGGCTTGCTAATCGCCTCTTCGTTCTTGCTCCTTTTATAGCTATTCTTGGAGGGAGTTTTGAATTCGAATTCGAATGGCTCCACCTAAAAGTGATCCCAAAGTTAGGAGAGATTCCCTCAGCTCTAAATTTTGTGGTTTTAGGTAGTTAGAGCCACAAATTTGCTTTTACATCATGGATGAGGTAAGCCATCCTTTTCCTTTTTTCTTTTTCCATTTACAAGAGATAAAAAGTACTCTTTTACAAGAGGTATTCACATGACTACTCATGTGACTTACAAATGAGGATAATATCAAACATATCAAGCATGTAGGCTTGGGTAAAATGCACCAACAGCCATGACCAACATGAACAATTCAGAAAAGAATTCATCTACTAATATTCAAGGTAAGAATTCTGTAAAGGTGGAAAATCAAAGGAAACATCAAACCATTTCTTCGCCACAAGACCCTGATTTTATTGACAGGGAAAAAAAGACTTGGCCTGTGTTTTTGTTGCGAGAAGCAAGGGCATGCGACATATGTAAGGCATTCTTTTCTCCCGCACAATCAAAATCAATAAACATCATCAAGGAGGGTATAACAATTGAGAAAGTAGATGACGAAGGTAAGTTCTTCCCTGACTCTACTATACGTTGCATCGTGGTTTTCTCTCCCAAAGCTAAGAATCTTTGATCTACCTTTGGGTTATACCACTATTTCGACTTAAGTAACCAATACTAATGGTTTGGGAACTACTAGCTATCAAACTAACTTGAAAGATTCTAGTCTCACATCTAGGGAGATATATTTCCTTCAAGAACTTTAGATTCCTACCAAAGATTAAAGTAATACTAAGCCAATGATTCATCTTGGAATCCTTAGTTTTATTGGAATCATATTTCTAAAAGAAATCTTGACTATTGAACAAGAACAAGCCTTAAGTCCAAAAAATATTCCTTTTTTAACTAAGAAAATAGTTAACTAGGCTTTTTCCTTTATTAGATTAACTTTTAGGAAGTAGCTTATTTTCTAAAAATTACTTTGACATATCTTTTAGAGAATATTTTGATTCCCAAAGTTTTTTTTAACTTGGGTTTAAGCTCTAATTATCTTAAACAAAACCAAACATACTTTTCTTATCATCAGAAAAATGCTTAATAAAGTTTCCATGCTTTTTGAAAGCTTTGCATCTTGACTGGAGATACAGCCGGAACCTAGCATCCAACTATTGAACACTAAAGTTCAAGTGATGCTAAAGTTTATTCACTTCTTTGAAGTTTATCACTCATCTGGATGAAAAGAAAAACTTCAATAGTTCTACTAAAGCTTATTCATTATAAGCTTATTTTCATGACTCCCTAAGTACATCTGGGACTTAGAGTCATCATTCATCTTGACGAGTGATTAACCTCAAAAAAGATGAAATCAAAGAACAAACTTCAAAAGTTCCATGATTGTTTCAAATTTAGAACATATCAACTATCCTTTGAACTTGAAAGTATTCAACTACTTAACCAACAATCATGCATATATAAATGCCTGTTCTTTCATGCAAATGCATGTGAGTACATGCACATGTTGGCATTCGCCTTTCATATACTAAACGTAAATCAAGCAGTTTCTTGAGCTTGAAAATGTATGTGTGCATCCAATCATCCATGCACAAACAATCTATCCTCTACCTTACAAAAGGTCATAAATATACATGTGCACATACTTGAGTGCATCCTATTCCTTTTGCAAGGAAGAAGAAAATGTATATGGTGCCTGAAAACATTCTTTTGAAACGAGAGATGCACCAATAATCATTTCTTTTGTACATGCATACCAAACATTTCAATATGTTTGTGCTTTTTCATTTCAATATGGTTATTCTCTCTTATTTAGCTTTCATTAATTTGCATTATTTTTTATAAAATGCATCCTACATTAAAGCATGGAGAAAAACAAATATTGAAATGAAAACATAACTTGGAAAATACTTATCTTCCAATTAGCTACGTCCTTCCATTGACCTCTAGAAAAGTCATTCTACTTCCTTTGATCATCGGGAAAAATCTTTCCCTGCAAAGAAGAGCCAACTGTCATAGCCATGCTCACATTTCTTCAAAACCTTGAAAATCGAAAGCACGATCATCCTTGCTCTGATTCAACGTTGCTTCACTTTGGCCTTGATCATCAAGGATATGCAGTCGGATTTGGTTGGGGTGATAGCAAGCTCCAAAGAATACAAAAAAAGGATCTCGGCTTGAGATTTAGTAGAGATTAGAGAGAATCAGTGTGCAATCCTTGGGAAACCATGGGTGGCACTTATTTTAATTGCAAAAATTCCATTCCAACGACATTGCTTCTTTCTCGTTGGCATAGCCCTTGACGCGACGAGACGACATCCGATTATGCACCGTGCCAGAGACGTGTTGTAGCAGTGCCACCTGTAGAGCTGCACATGAACAAATCCGATTTGTGTGGTAGAATGGCTGAGAATGGCGGCGATGCCTTAGATCGGTCCTCCCAGATGCCTTGTGACAGTCTCTCTATCAAGCGAAATGGCTCTCAATTTTCTTTATTTCCTTCAGCTAGAGGTGTGCTCTTCATCTCGTCTCTCCCGCTTAGCTCGATGCTGCACCTCGCAGTAGCCAAAGGTGGAAGAAGAAGAGCAGCAAGGCCGGGAAGCGACACCTCTTCATTCTCCATCATTTCTTGTTGCAGATGAAGAAAATACATGCCATGAAACAAATGAGGCCTTGTTCTCAATCGATATTGGAGGCTCCCGTCCTGAGAGAGGCAAACCATGCAAGATTCATGATGGTTGCGATGTCTGTCGACAAGACGATCTTGAACGAAACTACCTCACGGTGGAAAATAGACGGAGTGATTCTACCCATCTTGATGATGAGGTGAGTTAACAGAACGATCCTAAAACTGCATCAGTCTTCTATCACGTACTAACTATAGAAGATGTGAGGAGTTGTCGACATGCATTCAAAACCTAGTTATAGTGTATATTATGTGATCTCAGCTATGGAGGGTTCTGATGCTTGTAGCTTTAGTTGGTTGCAGAAGGAGAGAATATGACAAAGCTAGATATTATCCCATCGTGGAGGATAGTAGGCACAAGCATGGAGAAGAACAAGAACTACAAGGTTCATTCGACAGCTTCGATGGAGAAAGAAATTGCGGCAACCCAAGAGGGTTTGGAACCGAAGGCAACGGAGAATGTGTCTGCAAAACTAATCGAGACGACACCATTGTTATCAGCCTCTGTTGTAGCAGCATCTTCCTCACCAGAGCCGCCGGCCAAGAAAAGGTGTTTCCAGGGAGTCTTCCAGAAGCCATGGGGTAATTGGGCTGCAGAGATTAGGGACCCTAAGAAGGATCTGCATGTGTGGTTGGGCACTTTCGATACGGCGGAGGAAGCAAGATCAAATGGTTGAATGCAACACGCGCTGAGAACTTTGGATACGGTGGAGGAAGCAAGATCAAATGGTTGAATGCAACAGATAATATTGTTAAGTGTGCCGACTGTTGCAATGGATAAGGCCTTACCATGTTACAGATAGGTAGCGGGAACGAATCTCGTATTCTACAAATAGTGCACAAACTCATTTTGGCTAATCTAACCAATAGCAATGACTGCATACGGCGAGAAGTACTTTTTAGAGATGAAGAAGTGCTACAGTAATGCAATTTTGATGCATCTCAACAAGAGCTTACAAGAAAAGTGATGAAGATAAAAGTCTCCAAAGATCTCAACTCAAGGGCTCTGATACCAACGCAACAAGATTATAATTACAACCACCACGTGCTAGAGAGATGACTCTACTCCCAACCAAAATGCCTCTATATATAGCTCTCTCCAGAGGACTGCCTTCTTGGGTAAGTGGATACTAGCCATCCAAGTGTCGGCCATGTAACTACATGTGCACCAAGTGTCCGAGTTAACTCGAGTTAACTCAAGTGGATGCTTCTTGAAGGCTCTAGATCTCTTTGGGCAAAATACTCTCCCCATGTCCCCCATGAGGATTGAACCCAAGACCACTTCGTTCACATCCTTGAGACTTAACCACTAAGCAAAGTGGATCACTTGTTCACAAGAGCACAAGACCTCCTAGTAAGTCTAAACTCGAGATCTTCGGTCATACACACGGATGACCAAACGGTGTCCGATTTCAGATCTGTCTGAACCCGCGAGTCCCTTGGATCATAGAATTACTTTATAACAAAAAATCCATAGAAATGTCCATGGGGCAAAACAAATGAGGCTTGGCACCCTATTTATAGGTTCCCCCCCTCTAGGACATCCCTCTAGATTCTTCTAACCACCTCTCAACCTTTCTAATTGCAAAATCATCTTGCATGTTCATCTGCTATTTTGAGAAAACCACACCTCTTATTTCTATTTTTGATTTTTCTTCTTTTTATTTTTCCTAGAGTAAGGTTTTGGTTTCACACTAGAAATTTACAATTTAATTATTTCTAAGGGTTTGACCTAGGATAAACGCCAATTCCGAGGGTCCAACCTAGGTTTTTTGATTAGGAAAATTAGGGGTTTGCCCACAATTAACTCAAGCACGTCAACTCAAGGGTTTATCTACAGTTTGGACCTAAACTCCAAGGGTTTCTAAGGATCTAGGTTCGGTTTTTATGGGGTAAACCAACATTTTCAGGGGTTTTTAAGAGTCAAACCTGGGAGTTTATGGGTCAAAATTTAGTTATTTACACACACAGGTCTAACATACATATCTAACATGGTTTGGCCTCTCATAGTCAATCAAATCCGCCAAAATATGCATAGAATATACTCCTTTCTCAGTCAGAACACCACACAAAACCCATAAAATCAATGAACTTTTGAGAAAGAAAGAAAAAATCAGTGCATACTCCCTGCGGGATTTCATCCGGAGAATGCTTATATAATCATAATTTTGGGTATGATTTCTATGCATAAAATCAGATTTTTGATCGATTCAGGTAGTACTCATTGTTTTCTATCTTTCAAATTGGTACATAATTCGTGGGTAGCCCTAAATATGCAAACAACAAGACGTGTAGAGATGGACAATGGACAATTACACTATACAAAAGGACATGTGGAAAACCTTGATTTCACTCTTTCTGATAGGTGCTTTTTTGGAATTTTTCATGTGATTGAGATGAAACAAAGTGCAATCATAGGCATGGACTCTCTAGTTAAAAATTTGATAAAAATTAATTGTGAACAAAGAACAATCACTTTAAGGGTAGATGAGGAATCTATTCACATTCTAGGTGATGCATATAATCCTAAGCCTATCCTTATTTCTACCATGCAAATAATTAAAGGTATACATGATGCCTAGAGAACATATTTATTGTATTAAACAATGTGCATGAAGAAGATAATGAGGAAAGTGTTTCAAATTGTCTATAAAATCTTTTGAAAGAATATGTAGATGTACTTCGAGAAGACTTGCCTCGTATACCTGTACCTACGTAGATCACCATGCCATTGAAAAATACCAAGGAAGTTAACCATATTCAAGAGCCCCCTATAGATTTAGCATGGATGAATTAAAGGAGCTTAAGATTCAATTAGATGGTCTTTTGAAGAACGGCTTGATAAAACAGAGTATTTAACATTGGGGAGCATTTGTTTTGTTTAAGAAGAAGAAAGATGGATCTTATAGATTATGCATTGACTATAGGGGCTTGAATAAAAGAACAATAAAAAACAAGTATGCACTCCCTCACATAGATGAGTGTATTCATTAAGTGGAGCGAGTGCATTCATTAAGATTGACCCAAGATCTAGATATCACCAATTTAGGATAAAAAAAGAGGATATACCCAAGACAACCTTATGAACACGATATGGTCACTACGAGTTTACGGATTTATCTTTCGGATGAACAAATGCTCCTACCAAATTCTTGTGCTTGATGATTAATGTTTTCCATGATTACCTAGATAAATTCATCCTAGTATTCCTTGAACATATGTTTGTATACTCTAAACATGAGCCTGAGCATGTAGTACATCTCAAGAAAGACTTTGCAAACTCTTAGAGAACACAAATTGTATGGAAAGATGAGCAAGTGTTTCCTTGCTAAGAATAAACTTGCGTATCTAAGAAGAGTTATACCGAAAGGAGGAATCCATATAGATGAAGTTAAAGTAAAAACAATAGTTAATTGGTTGATTCCTAAGACTATAAGGGATGTTAGAAGTTTCCTAGGATTGGTGCAATATGAAACAATGAATATTAAGGATTTCTCTAAGACAGATACTCCCCTCATAGAATTGACTAAAAAGAATGTAGGATATGTGTGGAGTGATGCCTCTCAAAAATCATTTGAAACATTGAAACCAAAAGTCATTGAAAGTTGTGTTTTCAAAATACCAAAAATGGGAAAGCCTTTTGTGGTTGCATGTGATGCAAGTGGTAGTTAGATAGGATGTGTTCTTTCACAAGATGGTAGGGTGTTCGCATATGATTCTAGAAAATTAAGAAAACATGAACTTAATTATCGTACTCATGATCTAGAAATGCTTGCTATTGTACATGCATTTAAGCATTGGAGACACCTATTGTTAGGGGTTAAGTTTGAATTGAAAATAGATCATCAGAGTCTAAAATACATTTTGACACAACCATTACTTAACAACAAGCAAAAACATTGGATTGAAGTATTAAGCGAGTACAATTTTGACATTAAGTATCTAGTTGTTAAGGAAAATAAGGTCGCTACTACATTGAGTCGGATACCTTTATGTAATCTACTTTTTGTAATAAATTCTGATTTTCTTTATGTAATCTACTTTTTTGTCGGATTCATTTTATGCAACTGTTTTGAATTTTTTGAATGCAAACAGGGGAACAATTTATGAGGACAAATTTCATTTGCAAAATGGAACATTGTATTTTAATAATCGACTATGCATATCTTCTAAATCTCCATTAAAAGTTAAAATATTGCATGATTTTCGTGATTCACCTTTTTCTGCACATCTAGGTTATTCAAGGACTTATGTTTAAACAAAGTATTCTTACTTTTGGCCATGTATGAAGTAAAATATTAGAAAGTATGTTAGTGAATGTTTGAAGTGCCACTACGTGATATCTAAGTTTAAGAGCATGCTTGGAATGCTTCAACCTTTGGATGTTATCAATCAAAAGTGGCACTCTCACTACAACATATCGAGGGAATATCGACGGTCAACATATCGACGGTCAGCTGTCGGCGTCGGTATGACCCTCGGAGAATTTAGGAAAGCCGCTTTGTCTCGGAAAGACTACGTCGGTATAAGCGTCGGTAATTTGCTATTATTACAGATGCTTATATCGACGCCCTCTTTTTAACCGGGCTCGAAACCAAAATTCGTCATTCTGAGCATTTTGAATCTAGCTCTTCTCCTGTCAGGTTTGCGCGTGCCAACAACAGATCTCTGTTTGTCACCCTTTCTCTCTCTCTCTCTCTGTCTCTCTCTCTCTCTCCCTCCCTCTTTCTCTCTCTCCCTCCCTCTCTCTCTCTCACTCTCTCTCCTTCTCTCTCCCTCCCTCTCTCTCCCTCCCTCTCTCTCTCTCTCTAAACGGACCTCTATCTTTATAGATATGAAATTTTGGTAAGTAGATCACACATATTGTAGCACTCTTTTTTCTTTCTTTATGTTTTTGCTTTACTAATATGTTCTCTGTATGGTTTTGCTAGAGATTTTGCGATCAAATCTTTGGAAATTCGACGAAGGACAACTGCAAGTGGATTTGGATGACCTTGATTCAAACAATTCTCTCTCTCTCTCTCTCTCTCTCTCTCTCTCTCTTCCTCTCCTTCCCTCTCTCTCTCTCTCTAAGCACACCTCTATTTTTATAGATCTAACGCTTTGGTAAGTAGATCGCACATATTGTAGCTCTCTTTTTTCTTTCTTTATGTTTTTCCTTTTCTAATATGTTCTTTCTTTAATTTTGCAAGAGATTTTTGGGATCAAATTTTTAGAAATTCGACGAAGGAGAAACAACCTTGATTCAGGCAATTATATCGATGTAAGTGAGAGATATATCACTCTTCTTTCTTTCTTTATGTTTTTGCTTTTCTAGTATCTTCTCTTTTTAGTTTTTTTTTTGATTGAGATATATATATATATATATATATATATATATATATATATATATATATATATACATATATACATACACACTCACATATGTATAAACACACACATGCACATGAATACAAACATGCATATGCATACACATACACATGCATATGCATACACACATGCACATGCATACACACATGCATATGCATACACATACACACATACACAATGCATATGCATACACACATGCATATGCATACACATACACACATACACAATGCATATGCATACACACATGCATATGCATATACACATACACAATGCATATGCATACACACGTACATAATACATATGCATACTCCTTCGTGCATATGCATACACAGACATGCATGCATATATATGTATACACATACATGCATATGCATACATATATACATGAATATGCATACATGCATATGCATACATGAATGCATATGCATACAAGCATGCATATGCATACAAGCATGCATATGCATACAAGCATGCATATGAATACAAGCATGCATATGCATACAAGCATGCAAATGCATACAAGCATGCATATGCATACATGCATGCATATGCATACATGCATGCATATGCATACAAATATGCATATGCCTACACACATGCACATGCATACATGCATGCATATGCATACAAGCATGCATATGCATGTATACATATGCATACAAGCATGCATATGCATACATGAATGCATATGCATACGCATGCATATGCATACATGCATGAATGGATATGCATATGCATACATGAATGCATATGCATATGCATACATGAATGCATATGCATATGCATACAAGCATGCATACACATACATGAATGCATACGCATACATGAATGCATATGCATACAAGCATGCATATGCATACATGCATGCATATGCATACATGCATGCATATGCATACATGAATGCATATGCATACAAGCATGCATATGCATACAAGCATGCATATGCATACAAGCATGCATATGCATACAAGCACCTGGGAATGCTATTGTAAGTTCCGAATGGATTCATGTATGCATATATGAAGAGTACCGGCCAGCACCTGGGAATCCTATTGTAAGTTCCGAATGGATTCAACATACGGCACACGAGGTAATGTCTCATTGACGATCAGAAGCTCGCGATGCTTTTAGAGCAAGCTTACCGAAGCCTATATGGCTAGATGTCGAAGAATGGGAATCGATTCAGGATGAGCAGCAACATACTCCTGATCGATATCGTCAAATGAGAGATGCGTTGGCCACACGTTTAGATATGGTTGGAACGTCGTATTTAGGTAGCGGTGGATACGACAATATGGGCTACCAATTTGTAAGTATCATGTTAATTATTGAAGTTGTTTGTGTTAAGCACATTATGTATGTTCATCTAACATTTTGCATATTTATTATAGGAGTTGGCAATGGGCCGTCCTCCGATGCGAAGTGAAGAATCGTATGGATATCGACATGGACTAGCTGCACTGTTACAAGACTTAGAGGGACACGCTGCGATCGTCTCATGGGAGAATATTCTTGATTAGGTAAAGTTATATCTTGGTTTGGTGTTTTTAGTTGTTGTTTATAAATGTCATGTTAATTGTTCTTATTTTATACATATGTTTTGTTGCAGGATTGTAGGTGTAAACATTTTGATCAATGCCAGAATTTTGTATCACACTCGCATACGACAATGATGTAACATTGCCACAATTTTGTAAATTTTGTTACATTGCCACAATTTTGTATTACACTCCTATGTGGCAATGATGTACCATAATTTTGTATTCGATTCCTATATGGAAGTGCTTCGCTACATTTTGTATTCGATTCATATGTAGAAGTGGTTTTCCACACTTTTGTACATTTTTCATTTATGGAATATACAACTTTTTGTACATGATTCATTGATCATTTTTGCTCATATAAGTTTATGTTTTGGTTGCCATTAGAGTACATAACACATGTACTCAGTTGGGCAGAGTGTATTGTCTTTTGCTAGACAACATCATGCTGTAGGAAAAGACAACACATTCTGCCCAGAAAAAAATGTGTAGATAAGGTTGTCGGTATACGCGTCGGTAGCTCCAGTATGGACGTCCGTATAGGCGTCGGTACGCCCAGTGCAGGCATTGGTATGGACGTCGGTATAAGCACTGGTAATACCGAGGCATATATCAATGCCTATACCGACACTTATATCGGCGCCTAAACCGGAGCTTTCTTTTCGACACGTATACCGATTCTAACACCGACGTCATGAAGAAATCACGCCTGTTCCTTTGCCTCGGTAGAATCCTTGGTATACCCTCGATATGTTGTAGTGTCTATTTCTATGAACTTCATTACTAAATTACCTATGACTAGAAGTAAACATGATACCATTGTGGTTGTTGATCGATTTACCAAGGTCACACATTTCTTTTCTATAAAAAGATTGATACTGCATTAAATGTTGCAAGAATCTTTTTAAAAGCTTTTTTTGATTGCATTGAATGCCTGAAAGCATAATTTCTGATAGAGACTCTAGATTTACATCAAAATTTTGGAGAGCAACATTCAAATTGATTGGAACTCAACTTTGTATGAGTACAACTTGCCATCCACAAACTGATGGGGAAATCGAGATGGTTAATGGGGTACTTGAAGATAAGATGCCTATGTATGTGAATGAAAAGCAAGATAATTGGAATGAACATTTACCCTTGGTTGAGTTTGCATACAATAGTGCATGGCATGCATCTATAAAACTGACTCCGTTTGAGGCTATGTATGGTTATAATTGTTTGACTCCACCTTCATTTTTGGGTTTTCCAAATAAAGTTGATGTGTCCAAAGAAATGATTGATAAGATGGATGAAGAACTTGGAAAAATTAAGAAACAATGAAAATAAGCTTAGCAAGGACTAAAGAATTCTATGATTTAAAGAGGAGACCACTCGAATTTCAAACAGATCATATGCTATTTGTTAAGGTTAATCCTCATCGATCTAACTTGTTGCTAGGGAAGGATCATAGGCTTTCTCCTTGATACGCTCCTCCTTTTAAAGTTTTTAAGAGATTGGATCTCTTGCTTATTTGTTGAAATTACTTGAACATTTAAATGTGCATCCTGTATTTCATGTTAGCTTAGTTAAAAGATGTGTACCTAATGTTGCTCATGTTTTGCAAGACAATTATAAGCTGAAAGATGATGGCTCTTTTGAGCTTGAACCCAGAATTGTATTAGATAAGAAGGAAAGATTGCTTAGAAACAGATCTATAGTAGACATTTTGGTGAAATGGCACTCATACCAAGTAGAAGATTCCACTTGGGTGAACTTCGACGATTTTCTAACACATTATCCTTCTTTCCAACTCTGAGGATAGAGTTCCTTACATGGGGAAATAATTGTAATAGGCCTCTTTTCTAGCGAAATAATTCATTTTGAAATTTCTTAATATAATTGATGAGATAATGCTTAGAATCAATAACAAGGTTATTTTATGCATGTAGGAAAAAGTTTGGGATAATAAGTTTCATATTCTCTCTCTACACCTTATTCGCTTCATGTTTTCAATTTGAAATTTGAAGGTGAAGAAAGAATTAAAAACAAATTCTTTATGAGAGAAAGGTAGAAGAAGTATGAGAAAACAAAAGGATCTGTGTGAAATTGTTGTAAATCATGTTTTAAGTATCTTGTTCATTGAAAGAAAATGTCTTGATTTTCCTATCTCTAGAATTTTGAAACTTGCAAGGCTCAAAAGTGGCATTTGGAGGTAGATTTGGACCTAGGTCATCTCTAACACTATTGTGCAAATCAAATAGTTGAATTAAAGTGTCTCTCACAAGCTTAAGCTAATTCCTTGCCATTTTTCAAGTTACAAGGCTTTGAAAAGTGCCATTTTTCATCATGTCTAATTATGGATATCTTTGGATATATCTTTGTGATATGTTTCTCTTATTTTTTGATAGGTAGCCTAAAGAAAGCACACTACAATCGCATGGTTTCTAGTGAAAGTTTCAAGGAGGCTCGATTTTTTTCTAAATTTGGTGGATCACACACTTCTTTGGGTAGTGATCAAACTCTACTATATGTGACCTGTGTATCAACAAAGAACACACACAAAAATCAGAGATTCTCCTTCTGATTGAGAGTGAGATTGAGAGTGAGAGTGTGATTGAGAGTGGGAGTGTGAATGAGATTGTGATAGCTCGGGGGTGGTAGGGAGGTAATGGCTTTTTCAAGAAGATAATTTTTGAAGCTATTGTAACCATTGATTCACATCTATAATATCATAATTCTTCTTTTTTGGAGTCATGTCGTTTCTACTCTTCTGCATCAAAGTTTCTCTTTATCTTGTGCAATTTCTGCATTTTTCTATCCTCTATTATTCTTGAGTGATTGAAAGATTGTGATGGAGGAAACAATACAACATGAGACATGTGAATTTTACTAAATTTTTTGAGTCACACACTTTCTTGGGAAGGGGACAATCAAATCGTTTTAAAGGGTATTTTTGCATCAATCAATAGGAGGCAAAAAATCAAAGAATTAGTTTATGATTGTGAAAGTTCAATAAAAAAAGAGGCTAAACAATATAGAATGTAAGCTTGAGCTTGTTGAAATTATTACCTGCAAGGCTCTAACTTATAAATGATCCTCTCTTATCTTATATTAGAGAAATTTGGAAGATACGAGCTTGTGTAGTAAACTTTGACTGAATTCATAGACTTATGATTGAGCCTCTTAACTCCAATTTAAGTAGAAGGTCAAACATAGGTGCGAGAAATGTAAGTTTGAGATTTTTTGACTCAAGTTGAATAGAGGCTCAAACTTAACTTCAAGCCTTGCATACTCCAAGTTGAATATACACTCAAACTTAAGTTTGAGCAATTTAAGTTTCTTTTCTACTTCAAGTTGAATAGAGGATAAAACTTAAGTCTTAGCCTCTACTATGCCAAGTTGAATATACACTCACACGCAAGTTTAAACCTCTCTGACTCCAATTTGAATAGTTGCTCAAACTTAAATTTGATTCTATGACTTCAAGTTGGATAGAAATTTCACCTTCCGAACAAGCCTATCTTACTCAAACTTGAATAGAAACTCAGACTCAACTTTGAGTCTCTCTGACTCCAAAGAAATCATGTGAACTACCATTGTCATGTAAAATATTAACTAGGTTGTTATTGATCCTATCCTCCATGCAAAGTAAAGAATGAATTGAGATATTGTTTCCCAAGGTACTTAAGTCCTTCTCCAATGCTTCCTCTCTCCAAACATGAGGAGATGATTGCTTCATTATGGGCCTCCATATTATGCAATTGAGTTGCAATTGGTTTCATGTGAAGAGCTCACAATCGGTACTTTATTTTTGAATGTCGAGGTTTATGACAATTCCAACAGGTGATACATGGTTGCTTCTATTGGGCGTCCACCACTAAATGTTGGAGGGTAGGTGGTTTGATAGGTTAGAGAGATGAAGCAACAAGTGGAGTTTAGTAATTGGATTGTGGAGGACGAGAAAACTAGAGTAAGATGGGTCATTAAAATTACGCTTCATAGTAAACATGGGTTTAACAAAAAGTGGTTGTTGACTTGGTTGTTGTAGATGGATCGAAATGCTTGTGGACTA
Source organism: Ceratopteris richardii (assembly GCA_020310875.1). Taxonomy (NCBI): domain Eukaryota; kingdom Viridiplantae; phylum Streptophyta; class Polypodiopsida; order Polypodiales; family Pteridaceae; genus Ceratopteris; species Ceratopteris richardii. Next base: position 113,434,794 of record CM035421.1, read on the forward strand.
GAATTCCTTCTCTACATCATAGGCAAAAGAGATATCCTGATTGAAAGTTGCAGGTTGTAGGGTGTGAAGCTTCCCTTAGATTCCCACCTGCAAACCATCTTCATATTTCTGTTGCAAGCTATCCCTTGGTACATCTTCAAGCATTTGGACCGATAATAAATTTTGCTAGAACCGCTCCATGTAGGTAGTGATTGTGTCACCCTCCTTCCATGTAAAGGTTATCCATGCACGTCGAACATGTAAATGATATTGAAAAGGAAGAAAAGAATCCTTCACTTTATCGTGGAAAACCTTCCACATTGTTGGATGATCTGTACTATGGGATAGGAAAATCCACCATACCTAAGCTTTTCCGACTTACACTACAACACATTGGCCATATACTGAGGTTTTTACCGAGGAAAATGAACACGCGTATTTTTCCTTCGATGTCGATGTAGGTGTCGATATTTGCATCAGTGTTAAAGCACTGGTATAGGCATCCATATGAGCGTCGATATGAGCGTCAGTATATGCATCGGTATAAACATCGGTATTATAAACGCCCATACTGATGATTATATTGATGCCACTACTGGGTGTACTATCATGCAGACTGACGCACGCTGGGTGTACCGTCACGCATACCGGCACCTGCTGGGTGTATTGACACTTATTCGGATGGCATTACTGGGAGTTCCGTCGCTTATACCGATGATCCACTTTTGATTTGGAACATCGAAAGTTTGAAGCATTCTAGAGATCCTCTTAAACTCATATTTCACCTATTTTCACTTTAAACATTGACTAACATATTATCTAATATCCCACTTCATACATGGCCAAAATTAAGAATACTTTGTTTTGACATAAGTCCTTGACTAATGTGGATGTGCAAAAAAAAAAGTGTGTCATGACAATCGTGCAATATTTTAACTTTTAATGGAGATTCAAAGGATATGCATAGTCGATTCTTACAATACAATTTTCCATTATGCAAATGAAATTTTTCCTCATATATCGATTGAGAAAATCAAAATTTAGTACAAAAAGGAGATTACATAAAGGTCTCCTACTCAATGCATCAGCAACCTTATTTTCCTTACCAACCAGATACTTAATGTCAAAATTGTACTCGCTTAATAATTCAAGCCATTGCTTCTGCCTGTTGTTAAGTAATGGTTGTGTTAAAATGTATTTTAGACTCTGATGATCTATTTTTAATTCAAACGTAACCCTTAACAATATATGTCTCCAATGCTTAAGTGCATGCACAATAGCAAGCATTTCTAGATCATGAGTAGGATAATTAAGTTCATGTTTTCTTAATTTTCTGGACTCATATGTGACCACCCTACCATCCTCTTAAAGAACACATCCTATTTTGACTACCACTTGCATCATATGCAACCATAAAAGGATTTCCCATTTCTGGTATTTTCAAAACACAATTTTCAACAACTTTTCGTTTCAATGTTTCAAATGATTTTTGGCAGGGATGAATCCATAGAAATCCTACATTCTTCTTAGTCAATTCTATGAGGGGAGTAGCTATCTTAGAAAAATCCTTAATATGCAGTATCGTCGAGATTTTCTCTCCTCTCTCACTCATGAAGGCCTACAGGAAACACATTTGGTGAAGGTAGCCAGAATTCCTTGAGAAGTCCAAGATGCATCAAAGACGTGAAAGGGAGTTCACATGCAAACTTTGGAAAAAATCGAGCAAATCTAGGGTAGTGGTCAAAGCTGGTCAAACTTTGGAAATTAGGGCAAAAATTTCAATATCTCCAAATCACATGAAAATTCATATACTTGTAAAGCGTATCAAAGGTAGTGTATAGCCCGAATTTCAAATGTAAATGGATTTTCTAGCACATTGATATGGCATGTGCATTTTGTAAAAAATGTATTTTTTCCACTTAGACCCTACAAAATCTTATATAGGATTTTTTGTTAGCCATATGGTTTGTACAAATATGTAGCCACATATGGTCTTTATACATTCCAAACCATATGGCTAACAAAAATTCCTATACAAGATTTTGTAGGGTCTAAGTGAAAAACTTACATTTTTTACAAAATGCACATGGCATATCAATGTGCTAGAAAATCCATTTACATGTGAAATTCAGGCTATACACTGCCTTTGATAGGCTTTACAAGTATATGAATTTTCATGTGATTTAGAGATATTGAAATTTTTGCCCTAATTTTTGAAGTTTGACCAGCTTTGACCGCTACCCTAGATTTGCTCGATTTCTTCCAAAGTTGGCATGTGAACTCCCTTTGACATCCTTGATGCATCTTGGACTTCTCAGGGAATTCTGGCTACCTTCACCGAATGTGTTTTGTGTAGGCCTTCATCAGTGAGAGAGGAGAGAAAATCTCGACAACCTTCGCCCCCACTAAACCTACGATTCCTCCGGAAGCACCACTCTAGCATCTGTGAAAAAAAAAATGTTCCAGGCATAAATCATGGGCTATATAGGCATCAAATTCTTTCTGTAATAACATGCTAGGAAATCTAACTAAACTCCACTAATGCATAAATCGGCCTATATAGCCCATGATTTATTCTACTATGCCTCTTTATCTTCCTTTGGCTTGGTCTTTTTTTTTGTGCTGATGATGATGATGATGATTCAGCAACTTTATGGTTACAATCACTTTTTTGGGGTGGAAGAAAGTGAAATCTCCTGGTAACATGCAGCAATTTTTTTTTCAGTCTTTGCATTGCATTGCATATCCACATCACTTGAGTCAAAAAAAGGGCAAATGATGATTTCTCTACTTGTGTAAAATTATATGTGGCTACATACTTGTACAAAGTTTCAAGGCTATCAGAGTTTCCTAGACACCTTAATGCCACCTTGCAAGCTTCCAAATGTAGTCAATCTTGTACAAGGGAGATTTAGATAAACGTTTTTTCTGCATATTCCTGAAGGAGATCTTTGGAAACATAGTCATACAAAGTTTCATCTTTATCAAAGCCTTTTTGGATGGTCAAAGAGCACAAAGTGGAGTTTTCAAGGTCACCATAGTTTTCTAGTTTAAGCAAATTGAAGGGTTGAAGGGCTGCCACATGGTGAAAGCTGATTAAGCCATGTTATACGATCAAGATGAGCTCATATTCAAGGGTGGAGATGAATGTATGCTTAAAGCAAGGAGAATCCACGAGTTTTTTTCATCAAAGAAGACTTTTTTGACAATTAAAATAATGCAATTTTTCTCTAAAAATAGTGGCATATCTTATCCGAATTGATGTCAGCACTCATCCGACGGTCTAGATCATCCCCAGATCCAATGGTGGAGAATGAAGGCACCTAAATTTCACTCGTTTACACTAGATTTGATAGAAAGGACAATTCCAAGCCATTGATTTGATTAATCAAATGGTTGTAATCGAAACTAGTGATCCTAGAGTTGAGAGTTGATTTCTCTAGATCCAAGGGCCCAAATTCATTCAAAAAACTATGTAAACCCCCCTCCAAACTCCTAAAGTATCACAATTAGGCATCCATAGGGCTCTTGCTAGCTTAAGGTTTCCTTGAGACGATCACGAGTGAGTTAGAGTTGGTTTTAATGAGTCTTAGACTTCTTTAGTTAGATGTTACGAGCCTAGACATATATAAGGTCAATGAAGTGGAACTCATCTTCTTACGTATGAAATTCGGTTGAACTGTCATGGTTTGAGGGTCAGAACCACCTTTGATCAGTAGACTGCTTAGCTTGACGTATCACAACAATCTTATACATGTATCTTAATTCAAATCCTTTTAATTCATGTCACTTGTCACTTGTCTCTCATCTCTTGTCTCTCAGTCTCTTAAGTATTTTTACATGTCTTCTATTTTCTTCTATGTGTGAGAAGGCTCCGCAGTATTGCATTGAACCAGTGAGGATGTTTCATTGAGCTTGTGATTAAACTCTATCATCATAATTCACTTGCATGCATATAATCCATACATACCCATACATATTGATTAGTTTCAGAAAGTGTATAAGAAGCTCCAATATTGGACAATTCTTCCTTTTGAAACTGATTTGTGTAAGGATTCCATCTATTCTCATCATACATACATATCCCAGAGAAGACTATGCATATGGATTAGAATTAGGAAGTGTTTAAGAAGCTCCTTGAATGGACCATTCTTCCTTCCAAATTTGATTCATGTGTATGGTTCTCTTTCATTCTTATCATTCATGTTCATAAATCTAACTTGCACTCCTACATCCCCATTCACATAATCATTTCAACATCTCTCTCTTCTCCATACTCAACATTAATTTCACTTTCACATCCTTAAACCTTCCAACATCCATTAGCTTCATAAACCCTCTGTGTGCCACAACCAGACCGGATCCACCCGGATTGTGATCACCTCCACAGTGCTCTTTCATATTGCACCAATCCTAGGAAACTTCTAACAAACCTTATAGTCTGAGGAATCAGCCAATCAGCTATTGTTTTTACTTTATCTTCATATATTTGGACTTCCTTCTTTTGATATGACTCTTGCTAGATACACAATTTTATCCTTAACAAAGAAACACTTACTTATCTTTCCATACAATTTCTTTTCTCTAAGATTTTGCAAAGTCTTCTTGAGATGTATTGTATGCTCAAGATCATCTTTAGAGTATACAAATATATCATAAAAAAATACTAGGATGAACTCATATAGGTAATCATGGAAATCATTATTCATCAAGCACATGAATGTGTCTAGAGAATTTGTTAATCCATGTTTATTGCTTCTGATTGTGTGGGCTGAAAGACTACCTTATTCGAGAACTATGCCACTTTTGAGCCCTCCAAGTTTCAAAATTCTAGATAGAGTAAAATCAAGGCATTCTCCTACAATAAAGTAAATGTAGAGCCTTAAATGAGGTACTTAAAACATGAATCACAAAAAATTTCAGACTGAAACTTTTATTCTCTTATACTTGCTCTATCTTTCTCTCATACAAAGTTTTCTTGATTCTTTCATCTTTACGTTCAAATTTCAACTAGAAAACATGATGTGAAAAAGGTCTAAAGAGAGAATATGAAACTTGTTATGCTAAAATTTTTCCTACATGCGTAAAATGACTTAATTATTCATTCTAAGCATTAACCCCACAATGTAATTCAGAAAGCTCAAAATGATTTATTTCACTAGAAAAGAGGCCTATTACAATTCTTTCCCCCTTTAACGAACTCTGTCCTCAAAGTTGGAAAGACGGATAATGTGCTAGAAAATCATCTAAGATCACCCAAGCAAAATCTTAAACTGCCACCAAAAGTTCTACTATAGATCTATTTCTAAGCAATCTTTCCTTCCTATCTAATATTATTTCATGTCAGAGCTCAAAAGAGCCATCATCTTTCAGCTTATAATTATCATGCAACACATGAGCAACATTAGGTACATATCTTTTAAGTAAGATAACATGAATTATAGGATGCATGTTTAAATGTTTAAGTAATTCCAGCAAAGAAGCATCAATAATCCAAAATGTATAAAACGTGTGGCCATAACTTAAGAAGCATAAACGCATGTTTTGATTGTGGTAATCACATTCATAATCCCCATTTTTGTACCATGACCTTTGGCAACATGTTGTTTGTCAAAGACATTTCAGCCCTCAAACATTTAATAAGCACAATGGGATGGGGTTTTCTTTGAGATGCAATTTGGCCTAAATTGTTGCCATTGTTGAGTTGTAAAGAGTACCTGAAAAGTGATCGATGTCACGAGTACTAGGATGAATTCATCAATCAACCATTAGAAACTTTACATCTCAAAGATACCTCAATTGCAGAAGCTGCAAATATCCCATAAGCATTAATGTGATGGATTAAGACTAGAGCTTTACCACAAGCTATTTTAGATGATTGGATATTTGAGTGGCTTGCTAAAGCTTAGTCACAAGGAGAGTTCAACTAATCTGAGTAGGAGAGCCAACAAGAGGAAGAAGAGAGCCCTATGGGCTTAGGCCAATGCGGTAGCAGTGAACCCCAACTAGAGTTTGCTTTTGCACTAGTACCTTTCGTGCAACTCCAAATCCTAGAAGAAGAGTCTAAAGAAAGGATATGGAACGGGAACCCACTCTTGGGATTTAGCTATACATATTTCTATGGATGACCAGAAGAGGATCAAGATATTCATGTTTGCACACTCGAGAATCAGAAGGTCTGCAACCATAGACTACTGCAAGATGACGATCACAAACTACATGTATTCCAAGACACTCTTGTTGGGATGTGGGCAAATGGTTAATTCACCATCCTCCAAATAATTTTTTGAAATTTGATAACTTAAAAGAGGCATTCATGGAAAGATTTCATATTGCAAAAAGTGGTCGAAACTTTATGTAACCTTATAGTATATGATGCAGAAGGGTGCAATGGAGTAGTATGCTTCAAATTTCAGATGTACAATGAGACAATTTCCAGATAATGGCTATCCCACAGAAGAATTGTTGCAAGAATTTCTTTTAGATGGATTGCAACTAGTTGTAAAGGAAAAAATGTATATGTATACATTAGAAAAAGCCCAAACATTGGACCAGATAATTGATTTAGCAAAACAAGTGGACAAAAAGATATACTTAGCTACTTTGGGTTCTAAAAAAAACCCTTTTTCATAAAGAAAAGTGTGAATCCTATGCAACAACTATACTATTTATGTATCAAAATGTGGGCCATATTACTGTAGACTACACTCAACCAAGTATATTTTCCCATTTTCATTAAAAATAATCACACTCTAGATGAATGAAGATTCAACGCCAAAAATACACTGGTTTCATCAATACAAGTTGAAGCCCCTAGAAGGGCAATTCTAGAGGTTATAAACCTCTTGTCCAATCCTGATTGGGGACCAAGAGTGAAGATGTGAGAGTGTCCAAATAATCTCACTTTGCTACCTCCCATGAGTTTCATGATGAACAAAGATTTTACCGGCCAAATGTTTAGGATCACAAAAGAGACCATCAATTACGACAATGAGGATCGAGTAATTTTGAGAATCGACAAGTTCCATGCCAATTCTATTTGTAGTATGGACATAGATGATTTGAATGTCAAGAAGCTAAGGATTATGATCAGAGAAAGCAAGAAGCTAAACTGAAAGATCCTATGGCAAATGTCATGACCTAGAGCACTACTTGCTAGTGGAGTAGAAGCAAACAATTAAAGAAAGGAGTCTAGTGGGATTAGGAATATACATCTTACTATGTTGACCCTAAAACCATTCCAGAGGTTAGTAAAAGTAAAGTTCGACCAAGTAAAGTAAGTAAAAGAAGTTTACAAAGTGTACAAGCTTAGGAGGATAGAGCACTTGTATAGGAAAGAGAAAGCTCTAAACAGGCAGTGGAGTTTGTAGTTTCCAAAACTCCAAAGTTGAGTTCGAGCAGCCAAAGGCCTAGTATAGATTTGCAGAAGTGGATGTCTACCAAATAACAGAATCAGAATGTTGCAAACATGGTAGTGTTTGAAGAAGGTACATCCTAGCACTTGTTGCATAATTTACTGATTTAACTACCCTTGGATGCCATGCTGGAGCTAGTTTAGGCCTTCAAAGAAAAGTTACTAAATCGTTTGCAAGAAGGACATTCTATGTACTTGTTTTCAGAAGCCATTGTCACTATGGTCAGAGACGTTCTAGATAAGGTAGTGGACTATGTGGTCCCTACTATTACTATACGGCTCAAGAACAAGGCTATCTTCAAAGTTTTGATTCATGGAGGATCTAGCATCAACATTACTTCTACCACTAATTGTAGGCACATGGGCTAGAATAGCATCAAAGCAACTTCAATCTTTTTTCAGATGGCTGACCAATTGGGAGTGCAGCCCATGGGACTTATTAAAGGCATCCTAACAGTAGTTTGCTTGTGTTATTTCCCATTTCCTTTGTGGTAGTTGAACTTAAAGGAAAGAATTTTGATTATAATTTATTACCTGGAAGACCCTCATTAAGGAAGGTACAACAAAACTAGGATGCCAAGCTAATTACATTCAGGAAGGGATACACAAAATTTATGGTGTAGGTGGAGGATGAGCACTATTGCCCTCTAAAGAATAAACCGATATTATTAGAACCACTACATATGCTGAATGGATTGGAGGTGGATGAAGAGCAACAATTTCTAGAAGCCAATCGAGACTTACTTTCATTTGAAGAAGTTGATGTCGAGCCAGTGGTAAGATCCATCTGTGGTGGCATGGCAGTCTCGGTTTGTACAGAGCTTTTGGAACCAGAAGAAGATAAAGATGCAGATATGGTGATTAAAGATCTAATGGAGCTTGGAAAGATATGTGTCCAAGAAGATTTGTTGCAAGTAGTGAATTTAGGTACACTAGAAGAACCCAAACCAGTGTGAATCTGCACCGAGCTTGCTCCGAAATTTTAGATGGCCCTAATTGCAATATAAAGTTGTGTTCACATGGAGTTACATAGAAATGAAAGTTTTAAATCCCATATTATATCATCATAGAATTTTACCCAAACCAAATGCCACTGGTGATGCAACAGTGATATAGAATGAATCCAATTTTTTTATCATAGGCTAAGCATGAATTAGACCCTTTAATTAAGGTGAGGTACATTGTTCCTATTGAGAATTCGTGGTGGGTATCCCCAATGATAATTGTATCGAAGCAAAATAAGTATTTGTGGATCTGTATGGACTACCGGAAGTTGAATGCAACTAGGATTCCATATCCTTTCCCTTGTGGTTTCTAGATAATATGTTAGACAAAATTGCATATCAGGAGTACTCATTCCTTGATGGCTTTAGTGGCTATAATCAAGTTTGCATGGTGGATGAAGATATACAAAAGACAACATTTATTACCAATTGGGGAGTGTTTTCTTGTATGGTAATGTTGTTTGGACTCGGGAATGCGCCTAGTACATTAGAACAATGCATGAAGTTGATATTTTCCCCATACATTACCTCCTTCATGCGAATATTTTTTGATAATTTTTCTATTTCTCGACAAATGGCAGCACATGTGGAACATCTCCAAGAATGTTTTGATGTGTGTTGAAAGGCACACCTCTATCTAAATCCTAATAAATCATCTTTTCCAATCAAGTGTGAAAAACTACTTGGACATATCATTCAATAAGATGGCATTATCATTGATCTGGATAAAGTAAAGGTTATCTTGGAGACCAAACCACCACGAAATCAAAAAGAGGTCTTGCAGTTGTTAGGCCATGTATAGTGGCATGGGAGACATTTGAGAGGGTCGGCTCATATTGCAATACCTCTCAACCGATTAGCATATGTCTAACCATCAGAATTTGAGTGGACGGAGGAGGCTCAAACAACTTTTGAAAGTCTACAAAAGATGCTCATCAAGGCACTGGTCTTAAAAGCTCTAGATTGGAAGGAGCAATTCAATGTATTTGTGGATGCTTTGAACAAAGCCATTGGAAGCCTACTTATGTAGAAAGAGGGGCATAACTTGTTCAGACCTCTTTACTATGCCAATCGACGATTAACTTCCATGAAACAAAAATGTTCGACTACAGAATTATAATGCCTAGGTTTAATTTACTCAATTAAGGAACTCCAACACTGTTTAATCGCTTAGTCTTTCACTTTTCATGTGGACCACAATGCACTCCTTTGCTTAGTGAAGCAATAGAATTTGCTGGGCAGACTCATCAGATGGGTTCTATTACTCTAGGAGTTCGAATATGATATTGTGCATCGACTAAGAGCAAGCCATGCAATTGCCTACTTTCTATCATGCATTGATCATGGTGAACCACTAGTGGGAGTGGATGATAGTCTTTTGAACGTGCATGTTTTTGCAATCACAAAAATTGAAGATGCTGTGCAGACCTTTCTGACTTGGTATGAAGAAATGCTTTGTTTCCTAGAAAATGGAGTAGCCATTTCACACTTACGGCCCGTAGTAGGAAAAAAACTTGGACTTCAGAGCCATCAATTGAGCATCATCATGGGTAACTTTATCATAAGGACCCAATAGGTATATGGCTACAGTGCACATAAAGTTGAAGTGGTTATTGAAGAAGCCCATGTAGGTGAAGGAGGTGACCATTTTAACCATCTGATCATTGTGCGGAAAATCCAACAAGCCGGACTTTCATGGCCAATGATGTATGCGGATGTATAGAACGCGGTACAAAATTGCGATCCATCTCAGCGCATAGGTGAACCAAGGGATAGTCATCACTTTTTGTTGCAGCGGATCCTCCCACTAGAACCATTCTAAAAGTGGGGCTTGGACTTTGTTGGCCCTATTCAACCACCGATAGCTAGAACGAGAGCCCTCTAGATTCTGACATGTACAGACTATTTCACCAGAGGGGCTGAGGCTTGGGCTAACAAAAATGATATGGCACAGATAGTAGCCAAACAACTTCAAAATGAATTTTTTGGCATTTCAGAATTTGTTGTTCCTAGTCTCTAGATTGTGGTATAGAAACATCTATTACGGGAAGACTCTTTCACATACAAGATGGATAAGCTGCACCACGTAGATGAACATAGGTATACAAGTTTCCTATTACCATAGGAAGTGTTGAGCAAACAAAAGAAATGGCACGATAGGAATTTGCAGACAAAAAGTTTTTGGCCTCATGATTTGTTGGAGTTAGACGTCTACAGAAGCACGCGAACAACACAAGGAAGAAGAAGAAGCTTGGAGCACAAACACACAATACTGAATGTATTACTAGAGAATGTACAAGTAGCCCATTAGGGCAATAGGCGTATATACAAGCCGGGGGACAAAACGTCCTAAAGAGGGAAAAAAGTGCCCCGGTGGTCCTAGTGTGTTCACACACATCACTACCTAAATATATCAACAAATCCCCCCTGGGAGTGATGCGGTGAACAAGGAGCTCGCATTCATGTATAAGGAAGTGCCAAGCTATGTGGAAATCACTCCACAAAAGGAAGTAAGCCCAAAGCTTTGCGGAAAGCTTCAAACTTCTCCCTAGGCAGAGCCTTCATGAAAAGGTCTGCAATGTTCTCCTGCGTGGGCACATATGCCAAGCTGATCTCCCCAGTAGAGAACCTCTCCCTGACATAGTGATAATGCACCTCAATGTGCTTAGTGCGAGCATGGAACACAGGGTTCCTCAGAACTGCCAATGCGCTCTGACTGTTAGTGAAGATGATGGTGGCAGAAGACTGGCCAACACCCAAATCAGCCATAAGGCATCTGAGCCACACACACTCAAGAGTCGCTGTGAAAGCTGCCCTATACTCAGCCTCACAACTGGAATTGGCCACAGTAGGCTGCTTTTTGCTCAACCAAGATATACATGAGCTAGCAAGCATGAAGCAAAAACCACTGGTGGACACACGAGTGTCATAGCAACCAGCCCAATCTGAGTCAGAAAAAGCATGCAAATCTGGCGGTAGTGATCCCCCCTTGGGATAAAACAACCCAAGTAGCCGAGTACCACTCAAGTAGCGAAAGATGCGGTTAACCGCCTTCCAATGCGTGACTCTTGGGCAATGCATAAACGTGCTCATTTGTGAGACAACAAACTGAATATCTGGCCGAGTAATGCATAAGTAAATCAAGCATCCAACAGCCTGCTGATAGAGAACAGCATCAAATGCATCTCCACCATCATGAAGACTCAATCGTAAACCTGTCTCCATAGGAGTGGCAATAGGCTTACAGTCTTCAAGGCCAAAATGTTGCAATAATGTGTCAATATATTTCGTTTGACACAAAGCCATTCCACCATCAACTTGCATAAATTGAATGCCCAAATAGTGATGCAAATGCCCCAAATCAGACATCTCAAATGAGGCATGCAAATCAGCCTTGAAATCAACAATATGCTTCTCAATAGGACCAGTGAGCAGCATGTCATCAACATAGACGACAATGATCAGAAGCACATCATTAGCATGCTTAACATATAAGGTGCTTTCAGTTGGACTGTTCACAAAACCATGTGCAACCAGATAGGCATGTATCTTCTCATACCAAGCACGTGGTGCTTGCTTTAAACCATATAACGCCTTCTTTAACCTACACACCTGGTTTTCATGCCCTTTCTGCACAAAGCCACGGGGCTGAAAAACATACACTTCTTCATGCAAGTCACCATTCAGAAATGTTGTTTTAATGTCCAACTGATGTACATTCCAACCATGATGGGCTACAAGTGCACAAATGCTCCGAAAAGTAGTCATACGGCATGTAGGTGCAAAGGTCTCATCAAAATCAATGCCTCTTTCCTGGGCATAACCCTTTGCAACAAGCCTAGCCTTATACCTGTCAACTGTACCATCAGGTTTACGCTTCAGCTTGTATACCCACTTAGTGCCAATGGCCTTCTTGCCAGGAGGCAAGTCACATAAAGACCATGTACCATTCTTCATTATAGCATCATATTCAGATTGCATGGCAGCCATCCAATTTTCTGAATTCTGTGCTTCATCAAAAGAAACAGGCTCATTCTCATCACAGAGACTAGACGCAGCCATAGCATAGAAATCTGATGCAAAGGAGCACTATGAGAGCCTGAACGAGTACGATATGACAAAGGTGCATCGAATTTGCTATCACGCAAAGTCTGCACCAGCCATTTTGGCATAGTTTTTGCCTACTCAGTATCAACTCTCTCATAAACAAGTGCATCATGTAAATCTGCATCAAAAATAGAATGATCTGCATCAGCATATGAAACCTGCAAAGGCTGAGAAGTTGCCTGATTAGGACCAACACTAGACTGTCCACCTGTAAAAAGAGGCATCAACGTATCATACATGTCTTTGGAGCTAACAGATGTCTCCTTAGTACATGAAAGCAATGGCTGAATAGCATCTTCCACAAAGACAACATCACGGCTAACCAGAATGCGTTTAGTCTGTGGATGTTACAGTCTATAGCCTTTACTTTCAGAATTGTACCCAACAGAAATACATTTACTGCCTTATCATCCAATTTTTTGCGATATTGTTCAGGCACTAATGCATATGCCAAACAACCAAAAACACGTAAATGATCAACACATGCTTGCGGTTATGCCAAGCCTCATATGGAGTGATAGACTGCAACACTTTAGTGGGACACCTGTTCAGTACATATGCTGCACACAGGACTGCCTCAAGCCAGAAACTATGTGATAAAGCCTGACTTTTGACCATGCACCTCGCCATCTCCATAAGTGACCTGTTCTTTTGTTCAGCAACTCCATTCTGTTGAGGTGTATACGGCACTGTACATTGGTGTTTTTTCCCACGTTCAGCCAGAAATGCATTAAAATCAGAAGACATATATTCCCCCCCTCGATCAGAACGGAGGGTGCCCATTTTACATGCTGACAGATTTTCAGCCAAAACCAAAAACTGTTTAAAGCACATGAACACTTCCAACTTTGCCTTCAATGGATATACCCATGCATGCCTGGAAAAATCATCAATGAAAGTCACGAAGTAAAGGTAATTTCCAAAAGAGGGTGTCTACATAGGACCACAGACATCACTATGTACAAGCTGCAATTTTTGTGTAGCCCGAAGTGAACCATCTTTTGGAAAGGAGGAACGCTACATTTTGCCCAAAATACAGCCTTCACATATATGTTTTCCGGGTGCCTCAAGCTTGGGCAAAGAAGACACCATATCAGATTTCTACAGGCATAGCAAACTAGAAAAACTCAGATGACCAAAGCGTGCATGCCAAAGCTTTGCATCTGACATAGCCTGAGAATCATGAACTGCACATGCCGAATCATTAACAGATCTTTCATAGTCTATGAGCTTATACAACCCACGACATAAAATGCCAGAAGCAATAATCACATCGCGATTTGACAGATCATGAACTGTACACCTGTCATCAACAAATTTCACAACCAAACCAATCTTGGCTAATGCAGAAACTGATAACAAGTTCTTTTTGATCCGTGGCACAAATAAAGCATCTGACAAGGTGAAAGAACTACCATCAGCAGTAGTCAGAATGATCTTACCAACTCCCATAACAGGATAAGAGGAGTTGTTGGCGCATGTGACAGTATTCCCTGTAGGGGCAGGCTCGAGTGAAGAGAAGAAACTGTGCTACGAGGTAATATGTTTGGTCGCACCATTGTCAAAGTACCAAACATCTGAGTCAACTACAGACATGCACTGCTCATGAGAAGATGGGTCAAAATTGCAAACACAGACGCCCATTCTTCTTCCTACACAAGATTAGCATACTCTGTTTTTGGTGTAGAGGCTTCTGCAACAACCATTCCCGCCTCCTTTTTCTTTGCCTCTTTTGCAGCCAGTTTTAGACAGTTCTTTATGATATGATCATTCCCTTTACAGTACTTGCAAAACAATTTCTGCTTTTCTGATTTCTTCTCATCTTTATCCTGGTTCTTCAAATGTGCAGCATTTGCAGATTTCTGCTTACTAGTAGAAGAGCTCCATTTTCCTTTGCCCTTCTGACTAGCCAGGAAAGCTTGATCTGCAACACGCATAATGGACCTGTTCTGCCTGGACTGATCTTCCTACAACAGAACAGAGACTAACTCCTCAAATGATAAGGATTCGGATTGCCTTTCATCATCAACCGAAGAGTAGAAGCAAAAATCTTATATGAATCAGGAAGACCATTCAGAACGGTCTGCACAAGTGAGCTATCTAGTATAACCTCATCAGCAGAAATCAACTCTTCCTTCAAATCTTTGATCTTCGTTAGGAAACTGTCCATAGAATCACTTTCATTCATGTGCTCACTCTCCAACTGTTTTCGGAGGTAAGCAATACGAGCCTCATTCCTAGCTTGGTACAATGTGGTAAGTGTATCCCAAGCATCCTTAGCTGTTCTGCAAGAGCGAATATGAGGAATAATGGCACGTTTGACAAGCAAAGCTATCAATGCATGTGCCTGGGCATCTCTGCCATCCCAACGAATTCGCTCTACAGTAGGTGCAACAGAAACAGCAGCACGAACAGGAATCTGCGGAATATCATGTTCGACACCATCTTCATCAGCTCCAGCACCTGTATTTGTAGTACTTCTCGTTACAGGTGTAACAGGACGTCTTTCAACACCCTGCATAATGTTCCACAATCCTTTTGCAACCAAAACATGTTGCATCATATAAGCCCATAATGGGTAGTTGGTACCATCCAACTTATCCTCAACAACCAACATACGAAATACATCATTGCTTTCAGCCATGGCCGGTTACTAAAATACCTTGATGCAAAAAATTGATTGTATCTCAAAAAGTTGAACAAAACTGCCCAGACGAGTTCTACTAGTATTGTAGCAGACTTCGAGACGCTTAAACTGGCGAACAGAAATTGGTATATACCTTTGGCACAAAAAGATGAAATAGCCTGCACAAGCGCTACGATAGTGCGTTCGTTGGCCGAAACGAGCTCAGATCGCGATTTCGACACCACAGAGCGAAGTTGTTTTGATCTCGGAAACACGCTGAGTATGCTCACCAAAATTCGTGCGATTCTGAGACTGCAAATGTAGGAGTGTCGATGGCACCCTAGATGAAGCGACGACCCGCTCTGATACCAATTGTTCGAGTTAGACGTTTGCAGAAACACGCGAACAGCACAAGGAAGAAGAAGAAGCTTGGAGCACAAACACACAATACTGAATGTATTACTAGAGAATGTACAAAGATAAGTAGCCCATTAGGGCAATAGGCATATATACAAGCCAGGGGAAAAAAACCTCCTAAAGAGGGAAAAAAGTGCCCAGGCGGTCCTAGTGTGTTCACACACATCACTACCTAAATATATCAACAAGATTTGGTGTTGTATCTTCATTCCAAAATGAAAGGCAACATGGGTAAACTGAAGCTGATGTGGAAAGGTCCATTTTGGATCCATGAGTTATGCGGAGTAGGTTCTTTCTAGCTTGCTACATTGTCCAAAGAGCTCTGATCGACAATCATCAATGGGTCCAAGTTGTGGCCCTATCAATCATCCAGTAAGTAATGTTGTAGAAAGAATATATATATATATATATATATATATATATATATATATATATATATATATATATATATATATATATATATATATATATATATATATATATATATATATATATATATATATATATATATATATATATATATATATATATATATATATATATATATATATATATGATTCAATGTCACACTAGACTCCAAAGCCAAAGTTTTATTTACATTGATTTTCCTTGACACTCCTACTTTCTTGCCTCATGAATGCAACATTGTAACTGTTGAAGTTTTCCTTCAAGTGTTGAACAAAAGAGTTGCGAAAAGAAAGCCAATGGCAAGTCCTTCACAAGGTCAAGGCACAAGTGACCAGGATGAAGATGAAGAAGCCCATGGGTAGCAAGTAGAGGAGAATCAACGAAAGCAGGAGGAAGACTAAAAAGTGGTAGAGGAAGAATCAGCACGGCAGAGATTGGCTGAGGAAGAGGCTGCCCAAAGAAGAAGAAGCAAGGAGAAGAATAGAAAAGAAGCCAGGAATAGACGATGAAAATAAATAAAAAGTGAAAGTGGAAGTGGAGAAGCAGAAGAAATAAAGCGAGTAGGCGGACCATAGTGAAGAGACTACCTGGAAAGTTCTTGCACTTCATACATTTACTTCTTGTAATTTGCATGACAAATGGAATTAAGTAGATGGGAGAGTGAAGTTTCCAACAATCAAATGCAGTGATTGTATTTACCCTTGGATGTTTCCAAATGAACCAGCAAGACATGAATACCTCAAAGACTTAGCTAGAGGAATCCATTCGAGGATTTGCAAAAAAAGTGCACCCTTTTAACTCAACAAAAAGAAGAGTGGGTAGTTGAGAAAGAAGATATGAATGTAGAGATAAGTCCACTAACCGTAGATATTGATGCACTGAGAGCGAAGACTATGAGGAGAGACAATGTTCTTCATGAGGAAATGATGGAAGCATTAAATGATGTGTTAATGGAGATAAGTACACGAAAAGCGACATCTAAAGGAAATACAAAGAAAGCGGAGTAGTTGCAAGTATAAACTACACAAAAAAACAAGGCTCTATAGAAATTGACGGAAACCAATAAAGAATTAGTGGCAAAACTTTAGAAGGAGGAAAAGGAAGTAAAAAGATTAAAGAATAAAGTAAATAATCAAATTGATGAAATGTGGAAGAGAGAAGCAGCGGTTGTTGAAGCAGAAGAGAAACATGCAAGGCAGAACTTAGAGCTTATGAATGTGGAAACCAAACTCAGCACGATATAGGAAAGCTTTGATATGGCTAAGGCTCAGCTGGTTGGCATTGTAGAGTTAGAAAAGCAAGTTGAAGTATGGAGAAAAAGATGTGTAGATGCAAATTAAGTTTTGGAAGGAAAGGAAGCAGAGCTCATGGAACTAAAGAAACACGCGGCAATTTTGGAGTTGAAGCATAAAACAGAGCTAGATGAAGCAAAGAAAACAACAAAAAAGATTACATAGAAAAGATATCAAATATTACTATTGCATGCGATAATATGTTAGATAAATTACAAAATAGAATTCCAGAAGTAGAAGCTATGCCGGTGAGTTAGAGAAGTTCAAGTCAGCAATTACTAGATCCAAAGGAATTTTTCTTGAAGTGAAAATGAGAGTAGCCAAAGAAAATCTAGAGGAAATGCTTAAAGAAATTAGGTATGATATAGAGTGGGTTAGGAACCTGGAGCTTCAAAATAATGATGATAATTTGTAATAAAAAACATTTTGTAATTTAGCGAGTTCGGATCCACCATGCATGCGAGTGTTAGATGCTGGAATGGAATGACCATAATCTTGTAATTTACCTTTTGTAATGGTGAAGAGGTTTTAATTTTATGGAGATTTGAGGAGTTTCTAGAAGTTTGTTGCCTTGTATTAGAAGGACAGAAAGGTGTCACGTAAGAGAGAGAAAGAGAATGGTGTGGTATTTGGAGAAGTTTGTCTATGCGAAACGGTGTAGATAAAAAATTTAAATAATGGAACTCTATCTTATGGAACTGTAGAATGCGGAAGTGTCTATAACATTGTATGAAGTCTACAGATTGTAAAGGAGAGTTTGTATGTAATGAATTTTGATTAGTGTTTTGCAGACTTGTATTTTCAAGTCCGTAATCACTCCGAAGCAATCTCACTCTTTCTGTGTCATGTCGATAATCATTCCTGTACCCTAACCTTTGGAAGTGTGTTGTTTGTGAAACACGTTTCAACCCTCAGACAACATGTTGTTTACAAACATCTTCTTGCATGTATATAGATTGATGACTGATCTGGGGGAAAAATGGAGCTAGTCTTGCTTGTAGGATTTGAGCTTCAATGTATGGGGTATTAGATATGCTAGAAATTGTCCATTCAATGGGATCTTTTTTCCGAGTGTGTACTCGAGTTTCTCTTCCTCCTTATTCGGAAACATGGTGAGTGAGTCAACTCAGGACATGATTGTAGGAAGCACCTAGTTCTTTTAAGATCTAGATACGTATTTGATTGTGTGCTACATAATTTTCTTCACTGCTAGTTAGACCTAGCTCATGAAGTGACCAGTGCTACGGAATTGTTGTTATTCAAGAACTAAACAGAGATGGAGAGGTGTCTGCATGGATATGTTCGGAAATGAGACTATCTCTCGGAGAGCACAAAAACAATAGAAAAAGCTCCCCCATGTTCACATCGGTAATTTATTTTTTTGAGGTCCTTGAAAGTGTCAAACGGCAGTTCAAATCTTGAACAATGCACACGTATATGTGTGGAACTTCAAAAGAAGTACTTACACCATACCCGAACCCAAATATTCTCTATAGCTTCTTGAACTAGATTCCCCCCATATTTTCCCTTGGTCACATGTGACGTTAGGCTTTGTTAACTTCATGTTAGCTCATACGTTTCTCCATCCTTTCATAGAACCATAAGACATTAACAATTGTTAGCAACATTTATTCTCTAAACGACATTAAACAATTTCTTTGTTCGCATATGTAATGAATTTCAAAGGAATCTCTTCCTTGAGCGAAGAACGTGAAACAATGTACATGAAGAGGTCAAGGTTCACTTCAATGTAGAACATTAGAGATATTCTATACCTTACATTTGCATAGTCTGATCTTGTTTCTTATGAAGTTTAAAGTTTCCAAAATATGTAAATGATACTTTGAATGCTCTCTCATATCCCCTAATTCCTCATTAAACGACCAACTCTTCACACCTTGAGCCCCTTCGGACTATGAAACCTAAGAAGCAAATGACATTTGGAACTCACCTCATTTATGAATCAAGCTTCGAAAATCATCGGTCAACGTGATATACTTAAATGCGAGAATGTATCTTGTTACGATCTACGAAATGAATGCTCTGAGTATGAAGATTTGTGAGAAGTCAATTTCCATAAGTATTTCCTTATTTCAAATTTCAATCCCCTCACATTTTTCTGCCTCCTTCCCACGAACCCTATGGCATACCTTGTGAACCCGGAGGTGAAAGGAGCGGGTGAGTAACCTATAGGGCCAATAAGTTGATGTGTAGAGCAACCAACACAAGGTTTAACACAATAAACATGGAAGATATTCTAGCTCAATTCATACACTTTCAACAAGAGTATAGATGATAGAGAGCTATCCACTCTCTTCATGAGGGATTAACAAAGTGATGTGGGTTTTTTTCATCGCAAGAATGTGACTAGATTTTGTAAAGAATATTAACTTGAGGAAAACTACATAGGTGTTGGTCTATCACGAATGATGGAAAATGAACTATGCAAAAATTTTATCTACATGTCCCAATTCGATCTACATGATCAGCTCATGTGAATAAATGAAACGTCATGGGATCAATACAAAGTGGTCATCCTCAAGCAATTTATGTGGCAGGACATAGATAAAGTGACTCATAAATCCTTGCTTAAGTGGTTTCATATGCCCAAGGAACAATTGATTATGGAGATCAAAAGAGATTCTAACCAATAGTTCAATGATCTATCTAAACATGAAAAGGGAGGCTTAAGAAATGATCAAAGTTTTTTTGCTTCTTCATGTAGTGGATATTAAAGCCCGAGAGGAAGTAATTCCACTCCTACAAGATATAGATCCTAACTTGGGGTTCAAAGAGGATTGGATGTTTGTCCATGAAGCTGGGAGGAGATACATCAAGAAGCAACAAATAATCCAAAAAAGTCTTAATGATTGGAAAGCCGATATTCATGGAGATGAAAATGGTTTACGAATTCCCTACATTTCAACATTCCCGGATAATGTGCATGTTCATAAATATTTAGAATACCCACTTGGGCATAAAGAAAAATATGCATGGAGAACATATATATGCTTTTAATGAGGTTCCTCAAGAGTAAACCACAACTATAGATGATACAATCTCTAAAGTTCCAAGATACCAAGAGCTGCTAGATACCATTACAATGGTCATATGTAAAGTGGTATATTTGCACAAACCTCAAAGATGGGAGGATCCAAGGAACATATGGAAGGTAATCAAAATCGAACCAAACAAGCATCAAACATAAAAAGAGAACAAAATTCAACAAAAGTCAACAAGAAAACAAGATGAGGCTTCTCTTGTCTTGCTAAGCTCCTTGCATCTGTTGGAGGATAAACAAACACATTAAGAATTAGTTCAAGATATGAACAAAGAGCTATAGATATTTAGAAGGCTTTAAGGTGATAGAATGGAGTTTAAAGATGAAATTCATGAAGAAAATCTAACAACTATGTATCGAGATCAAGCTCAAGATACATCCTTAAGTGATGATACGATACAAGAGTTTGAGAATGCTTCAATGTTGATTGATAGTGAAAATGCTTTGTCGAATTCTGATCCAAGTATAACATATGACCTAGTGGTTGACTTATGTACAAAGATTAAAAGGGAGTATGATGCTAATTCCAAGGGCATGTCAATGAATGATCACATGTGTAATGAGATGGATGTGTATAATGAAATGTTGTACATACATTTAAAGATGCAAGAGAGTGAACCTAATTTTAAAGAGAAGGACATAAAAATAATGATTCATTTAGAGAGTGAAATGTATGTCCGTGGTGATAAGCATGATGCTAAGCCTAAGGATAGTCTAATTTCAGTTGAAGACCTTAAAATACTCTTGAGTGGTTCCACATTCGATGAGCATTTGTAGATATAAGATCATGATCCTACTCCCAAGGATAAGTTACTAATTGGACTTCAAAATAATGACGTTCAACAAAATTTATCAGGTTCAACATTTTTTTACCTAAATTATTCATCTTCTAGTCATTAGAAATAAAACCTATTTTTTGGTAGTTAGATTCCATAATATAGGAATTACTTGACATATCTCATTTTTATCTATATCCTTGATCATTGATAGGAGAAGACTACCATACCTCTTTCAACGGTTTGCTTGTGTATGGACCTATAGATTTGACATGTGTAGATAGTTCCTACTCTTCTTTTTAGCCCTTTCATGTAGCTCATATCAACTTGTATTTGCCTATGATTCTTCTTTGCATGTCTCAAGTTTTTTGTAAATTATCTGCATTATCTCTAATAAAAATACCATTTACTAAAACAGTGGTCATATGATACAAGATGTGTGTACATATTCAAGCTCTCTAGATTGTCGCATCTGCCTCTCCACCATAGAGAGCCATATTTGCTCAAAAAAAGTTAGGTATCCTAACTATTTTCATTGCATCTCATCCAAGTGAAAGGAAAAACTCTAAATGTGCTATGAGTACTATTTTTAGACACTATAAGGAATATGGAGGCATAGCAAAAGCTAATGTGACACATTTTTTTCACTATGTGATCATGCATTTCATCCGATCAAGGGCACACCACCATCTAAACAGCATTAATCTCGATGTTATTTTCAACAGTGTTTCTAATGATCCTAGGGACATTCACAAAAGTGGTGCTAATTGAGCATCACTTACACGACTTATAAGAGAGTATTGCATATGCAATGCTCACTTGCATCGCTTATTGGATGCTTTGCATGATTGCATACACAATGCTTTTACATCGCTTATGTGACGGTGGTGTTTGATCAAAATTAAAAACAAAAACATTGGATCACTCTTCAATCGTCCTTTTATGCGCATGATCGAAGAGTTCTCCAACATTCAGATCTACATTGTGCTTATGAACTCCAACAATCTCTTTCTGAATCTCTCTTTTTTCTAATCTCTCTCTTATTGTGTTTCTCTCTCTCTCTCTCTCTCTCTCTCTCTCTCCCTTCTTTCAACCTCTTTCTCTTTCAATTTCTCTCTCTCTCTCTCTCTCACGTTCTATTCTTTCTTCTCTCTTTTGATCTCTCTCTCTCTCTCTCTCTCTCTCTCTCTCTTTATTGCAAGTTATTCAAGAAGCTCACCAAACATAAAATATCACTAATTATTGTAGTACAATTTTCATTGTTTGTATATCATTTAAATTGTTTAATTTTCATTAATTAACGTACTCACACTTGCTCATTCATATGCACATATACACATATACATGAACATGTACACTCACACATATACACACACATGCACATGCACATACACACACATATACACACACATACACATGCACATACACACACACACACTTACATACACACATACACATACACATACAAATAGACAAACACATACACATATGCATATGCACAAACATATCTACAAACACATAAAACTACATGCATGCATGCATTATTGCATATACACATACACATACACACATTAAGACATATTTATACACATAGATGTAAATGGAGATGCATGTACATGTGCATGCATGCTCATACATATACATATACATACACATACACACACACATACATACATACATACATACATACATACATACATACATACATACATACATATATATATATATATATATATATATATATATATATATATATATATATATATATATATATATATATATATATATATATATATATATAGACACCTACACATACACATACACACACACAACGTACTTATACAAATACATATGCACATACATACATATACACATACACATACACATGCACATACGTACACACACATACGCACATACACTTACACATACACATGCCAATACATACATATACACACACATACACATGCACATACACAAAAAAGACCATGCATCCATAGTTTGGATTTGTATTGAAAATGGAAAAGAAATGAGCTATCTCTAAGTAGGCAATGGGCCTAACCTAGGATGTTTACGGAATTGTTTAGTAGTAGAACATAGAGTATTGTAAGCAAGTGAGGACATGAAAGTTTGATATTTGTGAAGAGATTTCATGGGGACATAGAGTATTTGTTTCCATAGTATGTGTATGTTTGTATGTATGGTCGTGCATATGTATCGATGTATGTACGTCTTTATGTATGTATCTATGTGCCTCTCTGTACCTCTATCTGTATGTATTTTTGTTTCCATAGTATGTGTGTGGTTGTATGTATGGTTATACATATGTATGCATGTATGTACGTATGCATGTATGTATGTATGTGCCTCTCTATACCTGTATCTGTATGTATGTATGAGTACATCCAGAAAAATGCACATACTTTAGTATATATACATGCACAAACATGAACATAAGCATTGTAAGACCAATTATATTACTTCTCTCCGATTTGATCCCAACATCTTGGGAAGTTGTATTAAAGGAAATAGAATCTATTTTTCCTATTGTTATTTTTATTTAGAAATCCTGTGCTTGCGAGAAGATATAATTTTCAGTAGATTTCTTTGAAAGAAAAAATGCCATGAAGTGTGCTTGAACCGTTAGGACACAACAGTACTAGAAAATGACATGAAAGCATTTAAAGAGGTTGCTTGCAAATATGAGCTAGAAGAAACTTCTACGAACAAAGAAAGAACGTACGAGTTCATAAAGAGCGTACCAGAAAAGCTCGTTCCATAAGAGCGAAACAAGCACACATATATGTATATACTTGTGTATGTGTGCGCGCGCGCATCACATCTTTATCCTTGCGTTACGGTCGAGATTATGCTCTAGAGTTTCCGGACGTGTCACCACGTTTTGCAACGATTCCGCTAGTGCTGATACTTCAGTCAAACAGTAAAAGATAAGTCATGGGCACAAAAAACCGAGGTACGTGGGGGGAGTTAACTTTTGTAGAGGGATCAATCTGCCTAGATGTTGATATGGGACATCTGGATTTTATAGAGCACATGGAGATTAAACAAGTTTAATTTTCTTTGTTAGGACCACCTGGTTACTTGACAATGCCTGCAGAATGTAGCTGCGGTAGATTAACACACCCTTTCTGGACGTTGGTTTTCTGAGTGAAGGGGCAGCATTCCATATGCCACACAGAGCATTATCTACATGGATTTGTAACCACATATCCTGTGAATGTACAGACCAAAGCAGCTTTAACTATAAATTTGCCAAAGCAGCTTTAACTATAAATTTGCTGGCCGAGTGAGGTACATGCAATTTTCTGAATGCGTAAGACAGGTACGAGAACGCACATCATCGCAATGAAACCGCGACTTCTACGCAATGAAAACGCTGTGCTGAAGTGTGAAAGATTTGTATTCAGCGACTCCACGGACGAGTCCTTGATCAGACGTTAGTGCATGAGAGGGGACGAAAGCAGTTATGTTCAGATAATGAGAGGAGCCCGTCATGAACAAATGATGATGAACCCACTTCTATCAAACAGTGACACTCCAACGACGATGCCAACAGTCTGGAATCCTGGCCTAAGCGGCTGCTGCTTTATTCGGCGTGCGCCACACAGACGGAACAAACACTGCATGAACTTTATGTTGATTAGTATGTCGAGTGGAATGTAGGCACACCATGACCCACACACGGTTAGTGAGGAAGCTGAATTGTGGCTGGGATCGAACTGAAGAAAACAGCTTGGATGTGCTCTGCCGAACATCTTTCTTTCACATATTTGTTTTCTAGTTACGTTCATTTGTGGCTGAGATTGCACTAAATGAAACAGCACATGTTTCTGTCACGTATTTGTTTCCTAGTTGGATGAACTGCATAACGAATGACGAATACTAGGCTGCAAACGTGCTTCTAGATTAGATTGGACCCTTTCGCATTATAACATTTGGATCGATTTTCATTTCCGTTTTGTGGGATCGGCGCAAGACCTGTTTTGTCTGTTCTGTACCCTGAACGAAGCGTAGCTTTGCGGGTGAAGTACAATCGATCTGAGCGTACTAAATGACTAAGTTTCTGCACATGCCACAAACTGGGCGTAAAGCAAAAAGAGTCCAAAGCACCAAGACAAGTATATTAAGATTCAACACCGCACATGCAGTTGAGGCGAAACGCACACTTTACCAAATTATTCTGTCACACATACAATTTCGATAGAATTAAAGTTTGGGAGAGTAGGCTATTGGAACACTTCCTCTTTGGAAAAGAAAGGGGCTTCCTACAATGTTAAAATTTTTTTCTGGTATTTGGATCCATCAGCTGAGATTTAGCCTTAACATCCACTACGCATTACCTGTTCACGAAAAACATACATGAGCGTCTAAAACAAAGAAGATGTATATTCCTGTATTCTCCTCGTAAGCATAGCTAGTGAGCAACTAGAGAAAGGGGTGCCAACTCCTTCACAATGGTAAAAGAACTGCTTTTAGCAGTCTTCACCTCTAATGGTAGGCTCATTTTGCATTTAACAGATGATAAACAAGATAGATAGGGCGGTACTTAGCGAGAACCCTTAAAGCCATGTAAAGTAGATTAATTTATATTCCATCCAAATCTTTGACAATGGTTCTCCTTGAAATCCACTTTTAGTGCAGGAAGTGACCTTACAAATGTTGGTACAAGGAATCCAAGCCCACATACTTGAATGTTCAGCATATTTCTCATGGAGCTTTATATGATCAATCTCTTGTAAAATCAAGTTCATTTACCTTTGTAAAAGTGCATTACTTGCACGTGGAGTTAGGAAGCATCAAATCACCATTCATTGCTAGTTGATTGATGAGAGAATTTACCCTATAGTTTAGAATTTATTTTTGGGTGGACTTCTGAATTTGAATTCAGAAGATTGGCTCCAAACTCAACTAAAAAAAGAGGATGAAAAGACCCACGTGATATCTCGACTCTAGGAGATCATTGGAAAGGGATGCAATGTGAATTGAGAGCTCACTCCATAGCTCGATTACTTCCCTCACATTGAGAAATAGATTATTGCCAATGACATTGTATTTGTACATGATCTAATACATACATTTTCATTATATCTTCACTTTACTTCTCTGCCATGACTACATCAATATACTAATCTTCTCATAGCTTGTTCTCATTGTATGATTGATCATTCCTTGTGATTTAAAGCAGCATAGATTCAGTATACTGTCTAGTTTGTATCTACAAAACCTCATTACCATTGGTTCTCTGAATCATGAGATATTATCATCTCATTATGCCCTCATCTATTGACTGATGCATCCCTTAAATGTCGGGTAACTCCTATGATTTGCTAAACATCATACTCAGCATGTAGTTCATCATTTTTATTGAAATTAATCATGATTGGTAGCTATCCAAGCTAATTAGGCATCACCAAAACGAATTAGGCTAATTTCTATCTTGCTCAAAACACTATTCAAATTACTAAACCAGTGTAGAGACAAAAAAAGGAAGTCTATAATCAATTTCCTACCTATGTGTGTTGATCCATTGATTCGTGGATCATGTTCCAAACAACCTAGGTGATTATTATGATCAATAGCAAGCTAAAGAGGCCCACTACACTCTCCAACCTAAGTGATTATTATGATCAATAGCAAGCTAAAGTGGCCCACTACACTCTACAACAATTTTTCTTGGATGGTCTGAAGCAGATAGAAGCAACAACACTTGATCTCTAAAAATAATCTACCATCTCCTCCAATAGTGGTATTAGAGCAACAACAAGAAAGATGGGAGATGGATTTCCATCATTCATTGACAAATTGGATAGAAGCAACTACTCAGCATGGTCATTAAGGATGCAAGCCTACCTTCAAGGGAGAAGTCTATAAGGATACATCTCAAGAGATGAATAGATTCCTACATTCCGAAGCAAGCATCAACCCACAAGGGAAGAGGAAGAAAGGTTGACCACATTGTGTACAAAGGATGTTGTTGCTAGGTCTTATCTACTAAAGTCAATATCTGATTTCTTATTGCCTCATATTAGGAATTGCAAGACCTCCCAAAAGGGTTGGGAAGTACTCTCATATATTTCTCATCAAATACAAGAGCTACGAAGAATCAGCTATGGATGGAGTTTACTAGCCTAAAAAAAGCAACCAAGGCAAAGTGTGTCTGATTATGTAACCAAATTGAAGGATGTGGCTGACTAGCTTGCAAGCATTAGAGAGGAGATTGAAGAAGAACACATATTAAGGTAGATCATCAATGGCAGAAAAGTTGATGATAAGTGGGTTTCCTTCACCACAGTATTGGACCTTTATATGGATATGCAAACATCTGACCTCAATACCTTGATGGGGCAACTCTTCACCAATGAGACAAAGCTCAACAAAAATTGTGACAACTCTAGAGGTAACAAATCTTCTGCCCTTTATACAAATACAAATAAAATTAAGGATAAAGGTAAATCCAAATAAGAATGAAGAAGAGGCTAGTACCTCTCAAGTTAACTACATAGGTAGAGGAAGAGGTACTAGAGGAAGGGGTAGAGGAGGAAAGCAAGGCAGAGGGAGATCCTACAACTCTCCACCTTGAAAACTTTTTGGTCTTACCAACCACACCAAAGAAGAATGCTTCAATAACACAAGGAACCAAAAGGGAAGAGGCTTCCATAGAGGGAGCTATGGAAAATCCATAGGCACGATGAACAATGGAGGAAGCAATCACAAATAAAACTATAACCAAGGCAACAACAACAACAATTATTAAGGAGGTTTTAGAGGAAGACGATATTATAACAACTATACAAAAGACCAAGAGGATTCTCCACTCATCATGAACATGACATCCAAGCAAGGTAAAGATGATGAGCATCTTTTCAATATTAATTCATGTTGTTTCAAACATGTGGCTATAAATGTAGCATTCTTATCTGATGGTGAAGAACCCAAAGGGAAGCATGAAGTATAGAGAGGTGATGACACTAAACACTTTATCAAGAAAATTGGAAATGTCAAGGCTTTTGATGTTAACACAAACCTCTTAAGTAAGGTTTTGTATGTGTCAACTATAACCAAAAACCTAATTAGTGTTGGACAAATTGTTGAGAAAGGCTTATAGGTCATATTCACATGGCATGGAGCATATGTAGAAGACCCTCAACAAGGCTTCAAGGGGATTGCAAAAGGTGAGAAATATGGTAGCAGAAACATAGCACTCTTCAATTACAAAGATGAAAATCTATCTGAACTAGAGATATGGCATAAAAGGCTAGGTCATATAGGACAAAGAACATGAAAGCAAATATGCATGGATCAGAGTGTGCTTGGCATCCCTAATGTGTCCCAGCAGCACGTGATATACAAATGTGGAGCATTCCAATTTGGCAAGGCTCACAAGTAACCATTCAAGAGAGAGGCATACATGTATGAAGACTACTTGGAGCTTGTAAGCACTGATGTATGGGGTCCTAGCAGAGAGCCATCAATCTCAGGTTCAAGGTACTATGTTTCATTTATAGATGATTATAGTAGATGGAAAATCCTTTATTTCATGAATCATAAGGATGAAGTATTTACATGTTTCAAAAAGTACTTATCATTGGTTGAGAACCAAACAGGTCGAAGCTTGAAGAAGTCCATATCTGATGGAGGTGGTGTGTAATTTTCACATGAATTTAATTCATTCTTATAGGACATAGGTATAAAGAGAGAAATCACAACAAGATATACTCCTGAATGAAATGAAGTGGTAGAGAGAAGGAACAAGTCGATAGTAGAGGCTACAAGATCAATGTTGAATGAGAAGAAACTACCCAATTACCTATGGAGAGAGGCTATTTCCACAGCCACATACTTGGTAAATAGGCCTCCATTCAAATTCTTGTATGGAAATAAACCCTATGAACCATGGAATGGTAGGAGACCCTCGTTGGTCCATTGCAAAATATTTGGGTGCATTGCTTATGCACACATTCCCTCAGAGATTAGAGGAAAGTTTGATCCTAAAGTTGAAAAGTGTATATTCATTGGCTATGACCAAAACCAAAAGGGTTATAGGCTATGTAATCCCACTAACAAAGGATTTATAGTTAGTAGGGATGTAGTGTTTGATGAAAATAATTCATTGTTTGAAGATGATTGCAAGAAGATCAAGTTACCTTATGATTTGGAAAATATATTTTCCAACTCTCACTAAAGAAGATCAACAGTTACAAGAAGATGTCAATTCAGAGGATGAACAATAGGTTGACTTCAAGGCTTAGAAGTCAAGGGGCAAGAACAAGTTCAAGCAATTGGAAGACATTCTAGAGTCCTCTAATCAAGCACTTAGAAGATCTCAAAGGGAAAATAAAAAGCCCATAAGGTATGGCTATGACACATCATTAGTCACCAAGGATTCTCTATATATCAGTAAAGACTCTATGATAGAAGAAACTTGTTCATTTGAAGAAGCGAATAAGAAGACAGAATGGAGAGAAGCCGTGTACAAAGAATTTGACGTACTTCAAGAGAACAATAATTGGGATTTGGTTCCCAAGAAGCAAAGCATGAAGGTAATAGGAACTAGGTGGATATATAAAATCAAAAATAATTTAGATGGTTCTGTTGGAGTTAGACATCTGCGGAAGCACGCGAACAACACAAGGAAGAAGAAGAAGCTTGGAGCACAACACACAAGACTGAATGTATTACTAGAGAATGTACAAAGATAAGTAGCCCATTAGGGC
The DNA here is from genome assembly GCA_020310875.1 of Ceratopteris richardii. NCBI lineage: Eukaryota > Viridiplantae > Streptophyta > Polypodiopsida > Polypodiales > Pteridaceae > Ceratopteris > Ceratopteris richardii. Next base: position 113,464,610 of record CM035421.1, read on the forward strand.
AATAGGCGTATATACAAGCCGGGGGAAAAAAACCTCCTAAAGAGGGAAAAAAGTGCCCCGGCAGTCCTAGAGTGTTCACACACATCAATACCTAAATATCTCAGCAAATCCCCCCTGGGAGTGATGCGGTGAACAAGGAGCTGGCACTCATGTATAAGGAAGTGCCAAGCTATGTGGAAATCACTCCACAAAAGGAAGTCAGCCCAAAGCTTTGTAGAAAGCTTCAAACTTCTCCCTAGGCAGAGCCTTCGTGAAAAGGTCTGCAATGTTCTCCTGCATGGGCACATATGCCAAGCTGATCTCCCGAGCGGAGAACCTTTCCCTGACATAGTGATAATGCACCTCAATGTGCTTAGATCGAGCATGGAACACAGGGTTCCTCGCAACTGCCAATGCGCTCTGACTGTCACTGAAGATGGTGGTGGCAGAAGACTGGCCAACACCCAAATCAGCCATAAGGCGTCTCAGCCACACACACTCAACAGTCGCTGTGAAAGCTGCCCTATACTCACCCTCACAAGTGGAAGTGGCCACAGTAGGCTGCTTCTTGCTCAACCAAGATATACATGAGCTACCAAGCATGAAGCAAAAACCACTGGTGGACACACGAGTGTCATAGCAACCATCCCAATCTGAGTCAGAAAAAGCATGCAAATCTGGCGGTAGTGATCCTCCCTTGGGATAAAACAACCCAAGTAGCCGAGTACCACTCAAGTAGCGAAAGATGCGCTTAACCGCCTTCCAATGCGTGACTCCTGGGCAATGCATAAACCTGCTCATCTGTGAGACAGCAAACTGAATATCTGGCTGAGTAATGCATAAGTAAATCAAGCATCCAACAGCCTGCTGATAGAGAACAGCATCAAATGCATCTCCAGCATCATGAAGACTCAATCGTAAACCTGTCTCCATAGGAGTGGCAATAGGCTTACAGTCTTCAAGGCCAAAACGCTGCAATAATATATGTGTCAATATATTTCATTTGACACAAAGCCATTCCACCATCAACTTGCATAAACTGAATGCCCAAATAGTGATGCAAATGCCCCAAATCAGACACCTCAAATGAGGCATGCAAATCAGCCTTAAAATCAGCAATATGCTTCTCAATAGGACCAATGAGCAGCATGTCGTCTACATAAACAACAATGACCAGAAGCACATCATTAGCACGCTTAACATATAAGGTGCTTTCAGTTGGACTGTTCTCAAAACCATGTGCAACCAGATAGGCATGTATCTTCTCATACCAAGCACGTGGTGCTTGCTTTAAACCATATAACACCTTCTTTAACCTGCACACCTCGTTTTCATGCCCTTTCTGCACAAAGCCACGGGGCTGAAAAACATACACTTCTTCATGCAAGTCACCATTCAGAAATGTTGTTTTAATGTCCAACTGATGTACATTCCAACCATGACGGGCTACAAGTGCACAAATGCTCCAAACAATAGTCATACGGCATGTAAGTGCAAAGGTCTCATCAAAATCAATGCCTCTTTCCTCCTTTGCAACAAGCCTAGCCTTATACCTGTCAACTGTACCATCAGGTTTACGCTTCAGCTTGTATACCCACTTAGTGCCAATGGCCCTCTTGTTAGCAGGCAAGTCACATAAAGACCATGTACCATTCTTCATTATAGCATCATATTCAGATTGCATAGCAGCCATCCAATTTTCTGAATTCTGTGCTTCATCAAAAGAAACAGGCTCATTCTCATCACAGAGACTAGATGCAGCCATAACATAGCAATCTGATGCAAAGGAGGCACTATGAGAGCCTGAACGAGTACGATATGACAAAGGTGCATCTAATTTGCTGTCACGCAAAGTCTGCACCAGCCATTTTGGCATAGTTTTTGTCTGCTCAATATCAGCTCTCTCATCAACAAGTGCATCATGTAAATCTGGATCAAAAATGGAATGATCTTCATCATCATATGAAACCTGCAAAGGCTGAGAAGTTGCCTCATTAGGACAAGCACTAGACTGTCCACCTGTAAAAAGAGGCATCAAAGTGTCATACATGTCTTTGGAGCTAACAGATGTCTCCTTAGTACATGAAAGCAATGGCTGAATAGCATCTTCCACAAATACAACATCACGGCTAACCAGAATGCATTTAGTCTGTGGATGATACAGGCGATAGCCTTTACTTTCAGAATTGTATCCAACAAAAATACATTTAACTGCTTTATCATCCAATTTTCTATGATGTTGTTCAAACACTAATGCATATGCGAAACATCCAAAAACACGCAGATGAGCAACAGATGGCTTGCGGTCATGCCAAGCCTCATATGGAGTGATAGACTGCAGTGCTTTAGTGGGACACCTGTTCAGTACATATGCTGCACACATGACAGCCTGAAGCCAGAAACTATGAGGTAAAGCGTGACCCTTGACCATACACCTCGCCATTTCCATGAGAGACTTGTTCTTCCGTTCAGCAACTCCATTCTGTTGAGGTGTGTACGGCACTGTACACTGGTGTTTTATGGCACGTTCAGCCAGAAATGCATTAAAATCTTAAGACATATATTCCCCCCCTCGATCAGAATGGAGGGTGCCCATTTTACATGCTGACATATTTTCAGCCAAAACCTAAAACTGTTTGAAGCACATGAACACTTCAGACTTTGCTTTGAGTGGATATACCCATGCATGCCTGGAAAAATCATCAATGAAAGTCACGAAGTAAAGGTAATTTCCAAAAGAGGGTGTCTGCATAGGACCACAGAGATCACTATGTACAAGCTGCAATTTCTGCATAGCCCGAACTGAACCAACTTTTGGAAAGGAAGAACGCTGCATTTTGCCCAAAATACAGACTTCACAAACATGTTTTCCAGGTGCCTCAAGTTTGGGCAAAGAGGACACCATTTCAGATTTCTACAGGCGTAGCAAACTAGCAAAATTCAGATGACCAAAGCGTGCATGCCAAAGCTTTGCATCTGACATAGCCTGAGAATCTTGAACTGCACATGCCGAATCATTCACAGATCTTTCATAGTATATGAGCTTATACAACCCACGACATAAAATGCCAAAAGCAATAATCACATCGCCATATCAGAGATCATGAATTGTACACCTGTCATCAACAAATTTCACAACCAAGCCAATCTTGGCTAATGCAGAAACTGATAACAAATTCTTTTTGATCCCGGGCACAAATAAAGCATCTGGCAAAGTGAAAGAACTACCATCAGCAGTAGTCAAAATGATCTTACCAACTTCCATAACAGGATAAGAGGAGTTGTTGGCGCATGTAACAGTATTCCCTGTAGGGGTAGGCTCGAGTGAAGAGAAGAAACTAGGCTGCGAGGTAATATGTTTGGTCGCCCCACTGTGAAAGTACCAAACATCTGAGTCTATTGCAGACATGCACTGATCATGTGAAGATGGGTGAAAACTGCAGACAGTAGTAAACGCCCATTCTTCTTCCTACACAAGATTTGCAGACTTTGTTTTTGGTGTAGAGGCCTCTGCAACAACCATTCCAGCCTCTTTCTTCTTTGCCTCTTTAGCAGCCAGCTTTGGACAGTTCTTTATGATATGATCATTGCCTTTACAATACTTACAAAATAATTTTTGCTTTTCTGATTTTTTCTCATCTTTGTCTTGGTCCTTTGAATGTGCAGCATTTGCAGATTTCTGCTTACTAGTAGAAGAGCTCCATTTTCCTTTGCCCTTCTGACTAGCCAGGAAAGCTTGATCTGCAACATGCATAATGGACGTGTTCTGCCTGGACAGATCTTCCTGCAATAGAACAGAGACTAACTCCTCAAATGATAAGGCATTCGGATTGCCTTTCATCATCAACCGAAGAGTAGAAGCAAAACTCTGATATGAGTCACGAAGACCATTCAGAACGGTCTGCACAAGTGAGCTATTTGGTATAACCTCATCAGTAGAAATCAACTATTCCTTCAAATCTTTGATCTTCGTTAGGAAACTATCCATAGAATCACCTTCATTCATGTGATCACTCTCCAACTATTTTCGGAGATAAGCAACACGAGCCTCATTCCTAGCTTGGTACAATGTGGTAAGTGTATCCCAAGCATCCCTAGCTGTTCTGCAAGAGCGTATGTGAGGAATAATGGCACGTTTGACAGACAAAGCTATCAATGCATGTGCCTGGGCATCTCTACCATCCCAACGAATCTGCTCTGCAGTAGGTGCAACAGAAACAGCAGCACGAACAGGAATCTGCACAATATCATCTTCGACACCATCTTCATCAGCTCTAGCACCTCCAGCACCTGTATTTGTAGTACCTGTAGTCGCAGGTGTAACTGGACGTCTTTGAACACCCTGCACAATGTTCCACAGTCCTTTTGCAACCAATACATGTCGCATCATATAAGCCCATAATGGGTAGTTGGTACCATCCAACTTATCCTCAACAGCCAACATACGGAATACATCACTGCTTTCAGCCATGGCCGGTGACTAAAATACCTTGATGTAGAAAATTGACTATATCTCAAAAAGTTGAACGGAACTGCCCAGACGAGTTTCTACTAGACCTGTAGCAAACTTTGAGACGCTTAAATTGGCGAACAAAAACTGGTATATACCTTTGGCACAAAAGGACAAAATAGCCTGCACAAGCGCTACGATAGTGCGTTTGGAGGCTGAAACGAGCTCAGATCGTGATTTCGGCACCACAAAGCGAATCTGAGACTACAAACGGAGGAGTGTCGACGGTGCCCTAGATCAAGCGACGACCTTCTCTAATACCAATTGTTGGAGTTAGACGTCTGTGGAAGCACGCGAACAGCACAAGGAAGAAGAAGAAGCTTGGAGCACAACACACAAGACTGAATGTATTACTAGAGAATGTACAAGGATAAGTAGCCCATTAGGGCAATAGGCGTATATACAAGCCGGGGGAAAAAACCTCCTAAAGAGGGAAAAAAGTGCCCCGGCGGTCCTAGAGTGTTCACACACATCACTACCTAAATATCTCAACAGGTTCTATAAACAGGTACAAGCAAGGCTACTAGCAAAAGGGTTTGCTCAAAACCATGGAGTGGACTGTGAACACACATTTATGGCTTAGATGCCGAAAATTAGGGTTTTGGTAAGTGTTGCTACTTCCACAAATTGGAACCTTTATCAGTAAGATGTCGAGAATGCATTCCTAAATGAATGGATCTCAGGAGAAATGTATATGGCACAACCACCAGGGTTTGAAGATAAGAATAAACCAGGTTTTGTATGAAAGCTAAGGAAGAAACTTTATGGCCTAAAGCAAGCTCTTAGAGCTTGGAATCATAGGCTTGTTACTTACTTGCAGGATCAAGCATTTGTGGCTAGCAAGGTAGATTCTACTTTATTTATAAAGAAGAACAACTCAACAGTTATCTACTTATGTGTCTATGTAGATGACATTATCATTAGAGAGAATGATGCTAATGGCATCAAGCAAGTTAAAGCTCATGTAATGGAAGAATTTAAAATCTATGATCTTTGTTTGCTAACATATTTTCTTGTTCTAGAACTTGTGTATACAAATTCTGGTGTGTTTATTACTCAGAGAAACTATATCCATGATACGTTAGTAAAATTCAAAATGGAGAATAGAAAAATTGTAGGTACATCCATGGAACTCAATCATAAGCTTAGTTCTCATGAGGGAGAACTACTTGAGGATGTTAGAGGTTACCAAAAACTTGTCGGGAGTCTCAACTATGCAACCCTAATAAGAGTAGACATTGCTTATGGAGTAAGTACATTAAGTCAATTTATGCATGCACCAAGAAAGCCTCACATGGAAGCTCCCAAGAGG
>CM035421.1:113475410-113497910 GCA_020310875.1 Ceratopteris richardii
CAAAACAATCACTTATATTGATGTAATTGTTTGGAGCATTGTCTTCAAAGTCCACTTAAATTTTTCCTTCGTCGAATTCCAAAGAACTGATGCCAAAAATCTCTTGCAAAACAAAAGAAAAGAGAAATTCATAAACCCTAATCCTAAAACCCTAACCCTAAAACATGTATATGTGTGTATGTGTGTATGTGTGTATGTATATGTGATGTGTGTGTATGTGTATGTGCATGTATGCATGTGTGTGTATACATATGTGAGTGTGTATACATATGTGAGTGTGTATATATATGTGGGTGTGTATGTAATATGCATGTGTGCATGTATGTATGTGTGTGTGTATGTATGTATGCATACGCATGTGTGTATGCACATATGTGTGTGTATACATATGTGATATGTAATATTCATGTGTTTATGTATGTATGTGTGTATGTACATGCAAATATGTGTGTATGTATGTATGCATATGCATGTGTTAATGTATACATGTGTGTGTGTACATGTGTGTATGTATATGTGTGTATACATGTATGTATGTATGTGAGTATGAGAATGAATATGTGTGTGTATGTATATGCATGTGTGTATCTAATATGCATGTGTGTATTCAATATGCATGTTTGTATGTAATATGCATGTATGTATGTATATGTGTGTATGCATGTGAGTATGTATTATGTATGTGTATGTATATGCATGTGTGTATGTAATATGTATGTGAGTGTGTATGTAATATGCATGTGTGTATGTAATATGTATGTGAGTCTGTGTATGCATATCGTGTGTGTATTTATGTATGCATTTGTCTCTCTATCTCATTCTCTTTCTATTTCATCTCTCTCTCTCTTTCATCTCTCTCTCTTTGTCTCTCTCTCTATCTTTCTCTTTCATCTCTCTCCCTCTCTTTCTCTCTCTATCTATGTTTCTCTAGATCTCTCTCTTTCTTTCATCTCTCTCTCTCTCTATCTCACTCTATATCAATCGAAAACAAAACAATCACTTACATCGATGTAATTGTTTGGAGCGGTGTCCTCAAGGTCCACTTAATGTTGCCCTTCCTCGAATTCCAAAAATTTGATGCCAAAAATCTCCTGCAAAATGAAAGAGAAGAGAAATTAGAAAAGGGAAAACACAAAGAAAGAGAAAGGGTGCAACAGTATGTGCAATTCTTACAAAAATTTCAGATCTAGAGAAATAGAGATGTAGAGAAAGAGAGAGAGACAGAGAGAGAGACAAAGAGAGAGAAAGAAAGAGAAAGAGTGAGAAAGAGAGAGATGTGTGTACACAATATGTGCAGAATGTAGTTCGCGTGCGCAAACTTGACAGTAGCAAACTTTGGTTCAAAATGCAAGCAAATGTCGAATTTTTGCTTTCGAGCCCAGTTAAAACGTTGCTTCGGTATAAGCGTCGGTATGAACGTCGATATAAGCATCGGTATAAGCGTCGGTAATTTACAGTAAAGTACCGACGGCTATACCGGCACTCATACCGACGCCTGTATACCGATCATCAAATGACCGTCGGTATTGCATCCGTGGTTTTTCAAACATTTTCAACGGTCATACCGACACCGAGGCATGACCGTCAGTATGGGCAACGTCAGTATGCCCGTGATATGTTGTAGTGTGTCTTTTTAGAATCGATATTATTTCTAAGGTGTGGTAGATGCAGAAAGAGTCTTTAAAAATGATCCAAAGTAGTGTAAAGCTTTACGATGTTTTCCTTTAAAGCTAACAAAACAACATGCTCCAATGTTGATCGTTACCTTTACTATATGGTTCCATACAATCATTCCTTTTTCTATATCAATTGATCGGTTCCGAATTCGTTTCTACTCGTGTTCTGTACGTCACATATGATCGAGAGTTTTATAGCTTAAATTAGGTATATATGAAATTATAGTAAGTCTTGAGCACTTTAAGATCACCTCATTCTTCCATTCAGATTGTTCCATATGCAAACATTACATCATCTCCCCACTTCATTTCACACCAGTGAATCCGTTATATGTTTCCACGAAACTCCATATAAGAGTGTATGGATGCTTAATTGATCCAATGATGAACTTTCTATCTCATGTCAAAATTCATAGTACATCGCAAATTATGATGAAACTAGTCACCAATATTGGAGATTTGAAGTTTAAGGTTACCTACTGTTGGAATGATTCAGGATAGTGGTTTATGGATTAGTCTTGAGGTGAACGGAAATAGCATTTCTAACCACCATCTAGTCAACATATGTTCGTTGACATAATAAAAGATAAAGATTTTTTTAATTTACATATTTCTCAAAATACATTGAATACCTTATTTTGTAACATTGTATATTTTGGGAGGTCCTTCAAGTTATGGAAAGAAAACATGAAGACAATGTTACAAATCTTCCTCACGTAGAAATGTTTGCCTCAAAGTTGTGAACAAATTATTGAAAAATATCCCTAGTGGTACCAAATATTATTACATTCTCTATGTAAATAAATTACCATTTTTATTTTTGTCATTATGTCGTCATATTGATTGATAGATTCTGACCTCTAAGCTTAGGGCATACTAGTATGGTCAAGAAAGGAAATTTGGAAGAGCCATTAAGATCTCTCTAATATATGATTTATTCTAATAAATTGACATCTATAAAATATATGTAACTAGGTATATAGTTGTAGGAAATAGAAGTAAATTCGAAGAAGGAAACTTGGAGTAGCCACGAAAGAAATTTATACTCTAGATTGATTCTAAAGATTATATGTCTAACTAGGAATCTAGAAGTATCTTTTATGCTAATCCCAAGAAACTAGTATGTCTCATGGATTTGCTCACCAAGAGACATCATGAGTGTATAACCACAATTATAATGTAGGTAGATTTCCAAGAACCAAGTCCTTTCATAATCTTACCCCTAACTACTTTGTATGACTACTTCCAAAATTCATACCTCTATATTACGTGTAGGAAAATTAATATTGAAGCATTATATCTAGTTAATACTACTTATTATTATAATCATTATATGCTATTCAAGTCAATTTACATCAATCTAGCAGTAATTTTATTGATGAATGTTTTAAAAGTCATAGAAATGCATCAAGTGGCAATGATTCTACATATCTATCTATGAGGGTTAACTTTGGTATCCAATTGCATTGATTGTTATTGGCTCAATTATCTAAGAGCTTTGAATACTACAAATCCTCAGAAAGAAATGAAGAAACATTGTGCATCTACTAGGATGAAATGCAATCAATTCCAAAAATCTAAAGGAAAATCTAAGAGCTACACAAAAAGAGAGCATAAGAAATTAGTAATCTTTTCGAATCTTTAGAGTACAAGAAAAGCTCAGGCACTTGTCAAATCACTATATTCACTTGAGAGGGAAAGCCATGTAAGTAAATAACTAATAATGACTAGAAAATATCAGTATAGATCAAATAGAATGACATATTCAGAGTCTCTCGTATTCTCATGAAAATATGTATTTAAGGGGTTCTTAGTAAGGAATATTTAACTTCTGCACTCGAATGAATTCGTACCAATAGATACATAGGGGCATTGATAAAACTAAATGGGAGTGATATATGGGTTTCGTTCATCTTGTTATGGCACTTCTCAAGTAAAATGATAAAATGTGTCAAATTTTTTCACACATCTAGAAAAGAATGGAAATCAACGAAAATTTTATATTCATCCTTGTTCAAAGATAGAAAATCTTCTTAGGAACTTTGATAGGAGCACTAAATTGTGCCGTTGGGTTTCTATTCTTAGTCACACTAGTGATTTGATAGGTTTCTTAGAGAGATTTCAGTTGTGTTGAGAGCAACCATTAGTAGTTGATGTAGGTTTTTGGGTCTAATTGTTTTCAAGATCTTAGTTTTCTAACTATACAATGGCTCAATTCACTTCTTGGTAAACATATTGGTGTTGGAACATGTGTTCTCACATAGTCTCTTTGGTTGGTCATTTTTGTTCATAGATCCTGTGGAAGTGAAGATGATCTTTGGAAGACGTTATCCAACACTTATGAAAAAGAATAACATTAAATAAAGTGCATTTGATCAAAAAGCTATATGAACATCACATGAAGGGACATAACTAACATTGTTGCTCATCTAAATGACTTTTATCTATATTTTCTAAGTTACAATCTCACAAAATGGAGATAGATATTGAAATGAAAGAAGACTTGTTTCTATGCACCTTTCCATCATCATGGGATATTTTTTGCATTGCTATTAGCAATAATGCACTTGGTGGTAAACTAGCCTATGATGATATATTTGGAGCACCCTTGAGTGAGGAAATCCATAGAAAGTCTATGCTTGGCCCTTAGAATGGAGATCCATAAAATTTTCATGATCCTTACCAAGGAAGAAATCCACAATGTGGCAGGAGCAACAAGGAAAAGAATGGCCAATTAAATAAGATAAGAAGTAAATCAAGGAAGAGGGATATCGAGTGCAATTATTTTCAAAAGAAATTCCATATTTAGAAGGATTGATATGTGTTAAAGAATGCTAAGGATAAAGGAAAGCATGTTGATGGATATGTTAAATAGTTACCTGCACCATCTGTTGCAACCGTGAAGATAGAAGAAATAAATGCTATTTATATTGATGCATAATAGTTGACACTTGATGTTACTCGCCCTAGTGCTGCTCTTATAGTTGCCTCTCTTTTCCACACATGGTTGATAGGTTCTGGTGCTTCTTTCCATGTGAAACCACATAGAGAAAGTTTCTCTTATTATGGTACTAGGAGACTTTGTGATTTTTTCCGTCAAAATGTTGTTCGGTTTAGAGATATGGTTGTGCATTTCAATAATGATTGAAAATTTACTATGTAAAATGTATGTCATGTGCCTCGATTATCATGCTATTTGATGTCACTTGGTCAAGTTGATGACCTTGGGTACAAAGGGGTTTTCGAAGATCAATCCTTTCACATATCAAACAGAAATATGATTGTTGCAAAAGGAAACAAAGTTGGCTCACTTAATCCTTTATTTGTATCATAAAAGGGACACTCATTTGATGTCACTCAATAGCCCATGGCTTGTATATGGCATGGTCTTTTGGGCCTCATATCTCATAATAGAATGGAAAATCTTTGTCATTCTTGCTACTTCCTATGGTATCTTTCTATGATTTCTCATTTTGCGAGTATTTTCAATATGGAAAGAAAACGGGGAATGTTCATCGAGTACACATTGACTCTACAATTTAGACATAAGATCTTAATTAGAGTGATGAGTGTAGTCCTATGTCCACTAGGTCATTAGGTGGTGTTTTTTAGTTTTTCAGTTTCATAGATGATGCTATTAGAAAAGTCTTAGTGTATGTTGTCAAGTTTAAGGATGTGATATTCCCTAAGATTAGAAAATGGTTTGCGATACAATGTCAACTACAAGTTCATGTCATGAACCTTTCACCTAGTATTGTTCAAGTCTTGAAAGTGGAGAAACATTTATGGACATGAGAACCACCACATTATGATCACCTTAGAGTATTTGATTGTGAGGCTAATTTCCATGTTCGAAAGATCCGAGATGAAATTTGCACCAAAAATGTAGGAAATGATTTTTTCTTGAATATGAAAGAGATTGGAAACTTGACATCATTTATGGGATCCTAAAGGATGTTGAGTGATCAAAAGCACTGAAGTTATTTTCAATGAGATGAAGATGCATTAAAACCCCATTAAGAGAGGCTGAAGTGAGATGATTTCTATTAAGGATGTTAATTCTCTTCGTAGTATGCATAAGAATCCCACAAAAAAGGTTATTCGTGATAATTTTTAACATTATTCTACTAGTTCTCATGATCAACAACCATTGGATGAGCTTCAGGTGTCTTATATCCACCTGATAGATTTGTTCCATGACCGGATTTTGTGATCTTGATACATGCTAGTGAGCCATCTTTTTATAAAGAAGATATGCAAAAAAAAACATATCATGTCAAGTGGGAGCATTCCAAGAAGAGTGAACTTGATTCTATTCATATGAATGGTACTTGAGAATCCATACCAATGCCAAAGAGTTTTGAGAGATTTACAATGAAAATAGTTATATAAATTGAGATCTGAACATATTTATCCAATCAAAAACATAAACATGTCAAATAGTGAGGTCTAATCACATCAAGAGTTGACTTTTTTTTTTCAACTAGACATCTTTTGATGCCTTCAACGCATGAAAATAATTTATTTTAAATATGGTGATCTACAAGGTGAAGATTGGGGCATGTTCTCATGCTATTGAACTTGAAATAATTTCTAACATCCAACACTCCCCTTTGAGCTCAAGTCCATTTCCTTCATTGATTCATCCTATGTCTCTTATGTTCATTGCTCCTTGAGTCCTCCAAGCTATATTCCTTCAAAAAACTTTTTCATCATGTATGGGAACTTCACTTAAGTGCTTACATACCTTATATCTAGCTTTTTTTCAATCACCTTTTCTCTAACAAAGTGGGAATGGATGTCTATGTGCTTGCTCCTTGCAGAAAACATTGGATTGTTATCTAGGTCGATGCTTGAAATGTTCTCTCTAGAAAGAGGAAACTCTTCCACTTCCACTTTGAGGTCCTTAATTAGCTTGTTAAGTCATCAAATTGAAAATGTAGCCAAGGCTCAACATATGTATTATGCCTCTATGGATGAAAGAGCCATAGTGGGTTGCTTCTTAGAGATCCATGGGATCACTTTCATAAATAGCATGAAATATAACCTAGTCCTTTCATCATCCTTGCTACCAACCCAATGAACATCACCATATCCTTTAACGCATAGATGATCACCATAAAAGTACATTGTACCTTGGCTAATGGTTTGCGTGATGTATCTAAGCACTTTTCTTGCTTCCATAAGATGATCATGAGTAGGGGCATGTAGAAAGATGAGAGATTACACCTACTACATCTACAACATTAGGCCTAGTGTATTAAGTATAAATTAGTAAACTTATTATCCTTCTATCTAGTTTAATATCTTCTAAAGATTCTTTTTGACCTACATATAACTTTGTATTGGGATCCATGGGCAAAAAAAGTGGCTTGAAACCACTACTATCAAACATGTATAGCACATCCAACAAGTATTTCTTTGAATCAAGAAGACACCATTATGTGCATATATCTCAAGCTATATTTAGATGCAGATTGGACACTATCCAAGGATGATATAAGTACATTAGGATTTCTAGCATTTTCATGATCAGAACTTTTTTCTTGGATTTCTAAGAAACACTTATAACAGCACTCTCCTCAACTCAAGCTAAATACAGAGACTTGACAATAGCCAACCAAGAAGTTAAGTGGTTAAGTGACTTGTATGGAGATTTAGGGCTTATGAGCTTACAACCTCATATCTTTGGAGACAATTTGAGCTCAGTGCATCTTGTAGCTAATCTTATATACCATGAAAGAACCAAAGATATAGAGGTTCATTACCATTTTATGAGAGAGAAACTCTTATTGAAAGAGATTGATGTATCATTTGTTCCAAAAAATAGACAAGTGGGAAACATAATGGAAAAGGCTCCAAAGGGAATAAGCTTTGTATATTCAAAGCTATTGTAGGTATACAAGTGATTGTGGATTGAATAATCAAGCATGTTTAGCTTTAGTAGAACTCTTAGAAAAAAAGATCTCAGCATACTTGCATCTTAAAGTTCTCATTAATAAAAATCAATTTTATTCTTTGAAATAAGCTATACTCATGTTGTAGAATTGTATGGCTTCATATACTCCTTTTTTAAATCATACATTTGATCATTTTCTTATCTACTATAGCATCAGTTCTTATTTAGGGTTGTAATTGAAGCTCTTAGGCCATGATTCAAGTGGTTGGAGCCTCCAATCACATACAAAGCAATCACAATTTAGATGTGTTCTTCTACTTCATTTCATAGATTGTAGGAAATGAGAATATGTCATACCAAACTAACTTCCACAAAATTTGTGAGAAGAACTTGATTTTTGGAATTTTTGGAACATTAAAAGAAGACTTATATGAGTGTATATAATCACCCTATACACTTGTACTACATGAATACGTGAATACACTCGAGTTCAAATGACCTTCTTGCTCACTGCCCCTTCTCAACATCTTCTTCTTCAAAACCATTAGGCTTGTAGATCTTGGCTCTCTTTGCTCAAAAATTGAATGCTCAAGAATAAGGATTTGTTTTTACGTTATATGTGTCTACTTTCATTGTAAGGAATTATTTCTTATTCAGAATTTCCTACTATGATATAGAAATCATTCTTTCTCTCGTAGTCTATTACTCTTCTTTCTTAAGAAGTTGGGATGACCACCTCCAAGTGCTAAGATCAACATTGAAGCATGAATCATTAATTAATTGTACTCAGACACACAATAGCTTCCTAGTCGTATATGATATCTTCCGTTAAGAATAATACATAACTAACACTTCATACTATAGTAATAGAAGATGACAAGACATGAATAAGTAGCAAGAAAAGAACAAAAAGTTGAACTTGGAAAACTCTTATATGAAGAAGCATATTCCTTGAGGTTCCTAGAGTAGCACTGATACAAATGGTGATATATGCAACCAAGTCCTCCTTAACTATGTGCTTAACGATAGCTGATTTGATGCAACTATGAGTTAATGATCCTCTCTTTGGTGCAAGATAAGCTCTTCTTGATGATGCATCTAATAGGAAATGCTCCCATCTTGTGTGTGAGGTTTTGCGTGAAGAAAATGCAAAGGAGAGACTGACTTTGGTTAGTCTATAAATGAGTCTAGATCTCGATCATAAAATAAAGGAATTAAAATTTTATGTAAAATACAGGAACTTAGAGATTTATTGATTTGAGTGAACAAAGGTATCTATGAGTACACCTATGAGCCCATTCATGCTTCAAGATGCATAGAGAAGGTTTGAAGTTCTCCTATCATTAAAAACGTGTTGATTTTTCCAACATCTAAAAACATGGGGTTTTCTTTTATTATTCAATATTGATGATTTTGGTGCATAAGTGTTCTCATGCACTGTATGGTTGTTGACGTATATATCATTTCATTGTTTTTTCTTATACTTTTCACAGATTCCACTAGAGAGATCAAAATACCGCAAAAGTGCATGCTTTTTCAAAACTTATGCATGCAACACTCATAGACATCAATATTGATAAATTGATGGATCATGTACTTCAAGATGAAGGACGATCAAGTCCTTTTTTTTTTTGAGATCATTGGATCATGCTAGAGGAAGTTGCAAATCAAAGTTTTTCCTTGTGATTGTGATTGCGAATGAGGATGTGAGCAATAGTATGATTGCGAGTGTGAGTTTGAGTGAGATTGATATTGCTTACAATTGTTCTAGAGCTTGAGGCTTTGCCACAAATCTATTTTGCATAAGTTACTGTATCCTATTTCGATCTATTCTACTACATTAAAACTTCTATCCTTCTGCAAGTTTTTATATCTTCTACTATTCTTGAGTGATTTAGAGCTTTTGGTTATGAAGTTTTTACACTTGGCATGATAAGGAAGCAACCCAAAGAAATTATGGAGGCTATGCAAAATGTTCATGAGCACGAGGAGCTTATTTAGATGCTTCTTCGATAATTACGTAGAGAACAAGGAAAAAATAGCAACTCGAGGGCACAAAAAAAATTTCATGGAGCTGAACGATGAAGTTAATGAAGGTGTAGGAACGTCTAAAGTGAAAAGAGAAATATAGGACTGTAATCATGATATTTGGAGACTAATGCTTTTTCCCTCAAGGAAGGCTTTAAGAAGGAGAAATTGAATGACTTGGATGTTGAAAAGAAGAGTAGGGAAGATCTGAAGGCTTAGATTGACAAAGTAGAGGATCTCATTGATCTTCACCAATCCACTAAGGATTTAAAGGCGAAGAAGATGGGGGTACTAGGTCTATGCAAAATCAATAAAATATGATGAAACGCATATATGTAGATTCAAACGTTTTTTGTTATGTTTCTATTGAAGCAACTAAAGGAGTAAGTAGAAAAGCACCATTGTTCTCCACATTATCATATGATGAAGTATGTAGAAATTTAAAACTTTTAATAGTATGAGTGTGAAAAACATAGCTTGAGTGTGGATAAGTATAAAGTGAATTTTTTTTCATTGATTAATATGCATTGAAGGCTAACCGCATGCTCTAAAGAGAAAATTCATTGAAGGGCATTGAGTGGAACTCCATTACCTAGCAAAAGGATTTGGATGTGGAGATTTTGTTTATGCTTTTGTAATGTCCAAAACTTTTGAATGATGGAGAAGTTCAACATTTAGAAGTCAATTAGATCAAGACTTTTTGATGGGGTATAAGCCACATGGACTTGCTACAACAAATATAAACAGATCAAAGAGGACTCCAATTTTTAATCACCAAGGTAAGAATCCTTCTGAGGTGGAAATGCAGAAGAGGCATAATTCTATTCATTGGCAACAAGATCTTAAGTGTTTTGCGTAGACAAAAGAGCCAGATTATGTTTTTGTTGTGGAGCACAAGGACATCGGAATCATGAATGCATGAACAAGGTGGTCTTTCCCTCAACACAAGCAAAGGTGATAAACATAATCGAAGATGGTACAATGATTGACAAAGGAGATGGTGGAGGTAAGTTCCCTAATTCTACTCTACCTTATATGGTGACCATTTCTTTTTTAATATAAAGGAAGTTCGGCAATAGCCTACTCTCCCGGACTTGAATTAAATTAAGAAACAAAGGTACAATAGAAGGGGACTAGTGCCCACGGGACCCCCCAAATCCCACAAAGCAGGGGAAGCTTGGTTGGTTCCTAGGTTGCATTACAAAGAAGGTTGATCACCCTCTCGTCGCCCTCATGCGGGACCCACTTGGGTTTGAGCTTGTTGTTGATCAAAAGGAGGACTTGATGGTGCCTGAAGGGGGGGGATTTCTTACTGTTGACAATCCTTTTGCCAAGGAGGAATAGAGATTTTTCAATCGACCACTCCTTGGGGGAGTCGCCGAAGTTGAGAGCACACCGCTCCCGCCAAATTTTCCACAGGACTTCCCCTCTGATTGCGTTCCAGAGAGCCGCAGAGCACCCAATCGCTTCACCCAAAAGGACTTGTTTCCAACTAAGCTGTTTCTGAACTCTGATTTTCAGTCCAACCATCTGCCAGATTCTATTTGAGTTGGGGCAAGTAAGGAAGATGTGTGGGACATCTTCGATTGCGCGGTGGCAGCGTTTGCACCACGGAGGGATCCCACAAATTTTGCTTGCCTTATGGTTAGTCCAAATTCCTCGATGAAGAATTTGCCATAAGAGGACCGACTTCTTAATCTCTATAAGTGGGTGCCAGATACCCATGAATTTCATGTCCCACCGAAGCCGCGTCCAAGACAGGCACCACTTCTTGTTGAGGCTGATCTGGAGGTCAGTCGTTTCATTGATGTTCGGGATTTTGAGTAGGCTGTTTCCATTGTGCCATTTGAGACCACGCGCGTTCGGAGCGTCATGTCCCATGAGAAGGCGAGTTTTGTGACGATCCCAAGCGAGGCATCTGCTTTGCAAGGTGTTCCATTCTTCGTAGGAGATGTTTATGCGAGGGTCGATATCCTCGTAGTTGATCCAACTGTTGGTGTCATGTTTCCAGAGGTGTTTCCATTTTTTGAATCCTTTGTTCCATAACTTCTTGGCATTTTGAATGTTCCACGGCTCCACACTCCGGATGCCATGAATCGGAAACCAGATAGAGTCGTTTTGTCTGATTCCGGCCGCCCACTTCCAGTCCTCACTAATTCTTGTGAAGCTTTTGACTTTATTCCAGCCCTTCCAAAGGGAGCAAACGAGATTGGAGCCTTTCGGGAAGACAGGAATCAGGGAGAATAGCAGGGTCATGATGTCAAGGTTCTTCCAGTTCGGGGATCCCGTGAGGGCCAACTCATTTTTGTTTCTGAAGATCAGCTTGGCCCACGAGGCCTCCCTATTGCACCAAGCTTTAATCATCCATTTGGCTGCCAGTTTGTTAGCCATGCACCCAATGTCCAGGATGCCAAGCCCCCCGCTATCTCTAGGGCTGGTGCAGATGGCCCATTTGATTTTAGGCACCCCCCTTCTGTTATGATCACCCGTCCAAAGAAAGTTTCTGCAGATGCTATTCAGTTTGGACAGGCCTTGCTCATTCGGTCTCCAGCAAGAAAGGAAATAGATGGTAGACGAGAGGAGGAACGTGTTGATAACCATCGCCCGTCCAGCGAGATTGATTTGCATGCCTCTCCAGTAATTGAGCTTGTTTTCAAGTTTGGCCAGCACCCAGTTCCATCGCTGCTCCATAGAGACGCCAAACCCCAAGGGGATTCCGAGCAGCCGAAAGATTTGACCCTGCAGAATGATTTGACAGCCATGATCAATGAGAAGGCCAGGTTGATGTCCCACAATGGCCCTAAAGGCGGTCTTATTGTGGTTGATTTTGGATCCAGAGGCCTCACAAAAGGTATCAAGACACCTCCAGAAAGTCTCCAGGCTGGTATTATCATTGTGAACGAACGCGTTCATATCGTCGGCAAAAAGTCTCATGATGATTTGACTGTGGTCGTGAGGTAGCTGGAGGCCTTTGATATTGCCAGCCTCCACATGATGAGTCACAAGTCTGCTCAGCCCTTCAGTGGCGATGGCAAAGAGAAGGGGGGCAAGAGGGCATCCTTGTCTAATAGATCTTTTAAGATGGATCGCCTTCGAAAGTTTGCCGTTAACGTTAATTTGGGTCGTTGCATTGCCGAGAAGGGTCGCGATCATCTTGGTGAATTTCTGACTACATCCGAGATCTTGGAGCGACTGCAGAATATAGTCCCATTCTAGCCTATCGTAGGCTTTGTCAAAGTCGATCTTGAGGAAGACCACGTCTTGATTAGACTCATTTGCAAATTGAATACCTTCCCAAATATCCATAATGGTTTCCAGGATGGACCTGCCTTTGATGAAACCTTTTTGGTCCTCACTAAGCCAAGATCTCAGGTGGCACGCAAGTCTGTTGGCAATGACTTTGGCGATGATCTTGTATCCTGTTTGGAGCATCGTAATTGGCCGCCAGTTCTCGATTCTGTTTTTTTCCCCCTTCTTGTGAATCAGCTTGATAATTCCATTATTTATACAGGAAGGGAGAGCTCCAAATTTTAGCGCTTCTTGCCAAACCATCCGAAGAGGGGTGGCAACCACCAGCTTGAAGGATTTAAAAAACTCGTTAGTGAGTCCGTCGGGTCCCGGGCTTTTACCGAGAGGGAGGGCATCAATGACCTCAATGATTTCTGATTCAGAGATCGGGGCATGAAGCAGGGAGTGGAGGTTGGGTGGTATTCTCCGGGGGGAAACCCTAGAAATGGCAGCCATGCAGTCCCTTCTACGGTGGGAGAGTGGATTCGAGGTACCCAAGAGTCTCGTGAAGTGCTCTTCGATGATGCCAACATTATCTTCTTCCGAGTTGCATACATTGCCATGAGTGTCTAGCAGTAGGGGAATCGTCTCTCTGTTGTGTTTCCTTTTAAGGATACTGCACATCTCTTTGGTGGGTTTGTCGGCTTTTCCAGCCCACCACTCCTTGAAGAAGATTTGCAAGTTTTTCCTTTGTATTTCTTCCTCGTATCTCAACGCTGCTCTGATTTTTCGGAGACCTTTCTGGGCTTGGTGTTTTCCTTTGTTTACTTCCTCCTGGAGTCGCCAGAGTCTGTGGTAAAGCGCTTCCCTACGAGCCCGCCGCACTGTCTCGAGCATCTTCTTAGTTCTGATCATGATCTTGCGAGACTTGTCGACCGCACTTCTCCAGCACTTGGCTGGGGCCAAGCCAGAGGCGAACGCCACCTTCCACGCATCGGCAATCTCTTGATGGACGGAGGGGAGAGAGAAGGTGGAAGCGTTGGCATGGAACCACGGAGCCTTGCGGATTTTGTTGGAAGGTTGAAAAGTGATAACGATCGGGTAGTGATTAGAGATAGTGAGGTCAGTGCGTTGCGTGATGGTAGGGAGGCCCCACTGTTGAGTAAAGCTCTGAGAGATGTAGCATCTATCGAGTCTAGCTTTCCTCAGGTCCTCGCCCGCTTGGAGATTGGACCAAGAAAAGCCACTCGAGTCTTTGAACTCAATCAAATCCAAGTGGAGTTTGGTCATGTCCCACGTGTCTTTCTCCCGACTGTCGATGACCCTGCCCTTGCCCATCCATCTGTCCATAGGGTCTTCCACCATGTTGAAGTCTCCACAAATAAGCACGTTGTGGGGAAGCGAGTCTAAGGAAGCCCAAGTGTTCAGTCTCTCCAAATCCCCGTTAGGGGCGTACAAAGAAACCAAAGTAGCACAAAGAGGAGCACCAAAGGAGACAACAATCCAACGGTGACTAACATCTTCAATAGAGTTCTCAAGCTTTTCAAACCAGAGTTGTTTAACCCCGATAACCGTTCCTCCAGACCCCCGTTGGTGCTTCGTTGGGATCCACACATGGGCCGAGGAGATCTGTCTGAGCCGCTTCTGGAGGTCTTCTCCGTCAATTTTAATCTCTTGAATACATATAAAGTCTGGGTTTAGGCTAATGTCACGAAGCCATTGACCTATGATGGTCGCTCTTGAGGGGTCGGTTAGCCCTCGAGCATTCAGCGAGATGACAATCATTTTTGCATTGATCCCTCTTTGCGGGAGGGAGCCTTGTCCTTTCTTCTCTTGACTTCGTCTTTCTTTTTCGCTGGGATCTGATCCCGACTTAGAAGTCTGTTCTTGTGGGGGCTTTTCCAGGGTAACTCCATAGGCTGTTTTCCTTTGCGGGATGCCCCTTGCTGGGGAGACTTGGGCCCCATGCTTGGCACTGTTGGCACTGTTTCCGGGATCGTCGATCCAATGATGGAACTTTCACTATCCATGTTGTCCTCGTTACTAGTGGTGAAACCATCTTCTTTGCTTGTAGTGTAACCCTCCTGGGGGGTTTCTTTATTGTTAGGGATCTCTAGGGCTTTGTCGTAGGTGTCTATCTCAAGTAGCTTCCCACCTGGGTAGTCAAGCTCATTGATCTCCTTTTCGAGATTGCAATACAAATTGCTGTAGGGGGTAGGCGACGGGTTGTTTCTCTCACCGTTGGCCCTAGGGCTTCGTTTCCTTCTTCTTCTAACTTCCATAAAGCCATCAGCATCAGCTTGCGGATTAAGGAGGCCCTTGCCTTCCCCCTCCTTGGTCGAGTGGGTCGAATCGCCAATGTTGTCTTGAGCGGTTTTGGAGTCTTCTTGAAAGCGCTTGTTTTTTTGCCTGAGAGGGCAATCTTTAATCCTGTGACCTTGCTGGCCACATCGAAAGCACGCGTTGGGAAGGTTTTTGTATGTGACGACCTGTTCCCATACCTCTCCTTCGCCCATGTCCACTTTGATCATTGAAGGAAGCGGCGAACTGAGGTCGGCCTCGACACAGATTTGGGGGTGCCACCTAGCATTGAACGCGTGTCTTGCACCTTCATATATGAGACCGCCAACGTCTTCGCGTGAGGCCAGCGGCTTGCCGATAGGAGAGACAATGTCCCACACGAAGTTGTACAAGAAGTAAGGAAGGTTAGGGAGCTCAACCCAAAGAGGGTACCGGAGCGACTTCGATTTGTCGGGAGTAAAGTCCGGGGACCATCTGAATAGGCACAGGGTCGCCCGACCGAACTGCCAGGTGCCAACGCTAAGGGCTTGGAACGCCATCTCTTCATTTTCAAAGACTAGCAGCATGTGGTTCGCTGGTAGGAACTGACACTTGCTAACAATTAGTCCTCGAGGGAACCACTCTTTTCGGAGCCATTGTCGCACAGTTTCTAGCGGGGGCCTAGGGCCAAACACTTGGCCGACGAGGCAAACTTTCTTGAGCTCCTCCTGAGCCGACAGAACTGCGGGTCTATTGAGGGAAACAATGGGGGATTCAAAACTTTCGGATGCCCCAGAGGCGGCACACGACCCCCCCTCCAGCAGAGCGGCTAGGAAATCGGTCTCCCTAGGGGGAGGGGCCCGATTACTTTTGACGAGAGAGGATGAAGCCACATCCATGGCCAAAAAGATCCAGCACCCACCTTTGCTCCTTGAATTTACTTTAACCCACTAGCAGGAAGACTAGGTCAATGCAGGAAAAGGATCTAGAGAAGTCCCAAAGTAGCGCCCTTCATCTTCGAAACTTTGCTCTTTTTCTATTTCTCCCCTTTTTTTTTTTCTCTCTTTTCTTTTTTCTCCCCCCTTTTTTTTTTTTTTCTCTTTTCTTTTTTTTTTTTTCTTTTTTCTTTTTTTTTTTTTCTCTTTTTCGAAGGGCTACCCCTCTCTTTTTCTTTTTTTTTAAAAAAAACTTACGACCGAAAAGATTAACCTCCTGACCCTTCACATCAGGAGCCCTGCCACGATGCAGGGAGTGTCGTTCGCGCGATTGACTACGCCCTCAGTCGAGGCGGTTCCCCGTCAACCGATTAGTTAGCTGACCCCCAGTCGAGGTGGTTCCCTGTCAATCGAGGTGGTTCCCAGTCCATCGCGGGCGTAAGATCTCAGTCGATCGCTGGTTAGGTGTCAGTCGCGAGGGCTCCCGATTGTTCGTTTGGTAAGATGTCAATCGCGACGGACCTAGAGGGTCGTCAGTCGCCGCGCGTGCGAAGTAAAGAGGGCGCCTCCCCCTTAAAGCCACGTGGAGACGGCGCACTGGGGAGCAATGAGGCGAGGGCGGCGATGGGCAAGACTTTGATCCTCTTTTCTTTGTAGAAAATTAAAATTAAAAGCGGCTTTTTATTTTTGTTTTCTGAAAATGGATTTGCCCCCTTTGTCGGTCGCGCATAAGTCAATCGCCACTAAGTATCCATCGCGATGGACACGACTCGCCGATGGACACATGAGATGGCACCGCGATGGATAGCCTCCGCCGGCACGGAGAAGAAGGATAGGAGCCACTGTCAGTCGCACGACGGATAGGGATTCACGATGGACAGTCTTGATGCCGACAGATGAAAGGAGGCGATGGACAGGTGCCACTGTCAATCGCGCGATGGACAGGTGCCAGTGTCAATCGCACGATGGACAGAGGCACGATGGACCGGTATCTCTTCTTCAGCACGACGGATGGACCCAACCGCGTCGAACGTCCCCAGTCAGTCGCCGATGGACCGAAACCCGTCAGCCCATGTGCTTGATAGTTGTGGTTCCCCGTCAGTCGCGACTCCCACGCCTATCAATCGGGAGCTCCCCAGTCCGTCGCGATCGCGAACGACACCTTCGGTCCCACTAGGCTTCTTGTCAGTCGCGACCGCTCTCCAGTCCGTCGCGATCGACACTAGGTTCAACGGCCTCTCTTCCAGCAACGTATGCAGACAACTGTTCTCTAGCCGCTTCAATTCGGTGACCATTTCTTTCCCAAGCGCTTCAATAATTAGAATTAATAGTATGATTTCTATGCATAAATCTATATTTTTTATGGACTCGAGTAGTACTTATTTTGTTATCCTTTTTCTTGTGAAAATTTTAGTGATACCCTTAAATACATAGATATCAAGGCATGTAGATATGGCCAACTGATGATTACCCTATATGAAAGGATTCATTTACAACCTTGCACTTATTTTCTTGATATATATTTTTATGATAATTTTCATGTGATTGAAATGAAACCATGTGATTTAATTATAGGAATGGACTGGCTAGTTCAAAACTCTACAATAATTTACTGTGAATTATTTTAAAGAAATATGGTGAATCTATTGACCTATTAAGTAATAAGCATTATTCTAAGGGTATTCTCATTTTTGCCACGATGAGAATTCAAGGTATACATGATGGATGCAAAATATTTGTAGTGTATGTGAATACTCTACATGTAGAAATCAATGACGAAAATCTTCTCAACTATGTAGAAAAGTATTTGAAGGAATATGAAGATGTATTTCTTCAAGAATCACGATGTATACCTCCACTCAAGCAGATTCAGCATTTTGTTGACCTCTATCCATGGAGTGAACCAAAAAATTGATTTGAATCGTTGAAACAAAAATTCATTGAGAAATATGTTTTAAATAGTAGAAATTGGAAAACATTTTATGTTCATATGTGATGTACCTTACAATCAGATAAGATGTGTCCTTTGAAAGGAGGGTAGGGTGGACACATATGAATCCTAAATTTTAACAAAGCATGAAGTTCGCTAGTCTAATCATGATCTAAATGTATGCACATCTTACAAGTCTCCAATAAAATTTCAAATACTACATGATTGTCATGATGCATCTTTTTCTCCAAAACCTATGTTAAGACGAGACATTGTTATTTTTGGTCATGCATGAAGAGGGATATGAAAAAATATTTCAATGAATATTCGAAATTCCAACTTGTGAGATCGAATCTTAAAAGGATTTGTAGAATGATACAACCTTTGAATGTTACAAACTAAGAGTGTAAGTCTATTTCTATGGACTTCGTAACTAAATTGCCTACACCAAGTTAAAGATGACACTATATTTGTGGTACATCATCAAATTACCAAAGTGGCACATTTCTTTCCTATCAAGAAGATCCACATTGCCTTGAATGTTGCAAAATTATTTGTAGTGAAAGTTTCAGATTGCATGAGATGCCTAAATACATAATTTCTTGATAGGGACTCTACATTCGCATCAAAGTTTTGCAAAGAACCATTTCGTGCAATTAGTCCTCAACTTTTCGTGAGTACAACTTTCCATCCATAGAGTGATGGGGAAACATAGAGGGTTGATCAACTATCTCAAGATATGTTGCATATGTATGTGAACGAAAAGCAAGATAATTGTTTTCCCTTGGTTGAGTTTGCATACGATAGTGCATGCATCAGTTTATAAAAAGGACTCCTTTTGAGGCTATGTATGGTTATAATATTTTGACTCCACCTTTCTTTTCTAAATTTTTGAATAAAGTAGAAGTATCTAAAGAGATGCTTCAAAAAATGGATGAAGAACTTCAAGAGATTAAACATCAAATAAAACAATCTAAAAAAAATGATAAAAGAAATTCCATGATTTAAAGAAAAGGTCACTTGAATTTTGCATCAATAATATACTATTTCGTAAGATCAATCTTCAAATATTATGCTTGTTGTTAAGGAAGGAACATAGAGTCTCTCCATGATATGAAAAACCTTTTAAAGTTCTAAAAAATATTAGACCTCTTACTTAATTGATGGAACCTAAACATTTAATTGTGCATCCTATATTTCATGTTTGCTTACTTAACAGATATGTACCTATTGCTACTCATCTCTTGGGGCACAACTTGAAACTTAAAGATAATTACATTTTTGAACTTTGACCTCAAATAATACTATATAGGAGGGAAATAATACTTAAGAACTGAACTATAGTAAACATTTTCTGGAAGTGGAACACATACCTAGTTGAAGATTCCACATGGATCATACTAGGATTCTCTAGCACACTAACATTTGTTTCAACTCTTAAGTTAATGTTCTTCCAAGAAGAGAACAAGTGTAATAAGGCCAATCATAGTGAGATAATTTAATTTGATGCTTTTCTTGTACTTTGTGTACATAATAAATAGAATGAGTGTTAAAATCATTTTATGCATACAAACAAAATTTAGGGATGATAATTCTATATTTTCTATCTTAACCTCATCTACATCATGCTTTGTAGTTGAAAATCAAACATTAAACTAGAAGAATTAAGAAAAATTTCCTATGAGACAAAAGTAGACTATACAGAGTAGCATAAAGACTTTTCATGGAAATTTTGTTAATCATGTTGTACCCCCTTTCACATTATGAAGTCAAATCACTATAAATTAGTGGCTTTATTTTTTTCCCCTCTAGAATAACTAAACATGCTAGGAAGAACAAAATTTGTAGTTTTCCTTAGAGAATGAATTTGAGATGGTGGAGAATCATTTACAACCCTTCGATTGGTCGAAGGATTAAAGGTTAGAATTCCATGAGAAAACCCAAGATAACTATGAAATTTGACCCTTGCATTGGCTTGAGAATATATGTTTGAGATCAAAGCCATCATGAGAAAAGTGAATTTTTTTGCATAAGCCATTTCATATGCCCTAGCAAATGTGAAATTCATGATCAATGTTTTTTTGAGAGTATGAGCACTTGAGGTCTCGAATACTCAATGTACCCAAGATTGAGTGGCTAAGATTTCTCTTAAACAAAGCAAAAGCACATTTTAAAGGCATCCATTGGATGATAGCCCACATCTAATGGATCAAATGATTTTGGGAAACATTACCATCCCCATTTGTAGCCCTCCATTGGATCTTTCAAGACCTGATGAGTCATGATTTTGTAGAGATTGTGCAAACTCTTATACCCATTGCCACAAATTCTCACCCATTTTCTCACAAACCTTCAATGATATTTAATGTAAGGCATTGATTTGAATATTTGAAAGCTGCATGAAATCAATGATTGATATTGGGAGTCTACAAAGAATATTTGTAAAGCACTAATGAACGTGAATTCAAAAGAAGAATCTAATGAATCTCAAGCTACAAAACATGATTCCTCCACATGGAACTGATCGGGGAGGTGACATGGTGGATACTAAGGAAACTATCTTGACTCTCATATTTTATGTATTTTTGTATATCTCATAGTTTTTGAAGAATATTAGAATCTAACATCAGCATGATATCTAAGCCATGTAAGAACCCAAAAAATGGTAGTCAAGTCGTGTCGCTTTTGTTGTAATTCAAGCTTGAACCTTAGTCTCAATTTGACCAAAAAATGTTTTCCACTTGGAGCTACATGAAGCAAGCCTTCAAGCACAAGAAACCAAAACTTATTTTTTATTTGAAGCCCCCCCTCACGAGTCAAAATCCGAGTCACACTTAGGTTTGAGTAAAAGCCCATAATTTAAGAAAAGTAATTCCTAACTTGTAGGGGATTTTTCCAACTCTATATGAGCACCAAAAGAAAACTTAGAATTGTGTATCTTGCATAAATGTGCTCCTAGAGATCTGGGAAGCAAGCTAGTAGGACCTTACGCTAAGCAATCCCTCTTCTTTCATGCTTGAGTTTTTTGAATAAAGTTTGTGTAGCTATAGCTAGCACATAAGTTTTTGTGTGAGTGTTCTAGATTGCTGTGAGTTTTGAGCAGAGTTCATTGGCCATATCTCACTCATTTCCTGTATTCTTTGGTTTGTTAGAAAGATAATAAATTATTTTAAAGTTGTCCCAAAGATCGTGTCATTTCTCTACATATGTGAAGAGAAGTAGATTCAGGAGTGAGTAGGTGTCTATCTCTATATGCCTTGAGAGGACCATAACTTATTTGTCTTGGATGCCAAGAGAAGCTGTTTAAGGAGTTTTAAGAAAAGAGAGCTACAAGAGCAAGTAAAAAGACACATACCAAGCAAAGGGAGTCTAATAGTGAAGAAGAAGGACATAAACCTCTTATGTTGGATTCCTTTCAAAGTTTGAGCTAAATCTCTTGTTATTATTCATTTCTCCTACATCAAAGGGTTCTAGGAGAGTGCATTAGAGCTTACCATATCAGAATACAAATCCCAAATCAAGAATTTAGATAAACATAATTATCAAGTATCGAAGTTTAGCATCTCTAGTTATCTCAGGGAAAAATGATTTCTAGGTCTCATTAGTGGCATAGATGCAAGACCTAGATTAGGAGGGATTCCAAGTGCTAATCAAATAAGGAACTTTAGGAAGTGAGATAAAAGGGATAAGAGAGTCATCTTCATATTAACATAACACATTAGCACTACCATGAATGGCCATATACATGAATTATATACTTCCATGAAAGAATGGGAAACTCTAGAGAGGCTCTACTCTACTTCAACTAAAGCTAGGAAAATTGAGTTGAAGAATGAACTTAGAAAATTCAGGAAAAATCCTAGTAGCAGCATAAACTAATAAATTTTTAAAATCAAAGAGATTATTGATGCTTTGGGTTCCATAGGTTGTCACATAGATGATGATGGTCTAGTTGCATACACCTTAAAGGGGGTTAGGTGCTGATGAGAAGTGGTAGGATTTTCCAACATCTATGTATGTCAAAGATAATCCTCTAGAATTTGATTAATTGGAGGCCTTGATGGTCAGTGAGGATATGAATATTGAAGGCTCAAAGACAAAAGGAAATGACTCACAAGTATTCTGTGCAATAAAGGTAGAGGAAGAGGAAGGAATCAAAGTAGAGGAAGAGAGAGACAAGGTAGATGATTAAATAGTGACTTTGACCAAGAGAAAGGAAGCAAATACTCTTAATCAAGATAAAGATGCAAATTTAAAGGAAGAGGAGGAAGGTCCAATCAAAATAAAGACAATCAAAATTCAAAAGGATGCTTCATTTGTGGAAATTATGGCCATAATGCAAGAGATTGTTATCAAAGGGAGAAGAAAAATTCAACCTACAAAAGTCAAGGTAATTATGCATCTTATACTTCAAATGAAAGTGAGAGAATGCTAGCTATGATGCAAATGAGCGACTATAAGACACAAGGTTCAAATACATGGAACATTGATAGTGGACGTAGCAACAACAAGACTTTGAATAAG